>CM039685.1:7500-607500 GCA_022530915.1 Paspalum notatum
AAAAAAAAGAAGAAAAAAAAGAAAAAAAAGTCGCCCCTCATTAATCTCCTAAGTATATATTTTAAGAAGTTTTATATATAGTTTTTATTTAGTATTAGTAAGGGATATCCTGTTTATATACTCCAGAAAATATTCCAACCATATGCAATCCGATAGCAAGGACTTCATTTGTGCCTTGAGATTATCCATTTATACTTGCATATGTCCACTTTTCTAAATGTGTGTGTTCCATCCTTTCTTTCTCAACATTATTTTATTTCATGACCTTTTTGACAAGTCTCAGTAAAACCAGCAGATTTCTTTCTTGGTTTGACAATATTTTGAAAACAAATTTTGATTAGGATTCATACCAAGCTCCAGATAAGCTTTCACTTTATATATGTATGTTGTTTATTGAATACAATTTAGATATTGAGAGACTGGAGAGTTGAGTGTGTTTCTTGGCTTTGCAAGAATTTTCTGTTAATGTTTGTTTATCTTTTTCAAAAACATATTGCTAAAATAAGGAGATGTGTCTTTGGTAAGTTTGAACTCTTGCTAATTCTTTTATTATGGGATGCTAGTTAAAAATCTTTTCTTTCATAATTTGCTGGTTCAAACTTAGAATTTTGAGAGAGCTTGTTAGTTTGATTAATTAAAATTAGTTTATGAAAAAGTTAATGAAAGGCAATGCTGATTCTTGACTTACTCGAGGACGAGCAAGGTTTAAGAGTGGGGATGTTGTTGACGCGGCTTAAGTACTAAAATTATGCATTATTTTATATGGTTTTTCATTTATTTTAAGCATCAACTTTATCTTTCACTAACATTTATCACTGATTATTGTGAATTTTGCAACTTTGCCTTGGAAATATACTCTGTCATTTTTACATGTTTTAGGCCTATTTTCCAAAAAATTCACTACAATCAACTTCGAGTAAGAAAAGACCTATGAAACGACACTTAATGGAGGAGAAGAAGAAGGAAGTCTTGATTGATTTATTCTTCCTCTGAATCAATCAAGACTTGCTATTTTGAAGCTTCAAGAAGGTGTCAAGAGCAACTAGGAAGAGAAGACAATTATTCAATAAAATCGTCAATTATATCAAACACTAGAAGACTTCGTCATATCTCGGCCCATATCGAAGATTCCAGAAGCCCAAGAGTCCAAAAAGCACCGCAAAGATATTTCTTAGCATCAAGGACTTGCACCGCAAAAGATGGAAAGGAAACGACGGAGGAAGAGTCCGGCTCGGCCGAACTCCCCCTCCTAGTTCGGCCGAGCCACACCCTCCCGATGCCGGTTCGTGTTTCTTTTTTTTACCACGCATCTTCCAGAAGATTCTAAGGAGATATGGATTACTTGGGAGCGAAGGAATTGAAGATAAGGAAGGTTTATGAAGAGTCCCATTCAAACTCTAATTAAATCTCGAGATATTCTCGGATTCCAGCACAGCTGCACCTTAAGGGCTAAATTCGGAGATCTAAACGACGTCAAATGGAGAAAGTTTGAATACCTAAGTTGTAGATCTTTTTGAGCTCTACAATTTAGAGTCCGAGTTTGCATTTATTGGACTCTGGATGATGAAGATATGGTCAAAATACAAAAGGTGCAGAAAACAGAAAAGTCCTATTTCGGGGGAAAGAAGAGTCCTACTCCAACTCTAAGTTCAAGGAAGGGGGAGGACGCCCCAAGGCACCTCCGGAGTATAAATACAAACCTCCATGAGACCTCCAAGGCCATCCAATTCATTCCGATTCATCAAGGCGACACGATGTAGAGAGACCACAACTAGAGGAGAGTAGAGGGCCGAGTTTCTAGTCTAGGATTAGAGTTCTTCTAGTTTCTAGAGGTAATTAGAGCCCTTGCATGGCGCTCTAATTACCTAGCTCCAGAGGTCTAATTGTATCATCAAGGGAAGGTATGATCATGGTTGTAAGTATGATACAGTTAATTAATGAAGCATTGTTCTTGTCTAATTATCATGTTCTTGTTCTAATCATGTTTGTTCTAGTTCTAATTAGCTTTAGATCTAGATGCTTGTTGATTAGATCATGTCTTTAATGGTTATATTTATCTAGCGTTCTTGATCTCTAATCTAGTTTACTAATGATATAGTTGTGTTTCTAGTTCTTATAATCATGGTGATTAGAGGTTCTAGTTGCTCTAATTATGTTATTAGACTATGTGAAGTAATTAGAAGCTAGTTCTCTAATTATGTATGCCTGTTGAGAGTTTCTCGTCGATTACCTGGTTACTAGTGACAGTAGAGTCTGAGAAAAGGTTAAACTCGATCTAGGAGATTAGATTGGTTGATCATGATTTAATTATGCTATGATGAATATGCTTGAACATGCTTATCTATCTTGAGCTACTAGTTATTCGTTGCTTTAATCTATTTGTGGCGTCCAATATCATACTTGTTTTGGATCCAATTAGAGCTTGATTAGAATCTAGTTAATACCTCTTAATTAGTGTTCTAGTTCTGTTCTAATTGTTTATCTTATAATATTAGTATAGTTTAGACTTATATTAGATATAGTTTAGAGCTAGTTTAGAACCTTTCTTATATCTTTAGTTTATCTTAAACTCTTGTTAATTAGTTCTCAATTAGTTCGTTTCCTGGATTGACAAAACCCACGATACTCATCCTGGGGAAAAGCTACACACGATACTGTCGCTTGCAGTATAAGGTTTGCCGTGCTTAAGTGCCATCAACAGTGGTATGAACGTGCACGTGGTAGCCAAAAGTCATGAATGATTCTAACTCATTTGATGGCACAAGGTTTGACAAGATTCAAAACATTCAAAGATGTCTTTGGAAGCATAAGAATTTATATTTGTGGCATTGGTAGGACATGTGACTCGAGAACATTGGACTAGAGCATATTTTTATTTTAGTAAAACAAAGCTCTTTGCCTTAGTGGGAGATTATGCTATGTATCCATGTCACTTATATCTCATGAAACAACAACTTAAATCAAAGTGGGTCCCTAATCAAGGTATCCAAAGGAAAATTTACTTCAACATAGGGAGTAAAGTTTGTATGAGCATAGTCATAAGTTGGTCATATGATCATGTAGAGCAAAGCTTACCCAAATTTCATGTTTGGAATGGAATATGAGGACCAAAACTGAAAAATTTGTAAGAATACCTGGTCCTTGTGCAGGTTCGAAGTGAGGATGAGCCAACTCAGCCCAAGACCAGGCGGGCGGCATGACCAAAGGTCGGGCGGCCTGACATGTGGGCCTTTCAACCTTTGCACTGTGTATATAGCATGGAGAAGAAGTTGGGGATGAAGCCTTGTAATGTACATTTTTCCGCAACGTGACAGGCCGGGCGGCCTGGCTTAGGGCCGGGCGGCTTGGGTGAAGGCCGGGCGGCTTGGACCGAGGCCGGGCGGCTTGGACTTGGCTCTTTTTGTCCCGAATTTTTGCGTGTGGTGAGGTGCAACCCTATACGTCGTGTCTATGCGTTCGGTTCTGCAAGGTTAGTGGCGAGAGATGGGGGAAGGCTATGTGCATTCCCCCCACACTTGAACTCAAAGTAGGATTGATAAGTATTTATTCAACTAAGCACTAATATTGATTAAATCAAAGAAAACATAGGCGCAAGTTCATACGTGGTAAGAAATTGAAACAAACAAAAACCTAAGCACTAAACTATGGGCGCCTAGATTTGGGCTACCTCCCAGCAGTGCTTGTTTAAAGTCAAAAGCTCGACCTTGGGAACTTTTCATGCTTGCAGCTGGCGTGATGATGCAGTTCCCATCATCATCATCTAAGAAAAAAATGCCTTTCTTGCTGCAAGACTATCACCAAAACAGGATTTGGAATGTATAGACATATGCGTCTACCACGGTTAACTTGAAGAGATTAGTAGCACCCAAAATGGTTGGGCTAGGAAGAATCTGAGGTTCTTTGAAAGCGCAACTCCCTAGCTCATGAAGATCTTCGAGGTGAGGCGTAGAGTGTGGATTTTCGAGAATATCCATAGACCAAATGTCACGTCCAGTTCTCAACCAATGGAACCGGAACAACATATATGTGCCAGGAACGTGTCTCACATATATGTTGTTCCGGTTCCATTGGTTGAGAACTGGACGTGACAGAGTGGTATCAGAGCCGTGTTGACTGTAGGACGGAAGCCTAGTTAGAAACAGACGTAAATAAGGACCTCTTTCCCCTTTGCCCTCTTGCTGTTTTATGAAAATTTTATTTTGCTATCAAACTATATGTTCACCCTATGTTAAATTATTACTTCTTGCTTTATTCATTCAATCAAATAGAACTGATCTCCATCTTACTCCATCCTCCTTATAGGTCATGGCACGCAGCAAGCAGACCGCCCGCAAGCGTACCGGGGGCCGCCTTCGCCGTGTTGCACCACCGACCCCACGGCGTACCCCAGTACCTCGTCCACCACAGCAGCTCGAGCCTCCGTCACCGGAGCTGCCCGAGCCGTTGCCACCACCGCCCTTCGAGTACGCCCCCATGGACCAGGCGCCACACCCCTTTGAGGGGAATGGTCTGCTTCCGGCAGACACTGACCCTGAGGAGGAGGAGGAGGAGGAGGAGGAGGAGGAGGATCCAGTGGAGGTGGTTTACTACCTCGACTCAGACGGCGATGGTGATGCACGGGGAGAGGCTCCATCGCCACGCCTGCCGACACCGACACCTCCTTCCCCGCGTGCGCCGACACCACCACCTTCTCCAGCGGCACCTGCAGCTTCACCGGCACCCCCACCGCCACCGCCTGCCGCACCCGAGTGGCCGTTCCGTGTGGCTGTCCCTTCCGACGAGGGTGGCCAGCGGGAGGTTGACGCCTGGGTCGACCTGACGCACCCACACCACGGTGCTGACCTGGAGTTCCCGGGGCTACTCCGCGATTGCCTCTACGACCTGGGTTACACTACCCATGAGGTCGTCTACCAGGTCCGGCAGCGAGCGCGCCCGGACCACACCACCCTCTGGTCCGCCGGTGCGCAGATCCTGGAGCCCAACCCCAACCATGGGGGACACACCGTGCTGCGCCGGCACTACAGCATCGCGGAGCACGAGACCATGGAGATGGCCATGGAGGATGCTGCTCAGCAGGCTCTTGGGGTCCTCTGCCAGCACTACCACACTCCGCTCTGCCAGACTCAGTACCGCTACTTTCCCCGCCGGCACTCCGGGGATACTGAGCACGCGATCGCGTCCATCCGGGGCGAGGACAACCGGCAGCTGTTGAAGCTGGTCCGGTATGTGTCAGCCCTGATCACTGCCTACGTCAGGGTGTCCGAGGAGCTCCATCACCGGAACGGTGAGGTGTTCCACCTTCAGGCACAGCTGGACCGAGTGGCAGGTCCACCGCCCCAGGTGCCCGTGGTGGATCCAGCTCAGACTCCACCTCGCCGGAGGCCTGGCACAGGAGAGTTAGGTGGTGCCACCAGGATACTCCCTCGGGATGACTAGTCGTCCTCATGTATCGCGTTAGCACGTTTGTTTAAGTTGTCGTGATGAGTTGGTCATGTGGAACCTAAGTTAAAGTGTGTTGGTTGGTTGTTTGTTATTTTGAACCATGTTTGATTTGGATCTTTGGTTGTGTGCTATCCAGCTGTGGGGTTTTGTCCCAGCATGAGCAAGTTAATGTTATAAGTTAGTTCGTGGGGTTAAACACTATATCCACTCTATCGCTCTTACTACTTTATCTTTAGTCGTTACCGCCTGTGCATCCTTATGTTGGCTATATGCTTACGGTGTCTCTGCTACAAACAGATGGTCAATACAAGGCACAACGCTACTGGTGGAAGTGCTAGCCAGGGTAACCAGGGGGGTGGCAACCCGCTGCCTAACCCTCCACCACTGACACCGGAGCAGTTTTACAACCTCCAGATGCAAATGATGGCCACAATGACCAATGCAGTGCACGCTCTCCAGCAAGCCCAAGCTCAACCACCACCCCCACCACCTCGGGACAGGCGTGGAGATTTCCTGAAGGGTCATCCACCAACCTTCTCCCATGCCACAGAGCCACTGCAGGCGGATGATTGGCTTCGCGCAGTGGAACGCCAGCTGGACATTGCTCAATGCAATGACCGGGAGAGGGTTTTGTATGGTTCCGGTCAGCTAAGAGGTGCAGCCCTGGATTGGTGGGAATCTTACAGACCCCAAGATAGGGATGCTTTCACTTGGGCACAGTTCAGGGAGAACTTCCGCAACCATCACGTGCCCGCAGGGTTGATGAAGATGAAGAAGAAGGAATTTCTTTCCCTGAAGCAGGGCAGCATGTCTGTGACTGAGTATAGGGATAAATTCCTTCAGTTGGCCAGGTATGCCACTGCAGAGGTGGCAGAGTACAGGGAGAAACAAGAATACTTCTTGGAGGGTCTGAATGATGAGCTCCAGTACCAGCTGATGAATCATACCTTTCCTAGCTTCCATCAGCTGGTGGACAGGGCTCTGTTCACTGAAAGGAAGCGCCAGGAGATTGAGGAAAGGAAGAGGAAGTACAACAATTCCTCATCAAGCAGCAACACCCGTCCCCGGTTCTCTCAGGGTCCGAGCTCACAACAGCAGCGGGCTCAAGGCCAGCAAGGCTACCAGTCCCAGCAGCGCTATCAGGGTCAGCCAACTCGCCCTATGTACTCAGCTCAGCGCCCAGTGCAGACCACCCCTCCCACCACGAACCAGACCACCGGCGTTGGGCCTTGCTACAAGTGTGGTGGAGCGGGCCACTATGCTAATGCTTGTCCCCGTAGGGTGCAAGGTAACCAACAGGGGCAGCAGTCGGGCCAAAGGCAGAACCCTCCCCAGCCGCAGCAAGGGCGCCCCAATCAACAGAACAAGACGCCGTGGCAGGGGAAGGTGAATCATGTGACAGCTGAGTCTGCAGCTGAAGCTCCTAATGTCGTGATTGGTACGTTCCTGGTCAACTCTCACCCCGCTACAGTTCTTTTTGATACCGGTGCCACGCATTCATTTATTACCAAATCATATGCTGAGCAGTACAATATTCCTATAAGGTCTACAAGTAGACCCATGGTGGTATCTACACCGGGGGGAACGTTGAGCACAAGTTTAATATGCCCTCGGGTTAGCATAAACATAAGGGGGTAGAATTCTGCACCAAGTTGATAATCATTGGTTCCGCGGGAATTGATATCATCTTGGGAATGGAAACGCTTGCTAAGTGGGATGTCAGAATTGATTGTGCCAAGCGAACCGTCCACTTAACAGCTCCTGATGGTCAGAAAGTGGAGGTCAGTGCCACAGAACCTTCTGGTTGTCTGCATCAGATGGAGGCGAAGCCCACGGAGGGAATTCGAGTAGTGTGCGAGTACCCGGATGTCTTTCCAGATGAGTTGCCAGGTATGCCACCTGACCGAGAAATTGAATTCTTAATAGAACTTCTACCTGGTACAGCCCCTATAGCAAAGAGGCAATATAGAGTGGCACCCAAAGAACAAGGGTTAATAAAGGAAAATATAGATGAGTTGTTAGGAAAAGGGTTTATACGGCCTAGTTCTTCACCTTGGGCTTTCCCAGTTCTGTTTGTTGACAAAAAGGATGGGACACGGAGGATGTGTGTGGATTATAGAGCCTTGAATGATGTCACCATCAAGAACAAATATCCCTTACCTCGAATAGATGATTTGTTTGATCAGTTGCAAGGTGCATGTGTGTTCTCAAAAATTGATTTGAGGTCGGGTTATCATCAACTGAAGATCCGTCCATCCGATATTCCAAAGACTGCCTTCATTACCAGATTTGGGTTATATGAATATACAGTGATGTCTTTTGGGTTGACAAATGCTCCTGCTTATTTCATGAATCTTATGAACAAGGTGTTTATGGAGTATCTTGACAAGTTTGTTGTAGTGTTCATTGATGATATATTGATCTATTCCAAGACGGAAGAAGAACACGAAGAATACTTGAGGCTAGTTTTGCAGAAGCTGAGAGACCATAAGTTGTATGCAAAGTTGAGCAAGTGTGAGTTTTGGCTTGATCAAGTGCCTTTCTTGGGACATATAGTCTCGAAAGGTGGAATCATGGTGGACCCCAGCAAGATCAGCAGTGTCATGGATTGGAAGGTGCCAGAAGTTGTGAGAGAAGTTCGTGGATTTTTGGGTCTAGCAGGATATTACAGAAGGTTTATCGAGAGTTTCTCTAGGATTGCAAAACCCATGACATCCTTGCTCGAGAAGGGTGTTCCATTTCATTGGACTAAGGAGAGGCAAGCTGCATTTGATGAACTAAAGAAGAGACTCACCACAGCCCCAGTGCTTACTCTACCGGACTTAACCAAGAGTTTCACCGTGTATTGTGATGCCTCTAAGGAAGGGTTGGGTTGTGTGCTGATGCAGGAGGGTAAGGTGATTGCTTATGCTTCACGCCAGTTAAGAAAGCATGAGGTCAATTATCCCACTCATGATCTGGAGTTAGCAGCTGTTGTGCATGCTCTGAAGATCTGGAGGCATTATTTGTTCGGGAATAAATGTGAGATATACACCGACCACAAGAGTCTCAAATATATCTTCACACAGAATGAGTTGAATATGAGGCAGAGAAGATGGCTAGAGTTGATTAAAGATTATGACCTGGAGATACATTACCATCCGGGGAAAGCTAATGTGGTAGCGGATGCCTTAAGCAGAAAAAGTTATGTTAATATGGCAGTTGCTTTTCAGATGCCCTTTGAGCTGTGTGTGGAATTTGAGAGTTTGAATTTGGGATTCGTGCATCACACCACAGTAGCAACCTTTGAAGCAGAGCCTACCCTGGAACAAGAGATAAGGAACCATCAGAAAACGGACGAGAAAATTCAGGAGATCCGGGAACAGATCAAGTTGGGCAAGGCGCCACACTTTCGTGAAGATGAACAAGGTACTGTCTGGTACAAGAATCGGATCTGCGTGCCAGATGTGGACAGTATCAAGAAGTTAATACTCAGTGAGGCTCACGACACCGCTTACTCAATTCACCCGGGCAGTACAAAGATGTATCATGACTTGAAGGAAAGGTTCTGGTGGTATGGAATGAAGAGAGCAGTGGCAGAATATGTCGCAGTGTGTGACACTTGTCAGCGCGTGAAGGCCGAACATCAGAGACCTGCAGGTTTGTTGCAACCTTTGAAGATTCCAGAGTGGAAATGGGAGGAAATAAGTATGGACTTCATTGTGGGGTTACCCAGGACTCAGAAAGGCTACAACTGGATCTGGGTAGTTGTTGACCGGTTGACCAAAGTTGCTCATTTTATTCCGATAAACACTACTTATTCGGGTGCAAGGTTAGCAGAATTGTACATCTCCAGAATCGTTTGCTTGCATGGTGTGCCTAAGCGGATCATATCTGATAGAGGTTCACAGTTCACCTCTCGTTTCTGGGAGCAGTTGCATGATTCTTTGGATTCCAAGCTTCGGTTCAGTACCGCATATCACCCACAGACAGATGGTCAGACGGAAAGAACAAATCAGATTCTAGAGGACATGTTGAGGGCATGTGCTATACAATACGGAACCAGTTGGGATAAGAGTCTGCCTTATGCCGAGTTCTCTTATAACAACAGCTACCAAGCCAGTCTGAAGAAGTCACCGTTTGAGGCACTGTATGGCAGAAGGTGCAGGACACCGCTATTTTGGAACCAAACAGGAGAGAAGCAGGTGTTCGGACCCGACCTTATCAAGGATGCAGAACAGCAGATCAAGATGGTACGTGAGAATTTGAGAGTTGCTCAGTCCAGGCAGAAGAGCTATGCAGATGTGCGACGCAGGGATTTGACCTTTAAGGTTGATGACTTTGTGTATTTGAAGGTGTCACCAATGAGAGGTATCCGGAGGTTTAATATGAAAGGGAAGCTGGCACCAAGATACATTGGTCCATTCAAGATAGTGGAAAGGAAAGGTGAAGTGGCTTATAAGTTGGAGTTGCCACCAAACCTATCTGGCATACACAATGTGTTCCATGTGTCACAACTAAAGAAGTGTTTGAGGGTGCCGGAAGAACAAGCACCACTGGAAGGTCTGGATGTGCAGGAGGATTTGACATATACCGAACATCCGGTGAAGATCCTTGAAACATCTGAAAGGGTTACCCGAAATAGGAGGGTCAAAATGTGCAGAGTGCAGTGGAAACATCACACGGAAGATGAGGCAACTTGGGAAAGAGAGGAGGAGTTGAGAGCAACTTATCCTGGTCTCTTTGCTAACCACCTATGAGAATCTCGGGGCGAGATTCCTGTTAAGGGGGGTAGGTTTGTAACACCCTAGTTTAAATTCCAGCATTTTATAATAAATTCTAAGTAATTTATTTAATTTTCTAAGGCTTATGTGCTTAGTTGCATTTTTTTTAAATGATTTATTTAAAATCAATACTTGTATAAAATAAACCATAGGCCAAACTTTCTTGTGCATACATGCTGGTGCATCCTCTTTTGGTTGTGTGAATTAAGGATTCAAATTCAAATTTATTTGAATTTTAGACCCATTTTCTATCCCAATTCAAAGGAATTCAAAAAGAAAAAGGAAAAAAAAAAGGGAGCCAGGCCGACCGGCCGGCCCGGCCGACCGGCCAGCCCAGCCCCGCGCCCCCTCTCCCGCCTGGGCCCCGGCCCGTCCCGTCGCCCCGCGCCCCCTTCCACCTGGGCCAAAAGGCCGGCCCAAGGCCGCGCCTCCCTCCCCTCTCCGCGTCTCGCCGACAGGCGGACCCCACGCGACAGACCCGTCTCCCTCCTCCCGCCGCAGACACCGCGCGACCTTCCTTCTCTGTGCGGCCTCAACGGACACCTGGGGGGAAGGAAGCTTCCTCCGTATCCTCGCCCGCACCCTGCCTTAAACCCCCACTCTTCAATCCCGCAGCTCCCGCGCCCGGTTCCCCCTTCTCCCTCCTTCCCCTCACTGCGCCGGGTCCGGCCTTCAAAGCCGCCGAGCGGGATCACCGCGGCCGTGCTTATCCCCTTCGCCCGAGGCTCTATAAAACCCACCCCGAGGCTCGCCTCCGTCCCCTTCGCCTCTCCACCAGAGCTATTGCCCTCCCGTGCCCTCTCGAGCTTGCAATCGCCGCCGGAGTCTCACCGCGGTAAGCCACTCCGTCGCCAAATTCGGCGTCGGTGTAGCCCCTCCGGCCCTGACTCCTCCCCCTCTCGTGTCGCAGGAGCACCCCGGAGCTTCGCCGCCCATCCTCGGAGTCCCGGAGACGCTTCACCCTCACGTTCCACGCGGGCGAACGCCACCCGTGAACCGACGCCGCCGCCGCTCGTCGCTAGACCGCCACCGACCATCTCTCGCCGCCCTCAAGCCCTCGGTGAGCTCGCCGTAACACCCTCGTCCTTTTAGGCTAGCTCTAGTCGAGCCTAGCACACTCCCCGAGCCGGAACGCCGCCGCGCCGCCGTTCCCGCCGCGCGCCGAGAGCGCCATGGGCGCGGTCACCGTCGCCCGCGGCCCCGGTCTCTCTCCGCCGTCGGATCTCGATCCGACGCACGAGAACAGAACCCCGATCCGATCTAACGTCACCGTTGGATCGAGATCCAACCGCTCGCACTCGCCGATGACCGGTCAATACCGGTCAGCGCTGTTCGTTTTGCTAAAGAGCCCCTGGACTTTCGGGAAATCAACCCGCAGTCCACCGACGTTGAAAAGTAATTAGGTTTTAGTCCTGGTTTTAGCGTTTTAGCCCCTGCGCTTTTGAAAATTAGAACCCGCCGTCCAGACCCTGGAGTTTTGCACCAGAACCCTCTGCGGCTACGTTTAATTACGTATAGGTCCTCGGTTTTTCAAATCTAGCCCCTGGTTTAATGTTTCTATCACAGTTATGCCCCTAGGAGCCCGTTTTATGCATAACTTTCACGTTTTAACTCCGATTTGAGTGATTCTTGCGCTCACGCGACCGTGGAAACACGTAGAATGTTTTTAGTACAGTTTTACCTTCTGTTTTTATGATATGATGTACTGTTTCTCACCCTTGGCCAATTGTTTGCATGTATGTATGCGTGGAAATGTTTGTACGTTGCCGTGATCGTGGTTAGACGGTGAGCAGTTTGTTGGTGATGAGGAGCAGCAGTTTGAGGGTGTTGAGCAGCAGCCTCAAGACCAGTTTGAGCAAGGCAAGTATAACATGGACACAACCCAATAATCCTGTAATCACTTCATATGCACGTGTCTGTTTTGGTATGCCCATAAGGACTGTACCTAGCCTCTTTATCGCAATGTTTACCTATGGGAATGCATGTTGGTTAAGTTTTGCTAGTCGCCGCGCGAACTCATGTATCTTTTGTTAATAATTTTGTTTAATGGATCTATGCAATCAAATCCTGAGCTTGACCCTCTGTGGTTCATGTTTCTTTAAAAATGGCTTTTTAGCAACTTGGTTTAGGGGGCATAAGCTTGTGGTTTGCTTATGGCCACTCTCCTTAAGGACCGGTTCACAAAGCGACAACCTGGGATAACAGTGCTACCATGAGACTGGAATGGGACGGTCTTGGCTAATTAATTAGGTTACTTTGGTTTGGGGGTAACTTACCGACGGGGCAAGAGGGGAGGTGAGCTTCTGTGGCCCTCGCGCTACTTGGGTTGAGTGCGTTTATCTCCCCTTGAGGCTTGCTCCACAGCTGCGGACCCTGAAACCTTAGCGGTTACACCTTACCAACGTGATCTTTGTAAAGGCCTCGTAGTGTGCTTGCTAGCCATCTCATCTAAGGTAATGTGGTGGACTACTAGCGTAGCCCACGACTCATGGGTAAAGTTGTACGACCTCTCGAGAGTGTAAAACTGACATGTCAGCCGTGCTCACGGTTATGAGCGGCCCAGATCCTTTATGCAAATTAGTGGTTCTGTTGGGTTTTCAAAGTGGTTCTCATGATCATGTTGTTAAATAATGTTCACATGTTATATCTTGGGTTAATGGTTATCAACTCTCTTGTAGATGCTAGTTGTTTAATAAAAACTTGACCAATTAAAAGCTCATGCTAAGTGTCAGCCAACCCTAGATGCCTCATAGTTCATGTTGTGCTTGTTGAGTATGAAATACTCACGCTTGCTTTACTTTAAACCTACTGTTGGCTGGAACCCAACCGCTGCTCAGCTCCAGAAGACTTCGAAGAGTATGTTCAGGACTTCAACGAGTTCTAGGCGTACCGGTCCACCAGTCGACGTCCCTGTGGCGGCTCACTCGTCTTCGTTTACGCTTCCGCTAAGACTCTGGTTTAAAGACATGTTGTCTTATTGTAATAAAGTGATGTTATACTCTATGTAAACGTTTTGTTTATCGTTTATGCACGTTCTGTGATGTCACTATTGTCATGATATATGTGAGACACGTTCCTGGCACATATATGTTGTTCCGGTTCCATTGGTTGAGAACTGGACGTGACACCAAACATATTCAACGTGAGGCTCAGGTCTATGGTGTTTGTGGAGAGTATCACTACCTACAAGATATGAGTCCTCAAGGGGTTCTGGGTAGGATGAATCTTCGCACATATCTCCAAAGTCTGTATAGGAATTCAAAAGCTTTCTAGCCCAATCAGGATAGAGCTTAGGAATCTGAAACTCCTCGTGGATAGGATCGGGAGAGATTTTAGACTTTGGATCAAAACATGGTGGATTACCCTTGATTCGCTCAGGAATGGCTTGGAAGCAATTGGGCTCCCCCACGCTGTTTGTTGCCATAGCCTTTTTCGGGCTGGCAGCTATTGACTCAGGCACAGAATATGAATATCCCATCCTAATCCTTCCAAGAGAAGCATAAGGGTCGGGTGGATGTTGTGGGGTGTTCTAGCCTGAGTCAGCACGTTGTGATGGTTCAGGAACTTTTCTTGCTTTTGTTGGGTAGGGTTAGATTTTGAGTAGTAATACGGGCTTCCCCCTTTATGGGATGCAGAGGTTCTTTGGCCTGGTCGAAGGGAATCTTCTCTAAGATGGCTTTCCCTTTTTCCGGAGTCAAATGCAGAAAGGACCCTCCTGATGACCCATCAAGAAATTCTGCAGATTTGGAGTTGAGGCCAATGTAGAAGTGCTGCAGAAACATGAAGTCTGGTATTTCGAGATTAGGGCCCGATAATGCTAGCGACATGACACGCGCCCAAGCATGTCCCAAAGATTCCTTTTCCCACTGGCGGAAAGTCATGACTTCGCACCGAAGATCGCAAACCTTGTCGTTAGGGAAGAAGTGTGTGCAAAACTTGGTTTGTAACGCTTCCCAGCTCCCATCTACATGACCTACAGTCTGGGCATGCCACTTTCTTGCTTTTCCCGTAAGAGAGAAGGGGAAAAGTTTCCACTTTAAAGTTTCGGGTGACATCCCTTGGATACGTATGTAGGCGCATAGATGTCCAAATTCTCGTAGGTGGGTGTAGGGGTTTGTGTCTTCTGCCCCGTCGAAGGCTAGTTCCTGAATCATGGCTATGAAACCAGGGCGTATTTCATAGCTGTCTGTGTTGATGGGTAAAGATGAAGGTGGAGGCTCGAAATATTTGCCCTTTGGAGCCGAAAACTGAAAGATAGGAGTTGAATCCATGTGGTGTGTGAGGTGATACACGGACAACCTCGATTCGAGTTGATATAGCTACCGTTCCCCGGCAACGGCGCCAGAAAACTTGTTGGCGTTCCTTAGCTTAACAGGAACGAATCCGCAAGCGGACGGAGTGCCAATTGTAGGTTTCACCCGGGAGTATTCTAAGGGTATCGTAATCCATGGGGAACGAGAAGTGTATCAACTAGATTCTAGTTTATCCGGGACGAACGAAGAAGGAAAAGGGGTTAAGGTAGAGAGAGGGTTTTCTACTTCAGCATTACTAGCGGATCATACTAACGAATCTTCACCACGGCTTGCCAAACTACTTCGGACACCAAAGCTGCAGCACCACTGCTAGGCACCAGAGTGCTGATAACCCAGCCGAGAAAGGTGGGCGCTACAGGATTCAGCTATGCGTCAGCGAGTCTATCCGAAAGGCGAGATTGGAATACTGAGACCTCTAAAGCTGTCACCTAGAGAGGCTACCAACCAGAGTTGCGTGGGATAGACGACCAACCAAGGTAAACTCTAAGTATGAACACCGTCGTTCCACTCAAAGAGGTTACTACTTCTACTCTAGCTAGGAACAGAAGCAATCACTTCATATAAGCATTTAATTATACGAGTGAACAAGGTACCCGCAGCTGGACAAGTCAAAGTAAAGACTGAAAGTAAGACAACTAAGTAAAGACTGAAAATAGAGAATAAGGAACTTTATTCATACCAGAATAACTATTCCTCCGAGGTACAAGCCAGAGGAGAGGAGCCTGGGCTTCTCTCTCTCACTCTCACCTCGCCACTCTCTCCTATGCTAGAGATACATCAAGTGGAACTATGCCTAAGCCTCCTTCACTTGCTTCGTTGTGTCTTGGAAGTGAGGGGGTGCCTCTCTATTTATAGGTGGAGGAGGTGCCTTGGAGAGGTGGAGATGCTCCCTTGGTCCTAGGAATATTCCTTTCTTGCATGCATGTCTGCTTAGGAGTGAAGGCACTTGTATGTGGATGACATGTGGGGCCAGGTGACCCTTTCTCCAGGCCGGGCGGCCTGCATGTGGGGCCGGGTGGCCTGGGCAGCCCTTGGATCCACCGCCTTTCTCCTTTCCACGGTTGAGATTACTCCTCCAAGGCGGTTATAGGTCGGTTGGCGGTTACACATGTGTGTTTTCACCTCAACCTTTGGATCTTCTTTGTGTTTCTTCCTTAGCCATTGGATGGAGTTCTCCTAGATTGCTGACTTAGCCAATCCGTGGGCTGGATTGATGAGGTGGAGGCCTTCTGACATGTATTGACTGGTTCTCTCGGTTTCTGACATGGGGTTGTGCTTGACACGTGTATCCTTGCATGTAGGTGGAAGATGGCGGTATTTGGAGAGTTTGTCAGGCCGGGCGGCCTGGACCTAAGCCGGGCGGCCTGGGCTCAGGCCGGGCGGCCTAGGTCCTAAGCCTATATCCAGCCCTTCTTCCTGGTTTACATGTTTTCTCCATGTTTTCTATGTTTCTGCACCGTGACATGTGTTCCTGCAAGACTTTTGTACACAACTTGTGGAACCAGTTAATATGTATGAAATTTGCATAAACTTACCCTTGGAACATGAAATATTGGTGGTCGAAATAGGTTATAACGACCGCCAACAAAACGCTGCCGAGACCCCTTTGTACGCTACCTACATCACAAGTTAGGGTGTGCACACTAGCATATCCACACAGTTGGAGGCCACGATGTTGCCTAGCTACCTTGTGATAGGGTATAGTTTACGATGGATGCCATCCGGGGTCCAACCTTGTGATTTGGTTCCCGAACGGGCACAAACGATGGCGAAACGCTGCCGAGACCCCTTGTAACCTTGTGAAATCCATAACTTCATCGTACGGGTCCAGATTTGAGCGCGGTTTTTTCTAGATGGTGCATAATCATAGTGGCTACACCGTCCAAGGCAAAATTCTTGAATTCAATATTCTAGAAAATAAAAAAATAAAAAATACACAATATATCAACAGAACAAAGTTGCACTCCCACCACACGCCTCTCCGCATTAAATGATAGGGTGTGCACACTAACATATTCACACAGTTGGAGGCCATGATATTGCCTAACTACCTTGGAAAAGAGTGTAGCTTAGGATGGATTCCATCCCGGGGTCCAACCATGTGATTGGTTGTCGAACGGGCAAAAACGAAGGCGAAACGCTGCCGAGACCCTTTTGTACGCTACCTACACCACAAGTAGGGTGTGCATACTAGCATATCCACACAGTTAGATGCCACGATGTTGCGTAGCTACCATGTGATAGGGTATAGTTTATGAAGGATGCCATGCCGGGGTCCAACCGTGTGATTTGGTTGCCGAAGGGGCAAAAACGAAGGCGAAACGCTGCCGAGACCCCTTTGTATGCTTCCTACACCACAAGTTAGGGTGTGCACACTAGCATGTCCACACAGTTGGAGGCCACGATATTGCCTAGCTACCTTGTGATAGGGTATAGTTTATGATGGATGCCATCTCGGGTCCAACCGTGTGATTTGGTTCCCGAATAGGCGCAAACGATGGCGAAACGCTGCCGAGACCCCTTGTAACCTTGTGAAGTCCATAACTTCATCGTACGGGTCCAGATTTGATCGCGGTTTTTTCCAGATGGTGCATAATCATAGTAGCTACACCGTCCAAGGCGAAATTCTTGAATTCAATATTCCAGAAAATAAAAAAATAAAAAATACACAATATATCAACAGAACAAAGTTGCACTCCCACCACTCGCCTCTCCGCATTAAATGATAGGGTGTGTACACTAGCATATCCACACAGTTGGAGGCCACGATGTTGCCTAACTACCTTGGAATAGAGTGTAGCTTAGGATGGATGCCATCCCGGGGTGCAACCGTGTGATTTTGTTGTCGAACGGGCAGACCCCTTTTGTACGCTACCTACACCACAAGATAGGGTGTGCATACTAGCATATCCACACAGTTGGAGGCCACGATGTTGCCTAGCTACCGTGTGATAGGGTATAGTTTACGATGGATGCCATCCCAAGTCCAACCGTGTGATTTGGTTCCCGAACAGGCACAAACGATGGCGAAACGCTGCCGAGACCCCTTGTAACCTTGTGAAGTCCATAACTTCATCGTACGGGTCCAGATTTGAGCGCGGTCTTTTCTAGATGGTGCATAATCATAGTGGCTACACCGTCCAAGGCGAAATTCTTGAATTCAATATTCTAGAAAATAAAAAAATAAAAAATACACAATATATCAACAGAACAAAGTTGCACTCCCACCACACGCCTCTCCGCATTAAATGATAGGGTGTGCACACTAGCATATCCACACAGTTGGAGGCCACGATGTTGCCTAACTACCTTGGAATAGAGTGTAGCTTAGGATGGATGCCATCCCGGGGTCCAACCGTGTGATTTGGTTGTCGAACGGGCAAAAACAAAGGCAAAACACTGCCGAGACCCTTTTGCACGCTACCTACACCACAAGTTAGGGTGTGCACACTAGCATATCCACACAGTTTGAGGCCACGATGTTGCCTAGCCACCGTGTGATAGGGTATAGTTTACGATGGATGCCATCCCGGGGTCCAACCGTGTGATTTGGTTGCCCAACGGGCAAAAGCAAAGGCGAAACGCTGCCGAGACCCCTTTGTACGCTTTCTCCACCACAAGTTAGGGTGTGCACACTAGCATATCCACACAGTTGGAGGCCACGATGTTGCCTAGCTACCGTGTGATAGGGTATAGCTTACGATGGATGCCATCCCGGGTCCAACCGTGTGATTTGGTTTCCGAACAGGCACAAACGATGGCGAAACGCTGCCGAGACCTCTTGTAACCTTGTGAAGTCCATAACTTCATCGTACGGGTCCAAATTTGAGCGCGGTTTTTTCCAGATGGTGCATAATCATAGTGGCTACACCGTCCAAGGCGAAATTCTTGAATTCAATATTCTAGAAAATAAAAAAATAAAAAATACACAATATATCAACAGAACAAAGTTGCACTCCCACCACACGCCTCTCCGCATTAAATGATAGGGTGTGCACACTAGCATATCCACACAGTTGGAGGCCACGATGTTGCCTAACTACCTTGGAATAGAGTGTAGCTTAGGATGGATGCCATCCCGGGGTCCAACCGTGTGATTTGGTTGTCGAACGGGCAAAAACAAAGGCGAAACACTGCCGAGACCTTTTTGTACGCTACCTACACCACAAGTTAGGGTGTGTACACTAGCATATCCACACAGTTGGAGGCCACGATGTTGCCTAGCTACCGTGTGATAGGGTATAGTTTACGATGGATGCCATACCGGGGTTCAACCGTGTGATTTGGTTGCCCAACGGGCTAAAGCAAAGGCGAAACGCTGCCGAGACCCCTTTGTACGCTTCCTACACCACAAGTTAGGCTGTGCACACTAGCATATCCACACAGTTGGAGGCCACGAAGTTGCCTAGCTACCATGTGATAGGGTATAGTTTACGATGGATGCTATCCCGGGTCCAACCGTGTGATTTGGTTCCCGAACAGGCACAAACGATGGCGAAACGCTGCCGAGACCTCTTGTAACCTTGTGAAGTCCATAACTTCATCGTACGGGTCCAGATTTGAGCGTGGTTTTTTCCAGATGGTGCGTAATCATAGTGGCTACACCGTCCAACGCGAAATTCTTGAATTCAATATTCTAGAAAATAAAAAAATAAAAAATACACAATATATCAACAGAACAATGTTGCACTCCCACCACACACTGCAGCAGAATACTAAATTTTCGTGGGCCGAATCTTTTTCGTCGGCCAGCCCACGAAAAACAGTCTAACTTTTTCGTGGGCCCCGAAACCGACGAAAAAGATAGGCATTTTTCGTGGGCCACAAACATGGCCGACGAAAAACAAGTTTTTTCGTGGGTCCCAATACGGGCCGACGAAAAAACCTGGAGGCCGGGCTGTGTGCTGGGCCCACATCTTTTTCGTCGGCCTGCGTGGCCCACGAAAAACGGCAAGTTTTTTGTCGGCCCACAAGCTGACCGACGAAAAACTGAGGTTTTTCGTGGGTTCAACCATGGCCGACGAAAAAGTTTGGGACTATGCGCCGCCCGTGACCCTCTCCTGTCCGTTGCTCCCATCCCAATCTTAGATCCGTCTTCTTCGCCACCCGCTCCCGCCATCGCCGCCAGCGCGCTCGCCCGCCCCCGCCGCCCGCGCGCCCACCCGCCCCCGCCGCTAGCTTGCTCGCCCGCCCCCGCCGCCCCCGCTGCCAGCGCTCTCGGCCGGCCCCGCCTCTCCCGCCTCCGACTCCGGCGCCCCGACTCCACCGCCCTTGCCTCCTCCGCGGGCCTCCGGCGCCCCTGCCCGCGACGCTCCGGCTCCGGCTCCGGCCGGCGCTCAGGCTCCGGCGCCCCGGCCTGCCACGCTCCGGCTCCGGCGTCCTTGGCAGCCACACTCTGGCTCCGGCGCCCCGGCCCACGCTCCCCCGCCTCCTGCTGCCGGTCCCGACTGCCCCCATCGGCGCAGGTGCCCCGTGCCGCTGCCACTGCCGTCTCTGGACCGGGCGGTGCCGCTGCCACCCCCCGAATGACGCGGTGCCCTTGTTGTCCCGGTGCCCCTGCCGCCCCGGTGCCTGGCGGCCTCACCTGCCGCTCCCACTATGACCCGACGCTACCGCTCGGACCGGAACGAAGGTATAAATAAACAGGATGTCAATTTGACTTTGAGTTGTATATGCATTGGCTAAATATATATGGGTTTGCTATACACATTGTCTAGTGAGATTAGGTAATATATATTGGTTTTTTCGTCGGCCATGTTCGTTTTCGGCCGACGATTATTGTCTAGTATGATTAGGTTATTATACTGAATTTTTTCGTCGGCCATGTCCAAAACCGACAAAAAAGTGATTAGGGAGTTAAACATGATGATTAGTGATTAGAGAGTTAAACATGATGATTAGATTTTAAATTAATCCTGTCTTATTACTATTGATGATTTATGCTGACACCTGATTACTGTTTATTTCTTTATGCACTTAATTTATTTTATCCTTTATTTTCTAGAGTTTTAGAGTTTAACACGCAAACCCGTAGTTAACCCTAGGCGTCACCCGTTCCGGAAGCACGCACATCGCATTTATTCCTATGTTTGGGCCTAATGAACCTGGACAATCTATGGATGCATAGATTGTATAGTTTCATTCGGTCCAAACACAGGATTACTTGTGATGTGCGTGGTTCCGGGATTGTCCACGTATTTGGACAGCCGGAGAATGGGGGTGGCCGCATGTGATTCGTGTACGTGTCCGATGGTCCGAACGAGATTTCGACAGCATAACCCAGTTGTTCTCCGTCGCACCATGATAGGCGTGCGTTCGGACAACAGCGGGGTTATGCTGCCGAAATTTCGTTAGGACCATCGGGCACGTCACGAGTCGCATGCGGCCGCCCCCATTCTCGGGTGGGTTTAGGGTCTTTCCTAGTAGGGTTGTCACCTAAGCCACGTGGATCGCGACTATATGCTGAATTTTTGGTTGGTGGTTTAGCCTCGAGAATGGGCGACAATCGGAAGGCTATGTATGAAGGGTGGAGAAAGAATGGGGCACACTCCAGGCAATGGGAGGCAATCTGCCAGGATTTTCTCAAGCAAGCATTCAAGGTGGCAAGAGGTCCTGTCATGCCGTGTCCGTGCCTTGACTATAAGAACAACACGTACAAGACCAGACATGTGATGGAGGAACACCTGTGTAAATTTGGGTTTATGCCTGACTATCTTGTATGGCATATGCACGGAGAGAAAGCCCACCCTCGCATCTCAGAGCCGGCTCAGCAAAACCGTGATGGCATGATGATGGATATGCTGAATGACCTTGCTATGGGGGTTGAGTTTGGTCCAGAAGAGAACAATGAGCCACCTCCTGATGTGCAAGAATTCTATCGCCTGCTTGAAGCCGGTGGCGAGAAGCTGCATGATCATACCGAGAATACCGTGCTTGATACGGTGTCGAGACTTATGGCGATAAAATCGGATCACAACATCTCGAACAGATGCTTCAATGACATCGCCAAACTGGTGTCTGATGTTATCCCATCTGACCATAAGCTGCCGAAGAACTTATATTACGCGAAGAAGATGATGGCAGGTCTTGGGATGAAATACGAAAAGATAGATGTCTGTCCTAGCAACTGCATGCTATTCTGGAGGGAGGATGATAATCTGAAGACATGTAGGCACTGTGGGAAGTCTAGGTACATTCAGGTGAAAAATGAGGAGGGGGAGAACGTGGACACAACGATGGCGGCTAAGCAGTTGCGGTACATGCCAATCATCCCTCGTCTGAAGAGGCTGTTCCTTTCTATGAAAATAGCTAAAAGCATGAGGTGGCACAAAGAACGCAGACGTGGCGGCCAGGGTGAGGATGTAATGGCGCATCCGGCAGACGGCGATGCATGGAAGGCACTGGACGAGTTCGATCCAGAGTTTGCGAGAGACCCAAGGAGTGTCTGTCTCGGGTTGGCGATGGATGGGTTCACACCTTTCAGTACTTCTGCGAGCCCATACTCTTGCTGGCCTGTTTTCATCATGCCATACAATCTTCCACCTGAGATGGTGCTTAAAGATGAATTCGTATTTCTTGCGCTCGTCATTCCAGGACCTGAACATCCAGGGAAGAATCTCAATGTCTTCTTGCGCCCGTTGATAGAAGAGCTCAAACAACTGTGGAAAGGGGTCAAAGCGTGTGATAGTTACGCTAAGAAAGAATTTAACCTGCATGTCACATACCTATGGTCAGTACAAGATCTATTGGCCTATGGCAACTTTGCTGGATGGTTTGTGAATGGCCGTCTACAGTGTCCCATATGTATGGATGACTCTGATGCATACAGGCTGAAGAATGGTGGAAAATACACTTTCTTTGACTACACTCAAAGGGAGCTTCCTCCAAGACACAAGCTAAGGCAGTCTACTACCGCATTCCGAAAGGGTGTTAAAGTGAGTAAGCTACCCTCAAAACGTAAGACTGCAAAGGAGATAATGGCATGGCATAGACGTTTGAAGGTTGATCCGAGCACCAAAAAGTTCGACGGTTATGGTACCCTCCACAACTGGACTCACATTTCCTTACTTTAGGAGTTGCCTTATGCTGAGGCTTTGATGCTGCCGCACAATATCGATCTCATGCACCAAGAGCGTAATGTCGCGGAAAGCATCATAAGCATGGTCTTTGATGTGACAGAGAAATCCAAAGACAATATCAAAGCAAGGAAAGACTTAGCATTGCTCTGTGATCGTCCCAATCTTGAGGTACGGTTAAATGAGAAAGGAAAGGAGTGCAGACCACGAGCCGAATATTGTCCTAAGCCCGAAGAAAGGAAACAGATATTCGAATGGTTGAAGGCTTTGAAATTTCCAGATCGCTATGCAGCTAACCTGAAGCGGGCGGTAAATTTGAAGACTGGAAAGTTGACCGGACTGAAGAGTCACGATTACCATATCATCATGGAAAGGCTCCTACCCGTGATGTTTCGTGGTTATTTCAAAGATGACCTGTGGAGGTTGTTAGCTGAGCTCAGTTATTTCTACAGGCACATATGTGCTAAGACAGTATCGATGAGTTTGATGGAGAAGTTTGTGAGGAAAATTCCGGTGCATGTATGCAAATTGGAGAAAGTGTTCCCACCTGGTTTCATGAATGTGATGCAGCACCTGTTGATTCACTTGCCCTGGGAAGCATTGGTTGGGGGACCCGTTCAATGCAGGTGGATGTATCCTATAGAAAGGCAGCTTAAAAAGCTTAGGTCTACTGTACGCAACAAGGCTAGGGTTGAGGGTTGTATCGCAGAGGCGTTTGCTCTTAAAGAGATGTCACACTTCACCAAAAAGTATTTCAACAAAGCAGACGCTGCAAATCAATCCAAGCGGGTTGCTGTTGCTGATGTGGGACCACAAAGCGACCTCAAGATTTTCAAATCGCAGGGTACAACAAGTGGACCTTCGACTGTACGCCATTTGAACGAGTCAGAGTTGAACTCGTTTTTGTTGTATATGTTTAGCAACATGACAGAAATGAATAAATATTTCGAGTATGTCATCTCCTGACTTCATTCATTCTATACTCTTTGATTACTATCTATTGTCATCTCTAAGTATCATATAATCTCATCCTCTCTAAATATCAATGCCACAGCTTGTTTGGGAAAGAGTATTGGACATCCGCTGACCGACCCACCGCCAAGCAATTTGAGAACCTAATGCGCAATGGGCTACGTGGTGGTTAAATATCTTGCAGTGGTTCCACAAGCGCGTAAGTAGCATATCACGATCTCTTCGATCTCATACGACCTTAACTTGCTCCTCTAATAATGATGCTTCCTTACGTAGTGTCTTCCTGATAAATCCATCCACGAAGACCTACGCCAGATGTCTAAAGGTCTTTTGAAGGCAAGGAACTACAGCCGATACGATGTTTCTGGATTTCGTTTCAGAACAGCAAAATTAGAGAAGTCCCGTCCATTTGCAGCCACTGTCAATAGTGGAGTTATGACCACCGCTTATGATGTTAATGAGGCTCTAGTTTACTACTACGGTGTCTTACAAAACATTGTTAAGTTCGATTTTGATGGTCCAAAAGCACTAAGTGTGTTCTTTGAATGTGATTGGTTTCATCCACATAATGGCACTCGAGTTGACAACTTTGGTATGGTCGAGGTGAAGCACGGTTCGAAGCTTCAAGGCCAAGACAGTGTCGTTCTTGCTCATCAAGCTGAGCAGGTTTACTACCTGCCATATCCTCATCCTAGCTTGCATGCATGGTGGGTGGCATTTAAAGTTAACCCCCAAGTCTTGCCTCCTGACGACGAAGGGTACAATGAAGACGATGCCCATGGCGTGTTTCAAGAAGGAAGGAACGTTCTGATGACGATGATGACAACGATGGCTTCCCACAAGAAGAAAGGGTTCAAGCCGAAATGGTTCAAGGCGAACAATTTCACGTTAGTGATGGGGACGCTCTAGATTTGCTACACGAGGAAGATAGGGACTTAATAGAGGAACCCACACGTCAGCGGAAAAGGCCCATTACTAGAAGGTCAAAAAGAATTAAGGAGTTGGCACGACTCAGAAAACAAGTGAGCATGCAACGAGTAAACGAAGCTGAATCTGATGCTGATGATTTTTGAAAAGTATGTATTGTATGATGTGTTTTATTGAATTTAGACTTACATGTTCTTTCTATCATGTTTTATTGAATTTAGACTTACAAGTTCTACATTTTGTTACTATCATGTGTTGTTATTGTATTTCAGAGTATCAATTTATACCTGTTGTTTCTATCATGTCTTATTAAAAATGTATACTAACTTATTTTTTGAATCAGATGAATTTGTTCAGGCACAGGAAGAGCGGCAAGAGCGGCAGTGGCAGTCTTTTTCAGGGCACCTCAGTGAGCAGGGACAGGCAGCGGCAGTTTATGGACCAACTGGACGAGGCATCCAGGGAGCAGGCGGTGGACGCTACTGCGTTTAGGGAGGTCGCGGGAGGCGGCAGTGGCAGTGGCGGTGTTGACACCAACATGGGAGAGGTTGGTGATGCGGCCTTGGGAGGGGGCGGTAACACCAACATAGGAGATGTTGGTGATGCGGGAGCTGGAGGTCAGACTGACGATGAGACAGACGTGGTTGCTGCTGATGCTGCTGTGAGGGGTTCTTCATCAAACATTAGGTATCCTTCATAATATTGTTTTGCAAAGTTAAAGTTATTGTAGTCTTTCAACTGACTTTAATCCGTTTGGCTATACGTAGGTTTCGAAAGTGTAATTCAGTTCGTGCGAGGCCAGCTGAAAGTGACAAGGTGCTGATCAGGCCACTTGGAGAGACGTGAGTCTCATCACTTGTTCTATATATGTTGTAGGTTTATAATGTATACATATATATTATGTTTTTGACCCCTTGTATGTTTCAACAAATCTTTTTTTAGGTCGTGGGACGACGTGACCTGGGAAGGAACTAAAGGCGCACGCACCAAGATCAACGGTGTGTTGGGGGCTCTCTGTCGCTACCACTACCCTGGCATGGTAGTAGTGAGAGGTGTGCCTCAGGCGGCTACTCGCTGGGCACACTGGGCCCTTAAGCGGGAGGTTCTGGAAGATGGTTCCGAGGGTAGGACTCTACAGAGCGTTGTCTAGGATGACTTTTGGGTGAGTTGCTTCACATTGTGATTATCATTTGTTCCTGTGCATAATAATTCATCTGAGTTTTTTTTGTTTCATATGCAGAGCCGGTACAAAACGGATGTGGAAGAAGATGACCGTGAAGCTATGAGGGCTCTAAAGAGGCACTTTAGCAAAGCTGCCGAGAAGGTCATTAATGATTCTCTCTACAATGCAAGGATCACGCCCACCACACGCCTCTCCGGATTAAATGATACGGTGTGCACACTAGCATATCCACACAGTTGGAGGCCACGATGTTGCCTAACTACCTTGGAATAGAGTTTAGCTTAGGATGGATGCCATCCCGGGGTCCAACCGTGTGATTTGGTTGTCGAACGGGCAAAAATGAAGGCGAAACACTGCCGAGACCCCTTTGTACGCTACCTACACCACAAGTTAGGGTGTGCACACTAGCATATCCACACAGTTGGATGCCACGATGTTGCCTAGCTACCGTGTGATAGGGTATAGTTTACGATGGATGCCATCCCAGGATCCAACCGTGTGATTTGGTTCCCGAACAGGCACAAACGATGGCGAAACGCTGTCGAGACCCCTTGTAACCTCGTGAAGTCCATAACTTCCTCGTACGGGTCCAGATTTGAGCACGGTTTTTTCCAAATGGTGCATAATCATAGTGGCTACACCGTCCAAGAAGAAATTCTTGAATTCAATATTCTTGAAAATAAAAAAAATACAAAATGCACAATGTATCAACAGAACAAAGTTGCACGCCCACCACACGCCTCTCCGCATTAAATGATAGGGTGTGCACACTAGCATATCCACACAATTGGAGGCCACGATGTTGCCTAGCTACCTTGTGATAGGGTATAGTTTACGAAGGATGCCATTCCGGGGTCCAACCGTGTGATTTGGTTGCCGAACGGGCAAAAACGAAGGCGAAACGCTGCTGAGACCCCTTTGTACGCTTCCTACACCACAAGTTAGGGTGTGTACACTAGCATATCCACACAGTTGGAGGCCACGATGTTGCTTAGCTACCGTGTGATAGGGTATAGTTTACGATGGATGCCATCCCGGGGTCCAACCGTGTGATTTGGTTGCCGAACGGGCAAAAACGAAGGCGAAACGCTGCCGAGACCCCTTTGTACGCTTCCTACACCACAAGTTAGGGTGTGCACACTAGCATATCCACACAGTTGGAGGCCACGATGTTGCCTAGCTACCTTGTGATAGGGTATAGTTTATGAAGGATGCCATCCCGGGGTCCAACAGTGTGATTTGGTTGCCGAACGGGCAAAAATAAAGGCGAAACGCTGCTGAGACCCCTTTGTACGCTTCCTACACCACAAGTTAGGGTGTGCACACTACCATATCCACACAGTTGGAGGCCACGATGTTGCCTAGCTACCGTGTGATAGGGTATAGTTTACGATGGATGCCATCCCGAGGTCCAACCGTGTGATTTGGTTGCCGAACTGGCAAAAACGAAGGCGAAACGCTGCCGAGACCCCTTTGTACGCTTCCTACACCACAACTTAGGGTGTGCACACTAGCATATCCACACAGTTGGAGGCCACGATGTTGCCTAACTACCTCGTGATAGGGTATAGTTTACGATAGATGCCATCCTGGGGTCCAACCGTGTGATTTGGTTCCCGAACAGGCACAAACGATGGCAAAACGCTGCCGAGACCCCTTGTAACCTTGTGAAGTCCATAACTTCCTCGTACGGGTCCAGATTTTAACGTGGTTTTTTACAGATGGTGCATAATCATAATGGCTACACCGTCCAAAGCGAAATTCTTGAATTCAATATTCTAGAAAATAAAAAAAATACAAAATACACAATATATCAACAGAACAAAGTTGCACGCCCACCACACGCCTCTCCACATTAAATGATAGGGTGTGCACACTAGCGTATCCACACAGTTGGAGGCCACGATATTGCCTACCTACCTTGGGATAGAGTGTAGCTTAGGATGGATGCCATCCCGGGGTCCAACCGTGTGATTTGGTTGCCGAACAGGCAAAAACGAAGGCGAAACGCTGCCGAGACCCCTTTGTACACTACCTACACCACATGTTAAGGTGTGCACACTAGCATATCCACACAGCTGGAGGCCACGATGTTGCCTAGCTACCTTGTGATAGGGTATAGTTTACGAAGGATGCCATCCCGGGGTCCAACCGTGTGATTTGGTTGCCAAACGGGCAAAAACGAAGGCGAAACGCTGCCGAGACCCCATTGTACGCCTACTACACCACAAGTTAGGGTGTGCACACTAGCATATCCACATAGTTGGAGGCCACGATGTTGCCTAGCTTCCTTGTGATATGGTATAGTTTACGAAGGATGCCATCCCGGGGTCCAACAGTGTGATTCGGTTGCCGAACGGGCAAAAATGAAGGCGAAACGCTGCAGAGACCCCTTTGTACGCTTCCTACACCACAAGTTAGGGTGTGCACACTACCATATCCACACAGCTGGAGGCCACGATGTTGCCTAGCTACCGTGTGATAGGGTTATAGTTTACGATGGATGCCATCCCGGGGTCCAACCGTGTGATTTGGTTGCCGAACGGGCAAAAATGAAGGCGAAACGCTGCCGAGACCCTTTGGTACGCTTTCTACACCACAAGTTAGGGTGTGCACACTAGCATATCCACACAGTTGGAGGCCACGATGTTGCCTAGCTACCTCGTGATAGGGTATAGTTTACGATGGATGCCATCCCGGGTCCAACCGTGTGATTTGGTTCCCGAACAGGCACAAACGATGGCGAAACGCTGCCGAGACCCCTAGTAACCTTGTGAAGTCCATAACTTCCTCGTACGGGTCCAGATTTTCGCGCGGTTTTTCCCAGATGGTGCATAATCATAGTGGCTACACCGTCCAAGGCGAAATTCTTGAATTCAATATTCTAGAAAATAAAAAAATACAAAATACACAATATATCAACAGAACAAAGTTGCACGCCCACCACACGCCTCTCCGCATTAAATGATAGGGTGTGCACACTAGCGTATCCACACAGTTGGAGGCAACGATTTTGCCTAACTACCTTGGGATAGAGTGTAGCTTAGGATGGATGCCATCCCGGGGTCCAACCGTGTGATTTGGTTGCCGAACGGGTAAAAAACGAAGGCGAAACGTGCCGTGACCCCTTTGTACGCTTCCTACACCACAAGTTAGGGTGTGCACACTAGCATATCCACACAGTGGGAGGCCACGATGGTGCCTAGCTACCGTGTGATAGGGTATAGTTTACGATGGATGCTATCCCGGGGTCCAACCGTGTGATTTGGTTGCCGAACGGGGAAAAACGAAGGCTAAACGCTGCCGTGACCCCTTTGTACTCTTCCTACACCACAAGTTAGGGTGTGCACACTAGCATATCCACACATTTGTAGGCCACGATGTTGCCTAGCTACCTTGTGATAGGGTAGTTTACGATGGATGCCATCCCGGGGTCCAACCGTGTGATTTGGTTGCCGAACGGGCAAAAACGAAGGCGAAACGCTGCCGAGACCCCTTTGTACGCTTCCTGCACCACAAGTTAGGGTGTGCACACTAGCATATCCACACAGTTGGAGGCCACGATGTTGCCTAGCTACCTTGTGATAGGGTATAGTTTACGATGGATGCCATCCCGGGGTCCAACCGTGTGATTTGGTTCCCGAACAGGCACAAACGATGGCGAAACGCTGCAGAGACCTCTTGTAACCTTGTGAAGTCCATAACTTCCTCGTACGGGTCCAGATTTGAGCGCGGTTTTTTCCAGATGGTGCATAATCATAGTGGCTACACTGTCCAAGGCGAAATTCTTGAATTCAATATTCTAGAAAATAAAAAAATACAAAATGTTGGGTGCTGACAATGTGATGTACTCCTACATACTTTGTAACGGATACTCGACGGTATCCGGGTGTCGGCGTTCACAGCGACGACACCCTGCATGCATGCATATTCATATGCGTGTTGCCCGGCGTCGTTAATAATCGATGGCTCGTCCTACGTTCTCATCGATCGATCAACTGATGATCAGAATAGGATATAATACTGACAGCATGCTGATGGAGGCAGCGATGGTGTAGCCGATGGCGATACCGACGAGGTTGGCGTACTGGATGGCGGAGCAGAGCCTGACCTTGGCGCCGCCGAGGATGGCGCGCACGGCCTCGGCGTAGGTGTGGTTGCGCTTGCCCGCGACGGAGCGGTAGCAGTCGGCGAGCAGCGTGGAGGTGTAGTAGCTGATGGCGGCGAAGACGAGCATGAGGCGGCACCCGCCGCCCAGCCCAGCTGCGCCATCGCCCACGCCAGTGACAGCACGCCGGCCCCGATGACGGCCGTGATGATGTGCCGTGTGCGCGCTCGCCGTCCACACCGTGCCCGTCCGCCGCGGCCGCCCGTCGTCGTCGACCGGCTGCTGCCGCGCTGCTGCTGGTGCTGCTGTGTCGTCATGGCGGTTCGTCCTCCCCTCCTCCACTGACGACACCTCGAACGCCGCCGCCGCCTCCCCGCTCGTCGTCAGCTGCTGCGGCTGCCCTTCCTTCGCCATCTTGGACGTCACCATGGCCGGCCGCCTGGCCTGCCGGACTCGAGATTTATCCCGATCGTCTAAGAAGCTGCAATGCCGACACTGATCGATTAGGCAGCTTGCAGCAGTAGCCACCTGGGGTGGCAACTGGCAACTGACAAGTGGTGATGATACGTGTGTGGCGAATGGGGGCGGAGTGATCGGAGGCGTGCGTACGTGCGTGTGTATATAGCAGGGATGAGACGAGAGGGAGGACGCGTGTGGCGTTGCGTTTGGAGGAGCACGGCACGGAGATGCTCCCTGGCGGCCGGGTGCATGCTGCTGGAGTCCCCGGCCGCGTGGAAGGTTGGAGAGAGAAGTATCGTTTCCTTTGCAACTTCCACTGCCAGAGGCAGCGCAGCAGCAGACAACGCCGCCGGTAGCCACTGGCAGCGCTGCCGTGGCGGCCGGCCGCCCCCTCTCCTCGCTCTGAATGCTTCTTTTTCCTCTGTCGTCTAGTCTAGTCATTCTTTGCTTCCTTTGTGTCATCGTCTCTTCTACACTGACACTTGCGTAGGCAGTGCAATGTCTACTTCCGCTTTATGTTATCAATGCATAATCATGCACGTGTATGTTCTCATGAAAATTCTATTTTGGTATGTGATCTTTCAAGGATAAGTTAATATAATGAATTTCTCAACTTTTTGAAATTTTACAACCTTTTACAGTTTTGTTACGCGATGCATTAATGCCATTGAATATCATCTTGTGAGTGTGATGGTCCTTGGTTTGGGTTTTAAGTTCAAATGAAATTTCATTTGAATTTGAGCCTCAAACTTTTCTTTCAAATAACTGGTCCTGAGAAAAAGGCTGTTTTCCCGCCCTAACCCTTTGCTTTCTCTTTCGGCCCACAGCCAGCTCGGCCCTCCCTTGTTTGCTCGTCCGCATTTTATTTTATTCTTACATTGTTGAGCAAATTTATTTAAAAACATATTTTTTTATAATTTACATATCTATACTCGTACCGCTGGCACCCTACCGCCCCGTGGCCAGACGGTAGGAACCTAGACATGTTTTTTTTTAAGTTTTTTTCGCGAATGAGCCAGGTTGGCCGCCTAGTTGCAAGGCAGCAGACGGACCGACCGCCCCGGCTGCCATGCGGTTTTCTCCCACCAGCCACCCCCAGCTAGCTAGGACCAGGAATTTTTATAGTATAGCAATGCGATGGCCAAGTTGACGTCTAACGAAGGTTTTAACCCAAAGACTGTATGTTCAATTCCCATTTTCATCAAAATAATTATTTTATTTTAATTTTTTAAATTGAAATGCTGACACGCGCATTATAATACTCCATTTTATTCTTGAAAGGCACATGCCACTCATAAATATAATTATTTTCTTTCTATTTTATTTTTGAAATTTAAAGGTGCAAGTCCAGCATCCATAAAAATCTATTTTATTTTTGAAATTTAAAGGTACAAGTCCAGCATCCATAAAATCCTATTTTATTTTTGAAAAGCATATCCTATTTTATTTTTGAAATGCAAGAATTTTGTGAGGAGCATGTCAGACAAGTTCTTTTCTATTTAAAAAGTAAAATATAAAAAATAATTATTTTGATGAAAGAAGAATGTGAACCCATCAAAATCTTAGTTTGACGTGTTACACCAACTCGGCCATATCATCATTATACTATAGAATTCCCTGATATATATTCTTAAAGCATGTAGGGAGTCAGGTGGGAGCCTGCTGCTCCCCTGCCGGGTGGCCGACCCCTGCCGCCCTCCAAGGGCTCATTCGCGAAGAAAACTTTTTAAAAAATATATCTAAGCCCTTATCGCCTCACTGTTGCTGCCTGGCTACGGGGCGGAAGGGATATATATATATATATATATATATATATATATATATATATATATATATATAGAATAAAAATATATTTCTGTAAGTATTTTTTTTCAAAACTATAAATAAAAGTAAAAAAAAACGCTTCCCAGTCCTTCCTCAGTTCGGCCCCATCTCCCTCGCTCGGGCTTAGGGCCCCATCGCTAGCCCTCGCCCAATACGTTTATACGAATAGTAAAAGAGTAAACATTCAGATAACTCCATATAAACCACCAACACATAGTATGTTTCATAAAAAATTGGGTATTTGTGTCCAAAAAATGGGTATTGATAATTTTTATAGATCAAAATCGGTATCTATTATTTATATAAACTAAAAAATAACCTATAAAACTAGGTAGAGGACAAAATTTATATAGTTTGAATAGTTCGATGACTAAAAATATCTAGTTTTGGAGTTGGAATACTAAAATTGGACTATGCGACAATTCAATAGTTTAAAATAGATTTGTTCTCTTAGAAAGAAAAGTAGATTTGTTAAAAGAAAAGAAGACGACCTCATCAGATCCTGTGCAAATTCAGCCTGCCCCCATAGTCTGTGTTTGGCTCAATTATTTTGGCCTAACCTAGAAAAATACACGCGCAGCCAGCCACGTGAGCAATAAAATAATTTACGGAAATCTAGGACTATCATTAACATATAGGATAATTGCTATTTACTAGCATCCTAAGCATTAATCAGCTTAAGATTTCACAAACCATAACGATTACTACGGAAAATCGACATTCATGGCAATATCACAGGTGCATATGCATGGCAAATCATATGCACGTCTCTTTACGCTTCAAGTATAAACAGCAAAAATGTTCTTAACTGAAACAGCGATTCTACAACAAAATCTAACATGAAAGGAAAAAAAATAGGAGTACATATATATACCGTCGCATATACTAGCATAGGAACACCCAGGAGCATGATAAAATCATCTGAAATATCTGATGAAGAATGCCCCCATGATAACATCATCTGAAATATCTGATGAAGAATGCCCTCCAACTAGCAACGAATCCATCGATGGTGTTCAGCCTGATTTAAACCTGAAGCAAACTTTACCTCACTTCACCCCTGAAAAAAAGGTGAAAGGCAACATGGAGAATCAGTTGAGGATCAGTTTCAAGCATAAGGATTTATGCGATTCTTACAACAGGCAGTCCAATCGCTGTATTGTAGTACAAAGAAATTAAATTAAAATTACTACTTTCTGAATCAGGCCTCAGTCAGTTTTCTGGAAGTAAAGCTATACATGTACCAATCATGAACAAGGGGAAACTTTACTGAATCAAGTCAAGGTATACGGCATACCCCATGCATGAAAGAACAGATACATTATAAATTATATAATCCAGTGCCTCTACTGGTCTAGTATCTAGTATATTTACAGTCACCTATACTAAAGCTTACAGACACCAATGCATCATATCTGAGCTTTTAGAATTGTCCACCAGCTAGCTAGAATCCTTCAGCTATTTTTCAGCCTGTCGCTTAAAACTGAAGCAACATTGTCCTCACTTCATCCCTGAGCTTGAGCTGATTCCACTCCTCCACCCACATTGTATAGCTCGACTGCGGCGCAATCACGTCCACGGACACCTCCTTGTTCACCACTAGCTCACTGGAGTAGCGCTCAAACTCTTGCAGCTCCTCCAGCTTCATCGCCAGCCCTGCTGCATCATGCTCATTCCAGGCGTTCTCCGTCAGCTGCCTCGCCTCCTCCACTCTCGCCCAGAAGCATGGGTCCTGTGTCAGGCCAGCATACTTGCTCCGCCTCCGAATGCTTGCTGAGGCAGTAGACAAAGAGGATGTGATGTCGCTGCGGGAGCCAGTACGTCCCTTCTCCTGCCACCACCTGTCGAACAGTTCGTACCTCCTCTCTCGTCCATGGGTCATGTAGCTCCCGCGTGTCCGGTGGAGATTGTGGCGGTGGTAGTTAGCAATGTCCAGCGGTTCAACGAGGAGCTGGTAGAAGTGGGCTGCATTGACCCACTTGGCGCGGCGGTGGAAGTCATGGGGGAGCTGGCCAGCATCAAGCATGGTGAGCACACGGTCCCAGAACTGGCCCAGCTTTATGCGGTTTATGTTCACCTTGCTGAACTTCTTGGGAGAACGCTGCTGCTTGAACGCGTCATAGTATCCCAGCTCACTGTCGAACAGCCCCTTGTACCATTCAATCTGCGCACGGCAAGGTGTGATCCGGCCGAGCTGTGTCGCCAGGTGAGCACTGTTCAGGCTTGGCCGCCGCCCAACCCTCTTCGATGTCTTCAACCACTGTCGCGCTGTCGATGCCTCCATTGCCTGCTGCCAGTGGCAATGTCATGTCAGACAAGATACAATGTTGAGCACATGATGTAATTTAGTAAATGTAGACTTGTACGTACGTGTGCTCTCACCGTGGTGTCGATGCCGGAGGCCTCCAGAGCAAGGGAGACACTGGCGTCGTAGTTGGGCATGGCCGGTGTGTCATCCACGCACAGGCTTTTCTTGAGAAGCAAGTGCTTTGGCATTTTCAGAACGAGCTCGCCATAGCAGGAGTGTGCCGCCTCCAGGGACTCAGCACCTATCGAGCACCGAGAGGCGAAGGTGGCGTACAGCATCTGCACTGCGGCGGTCGGGTTGTCCACACACGCCGCACCATCCGGGGAGCACAGCACGTACATCCCAAACGGCCTGTATTGGCTCCCGCCCAATGTATCTGGAGTGGCGAGTTTCTGCTCCATCGCCACTGCACCAGCATGCATCTGTATCAGCTGCCGGAGGGTGTCCTTGTCAGTATCCACCATGCATTCGCTGACCGTTACTGAGCCAGGTTGGCGGCTCCGTGCTGGCCATTGCTGCAGCTGCATCCCAACAATGATGTGTGCAGGGACAGCATCCAGGGGGCAGAAGAGGAGCCTTGGAATGACATCGTGCTGTGACACTACATGGCAGAAGTTGCCACCCCACCGCTCGCGCAGAATGGCCCTGGAAAGAGCTTCATTGCCCAATAACGGGCTTCCGAAGGTGATGCACAGGACAGGTGGAGCGGAGGCCCATGGTGAGCTTGAGCTTGGTGACGAGATGCAGAGGTAGTGCAGTGCCGCAAGGGCGGCAATGGCGCCACCGAGGGAGTGGCCCGTGAACACGACTACCTTACCCTTGATCTTATTCAGTAGCATCTGCATTGTTAAACAATTACAATGAGTTAGTCACAGTTTTTTCAGTGGGAAAATGGCGCACAAATTGAACTTTTAGTAGCTTCATTTCAGTGCCACAAATTGAAAAATATAGAATGCTTTCTTTCCAGTTATCTGAAGAGTAGGATGAAGCCAATGAACAAAAGAATGGAATTTGTGATGGAGAAGGGTTTTCATCACTGAGGTTATTAATTCTTGAATAGTGGGACTTCGTTCAGATGTCTGAATCACAAGTAAAGTAATCACAGATTTTGATGACCATCTGAAATAATTGAAATTGAAGAGCAGAGGATAATGTCCTACGAAATAAAGCTGCCCAAATTCCGAATGACATTAAACTGTGTACTATGCCCCTTCATCATGGTTAGATTTTATTCTTCCAGGTTAGCACTTATCCACATCTTAGTCGAAGCATTTAAGATTATGAAATTTGTGCAGATCTCTATCTGTATGTATGTTATTGGCATATACCACTGTCCCAATCATGAGCTGCAGTGCACTGCATTGTATACGCCTTATCAACATCACCTGTTCTGTTGCTCATGGGCCCGTAGAAATTCATCAAACTGTAAGCGACAATAAAGGAGCAACAACAACTTTTGGTAGGTACTGTGAATTATGTCATGTGGATGTACTTTTTGTTTGCGCTGGGACAACAGGTGCATAGCATCTCAAGTTAGCCGCCAAATTTGACAGGGATTGCACCCTGTACACACATCCTGCTTTGAGCATCGAGGTCTGAACTAACACAAACTCTTAGTCTTACTATGCCAGAGGAAGCAAACTGGTAGAAGAAACCACAAGAAAGAAGGTAGGCACTCAAGTAACTCTTGCATACAGAAAGCATCAGGTCTGAACTCTGAACTAATTTCACACACTCTGGTAATAGCAATTACTAGCAACTTGTACTATGTCGTTCTAGATTTTCCCAAAGAAAAGGATTTTGCTTTGTTATCGTCACACCATGTTCTTATATTCCGACTGACTAAATTATAAATTATTGCTCTGTTGGATCCTGTTTTGTTCTCATCCCACAATGTTCTTCAATTTTGACTGACTAAATTACTTCTCTATTATTAAATTCTGAATCACTGACACTGGAATTATATAATCTGAATTCATGTCTCTCACATGTATGAACACAGACACCGCAACAACCAAAGACAGGCACATCAACATCACAATAACTCCTTCCCAAGCGAGCCAGAAAGTAAAAATATCAGATCGTCACAAAAATCCCCAACTTAAAAATGCCAATTTAGTCAAATTAGAGGGCAAAACAACGCGCTAAACACCGAATAAACGATAGTTGACCAGATATTTTCAATGAGCTGGCTGATCAGTTCGGTTATTACCTGGAAATCAGGGGCGCCGCACAATTTCCAGAAGCACTGCAGCGCCAGCGCCTGAACGGCGACCGGCTCCCGCGCGGCGGCGTCGGGCTCGGCGGCGACCAGCGGCGCGAACATCGGCCCCGCCGGGCCCCCGCCGAGCTCCAGCGGCGCGAAGGCATCGGCGCCGCCGCCGGCCACCGCCGCGCCCGCCGCCGACAGCGCGGCCTGCACCCCAGAGAACCCCACGTACACCTTGCCCCCGTCCTCGCCGTGCACGAACCCCGACGCGGCGGCGGTGGCGGCCGCGCAGCTGTCCCAGGCGCGCGCCAGCAGCGGCGAGGAGGCGAGCAGGGCGCCGAGGACATGGCTGGACTCGAACCTTCAAAGGGGACCAAGCATTTGAGCTTCTTCGTCGCATCAAAATTTCATCTTTTCTTTTTTTTTCGTGGGTGGGTGCCTCCATGGGCGATAGATAGAGGCATCGGAAGGAGGTAAACTTTTTGTGCACGGCAGATGCAGCAAGTATTTTTATAAGTGCTGATGCGAGGAAAAGTGATGGAAATTTGTAAAGAGGAACTTACATGGAAGCTTCTTCCTCTCCCGCATCGTCCATGGCTGACAAGCTTCCCAGAAGCGGGGGTAGAGAGGGCCAGAGGGGCGAGATAGATTTGGAGGCTTGAGACTTGTGAGAGAGAAAGAGGAGGGGGGAAGAGGTCAACCTTAATTCGGCGGCCTGGTGCCGTGGTGGCCTCTCTCGGGGGAGGTGGGCCAGGGCACACTCTATTCAGGGGTCAAATGGTGCGGTGGATTTTGCAGCAAAGGACCTCTATAATTTGGTTGATTACTTTGTCCATAGTATTATCAATTATGCCTTCGATATTTTAGTGCTTTTGGCACCTTTTCAGCCACTCTGATACACTAGGGTCCTCTTTGGTAGAGCTTTTTTACCGCTTATAGTTGAAATAAGCGAACAAACCATCCTAAACGCGCCGCATCATGGCCTGCTTACCGCCTCGATTTTTCCAAAGCCTCAAATCAACGTAAACGCAGAAGCGAAACAAAACCAGCTATGGGGAGAAGCTTGCGTTATTTACCCGCATTGCCACTGGTTGCGTACCGCTTCATCTTTCGCATCGATCTGTTCCCCAACCAGCCTCCCTCGTCGCTCCCTCTCCCTCCTCCACCCTCTGCCTCGCTCCTCCGCCGACCGTCGCCCTCGCCTCGCTCCTCCGCCGACCGTCGCCCTCGTCTCGCTCCTCCTCCGCCCTCCGCCTCGCTTCTCCGCTGACCACCGCCCTCGCCTCGCTCCTCCTCGGCCCTCCGCCTCGCTCCTCCACCGACCGCCGCCCTCAGCTTGCTCCTCCTCCGCCCTCCGCCTTACTTTGCCTCAGCCTCGCTCGTTGCTCCGCAGTCCATTCTCCGACCGCTGCGAGCCGGTGGGGAGGTCCGCCTCCAGCCCCTACGCGCCGGCGGGAATCTCGACCTCCAGCCCCTGCGAGCCGACAGGAAGGTCCGCTTCCGCCTGCTCCCGTGCCGGCGGGGAGCTGTGCCTTCGACCGCTACGAGCTGGCAGGGAGGTCCGCATCCAGCCCCTACGTGCTGGCGGGAAGCTCGGCCTCCAGCCCCTACGCGCCGGTGGGGAGCTCTGCCCCTGCACGCTAGCGGTGAGCTCCGCCTCCACGTGGTATGCTATGTTCACAAGAATCGAGTTTGCCAAACACTTTGCTTATTTGGACCGTGGATTCTTACCGCCACAGCTTCTCAAGCAATCTAGTTTTTTAAATAAGTGATTCTCACAGCATCTAAAACAAACAAGGCCTAGGAGTCCATTGGGTTCTATTTTTTATTTTAGTTTTTTTCTCTAAAATGAAAAACACGCTCACGCACTCTTTTAAGAGGGACAAATTATTTGGGATAGGTATAGAACCTACCACATTTTAAGTGAGTCTATTCAAAATTAACTGCACATCTAACACTACATCTCTACCAAAACGTAAGCATCTAAGTGGATGCACATTTTAAAGCACAGGTGTAATTCGTGTAAAGCTATGCGTATTTAGAATTTAAATTATCATGTGACATGTGTATATTTCTTACACACATCGCAAATAATATAGCTTTCGTTCGATAATTATGTATCACTAGATGATTCAGTTTTTTCCTATGCACTCAGTCAATTTTGCACTTTGACTCATTATTTATGTTTCTATATGGAATATTGACTTAAGTATATTTTTTGTATGCACCAATTAAACAATAGAAACTAAAATTTAACTGCATCAACAAAACCTATGGCATGGAAAAACACTTTACTGTTTAGGAATTTGATTTTAATAAACCTTTGAATAGAAATTCAGCTAAAACTCATTTTTTTTTATATAAATATTGTATTACAATTTTAAATTTAATTATTTGAACTACTGAGATCTTGCTATGTACTCTCTCCAACCTTTTTTAAATGACGTAATGCAAGTTAGTTTTAGATTGACCAGCGTCAAATAAAATAAATCTGAGGTAGGAAATTGCACAATTCTTTACAAGATTTAAATACAAATCCTATATAATTTATGTACAGTATCTTCCATGGCGTTTATGTATTTCGGAATATTACAATGGAAAGTTCCTATTGTTTTCAAACAACATAGAAACTATTCTTCTATTGAAATGCTAAGTCACGAACATTTCCAAGGTTTAGATTACAGAAAATAAAATCCAATAAACTGTAAGATCACTACAGCAGAACAGGCCTGTAGTCCTGGTTCGGGACAGGCCTTTAGTCTCGGAAAGTGAACCGGGACTGGCCAGGCGGGACTAATGTCCCGTGGGCATTAGTCCCGGTTCATGCAACTGGGACTAAAGGCCTGAAAAGGAACCCAAGACCTTAGGCCTCGCGCGTACACACCTCTACCAACACATCACACGATCACATCTGACTGTATAGGGAAATGTGTCCTTTTATTATATGCTCTCGGTATCCTTTAGTCCCGGTTCGGGAGGCTTTAGTCCCGGTTGGTAATATCAACCGGTACTTAAAAAATACGCATTAGTCCCGGTGGGACTACTCAATCTTTGGAACCGGAACTAATATTCACATTAGTTCTGACTCCATTTACAATCGAGACTAATGTAATGGACCGATGCCCATTTCTGTAGCAGTGGATATCGCTCTTTTTCAGCAAGCACTAATTTGTTTGCGGTGCGGAGAAAAGAAAGCGTGACCTTTGTGCTGATGATTACTACGGAGGATTACTTTTTACCATTTTCCAACTCCTTTGTGTTTGTGCATCTGTGCTGATCTTTCAGCAAGCACTTTATTTGCGGTGCAGTCGCTAACATTTTTTAATTCCCGTTTTCAGTCTATCTGACTTTGTGCTCCTGCAAGAAACGTGGATGAGATCTAGCGCCAAAAATCCGACTTGAGGGTCTCAACTTTTGGGCATCTTTCTTTAAATTCACAAGTTGTAAAGGCATAATCTATCCATGCTATTAGTATACCGCTTTTGTAAATTAATGTGTGGTCAAATCTCTAATTCAGTACTGAATATACTAGCCCTCAATTTCTCACTTTTTTTAATGTGTCCTATATTAATAAACAAGTGTTTTGATCAACGATAAGGACTGCATTCGATCTGGTCGGTCATTATAAAATATGTCCACCAGTGTTCGGGGTCACGCAGGCATGGCGCAGCGTGGGACCGAACACGTGTTTTGGAGGCGATGGAGGATGAGCCAAATTAACCTACAATATATACCTTGTCAAGCCAGTGATTTTTGCCCCACTCTCCTATATTCTTCAGGTTCTTATGCAGGTCATTGTAGCGAAACTAGCCTCGCATGCCATATTTTAATACGATTGTTTTGTTGGTTGATTGATAACCGAATACTTGGACTAATGGAGTTTTATCCAGATGATATTAACTGCTGCTTAGAACCAAGTGATGGCAATGCATAAAGGGCATAGAAGATCCAAGTCAAGAGGAGGAAAAAGCATGGTTTTCTGTGCTCATCGGTATGAACCGGTGAGATTACAGGAACGGTGACCGGTGCATTGGAGTTAGATGGGAGCTGTTGAAGTAGTGAAGACTCAGCACTGGATGAACCGGTGATGTTGGAGATACACTCACCGGTGCATTACTTGGAGCAAAAGGAGGCCAGAAGATCTTCACTCACCGGATGAACCGATCCAAGGACGCCGGTGTAGTTCAAGAGCATCGGTGCAATTGTCTAGAGGAGTGTGACCTTGGGCAGTTGGATTGTTTGTTCTCACCAGATGAACCGGTGAGGCATCATCGGTGCAACTGAGATCGCCGGTGTAGTTGCACTAGCCCTTGAAGCATTAGAACTAGTATAGGAAAATGTGCTCACCGGTTCAACTGGTGTTAAGGAAAACTGTCAGCCTTTGCCTAATGGCTATATGGTTAGCTTGGGCTATGCATACCCCATACCCTTAGTTATTTGAGATGTGCTGGAGTTCCCTGAAGTATTGAAGAGTAGAATACCATCTTCAAGCCACATAATGCTAAATTGATCATCCACAAGACAATTAGCACCATTGCGAGAGTGCTAGGATTAGTTCTTGAGAGAGCATCCTAGAGAGAACTCTTGTTGCGGCAAGCAATTATAATTCGTTGTTGGACCCTCTGGCTTTGTGTGGAGTGGCGGTGACATTTTGTACGGAGAAGGAGTACCCCTCTTGGTGAGAAGCTCCATAGTGAATATAGTGCCGAGTTGACGCTTCGAGAGAGACGGTGGTGGTGGCCTTACCTTTTGGTGGCATGGTGGCGCTTAGCCTTTATTTGCTGGGAGCCTTAGTGGCGAGCGCAAGACGGTGATCAAGCAAGAGACTCGGTGCTACGCTTGTCTTTGTGACAAGTGGTCATGGACTAGGGATGGACTTGGTGTCCTAACCGAACCATGTTAAATCATGTGTCTTGGTGTATGAGAGTTTGCATATCTCTCGCCCATCTATTTACCTACCGCACTACAGTTCCGCATTTACTTATAATGTGTGCATTTACTTTTATAGTTAGATTGACTAGGATTGGCTATAGGTGGCAAGTCTTTTTAGGGTGAGTAGAGAGTAGCATAGATAAACCTTAGACTTAACAATTATGTTTAATTTGTTTAGGACGAGTTAGGTTTAACTTTTGCATTAGTTTCAGTCCTAGGTTAGAAAAGCGATTAGAGACCCTAGTCACCCCTCCCCCTAGGCCAGATGCCTCGGTGATCCTTACAGTCATGTTTGGTCGATAGAACTCATTTTTTACATTAATGGTTGATTTTATAAGACTGTATTGTAACCTTGATCAAGTTGTACTGAAAAATATTTGGTTTGTAAAATTATGTGAGCATGTGTCACTTGTGTCTAAAGTATTTTAGTAGTGGCTAGTGCCTTAGAATTTATTGATAATTGTAATTTTTTTTGTTGGCAATATCTATTTCTCGACGGTTAGCTATCAAGGAAAACACACCTACCTTGGCAGCAAAGGAAACATCTGTTTCCTTGGTGGTCAAGTGCAACAAAAGAAAAATAAACATTTCCTTGACAACTTTCGTTCTTTCCTTGCTATCACTGCCTGCCAAGAAAAGTTATTTACTTGGTGGTTAGAACATTTTCTTGTCACTTCGGCAATTTTTGCACTTCTCTAATTTCCTTGGTGGCTGAACCATCAACAAAATTATCGTTGACGGCAAGCAGAAGAAAATTAAATTTCCTTTGTCCTTTAGCCTTGGTGTAATTTTCTCATTGGTTAGCTGTCAAGGATCATTTCCTTGGCTGTTTTTCCATATTTCTTGGCAGTTTGTAGCACTCAACGGATTTTAGGAGTGTGCCTTCATGCTCAAACAAGGATGTACATATCCCTGCAAGATAAAATAAGAAGCTGTTTTTGATGTGCTAGAAGAATTTAGGTTGTTGAAATCTACTCCCTCTGAGAATTTAGGTTGTTGAAATCTACTCCCTCTGTCCTAAAATGAGTGGGAGGTATTAGTGGTGATTGCAATGATGCATGTATCCCTATATTAGTTGGTGGGAGGTATGTTCAGTTAAACATAAATGACAATGTGGATCACCTCACCATTGCATATGAAACGGTAGTTTTACCCATCCACCCTACTATTATCATGGCTGTGACCCATCAGAGAGGCCGAGTCCTTAGTATTCTCACCTATTGATGCTACTTAAGTGTGGCGGAACCGCTGATTTAATCCGGGCTAAGTACACCTGCCACCATTAGCTCTCAGTGTACTTAGGCCGTACTAAACCCGGTCGTCCGTCGAGAAGCCTTCGGCCCTCGATTTGTACCAAAACCCCAGAGGAACCGACATCACACACATTCGACCCTCGATGTAGCCACAACAGTTACATCATCACAGGCAGTTGAATAAATGTTACATAGGAAGTTAGGTTACAAACCAGTTCGAAATAAAATAGAGTTCAACATAGTCTCATACGTAAATAGCGTTCAAATAGAGTCTCGCAGCGGAAATCTTTGACCATCATAGTTCATGACAACCAAAAGACTTGCAGAAGTAAAGTAACATCATGCCCACTGATGTCACTTCATTTGCCAGCTCAACACACTTCTTACTCCTGATGATAACAGGTCCCTCCGCCAATACAGGCACAGAAGAGGAACTCCATACCTGTAACTCAAAAGCGGGGGCAAACCCTGAGTACTAATTACTCAGTAGGACTTAATGGATGTGGTTTACGGCTGACGCAAAGCTTGCTTACTAGAGAATTGGTCCTTAGCCATTGCTTTTAAAACAAGTTATGATCATAGGGTAGCAGGATTTGACAGCTGCTATCCCTTCATGATAACCGAGCCAATTGCAACTGAGGAATTCATAAAAACTTGCATGAATAGAAAGCATATCATAGTCAAGCATGTAGCATTCGAAAACATGGATCATAATACATCATATTAGAGTTATTACTACGTTGTCCGTCAGTGATATTTGGCATTCTCACACCTGATGAGCATCAGCGATTCGAATCGATTTCTAATTCCCGGGAATAACTAAAAATGCCAGGGGCCCATATGCTTACTAACACGACGGCTTTCCCACATATAGTCCCCCTCCTCCACCTGTCCCATCCCAAGTTCGATTCACTCCCACCTGACTCCCGGGTTGTGCCACCATGGCGAGCCTGCCGACATCTCGGGCTCCCCGTCATGAATACCAAGCTCCCCCGTGCCACCTTCCTCTCAACCAGTGGGTAGGAACGTGTTTCTGTTCTCCGGATTGCGCAAGTAAGGTTTCACCGGCCCCATTAACCGGGTAAGCACTTTAGCAATGGTATGCCAACCAACAGGCGAACAGCGAACGGGCCTTATGCAACTCGGGCGGAGCCATTACACCGCAACAACGCACACCGCAAGAATATAACTTAGTCTCCGCCCGGTCTCCAATTAATCCTCATCATAATAACATCTTAGCATAGACAGTGTTCTCTTTTTTTTCAAAACACCTACGTGACGAGTGACATCTCACTTGTATCTAGTCGAGCCTAACATTTCTAGGCAACTCGTCCTACGTACCTAGTGTAGGTGTTAGGGCCGGGGCGGCCAAGGAGTCTAATGCAATGAGGTTCCAATCAACGCCTAATGCACATGCGTAATCATAAAACATTAATAGCTGGGAGAGTATGGTCCTACCTACCTTCCTCGCTAGGGTCAGTCTCCTCAGGTGCGAAGTCGGCGGCTTGCTGTTGATCTTCCTGCTGCGGGTCCGGCTCCTAGTCTTCTGGCTCCTCGATCAGCGGCTGCTCCTGCGTCTGCTCCTCGATCCCGTGATCTATATGTATGCCATCATATGCAAATGAGTGCACGAATGCAAATGTGTGCATGAGATGCACACTATAAGGAACTTAGTACAAACTAGGAAATCGTACAAACTATCACCCAACTTAACCAAGGATCCATCATGTAAACCATGTATCCATGTCATGACCATGCATTTGTATGATGTAGCATTTTTGACCCTGTCTACTATTTTCCCCACTTATAAATGATTGTTTTTCCCATTTAATCAAGCCCCATGAGTTTAAATAGTTCCTCTGCTCCAATTGACTTCAAACTTTTACATGGTGTAGACTCCATGTGCAAGAAGTTACTGACCAAAATTTAGCCCAATTGGAGTTAAAATGAATTTATTAAAATCCTAACAAGTTATCAGCCCCTTTTCTTCCCTGATTTATCATTAATTACAGAAAGGTAATCTGACCATGAAACTTTGGCAGTGAGCATACAACGGCATAAACTACTCATACAAAATTTGCAAGTGAAATACTCTCCATTTAAAAAGACATCTATTTTCCATATTTACATATAGTGACAAAAAACACCCAAGCTCCATCATCATGAAAGACATGCACAAATATACTTTTTGGGAAATAGACATCATGCACAAGCTACCAAATTTTACATAGAATTTTCCTAACTATTTAAGTTCTCTTTTTCCTATTTTCCTTTCTCAACTAGCATCTTTTGTCATTTTCAAATCACCATCAAGAACTAACATGCAAGGGTTCACTTTTTAACAGTGGACTACTCATGATGTGCAAAGTCTATGAAATACTAGGGAGCCATTTTGAGCATCTTTTATATAGCACCCATCTCATACTACCATAAATACATATATTTATCATGGAAAAGGAAAAACATCAATCAAATGAACAGTGCTAGTACCAAGAAAATTCACACAGGGCCTAAGCATCACTAATATACTACTGTCCAAGTTTCACACATGTTGAAGTTCATTTACCCCACTTTTGGTATTTATTTTGCTTTAACATGCATACAACAAAACCGAGGGTAAAAATGTCTTTTCACATGACCACATCATACCTAGCCTGTAGATCTACTCAAGAGAAGTTCATAGGTACTGAGTTTGTCCATTTTGGATTTTTCTTTGAATTTATATGATTTTTCAAAGTTCAAACCGAGAAAAAGGTAAATAGAATAAGAAAAACCTAGATCTAACGACCTCTACGTAATTAACCGTAGTTTCCAGGGGCTAGCGCGCAAAATCTGCAAGACTCAGCCTCCGTGCGGGAGGACCGGGTTGCAAAAATGGAAAAGTCCGGGGGCTAGATCTAAAAAGATCCGGCCCCCGTCGTCTTCCTCGCGCCGGCCGCGGCAGCGCGGCGCGGCGCGCGCGCGCCGGCGAGCTCCGGCTCGCCGGAGCCGTGACGAGGGACGCGGGGGATGCGCGGGAGTTAAGGCGTCAACCTGGGGTAGGTCTCGTCGACGGCGGAGGCGAGGTCGAGGCGGAACGGCGGTGAACCGGGGCGTGGGCGACGGCGACGGTGGCGCGGCGGGGACGTCGCGCCGAGCTCGATCTCCTCGGAGGAGGGGAGATCGACGACGAGGTCTAGTGGGAGAGGGGCGGCGTGGAGCGGGGAGTGCGGTGGCGGGATTGGTTTGGTTCGGGGAGGCCGGGAGGCGGCGGCGTGAGCTCGGCTCCGAGCTCACAGCCGGCAATGGCGGCGCGGCGCGGCGAAAACAGCGCGGGACGGGGTGGAAACGGGACGGAGTGCGAAGGGAGAGAGCTAGGGTTTGGGGCGCGGGCCCCCTCCTTTTGACGCGCCCGGGGGCGCCGCCTGTGGCTTGCCGTACTCCCTGTACGCCATCGAGCCACGCGGCGCGCGCGGGTGCGCGCCGTGGGCGCGACGCGGATCGCGGGCCCCACCTGTCATTGACTCCGGGAAAAAGAAAATAAAACTGTGTTTTCCTTACTACTGTAAACTGCGGTTTTGACCAATTTGGAGGCCGAATTTGGAAGAAGCCCAATTGGAAGAAATGTTCTACTCAGAGAGATCTATAACTTTGTCATAGTGAACAACCCCAAAATCCAAGTGTAAATATGGTTTAAATTCAAATTTTGAAATCAGCCCTAGGTAAGGACAGGGTACCTTTATTGTTTGGAAAAAAGAAAAACCCTATTTCCAAGCCTTTTCACCCAAAGTGCCTTTTGGGTAACTTGCTTATAATTTCAATACCTACAACTTATTCAATGGGAGTGTTGCATGAAAGTGGTTGTAGGTTTGTGCAAACTTAGGGTTTTTAAACAAGGCTGATTTGAGTTGGTTTTCTGCACTGACAAAGAAAGACTCCAAACCCTATGTAGCCTTCATTATCTGGCCAAACCCCAATTATGAAAGTTGTTCAAAACTTCATTATCTACGAGTTTGGTAATATGAGTTTCCCCTAGATCCCAATAGATTTGGATTTATGAACAAGAACATAGCAGAACACATGCATAAAATTCAGATTTCAAGCATTCCATCTCATCCAAACAAATCATAGCCTAATTATATGCAATCACATGATGCTAAATGATGCTTAGTGCCTGATTAAGATATGATAATGCACTCAAGATGCTGGAGCATCATAACCCACCCCCCTTAAAGAAATCTCGTCCCGAGATTTTGATGTGATGTGGGTGGAATAGTTAAAGTAAACGAGTGCGTAAGGAGTGTTAGCTAAAACATACTGGTTTGAAGTGTATGGGAGAAAACCCGGGTGTTTAGTTTGTAGATATTCTCTAGTTTCCCACGTTGCTTCCTCTTTGGAGTGATCACTCCATTGCACTTTATAAAAGTTGACAGTATTACACCGTGTTGACCTTTGCTTTTGGTCTAGGATTTTGATGGGTCGGGCTTCATAGATAAGGTCAGGCTCAATCTGAACTTGAGACGTGTCGACTTCTTCTTCCGGCACTCGTAAGCACTTTTTAAGTTGTGACACGTGAAACACGTCGTGCACCGCCGCAAGATGTGGTGGCAACTCCAACCGGTAGGCCACCGGTCCACATTGCTCGGTGATCTTGAACGGGCCAACATACCGTGGTGCTAGCTTTCCCTTCACCCCAAAGCGATGTACCCCCTTCATCGGTGACACTAGAAGGTATACATGATCACCCTTCTCAAAAACTAGCGGTCTCCTTCTCCTATCCGAGTAACTCTTTTGCCTGGACTGTGCGCTCTTCAGGTTACTTTGTATGAATTTTACTTGTTCTTCGGCTTGAGTTACCAAATCAGGGCCAAAGGTGACGCGTTCCCCAGGTTCGGACCAGTTGAGGGGTGTTTTACATCTCCTGCCGTATAGGGCCTCGAAAGGAGCCATATTCAAACTCTTCTGGTAGCTGTTGTTGTAAGCAAACTCTGCCAAGGGCAAACACTCATCCCACTTTGTGGAATAAGTTAAGGCACATGCCCTCAGCATGTCTTCTACGATCTGATTTACTCTTTCGACTTGGCCACTGGTTTGAGGGTGGTATGCCGAACTGCGAATCAGTTTCGTTCCGATGGCAGTTTGCAGATGTTCCTAGAAGCGGGACACAAAAACTGAGCCTCGATCTGAAGTGATGGTCACGGGAATACCGCGTAGGGATACTATTCGGGAAATGTACAGCCCGGCATACGTGGCTGCGGTGTAGCAAGTTTTAACTGGTATGAAGTGTGCGGCCTTGGTAAATCGATCAACGATCACCCATATAGAATCATAACCCTTCTGAGTGTGAGGCAAACCCACCACGAAGTCCATGTGTATATCTTCCCACTTCCAAGCCGGGACGTTCAGGGGTTGAAGCATACCGTCCGGCTTTAAGTGATCAGCTTTCACCCTCTTACACACGTCACATTCCGACACGTACTTGGCAATTTCCCGCTTCATGCGAGTCCATCAAAACTTTTGTTTCAGGTCTTGGTACATTTTATTACTGCCTGGGTGCATGGTAAGCACGGAGGTGTGGGCTTCGTCGAGTATTTTCTTCCGCAACTCCATATCTTTTGGCACTACTAGGCGATTGTTAAACCACAGGACCGCTTGGTCATCTAGTGTGAAGAAAGCCTTTTTCTCTTCATCAATACCCTCACGAATGTGGGCCATACCCGGGTCTTGTTTTTGTGCTGCAATGACTAGGTCTTTTATTCTCGGTTCAATGATGAGGCTATAGAGTTCGGCTAGTTGCTCGGTTGGCATTTCTATTTCATCCATCTCCCAACATATCACTCTTGCCGTGGGCCGAGCTTCAATCACATTGCAATGAGCCCGACGGCTTAGTGCATCAGCTACCACATTCGCCTTCCCCGGGTGATAATGAATCTCCAAGTCATAGTCTTTTATCAACTCTAACCGCCGTCTTTGCCTCATGTTTAATTCGGGCTGTGTGAAGATGTATTTGAGGCTCTTGTGGTCAGTGTAGATATGACAAGTGTTGCCCAGCAGATAGTGCCTTCATATCTTCAGGGCGTGTACGGCTGCGGCTAGCTCAAGATCATGGGTTGGGTAGTTTGCTTCATGCTACCTTAGTTGGCGGGAAGCGTAAGCGATTACTCTTCCTTCTTGCATTAGGACACAGCCAAGCCCCTGGCCAGAGGCGTCACAATATACATCGAAGGGTTTTGTGACGTCTGGTTGGGCTAGCACGGGTGCTGTCGTTAATAATTTCTTTAGTTCCTGAAATCCTTCCTCACACTTCGGACTCCATATGAATTTTACATTCTTCTTTGTTAACGAGGTCATTGGCTTTGCGATTTTGGAGAAGTCCTTGATGAAGCGGCGGTAGTAGCCCGCTAGACCAAGGAAACTCCGGATTCCGGTCACTGATTCTGGCTACTACCAGTTCAGGACAGCCTCTACCTTGCTAGGATCGACCGCTACCCCCTTCTCTGACAGAACATGCCCCAAGAAACCTACTTCCTTCAGCCAAAACGCACACTTGCTGAACTTGGCATAGAGCTTGTGTTCTCTTAGCCGGGCGAGCACTATCCGTAAATGTTCCTCATATTCTTTTTCATCCTTGGAGTAGATTAATATGTCATCAATGAACACCACTACGAATTTGTTGAGCTCATTCATAAACACCGAATTCATCATGTACATGAAGAAAGCCGGTGCATTGGTTAAACCAAAGGACATGACTAGATATTCATATAGTCCATATCTGGTCGAGAAGGCTGTTTTAGGTATGTCTTCTTTTCTGATTTTTATCTGATAGTAGCCAGACCTTAGGTCAATTTTTGAAAAGACCTTCGCCCCAGCTAACTGATCGAAGAGAATGTCAATGTGTGGTATTGGGTATTTATTTTTGATGGTCACGGCATTTAATGGCCGATAGTCCACACACAGCCTTTTACCCCCTTGGTCTTTCTTTTCTACAAAGAGGGCCGGACAACCCCAAGGTGATGAACTAGGCCGAATGAACCCCTTATCTAGCTGCTCTTGCAGTTGTATCTTTAACTCTTTCAGTTCATCAGGTGCCATTCTATATGGTCTCTTGGAGACAGGGGCAGTACCAGGTACAAGATCTATGCGGAATTCCACGTCCCTAGCTATCTGGAGGTAGACCCGGAAGCTCTTCCGGAAATACGTCAGGGAAGTCACGCACTACTGGAATCTTTTTAATTTCATCAAGCTCAGTTGCATTAACTGTGGGCACCATGTGCTTCATGTTTGGCATATGCACCCGTAAGACCTTGCCACTGACCCTAGACCTTAACTGCACTGTCCTGCTGCCAACATCCAGGACGGCTTTGTTCTCCGTCATCCAGTTCATCCCCAATATAACATCAATCCCTTGGTGTGGCAGCACCACGGGGTTGATGATGAAACTTTCCGTACCAATCTCAAATTTTAAAAATCTAACCCCCAGACTGGTATCTATGGGAGACCCTGGGGCAGTGATGTGGTAATTGTCTCTTAACTTGTACATTTTAAGCCATGCCTCTGTGCATATGTTTTGCTAATGAATGTATGAGTGGCCTCCGAATCGAATAACACGACGGTCGGATGACCGTTGATCATGAACGTACCAGCGAGTACCGGCACTCCAGCGGGGATCTGCTCCATATGAATATAGTGCACATGGCCAGTCTTCTGTGCGGGCCCCTTCTGCTTGACTTGCTGACTGACGCCCGCAGGGTTCGGGCCTTGGATCCTGCGGGGTGCCCTACAGTCTCTGCTGAAATGCCCTGTCTTGCCACAGTTGAAACAGGGATTTTTGGGTCCTGGGATAGCGGGGACACGGGGTGCGGGGAGTTGAGCTTGTTTGCCTGAGGTAAGGCGCTACTGCTGCTGTGGTGCCCTGTGAACCCAGCCCGGCTGATTTGGCCGGACCACGAAGCGTGGCTGCTGGTAGTGCTGCTGTGGAGGTCTGTATACTGCTTTCTGCTTCTGGGAGGATCCAGCAGCAGACGTGTTAGCCTGACGCTTGCGCCTCTGGTCCTCATTCGCGACCCGAAGACGATTCTCCATGTCAAGTGCGGTGTCCACCAGATCAGTGAAACTCTGGTAACGGCGCCCCAAGTGAGTCTGGAGAGTGGGGTCAAGGCCATTCAAGAGCCTAGCTGCTCGGCGGGGATCATCTGCCACGTCTTCTGGTGCATACTGTGAAAGGTGAATGAAAGACTGCACATATTGCATCACAGTCTTGTTGCCTTGCTTATGCTCTCGAAATTCCCGCTTCTTTTGCTCCATCAAGCTGTCCGGGATATAGTGGGCCCAGAAAGCTTGGGTAAACTCCTCCCAGGTGGGCTCATGCCCAGCTCGCTGCATTTCGAGGAACGTGGCATGCCACGCGCCTGCTGGTCCTTGCAACAACTATACGGCAAACCGCGCCTTCTGTTGCTCGGTCAGTTCCGGAAGGAGTGTGAACTTGGACTTAATTGTGCGGATCCAATCATCCGCGTCCAGAGGTTCAGGGCACTTCGTGAAGACGGGGGGTCGCAGTTCCTCGAAGTCCCTGTATGAGATACCTCGGTTCCTGGGCTCCCGCGGCTGCAGCTGGCCACGGCCCTGGCGTTCCTCGGCGAGCAGGCGGATCAGCTCGGTCTGCTGCACGACCAGGGTGGCTAACTCCGGTGGGGGTGGAGCGCCGTTCGCATGTGGCTCCGACCCCGAGTGTTGCCCATTGCGAGTGTTCACCATCTGCAAGAGGGAGGTCAACCAGGTTTTAATCTCATAATACCTTATTGCAATGTGACGTGCTGATAAAATCATAGCATCAAGGACAATATTGTAAATACATGAAATCATGCAATATGATATCATATAATCTGCAACAAAAGTTAATCCTCCTCTTGAGGCGTTTGGGGAAGAGCTACACTAGTGCACCTATCCTCCGAGCGCTGCATCCCAAAATGAGATACAAAGTCAATTTCATCCCTTCAACCTACTCCAGCTATTCAAGAACGTACGATAGACTTCGAGTGAGATTTAAAAGTTCAAAAACTACTTAAGGCCTTATCATTACATAGTAGGATGGTGGTTTCAGCGACCAACCATCAAATGGCACATAACAAGGTGTCCATCATTACATAAATGGCGTCCACAAATGAGCTCTCACATCTCATCAAGGTTTTTAGTACAGCCACACATCAGTGCACGGAGCGGTGTAATACAAAATATCGCTATCAACGTGCTAAACGATACACAAAAGCGCCTCATCCTTCTTCCTCATCACCACTCCTCTCTAAGTCGCAGAGCGGCCTATGGGGACGGAGCCCTCTCCCTCCTCCTCCATCTCCATCGGCTCAGAGGACTCCCTGTCCTGAGGGTCCTGCTCTGCTGGAGACAGCTCGTACACTGCGAGGCGCTGCTGTAGCTGAGCCACCTGACCCTCCAGCTCCTCCACTCGAGCACGCGCCTCCGCGTGCCTGTGAAAGTTGAAACGGCTCCTGCCCTCAGCGCGGTCATACATCCTGTGCATGTCACTGGCAAACCCCATACATGCTGCATAGGGTCGTGTGTCGTTGCGGGCCTTGAGCATATCGTGGCGGCGGACCCACTCGTCGTCTGTTGACGCAAGATATTGACTAAAATTATGCTCTATTTTTATATGATTTTATATATTTTCAGGGATTAATATTATGATTTAGTCTTGTTTTGCTAACAAATAACCCCGTTTTCGAGAATGCTCTTTGTTTTTGTGCAATATTAATTTTTGCAGGAAAATAGGGTACAAATGTGATATTTTGAGGATTTCTCGAAGAAAGGATTATGCTACAAGTCCAAGGAGGAGAGATGATTAATTAAAAGAGAGCAATTAAAGGCCCAAGCCCATTATGGAGAAGATTCCAGAAGCTAAGGATTGTTTGGATATGAAGAATATGAAGATAAGGAAGGTTTATCAAGAGTCCAATCCAAACTCCAAATAAATCGCGAGATATTCTCGGATTTCAGGACAGCTGCACCTTGTGGGCCAAATTTGGAAACTTTAACGACGTCAAATGAAGAAAGTCCAATTGACAAAGTTGTAGAACTTTTCGAGCTCTACACGAAAATGTCCGAATTTGCATTTATTGGACTTCAGATGAGGAAGTTATGGTCGAATTACTAAAGGCTGCAGAATATGGAAAGGTGATTTCGGGAAGGACTCTATCAATGACTTCATCTCCAAGCAAGGAAATATATGGACGTCCCGGACTTTTTTGGAAACTTATATATACTTGGAAATAAGTGTTTTAGGTATTTTAGGACTCTTAGAACCGACCTATTAGTTTCCATGTATAGGGGACTCTCCGGAGTATAAATATATGGCCTCCCAAGGGGAGAGGCATTATTGTCCACCGCAAATTCATTGTAAGTCGAGAGTCTAGGGCAGAGCTCGGGGGCCAAAGGCGTTCAACTCGGCAAAAAGGACATCTCGGCGAAAGGAGGAAGCAAGAGGAGGCAGGAGCCAGGGGGGTCGGCCGACCCCTAGGGGTCTGGTCGGCCGACCCAGGGGCTCCCGAGGGCTGTTCGTGATCATCTTTCTTCCAGTTGTTCGTTGAGTCAATCTCGACGAGTATGCTTCAAGTTCATGATGTATCTCGAGCAATTTCTCGTACTTCTTATGCTACTTTGATAAAACCTTGATGATTTGATCAATAATGTTTGTCTTTTAGACCTAGCTTCTTGTTTATGCTTGACTTATGATCCATATCTTTGCAATGCTTAATTCTAGCATGATTCGCTGGCCAGCATCTAAATTTATCATGCTCTTTTAGTAGATCTATCTTAGTTGATTGAATCTACTCATGCTTAGAGATGGTTAGGGTTTACTAGTTCGTCGATTAACTGGTTCTAGTGACAGTAGGGCTGGAGAAAGGTTCGAGTAAGCTTTTGACATTCATGATCATGCTTAATCTATGCTTGTTGATAGATCTTATTTCAAGGTGGTTCTTAGTTCATAAGTTGTTTGTCTCATATCTCTTGTGGATCCTTTTGCCATGTTAAACCATATCTATCTCGTTTAAAGCTTAATACTTGTTCTATCATTTTATGCTATAGTTTAGATCTCTTTTATAATATAATTAGAGCTTGTTTAGAAGTATAATTAGAATAATCTTATTCCCTTTTAAACTTGTTTAGATCTATTGCAATTAGTTAGTAATTAAGTTAATATTAGATTAATAGTAGCTTAAACGTAATTATCCTTGGATTGACAAACCCAAGATACTCATCCTGGGGAAAGCTACCGCGATACTGTGCGCTTGCAGTATAAGGTTTGGCGTGCTTAAGTGCCGTCAACAAGCTTTTCTGGCGCCGTTGCCGGGGATATTTATCGTTTAAGTTATTGTAAATCTTTTATTAACTTTTTTTTACTACTAGTTTTAATAGTGAGATTAGTTTGCTAATTGTGTGTTAATCTTGTTCTAATTGTTTGCTAATAGTTTTTCTAATTGTGTGCTAGTTCTTTATTCTGTGTTTAGATTTGGTTCTAGTTATTTAGAGATATCTAATTACGATCTTGATTCTCTAATTTAGTTTCTGTGTTCATTGTTAAGTTCTTGTGTTTGTTTCTTTTTATTAAAACTAACCCAGCAACTTTGCTGTCATAGATCTTTTGTTTGTGTTTTGTTTTTATTTTTTGTGTCAGATATGACTACGTTTCTTGAAGATCTTCAGCACTTAACGCTTAGAGAGTTTTCAACTCCAAAAGCTAAAGATTTGAAGTTTCAAGAATCAAACAAGAAGCCGGAAGCAGAATCTTACGAGCTTAAGCCAGGAATCATCCGAATTGCTGCTGAAAATCTGTTCAGTGAAGAAGACGATGAGAATCCCTACAAGCACCTAAAGAAGCTAAATCAAGTGTGCCGCACTTTCCATCAAGATGGAGTCCCTGAGGAGTGGGTTAAGTGGAACCTCTTTCCATTTACCCTTGTCGATAAAGCCAAAAGATGGTACCAAGTTGCCTCAATTGAAGCTCAAGGAGATTGGGAAATACTCGAGCAAAAGTTTCTCACCAAGTTCTTCTCTATACTTCGAGTGCACAAGCTAAGGAAGGAGATTTGGAACTTTGAGCAGAAGGAGGATGAAGACATCGACGAAGCCTGGGAGAGACTTAATGATCTGCTGCTGCAAGGACCACTACTTGGAGTGATGCCAGAAATGGCTATTCAGATATTCTTCTTTGGTCTGACGTCAGAAGACTTCAAGCATGTGAACACGTGCGCAGGAGGATCACTCTTGAGCCTATCAAGTAGTGAAGCCACAAGGATCCTGTCCAACATTTTTCTGACTTCCAAGAGTGAAAGAGAAAGAAAAGACAGAAGAGTGAAGGAGCCAGGAGAGGAGCATATGGCGCCTATACCTGCCATGATTGAAGACCAGCTACCTGTCAAAAAGTCTCCAGTCTCATATGCATTCGACGAAGAAGAGTATGGAAGTTTTGCACCTCAAGAGGAGATCAAGAGCACCGATTATAGAAGTCTTGCTAGTGCAAAGCCTCTGACAGAGTTTGAGAGAATGAGCTGGATGCCAGTGGATTTTGGAGATACACTCAAGTGTGCAGGACCACTCCCACCAGAAGACTTAGTGGAAGAAGAGGAGCTGTTTCCACCAGAAATACCACTAAGGAGGAATTCTGATAGCCAAGATACAGGGGAGATGCTGCAGAAATTATTCCAAGAAGAGGAGCTGGACGGTGACTTTGTCTCTGAAGTGAAGCGAGTGATCGGAGTCAAGCTGGAGTCATCATTTACTAAGGAGGTTATTGTCCATCTACCAGCTGAATCTTCAACTGGAATTGCATGCTCCATCAACAAAGAAGACTTCAACAATATCCACTGCTCTATGGAAGCCCAGGTAAGTACAATGAGCTATGAAGTTTATTCTAAGTTATGTGATAAACCATGTATAGTTTCCACTAATCTTAAGATTAAACTTTCTAGTAATGAAATAATTAAACCTGTAGGCTTAATTAAAAATGTTGAAGTTAACTTTGCTAATAAAATTATACCAACTGATTTTTATGTGATTAATGTCTATGATGATAATGTTAATTTAATCTTTGGTAGACCTTTTCTTAAGTTGGTTAATGCTGTAGTTAATAATGAAAAAGGAAAAGTCACGCTTAATATTAATAATTTAAAATATGACTTTGATTTCTTATCGGCATCTAAAGTGCCTATTAATCTCACTCCCGATATAGAGGAGATAGAGAGTATTAATTATATAAATGCTTTTAGAGAGCCTTTAAAACTAGTCCTAGAAGGAGAAGAGGAAGGTTTCTTCTCCGAAGAAACAACCAATGCCACTAATCAACTAGAGCAAAATATAGAAGAAACTCGAGACACTCTAGTAGAGCCACTAGGCGACTTAGATCATGAGGAAGCACCAGATGTAGAGCTAAAGCCACTACCTGATGGACTTAAATATGAGTTTCTAGGAAAAGATAAAACTTACCCAGTAATCATCAGTGATAAATTAAGTCCAGAAGAAGTAGAAAGGCTACTGGAAGTGTTGAGGAGACACAAGAAGGCAATTGGTTACTCTCTAGCAGATCTAAAAGGAATCAGCCCAGCTTTTTGTACTCATAGGATTCCAATGGAGGAAGATCACAAGCCAGTGGTTGACAATCAAAGGAGGATGAGTAATGAAATGAGGTCTGTAGTGAAAAAGGAAGTAATCAAACTTTTAAACGCCGGAATTATCTACCCAGTACCAACCAGTGAGTGGGTAAGCCCAGTCCATTGTGTGCCTAAAAAGGGAGGTTTAACCGTAGTTAAAAATGATAAAAATGAATTAATTCCACAAAGGACAGTGACTGGTTGGAGGATGTGCATAGATTACCGGAAGCTTAATAAAGCCACTAAAAAAGATCACTTCCCGCTACCCTTTATAGATGAGATGTTAGAGAGACTAGCTAAGAATACCCATTTTTGCTATTTAGATGGATATTCTGGTTTCTTCCAAATTCCTATTCATCCAGACGATCAACACAAGACTACCTTTACTTGTCCATACGGAACCTTTGCCTATAGGAGAATGCCATTTGGTCTATGTAATGCACCAGCTTCTTTCCAAAGGTGTATGATGGCAATATTCTCAGACTTTATTGAAGACATTATGGAGGTTTTTATGGATGATTTCTCAGTCCATGGCACTAGTTTTGACCACTGCTTAAGGAATTTAGAAAAAGTGCTTAAGAGGTGTGAAGAGGTTGACTTAGTGTTAAACTGGGAGAAGTGTCACTTTATGGTTACAAGAGGACTTGTGTTGGGACACATCATATCCGAGAAAGGAATTGAAGTAGACAAAGCTAAAATAGAGACGGTAGAAAAATTGCCACCACCCACTAATATTAAGTCTCTAAGAAGCTTTCTTGGACATGCTGGATTTTATAGGAGATTTATTAAGGACTTTTCAAAAATAGCTAAGCCCCTTACTTATCTTCTTCAAAAGGATATTCCATTTGAGTTCACTGAGGAGTGTGAGGTTGCCTTTAGAAAGATTAAGGAGTTACTTATTAGTGCACCGATCATTCAACCACCAGACTGGAATCTCCCTTTTGAGATCATGTGCGATGCCAGTGACTATGCAGTGGGAGCCGTGCTAGGACAGAGGAAAAATGGAAAAGTACATGCCATTTATTATGCTAGCAAGACTCTCAATGAGGCTCAAGTCAATTATGCTACTACGGAGAAGGAGTTGTTAGCAGTAGTTTTTGCCTTTGAGAAATTTAGATCCTATATAGTTAATTCAAAGGTTATAGTCTACACTGATCATGCTGCTATCAAGTACCTACTCACTAAAAAGGATGCTAAGCCTCGTTTAATTAGATGGATATTAATGCTACAAGAGTTTGATGTAGAGATCAGAGACAAGAAGGGAGTTGAGAATGTAGTGGCGGATCACTTATCTAGGATGGATCATGGAAAGGATGGTTCACCAATAGAAGATGCACTAAGAGATGACACTCTTTATGCGGTCCTAGATAAAGATTCATGGATGAGAGATGTGATAAGAGCTATAAGAGGAGAACCACTACCACACCTCAACTATAATTCTAAGAGAAGAGTTCTGGCCGAAGCTAAGAAATACTATTGGAGTGCTCCCTACTTATATAGATATGGATCAGATGGTGTCCTTAGAAGATGTGTACCTGCAGAGGAAAGACAGGAGATTTTGAGGAAATGCCACTCTGCAGAATATGGAGGACATCATGGTCATTTTAGAACCCAAGCTAAAGTATGGGGGAGTGGATTTTATTGGCCAGAAATGCATGAAGATGCAAGAAAATTTGTAGCCACTTGTCCTGAGTGTCAGAGGTCTGGAAATATCACTTCAAGAAATTCAATGCCTCTCACATATAATTTACAGATAGATTTATTTGATGTCTGGGGAATGGATTTCATGGGACCATTTGAAAATTCACATGGATATGAGTACATTTTGGTAACTGTGGATTACGTTTCAAAATGGGTAGAAGCTATACCATGCAAAAAGGCATCTACAAGGGAATCCATTGAAATGATTCAAGATAATATTTTTCCAAGATATGGAGTTCCTAGAGTTATTATCTCAGATGGAGGATCACACTTTGTTGGAAAAGAATTTACTAATTATCTAGCAAAGATGGGAATCGAGCATAGAGTTTCTACAGCCTATCATCCACAGACAAATGGCCAAGCCGAAACATCAAATAAACAATTAAAAGATATTCTAAAAAAGACAGTAATTAAAGGTGGTAAAAATTGGTCAAAGAAGCTTAATGATGCTCTTTGGGCTTATAGAACTGCATTTAAAGCCCCTATTGGAATGACACCTTATCAGCTTGTTTATGGAAAGACTTGTCATTTACCAGTAGAGATGGAGCACAAGGCCTATTGGGCTATTAAGGAATTAAATTTAGATTTAGACGCTGCTTTGATCAAAAGAAGGATTCAACTAAGTACCCTTGATGAAGCTAGACTACGAGCTTATCACAGTGCTAGTATTTATAAGGAAAGGGTTAAGAGATGGTTTGATAAAAGAATCCAAAAGAAAGAGTTCAAGGAAGGTGATAAGGTTCTTCTTTACAATTCAAGATTCAAACTTTTTGGAAAAGGTAAGCTACAAAGCAAATGGGATGGACCTTATATAGTACATGATGTATCACCTACCGGGGCAGTTACTATTATGGATTTAGAAGGGAATCGATTCATGGTCAACGGTCAAAGACTTAAAGTTTTCCTTGAAGAGGACAAATTTGAAATCAATTATATTGATACATATGAATTCAAGGAAGTAAAGGTACCGTACTATGATCTAAATCCCTAGTTTTATTTATTTTTCGCATCTTTGTATATATTTAGTAGAGTTTAGTTTCTTGTTTTTAAAAATTTTCTATCTATATTTATTTTAAATTAGAAAATAAGGTTACCGACTCAATATGAGGCCTTTTGGCCAGAGGATAGCCCCAGGTCGGCCGACCAGGAGGGTCGAAGTCGGCCGACCCAGGGTGTTTCCTCGTCGGTTTAAGTTCAAATTTTTATGGCATAGTCTCTGTTGTTTCCCTAATAATTTTGAGGAAGAATTCAGTTCAGACAATGTGGATTAGGGAAATTTAAGAGCTTTGCTTAGTGTAAGTGTGGGGAGGTTATTATATTACCTCCCATATCTAAATAAAACGTCTAATTGGACGTATAAATAAATAAGTATTTGTTTTATATGGGTTTTATTAAAGCCTTATTAAAGTATTATATATTTAGTCTATGAAATTATTTTATTAGGTCTTATTATATTAATAAAATGTGTGTTGAATAATTGCCTCTCTTTATTTAAGTTTATTCTTTATTTTTACTTTGATATTTAATCTTGCTTAAGTTTTCATGATCTGATTAATGTGGTGATTACTAGATTGATTAGTAATGCATAACCCATATCTTTATCAGAGGATTATGTTTTATAGCTTTGCCAAAGTTTTTTAGAGGTGTATCTATTTTTTTCATAAAACCTCTCTTCTTTGATCAAGTTTTACAAACCCTTTGTTAAGAGAGAGTTAAAATTCCTAGTAGAGCTTAGATTATGAAAGCCAGTTTATAAGCAAGTTATCTCATGTGAGTTTGGTTAAGTTTGATCTCTTTAGAAAATTTGATCTCTTAAATAATCTTGGTCATCTTTATTTCATCTTTTGCTAGCCTTCTATAAATTCAATTGCTTACAATAAAAGAGCGATTTCTTTAAATCCTTTGAGTCAAATTTCTTCTCATTATTTCATCGTTACCTATATAAGTAAAGTTTTTGCTCAAATAATCTTGTCATAAAAAGCAATTGTTTCCAAAATGATGGTAAAGAGAGGTAGGGCACCATTAAAAAAAAAAAGAAAAAAAAAGAGAGAGAAGAGGAATGGCGCCTAGCATAAAAAAAGAGTGGGAGAAAAAAATGACCAAGTGGTCGCTTGTAGAATTAGGTTATATATAAAAAAAATGACCAAGTGGTCGCAAGTAGAATTAGGAAAAGGAGAAAGGGGGAGAAAAGAAAAAAATAAATGTAGAATTTGGAGAGTTTGGAGAAGAGATGTGAAAGTCTAAATAATCTTATCAGTGTAATGAGCAAAAACTTTTACTTTTCCAACCATGTGCAAATTCCGGAAATTATTCCACTTCATTATATTATTGCACATGTCCACTTTCTATATCTTCTTTTCCTTGTCTCTTTATATATTTAGTTTCTTATTTCGATGACCAAGATAATTTGAGTTGATTAGATGATTTTTAGAGAGATAACTTAGCTGGACAATAAAATGATTAGCTTTGCTAAACCTTTACCAAAGCTCCACATATACTCCTGTGAGAAGAGGAATTTGAGAGTAAATTTTTATAGGATTGCCACTTATAAAGAGTGTCTTTTGAGAGCTTAGTAAAGGGCAAGTAAATTCTTGATCTTTGAAAGTTTCGTTTTCTTAAACCCTCTTTTATGATTCTGAAAGAAAATTTTGGCATTGCTATGATTCATTTGACTTTGATAATTTTTATGGGGATCTATATGCATAAAAGTCGATTTAAAATCCATGTTATGATTTGATTGATTTCTAACGTAAGATTAAAGTTGAGAAGTATTTGTTTAGAATTTTCTTAAATAGAGTTTTTATATAAGTTTATCGATCCTTTGCTCGAGGACTAGCAAGATCTAAGTGTGGGGATGTTGTTGACGCAAGATATTGACTAAAATTATGCTCTATTTTTATATGATTTTATATATTTTCAGGGATTAATATTATGATTTAGTCTTGTTTTGCTAACAAATAACCCCGTTTTCGAGAATGCTCTTTGTTTTTGTGCAATATTAATTTTTGCAGGAAAATAGGGTATAAATGTGATATTTTGAGGATTTCTCGAAGAAAGGATTATGCTACAAGTCCAAGGAGGAGAGATGATTAATTAAAAGAGAGTAATTAAAGGCCCAAGCCCATTATGGAGAAGATTCCAGAAGCTAAGGATTGTTTGGATATGAAGAATATGAAGATAAGGAAGGTTTATCAAGAGTCCAATCCAAACTCCAAATAAATCGCGAGATATTCTCGGATTTCAGGACAGCTGCACCTTGTGGGCCAAATTTGGAAACTTTAACGACGTCAAATGAAGAAAGTCCAATTGACAAAGTTGTAGAACTTTTCGAGCTCTACACGAAAATGTCCGAATTTGCATTTATTGGACTTCAGATGAGGAAGTTATGGTCGAATTACTAAAGGCTGCAGAATATGGAAAGGTGATTTCGGGAAGGACTCTATCAATGACTTCATCTCCAAGCAAGGAAATATATGGACGTCCCGGACTTTTTTGGAAACTTATATATACTTGGAAATAAGTGTTTTAGGTATTTTAGGACTCTTAGAACCGACCTATTAGTTTTCATGTATAGGGGACTCTCCGGAGTATAAATATATGGCCTCCCAAGGGGAGAGGCATTATTGTCCACCGCAAATTCATTGTAAGTCGAGAGTCTAGGGCAGAGCTCGGGGGCCAAAGACGTTCAACTCGGCAAAAAGGACATCTCGGCGAAAGGAGGAAGCAAGAGGAGGCAGGAGCCAGGGGGGTCGGCCGACCCCTAGGGGTCTGGTCGGCCGACCCAGGGGCTCCCGAGGGCTGTTCGTGATCATCTTTCTTCCAGTTGTTCGTTGAGTCAATCTCGACGAGTATGCTTCAAGTTCATGATGTATCTCGAGCAATTTCTCGTACTTCTTATGCTACTTTGATAAAACCTTGATGATTTGATCAATAATGTTTGTCTTTTAGACCTAGCTTCTTGTTTATGCTTGACTTATGATCCATATCTTTGCAATGCTTAATTCTAGCATGATTCGCTGGCCAGCATCTAAATTTATCATGCTCTTTTAGTAGATCTATCTTAGTTGATTGAATCTACTCATGCTTAGAGATGGTTAGGGTTTACTAGTTCGTCGATTAACTGGTTCTAGTGACAGTAGGGCTGGAGAAAGGTTCGAGTAAGCTTTTGACATTCATGATCATGCTTAATCTATGCTTGTTGATAGATCTTATTTCAAGGTGGTTCTTAGTTCATAAGTTGTTTGTCTCATATCTCTTGTGGATCCTTTTGCCATGTTAAACCATATCTATCTCGTTTAAAGCTTAATACTTGTTCTATCATTTTATGCTATAGTTTAGATCTCTTTTATAATATAATTAGAGCTTGTTTAGAAGTATAATTAGAATAATCTTATTCCCTTTTAAACTTGTTTAGATCTATTGCAATTAGTTAGTAATTAAGTTAATATTAGATTAATAGTAGCTTAAACGTAATTATCCTTGGATTGACAAACCCAAGATACTCATCCTGGGGAAAAGCTACCGCGATACTGTGCGCTTGCAGTATAAGGTTTGGCGTGCTTAAGTGCCGTCAACATCGTCCATCTCCTGCGTGGGGAGATAACGCAGGTCTGAGTGGCCCGCATCCTCCTCGGGGCTCAGAAAAGTGATAGCTGTCATAATTGCCTTCAGATAGGCTTCCTCCTCGTTCGCCCCATAGACCACGATGGTGTGTGGGTTCGCGGAGTTTGGGTGCGGGATGACCACCCGGGCCCAGCAGCTCCCCTGCCCGTGCATGGTCTGCACGGAGTAGAAGGGACAGGGGCGGCGTCCCATCTGCCTCAGGGCTCTGCACAGGATCCGGGAGAGGGTGCAGTCCTCCCGGCAGCGAGTGTGGAGTAGCCCGTCCTCTACCAGGGGTGGAGTGTGGGTCACTGGCGGGAGCGGGCGCCCCCTACTTCCCACGGCCTTACGCGCGGTCTGCTTGGTCCTAACCATCTGTGGGACACAAAAGAAAGGCCTTTGCATTAAACATTTTGAGTGAGTTCATACAATATTTTATGCATTATTGAAAAGGAAAAAGATAAGGGACTTAAGTTCGTGATTTCTTTTGTAGGCCTATTAGAAGTACCCCATATATAACCCAGGCGATGAACATGATGCATGATCCGTTGGTACCGTCTCACGTCACACATCCTAGTTTAGTATACACTATCGGTTATTCGGTGACAATATGCACGGCACTCTCTATTGCAACTAGTCGTTTTCTAATCGTTCTTAATTTTGCGTGGAGTTAGTGTACCTGCAGAAAAATGCATGCTTATACATTACCACATAGTGTGGCATCCACGCCATTTTGCGCCGCATGGACAACGCATCTGTACGGTCCTCTGCTAGACCGGGCTGGCACCCACGCAAGCAAATTGAATCTTGCTGCGTCACAACAGGTGAATGGTCACAAACACACCAAAGGTGACCACCCCCCTTAAAATTTCTAGCCTACCAGCATGAATGCAGAGTTCACAACAATCCGCAAAACCCGGTAGCATTCCTCTAGTACTGGGGATGGCTATGGCCGAAAAGTTGCTTCTCAAAGCGCCGAATATGCATATGAGTTCTATCTAGGTCAGAATGTTAGCGATGTCACCTGATATAAACTAACATCCTTAATACGGGCATATCGTTTACTCTCCTTTACAAATTACTTGAAAAGGGCATTCAAAAATAGTTTTGTAAACCAAAACTTGATGATATAACTGTTGTCTGTGTATGATCGGCTCTGATACCAGCTGTGGCGGAACCGCCGATTTAATCCGGGCTAAGTACACCTGCTACCATTAGCTCTCAGTGTACTTAGGCCGTACTAAACCCGGTCGTCCATCGAGAAGCCTTCGGCCCTCGATTCGTACCAAAACCCCAGAGGAACCGACATCACACACATTCGACCCTCAATGGAGCCACAACAGTTACATCATCACAGGCAGTTGAATAGATGTTACATAGGAAGTTAGGTTACAAACCAGTTCGAAATAAAATAGAGTTCAACATAGTCTCATACGTAAATAGCGTTCAAATAGAGTCTCGCAGCGGAAATCTTTGACCATCATAGTTCATGACAACCAAAAGACTTGCAGAAGTAAAGTAACATCATGCCCACTGATGTCACTTCATTTGCCAGCTTATCACACTTCTTACTCCTGATGATAACAGGTCCCTCCGCCAACACAGGCACAGAAGAGAAACTCCATACCTGTAACTCAAAAGCGGGGGCAAACCCTGAGTACTAATTACTCAGTAGGACCTAATGGATGTGGTTTACGGCTGACGCAAAGCTTGCTTACTAGAGAGTTGGTCCTTAGCCGTTGCTTTTAAAACAAGTATGATCATAGGGTAGCAGGATTTGACAGTTGCTATCTCTTCATGATAACCGAGCCAATTGCAACTGAGGAATTCATAAAAACTTGCATGAATAGAAAGCATATCATAGTCAAGCATGTAGCATTCGAAAACATGGATCATAATACATCATATTAGAGTTATTACTACGTTGTCCGTCAGTGATATTTGGCATTCTCACACCTGGTGAGCATCAGCGATTCGAATCGATTTCTAATTCCCGGGAATAACTAAAAATGCCAGGGGCCCATATGCTTACTAACACGACAGCTTTCCCACATATAGTCCCCCTCCTCCATCTGTTCCATCCCAAGTTCGATTTACTCCCACCTGACTCCCGGGTTGTGCCCCCATGACGAGCCTGCCGACATCTCGGGCTCCCCGTCATGAGTACCAAGCTCCCCCGGACCACCTTCCTATCAACCAGTGGGTAGGAACGTGTTTCTGTTCTCCGGATGGCGCAAGTAAGGTTTCACCGGCCCCATTAACCGGGTAAGCACTTTAGCAATGGTATGCCAACCAGCAGGCGAACAGCGAACGGGCCTTATGCGACTCGGGCGGAGCCATTACACCGCAACAACGCACACTGCAAGAATATAACTTAGTCTCCGCCCGGTCTCCAATTAATTCTCATCATAATAATATCTTAGCATAGACAGTGTTCTCTTTCTTTTCAAAACACCTACGTGACGAGTGACATCTCACTCGTATCTAGTCGAGCCTAACATTTCTAGGCAACTCGTCCTACGTACCTAGTGTAGGTGCTAGGGCGGGGCGGCCAAGGAGTCTAATGCAATGAGGTTCCAATCAACGCCTAATGCACATGCGTAATCATAAAACATTATTAGCTGGGAGAGTATGGTCCTGCCTACCTTCCTCGCTAGGGTCAGTCTCCTCAGGTGCGAAGTCGGCGGCTTGCTGTTAATCTTCCTGCTGCGGGTCCGGCTCCTGGTCTTCTGGCTCCTCGATCAGCGGCTGTTCCTGCGTCTGCTCCTCGATCCCGTGATCTATATGTATGCCATCATATGCAAATGAGTGCACGAATGCAAATGTGTGCATGAGATGCACACTATAAGGAACTTAGGACAAACTAGAAAATCGTACAAACTATCACCCAACTTAACCAAGGATCCATCATGTAAACCATGTATCCATGTCATGACCATGCATTTGTATGATGTAGCATTTTTGACCCTGTCTACTATTTTCCCCACTTATAAATGATTGTTTTTCCCATTTAATCAAGGCCCATGAGTTTAAATAGTTCCTCTGCTCCAATTGACTTCAAACTTTTACATGGTGTAGACTCCATGTGCAAGAAGTTACTGACCAAAATTTAGCCCAATTGGAGTTAAAATGAATTTATTAAAATCCTAACAAGTTATCAGCCCCTTTTCTTCCCGGATTTATCATTAATTACAGAAAGGTAATCTGACCATGAAACTTTGGCAGTGAGCATACAACGGCATAAACTACTCATACAAAATTTGCAAGTGAAATACTCTCCATTTAAAAGGACATCTATTTTCCATATTTACATATAGTGACAAAAAACACCCAAGCTCCATCATTATGAAAGATATACATAAATATACTTTTTGGGAACTACACATCATGCACAAGCTACCAAATTTTACATAGAATTTTCCTAGCCATTTAAGTTCTCTTTTTCCTATTTTCCTTTCTCAACTAGCATCTTTTGTCATTTTCAAATCACCATCAAGAACTAACATGCAAGGGTTCACTTTTTAATAGTGGACTACTCATGATGTGCAAAGTATATGAAAAATACTAGGGAGCCATTTTGAGCATCTTTTATATAGCACCCATCTCATACTACCATAAATACATATATTTATCATGTAAAAGGAAAAACATCAATCAAATGAACAGTGCTAGTGCCAAGAAAATTCACACAGGGCCTAAGCATCACTAATATACTACTGTCCAAGTTTCACACACGTTGAAGTTCATTTACCCCACTTTTGGTATTTATTTTGCTTTAACATGCATGCAACAAAACCGAGGGTAAAAATGTCTTTTCACATGACCACATCATACCTAGCCTGTAGATCTACTCAAGAGGAGTTCATAGGTACTGAGTTTGTCCATTTTAGATTTTTTTTCAATTTATATGATTTTTCAAAGTTCAAACCGAGAAAAAGGAAAATAGAAAAAGAAAAACCTAGATCTAAGGACCTCTACGTAATTAACCGTAGTTTCCAGGGGCTAGCGCGCAAAATCTGCAAGACTCAGCCTCCGTGCGGGAGGACCGGGTTGCAAAAACGGAAAAGTCCGGGGGCTAGATCTAAAAAGAACCGGCCCCCGTCGTCTTACTCGCGCCGGCCGTGGCCGCGCGCGCGCCGGCGAGCTCCGCCTCGCCGGAGCCGCGACGAGGGGAGCGGGGGATGCGCGGGAGTTAGGACGTCAACCTGGGTAGGTCTCGTCGACGGCGGAGGCAAGGTCGAGGCGGAACGGCGGTGACCCGGGGCGTGGGCGACGGCAACGGTGGCGCGGCGGGGACGTCGCGCCGAGCTCGATCTCCTCGGGGGAGGGGAGATCGACGACGAGGTCTAGTGGGAGAGGGGCGGCGTGGAGCGGGGAGTGCGGTGGCGGGGTTGGTTTGGCTCGGGGAGGCCGGGAGGCGGCGGCGTGAGCTCGGCTCCGAGCTCACAGCCGGCAATGGCGGCGCGGCGAAAACGGCGCGGGCGGGGTGGAAACGGGACGGAGTGCGAAGGGAGAGAGCTAGGGTTTGGGGCGCGGGCCCCCCCTCCTTTTGACGCGCCCAGGGGCGCCGCCCGTGGCTCGCCGTACTCCCTGTACGCCATCGAGCCACGCGGCGCGCGCGGGTGCGCGCCGTGGGCGCGACGCGGATCGCGGGCCCCACCTGTCATTGACTCCGGGAAAAAGAAAATAAAACTGTGTTTTCCTTACTACTGTAAACTGCGGTTTTGACCAATTTGGAGGCCGAATTTGGAAAAAGCCCAATTGGAAGAAATGTTCTACTCAGAGAGATCTATAACTTTGTCATAGTGAACAACCCCAAAATCCAAGTGTAAATATGGTTTAAATTCAAATTTTGAAATCAGCCCTAGGTAAGGACAGGGTACCTTTATTGTTTGGAAAAAAAAAACCCTATTTCCAAGCCTTTTCACCCAAAGTGCCTTTTGGGTAACTTGCTTAGAATTTCAATACCTACAACTTATTCAATGGGAGTGTTGCATGAAAGTGGTTGTAGGTTTTTGCAAACTTAGGGTTTTTAAACAAAGCTGATTTGAGTTGGTTTTCTGCACTAACAAAGAAAGACTCCAAACCCTATGTAGCCTTCATTATCTGGCCAAACCCCAATTATGAAAGTTTTTCAAAACTTCATTATCTACAAGTTTGGTAATATGAGTTTCCCCCAGATCCCAATAGATTTGGATTTATGAACAAGAACATAGCAGAACACATGCATAAAATTCAGATTTCAAGCATTCCATCTCATCCAAACAAATCATAGCCTAATTATATGCAATCACATGATGCTAAATGATGCTTAGTGCCTGATTAAGATATGATAATGCACTCGAGATGCTGGAGCATCACATTAAGAGCATCAAACCTTATAATGCAAGTGCACAATATCGAGATATCTTTACCGTTCAAGTATTCCACCTAGAGGTTTGTCACTCCTTGGAAACAACAAATAAAGAATGAAAACTTGGATCAAAGATATGAAATGCCTGAGTGCAAGAATTGTGTAATTAGAAGATCATACAATGCTTCTAATCATCTACACAAGAACTAGAAGAACTTGGTTAGCACTCTAATTCCTAGCCTAGAAGTCGACCTCAGCTCCCCTCTATTGGATGTTCCTCGCTTGTTCGTCTTGTCGCCTTGATATAGGATGCTCGACCCTAAGTCCTACAACTCCTATTTGTATCCTAGGGAGGCTATGGTATTAGGGGCAACTCCATTGGATGAAGGAAAGCCTTGAGTGGGGCAACCCCTATATATGGAAGAGTCAGCCAAACCCTTGCCTTTTGAAGCCTATCGTGCTTATCTTCTCGTATATCGGTGGTGTCTTGATGTTGATCAAGTCAAAGGGACGTATATGGGCCTTCATGTTTGAGAACCTTTGGTTCTAAGTTGGTCTATACCAAGATTTCCATATTTGAACTTATTTCAATGATTTCCTAAAACCTTATGGTGAAACCCTTCCACACAAATGATGTTAAGATCGAATAAAAAACAGTCCCCAAAGATCTTCCCCAAAAGCCTCAAGAACATCTCAGTTGGGCCACCCTAGGGTTGTGGTCTTCTAGAGGCACCCTTTCTCTTCGCTTATCCCTACGTCATGTACATCTATTGAGAAGTCTCAAACTAGGATTCGAAACCTGAAATTTTCAATATAGCACGAAGCCCAAGAAAATGTTGCAAAATCCATAAATTTTGGATGTTTTTGTTAGTGAATATATAATGACATTGACACTCATATCGTTTGATAAATCATGTCAAATGAAGCTTAATTTTCTCTTGATGAGCACCCACAACATTTCCCTTCATGAGCAAAGAGGTGACGATGCGGGCATCACCATTCATCAGCATGGTCACCATACGCGTGAGAGGTCAACGCGTTCTAGGAACAACATGATCTGGTAGCCACTTCAAGATCTGAGCTGCATGGCTCGTCGACTCCTAATGAAGAATCGTGAGGAGTTTGAGTGACAATGGTGGCCCGAATGAGGACACTGATGGGAGGTCCAATCCATATGAAGGTAGTGAGGGATGAATCTTTAAACTAATTTGCTATATTGATCTAAGGTTCCATTTTGTTTCAGTCTAGAGTGTTCAATGCAGATTCAAAATCTAGGGTCTGGTGATGACCGATTTGTTGATATGATTTGTTGTTATCTTGTCATAAAATTCACCTAATAATTGATTGTGCCAAGGGAAACATGGATGATTTTGGACTCTGTCTGATTTGGTCTCCCAGGGTTCTCTAAGCTTCTTCATTGATTCATGGTGTCTATAGCGAGTATATATATATAGAAATCCCTTGTGCTCTTTTTGTTAGAATCCACAAATAATGTATTTACTGTTATTAGACGCACCAAACACTGCATTGAATCCAATTATTTTTATTGATATATGGATTAACCAGTATTTTCTTTTTTAAAAAAATCCACATATTACCTGATTACATTTTCTGTCTTGGTATTTAAGGTGTGGACAAGAAAGAAAAAAGGTTTCTTACTTTTCCGCACGTGATTGCACTATCATCAATAGCAAGGATACCATTCATATCTCAACTCTCAAGTGGCGACGCACAAATCATAATCGATTTTTTTTCTCTTCACGACAAAATTCGATGCTCCGTGTGATGTGTCTGTGTCGCATTAGAGTCTGATATGACAAAAAATATTAATATTTTATCTTGCATTCAGCACATGTTTTTAGACGTTAAAAGTGATAATGCCTCGTTACACCCTGAATTTGTTTAACAATTAACTTTCACCGTGATTTATTCTGATACGAGACATGCATGTCGCATATCCCTTCTTTCCTTTCCTTTTTGCACAAAGAAGAAATCTTAAAATGGCATGTTGCTTTTGCTGCTGTTGATAATAAAATAAGCGGTGTCATATTTTCTTATTTCTATTCGTTCTTAGACCAGCATCCTAAGTCCATGGATGGACCAAAAGTGACATTTGTTTAGAAAACATGGACTGTTCCGAAAGAGATGGGAAACGCACTCATTGCACAGCGGAGAATATTCTTTAATTGTTGCTATTTGGTAAATAATTTCTTCATTTTTTAATGTTTGACATATTTTTAAAATTAAACTAGCCGACGATAAATATTCGAGAACGGAAGCAATACAATTTAGTAGCCAGTAAATTGTATTTTTGTCTCAAATCAGTTTTTGTTCTTGGCTGAATCATCTTATACCTTCTCGATTACACTTCAATTGATGTGTAGCTTGACTAGTGGAGCGTGAGGACATTTAGCTAATAGTTCCTGCACTGAATCATATTTATTCTCCACGAAGACACGAGGAATTATCCAGTGGCTTAGTAAGTTCACAAAGACCTTCCTACGTCCAAATTGTCCTGCCATCCAGGCAACAACCCGGGCTAAGTGCCATGTCTCTTTCGATCACCGTTTTACTCTGGCCACCAAAGCTCACTGGCAAGCAAAAACTGAATGCTACCAAGTCACCAATACAAGAACACCGTCACCATCTCTTGATCACCACACCCCTGTCTTCATTACTACAAAGCTTCATCGATCACCAAAAGGGCGCGCTCCCTCATCTCTGCACAAAGTGTCACCGCCAATCCACACCGAGTAGGAAGGTCCAACGATGTCTCAAGGTTGTTCTCGTAATAACAAAATCTAATACAAGCACCAACTACTAATCAGTACTAGTACTGCTAGCATTTTGCTAACTGATGATAATCGATCAGTAGCAGCAGGGCATCCGGGAACTCGATCAACGGCATTGCCAGCAGAGATACTCCGGTCGTATTTCATGAAAAATAAAGGGGACAGCGCTGCCAGGCGATTACATACGCAGCGGCCGGCGCTGCTGCAGGTATCGAACGTGTGTCAGCAACAACACACAACAGCATACATCAGTACTCGTTTCATATACACAGATGGAGCTCAGTGGGTGGTGGCGACGACTTGGCGATCTGCCGAGCAAGACTGGAGACGACTTGGCTTAATTGGGTCATGTCATGTGCTGATGTGCCCCAAATCCCGAATGCTAGCTGCTAGGACAATGAGGTGAGACGACGATCGAGCTGGTCTCGGTCTTGGTCAAAGTCCACTGGAAGCCGTCGGCCGGTCCGGTACCGGCGGTGTTGGAATAGTAGGTAAACGTAAGTGTTTGCTGTGGACAAGAAGCCGTGATGAGTTCGATTCGATGGATCAGATCAGTTCCCTGCTGCAAGCGAGGTAAACTTGCGTGTAATCCCAGCAGCAGATTGGAACAGTTGCCCTGCCTGCGTGCCGCTGGTTAATTATCGGGACGAAACATCGATCGATCTATCAGCAATATGCTGTAGTAGTTCAGTTGCTGCTGATGTCGTCGTACGTCGTCATGGTACGATCGACTGAAAGCGATGCTAGCTAAAGGTGCGTGCGTGTGGGAAATGCAAGGATCTCAAAAGAAAAAGGCAGCTAGCTAGCTAGTTTAACACGGGAGACCAAGGTGATGGTGTAGAGAATGCATGTAGTGGGGTTATTCACCATCTGGCAGCTAGCTTGTCGCATCTATTCCCAAAAGGCTCCATCGTTTTCCCACATGGAAGTGGATTCCTCCTGCAGCAGAAGAAGCTAGTCACATCTATTCATCCCGTTTCGGTCGTAAATATATTACTCAGCCCTTGTTTAGTTTACCCCCAAATTCCAACTTTTTACACTCTCTCTCCATCACATCAATTTTTGGACCCATGCATGGAGCATTAAATGTAGGTAAACAAAAAAACTAATTGCATAGTTTGGTTGTAAATCACGAGACGAATCTTTTAAGCCTAGTTAGTCCATAATTAGACAATATTTACCAAATACAAACGAAAGTGCTACAGTAGCCATTTCCAACTTTCTTGCGATCTGAACAAGGGCTCATTTGATTTTTTTTATTACAACAATGTATATTCATTATATTAAAAAATTATAAAATCGTGAAAAAAATGCAAGCAAATCCTTCTCAAAGTAGCTTTGATTGATAAAACAAAATCACGACAAAATTATAACTTATGATTTTTTAGATTAGATGAATGGTTAATGTTTTAGAAAAATAGGGTCAATCACTTCATGTATTTGTGATTGAAGGAGTAGATTATTTGCTTTACATTATTGTTATAGAACTTTGTAAATTTGTACTTTCCAAGATTTACTTATTCATTAAAGGCAGGGGCGGAGACAAGGGGGGCAATGTCCCCCTAATGCTCCCATAATTTCAGTACATTGTATTCTTAATAACTATAGTAAATGCAAATACTCCTCTAAAAAGCCTACAAGCCCAATACAACACATGTCCTAATAGTCTAGAACATTTTCATTATGCCTCAACCAATAAATAAGGTCTATGTTCATGTCCTCAGGCTGTAACCATGTATATATATTTGACGTCCATGATATTCAATCCTTTAATCTTGGTCTTCATCTTATTTTAATTTTAAATTTCAGTTCAATAGAAAATTTAAGAGCTACAATCAACGTTTTTAAGCGATTTTTGAGCCTTTTTTTGTCTCAAAACATACGCTACCATTTTTATGGGAGAGATTTTTCACGTTTACAATTGACATCGAGGATTTGTTCCTCCTAAACCAAAATTCTGTCTCCGCCACTTATTAAAAGGTAAATGTAACATGAGTAATTTGAGCGTACCTTTGTAGTAGTACGCAGTAATAAGAACCTTATTTTATTTGTTGATGGTGATAGGGAAAGGTCGTTGACCTTAACCTGCGTGGTTTTTGCAGAGAAGCTCATTTCTCTGCTAGTACTGCTTTATCCTTCTAAAATAGATGCCATTTTTAGACCACATGTAAAAATTTTGATCCTTCATTTTATTCAAAAAAACTTAATAAAAGAGTATTATTAATTTTTTTATATTTTCATTAATAAGTATGAGAATTTTAGATATAACTTGCATTTTTGAAAAAAAATTAAGATTTTTTTACATAAAATGAGCAATCAAACTTTTACACGTGATTCAAAAACAATATCTATTTTGGGACGGTTAGACTCGACTAGCATATTACTTTATTTATGTCGGCTCATGTGTTAATCCTCATGTGTGTGTTGTGTCATTGTGTGCACGCGCGCGTGCTAAGACAGCTGGCTCTCCATAGTGGAAATTTTAGTGGCATCACGTCAAGTATACCTTTGCAGTTCCCATTTATTTCGAGAAACGGATTTACTTATCCTCATTATATATTTATTCACTGATTATGATCTATCAGGGAGGAAGAGGGCTCCGCCGAAACCTCCAGATAGCTATAAAGGTACCTTTTTTACCATATTCACTAATCATCCTCATGGAGATACATCTTGAGCATAAAAAAAACTTTTAGAAACTATGAACATTGTTTAGACCCACTGTCACCGACATATAGTTTGCACAGGAGTATGCTACAGTACTGCACAGTCACTGATGCATGGGACCCATAGGCCTAGGCCCACATATCAGTAACACAACTATAGCGAGCAGTACTTCAGCGGATCTCGTTCTGTTTATACATCAGTAAATTAGCATATTATTTCAAAGAAAACTGCATCATGATATCATGTACTGTAATAGATTGTACTCCGTATCATTGTGAAATGGTAATTTTGAAGAACGTGACATGATACGAAATTAGCCTAGTATGGTCCGATAATTTTTTTTTTAGATAAAGGAACAAAGTTCCGACTTCAAACCTTAATGAGAGGCATCGGTCAAAGAAAAAACAAACCAAGCAAAGTGCTACTTAGTACTGAGATTACATTAATAGCCAATGTGAAAAATAAAAGGTCATCCATAGAAGCAAAGAACTCCATAGCTGCAGCCTCCTGGAGCTAACAGGCCTGCACCATTTCTTTCTAAAATTTAGCAGCCAGTTTGCTTGGTCCCAGACTCCCAGAAACGCTGCCAGGCGCAGGAGGCAGCCGATCCGGTCTCGGTCCAAGTCTTGAGTACGTACTCAAAGATTGAAGCATTGAATTGCTCGTGCGTACGTGTGGATGGCACTGGTTCCCCGTTAGCAAGGCAATTTTCACTGAGATCAAGTTTTCAACACATGTGTGCAGCGGGCTGAAGCAGTCCATCGGTTGGTCAACCCAGAGCTCAGTCAGGGCAACACAAAGAGAAAAAGAAAAAAATGCTACACGACTGCATCCTCTTGATATATACAAACAGAATAAATAAAGTGGCACAATGGGTTATACGACCCTCGCAGACGGCTTTTTTACCAGATAGATATATCGTAGGAGTGATAATTTTACATGAAACTATCCATGAATTATATAGAAAGAAGTTAAACGGGGTGATTCTGAGTGGAGTTTAAAAAGTCATATGACAAAATTAACCAGTCTTTCCACAACAAACCCTTAGCATGAAAGGTTTCTCACCTTTGTGGTGTAGTTGGGTTAACCATTTCGTGTCTGGGGGTAGTGTTGCTGTCAAGCTAAATGATAATATAGGAAGATACTTCTAGAGTAAAAAAAGGTCTAAGACAAGGTAATCCTTTATCACCGATACTCTTTAATCTAGTGGTGGATATGATAGCTATTTTCATTGCTAGGGAAAAGGAAGAGGGTCAGGTTCAAGGTCTCGTACCACATCTAGTTGATGATGGTTTCTCAATTCTACAATATGCAGGTGACACCATTTTGTTATGTGCCTTTGAACAGCTTTCAGCCTTAAAAATTAACTTCAAAAAAAGTGAGCTTTTTTGCTATGGGGAAGCAAAAGGTTCTTTAGATCAATACTCACAGATCTTTGGCTGTGACACTGGTAGTTCACCGTTTCGATACATAGGTATTCCAATGAACCATAGAAAGCTCAACAACAAGGATTAGAAATATATTGAAGACCCCTTCCAAAAAAAAATGAGTAGTTGGAAAGGAAAGCTCTTATCTTATTAGGGTCACTTAATGTTAATTAATTCTATTCTAAGTAGCCTGGCTATGTATATGATGTCTTTCTTTGAAGTTCCAAAAGGAATTCTCAAAAAGTTGGACTTCTTTAGATCTAGTTTCTTCTAGCAAGGGGATAGCCTTAATAAAAAATACAGGCTGCTTAGATGGGGGAGTTCTTTGCTTACCAAAAGATCAAGGTGTATTAGGAATTATAAATCTTGAAATTCAAAATGCTCGTTTGCTTAGTAAATAGTTATATAAGCTTATTAATGAAGGTGGAATGTGGCAGACCATTCTTAGGAATAAATATTTAAAAAATAAAACCATTGGTGAAGCCTAGTGGAAACATGTGACTTGCACTTTTGGTCTGGCCTTATGAAGGTAAAGGACCATTTTCTAAGTGCTTATTCTTTCACCATTCACAATGGAAATGGAGCTAGGTTCTAAGAGGACAAGTGGTTAGGTAAATTTGCTCTCAAGGAGCAATATCCTTCTTTACATAACATTGCCACTAAGAAGAGTATTTCAGTGGGAAAAGTTCTTAGATCAATACCACTAAATATTTATTTTCGAAGAGCTTTAACAGGGAATAGATTATCTATGTGGAATGAGTTGGTTGCAAAAGTTGTATTGCTGCAGCTAGGCAATCGATGTATAATTTCTTGTTAAACCAATATGCTTTACCCCTAAATAAGTTTATTTGAAAACTAAATCTACCTCTTAAAATTAAGATCTTTATGTGTCTCTTGTACAAAGGGGTAGTTTTAACCAAAGACAATCTTCTAAAATGAAATTGGAATGGTGATCCTAACTGTAGTTTTTGCAACAACAAAGAAACTATTCAACATCTTTTTTTCGAGTGACATGTCGTAAAATCTATTTGGAGGGTGATTCAAATTGCTTTTGGTTTACAACAACCAAGGAACATATATAATCAAGCTGTGAATTGGATTGCGCGAGTAGACCAAAGAATGCGAAACCATATTTGGGTGAGGGTGTCCGCAATTTGTTGGTCTAGTTGGCTAGGTAGCAATGATGTGCTTTCTATAAAAAGCAAGTGTTTTTTTATATGCAGGTAATTTTTCGAGTAACGTTTTGGACAAGAAGTTGGTCCATTCTATAGAAGAAAACATGCAGGCCAATGATGAAGCTAGCATGCTGTGCATTGTAGACTGCGGCGATGGAAGTCTTCGCCAGATATGGATGGTCGTCGCCTAATAGAATTTTCTCTTAGTTCGTCTGTTTGGGTTTTTTAATGACTATGTTGTTGTGTTAGCCTTTTTGTTTCAACTAAATTGGACATGTCTAATTGGCTGAGTGCAAAACTCACACAAAGGCCAGAATAGAACTTTCTTTTCTAAAAACAAACTACTAAATGAAAAAGAGGGGGAAATCGTTTACGACGCGTGGATTGTCCATAATACTCTCATAGTGTCTAAATTAGTTTTTGTCTTAGATATCAACACGGTTTGTATGCATATATAGTTTTGACCATTTGTTTCTATTCGAATATAAATAAATATTTAATAACTTTATATTTTTTAAAAGAAGTACTTAGCTTGTTTAGACAAATCTAGACATATGCACTTGACTGGCCTTCGACATTTAAGAACTAATATAAATGTTATGTATAGCTAAAATAGCAGTAAAATTTTGATTATTTAAACCTTGGTCGAAACGATACGCTGCCTGCATGTAGCACGCGACAGAGAAGAGCGGCCAAAGCACCGCGTATGCGCCGCCCCATGCACGTCACTACGTCAGGGTGCGTGCGATATGATCGATAGGCTGCAGGTTGACGGCGACCGCCTCAAAAGAGGCAGGCCGGCCGGCGCGCGGTGGGCTCCTCCTCCTGTGAAGAGGGTGCGGCGGCGTGACGGGAATTTTTCATCCGCCAGCAGCAGCATCGTCATGCATGCTAGCGACCCATCAGCTAGCGATTTCGATCAGAGTCGGCCGGGACCGTACCGGGAGAGTTGACGATCGAGCAAACTGTACCTACGCGTCTGCACGGCTCGCTCAAGAGTGGACTTTTATTTGATCACCAACAATATAATCGTGGTATGCCAAGCAACGGATCGATGGGACCACAGCTCCATCGTCGATGCAAAGCTATGGCGTCATTGGCGTGCAAACAAGCAATAAGCTCCCAGCTTTAATTTGATATCTGGAATTAAAGTTTGTGACCGGAGAGCGAGGCTTAACAATGTCCCTAAATTAATTAACTATCCAGCAGAATTGCTGTGCTATATATAGGGCGCGCACACGCGACAGCCTTATATATGGTCAGGAGTCGTTATGTATGTATAAAGTTCAGTGGCGAATAGCAAGACCGGAGACTAGAGTTTTGAGTCATATGTGCCTTAAAATCCTGAATGCTAGCTAGCTAGCTAGCCAATATAGAGCGAGGAAGATGTATCACTTCATGATGCTCTCTCTTGTTCTTTTCTATTTGATACTGCTGATTTTTTTTTCATAACTTTAACGATTTATCTCATTTAAAATATTACATTGTTTTCATATAATTTATTTATTTATTTTACATTAGAAGTAGTTTGAGAATGTATGACTTGTACTCCCTCCATTTCAAATTATAATTCGTTTCAAATTTTTTGACCTAAAGTTTGACTGCTCGTCTTATTTTTTTAAAAAAAATCATGCAAGCATATTTAAATTTAAGTTATTATTAAAGTCTTTTTATTAATAAAGCAGACCACAACAAAAGATATAATATCTTACACAATTTTTTGAATAAGACGAGTGGTCAAACTTGAGGTCAAAAAAATCAAACGAATTGTAATTTGGAACGGAGGGAGTATTTTTTATATGTTTGCATAATTTTTTTTTTTGAATAAGACGGATGATTAAATTTTAAAAACAGGACAACTGCATAGAATAAAAGAGAATGGAGGTAGTATATATAAGGTGGTGGTCTCTTGTCAAGGTCAAGTCCACTTGAAGTCGTCGTCGTTGTTTGAATAGTGGATAGTGTATGTCCACATAAGATGCTGTGGATGCTACGAGTTCCCTGCTAGTGAGGTAATGTAATTCTATTCCATCCTCAAGGAGCAACTGCTGGTGGGTGTGTGGGGACGAAACAGCTAGCGGCATCAGCAGCAGTATAGTCGTTGTAGATGATGTTGAAATCAGTAGGAATTTACGGCATATTTTAATTCCGAATAAGACATAAAATATGACAACATATGTGATCGATATGGAGAACAAAACATGACATACTAATATGCAACTCGCGTCATCTTTCATATCGAGACAGAAAGAAATCAAGATAAAAAGGAAGAGGTGAACAGAGTACCCTGAAGCGGGGCCAGTGCCGAGGGCACCGGATGCGCTGTTATCACCGGTCGACATGGTGACCTGCTCGAAGTAGTCCATCAAGAGTTGATGCAGGAAGGAGTTCGCAGTGCCGTCCCACGAACAAGACAGTCACGCGGTTGAACGCACTCCCCAAAAACCTGATTGGCGTCTATCCCGGCAGGATCTTCCTTGACACCAATGGCTTCGGAGGCCCTGTCTTCTCCTTCACTTGTGCTCGCAAGTTTCGGAGTCGGGATTGCGTATTGGCGCGCAGTATGTGTGCTCAATCTTTTTTTTTAGAGAGAAAGCGAATCCCTTTTAAACAGAAGAGAGACAGAGCCGAACAGCCCAAGGAACCGAACAGACTCAAAGAGAGAAAGAATTGACCATTAGACTCTCTCATAACTGATGGGATATTATCACCATTGTATTAATCATGTAAGTTACACTCACGTAATACACCTGGTGTTAAAACCAACCACCAATTAAGAGTCTTAAGTGGCAAAAACTCCTCCATTATCTTCCACCTGTTACTCACGTAGGAATAACCTCCCTAGCAATAATTAAATAGGCCATGGAATTTCTTATTAAATATTAAATGGGCTAATGTCCAAATACTTTAACAATCCCCACCAATTCCAAGGCGTATTTATAAATTGCTCTCTGTTTGCACAATTACTGTTTGATATACCAGTGTTTCGATAGAGACTGTTAAGTTGAACATCCATCTAGAGCAACAATTACATTTATACACAACTGAACAATGGACTACGCCTTGAATTGCCAGTCTTGTGCATAAGTTTCACTGATACTCTTAACTGATACTAGGCTGCCATAAGCATTCCCTCGGTTTGAAGCATATAAGTCAAACTTCATTGACCTTTCATGAACCTTTAGAGATCACCCAAATCTCATAGACCGTGACTAGCAGTCGAGTTCATATAGGTACGTTCCTCAAAAGATGTTTTGTAGGACAACATCTTTGCTTAAAATAAGCCACCTGGAACATTTTAAGATAATAATGTCAACCTTCCATACAGCTAGGAGAGTGGTGCATCTCCAGCGGAGTGAGTTCTTTTGTTAAACAAAATACTCTCCTCACGGTCAACCAAAAGCTTGTTTCAACACACTACTTCACGGGATCTCCATTCACGTAGAATGAGTTACCACTAAGGCATGACTCACGTGGGTCTCATACCCATCTCCCTCGATGCTTCATCTATCACCTTCCGTGATAGTCCCTTAGTGAAAGGATCTGCCAGATTTTTAGCTGTTGGAACATAATCCAAAGCTATCACTCCGGAGGTTTTCATTTTCCTGACAGATTTCAGCCGCCTCTTAACGTGTCTTGATGACTTTATGTTATCCTTAGAACTGTTAACTTTCGCAATCACAGTTTGATTGTCACAGTTCATAAGAATAGCAGGTACCGGTTTCTCAACAACCGGTAAGTCCATCACAAGCTCACGCAGCCAATCAGCTTCAACAGAAGCGGTGTCTAATGCCGTGAGTTCTGCTTCCATTACTGACCTCGTTAAGATGGTCTGCTTGCAAGACTTCCATGAAACAGCGCCACCACCCAGAGTGAAAATATATCCACTTGTGGCTTTTAGCTCATCAGCATCAGAAATCCAATTAGAATCACTATAACCCTCTAGTACCCTAGGGTACCCGGAATAGTGAATTCCATAGCTAGTTGTCCCTTTTAAATAGCACAACACTCTTTCTAGAGCTTCCCAATGACCATCTCCCGGATTTGATATAAACCGGCTCAATTTGCTTACAGCATATGAGATATCTGGTCTTGTTGCACTAGATAAATACATCAGCGAGCCAATGATTTGAGAATATAACAATTGATTCTTAGGTGCTCCCTGATTTTTCCGTAATCGCACACTAGAATCATATGGCGTTGGAGAAGATTTACAGTCACTAAATCCAAAGCGACTCAACATCTTTTCCACATAGTGGGATTGCACCAAAATAATACCACCATCATCTTCTCTTAACAATTTAATGTTTAAGATGACATCCGCCATTCCCAAATCCTTCATCTCAAAATTCTTAGACAAAAATCTTTGACTTCCTTAACCAGATTAAGGCTTGTCCCCAAGATTAATATGTCATCAACATACAAACATAAGATCACTCTTTCTCCCCCACCATAGCGATAATACACGCATCTATCAGCTTCATTCACAATAAAGCCAGCAGATGTCAAAGTTTTATCGAACTTATCATGCCACTGTTTAGGAGCTTGTTTAAGTCCGTACAAAGATTTCAGTAGCCTACACACCTTTCCTTCTTGACCACTTACTACAAATCCATCAGGCTGTTCCATATAAATTTCCTCCTCCAACTCTCCATTGAGGAAAGCCGTCTTAACGTCCATTTGATGAACGATCAGACCGTGAGAGGCAGCCAAAGAAAGTAGTACTCGAATAGTAGTCAATCTGGCAACAGGCGAATAAGTATCAAAGAAATCCTCGCCTTCTTTCTAGGTATAACCCTTTGCGACAAGCCTTGCCTTGTACTTTTCGATAGTACCATCAGGTCTAAGCTTTTTCTTGAACACCCGTTTACATCCTACAGGGTTGCAACCATAAGGACGTTCGACAATTTCCCAAGTTCCATTCACCATGATAGAGTCCATCTCACTACGGATCGCTTCCTTCCAATAGTCAGCGTCCTGAGATGAGTAAGCCTCTTTAATGGTTCTTGGTGTGTCGTCCACTAGATATACAATGAAGTCATCACCAAAAGATTTTGAAATCCTTTGTCTCTTACTCTTGCGAGTTACTTCAATGTCTTCATCTATTGGGTTTTCAATGTTAGAAGGTTCAGCATGTATAACACGAATGATGGGCTCATGAGGTACAGATGATTCTTGACTAGAAGTGCTAGGTGTATCTTTCATCGGGAAAATGTTCTTAAAAAATGTGGCATCTCGAGATTCCATTATTGTGCCCTCATACATATCTGGCACACCAGATTTTATTATGAGAAATCTATAACCAATGCTGTGAAAAGCATAGCCTAAAAAGATGCAATCCACGGTTTTTGGTCCAAGCTTTCGCTTCTTTGGAATTTGCACACTGACTTTCGCCAGACAACCCCATGTCCGTATGTAGGAAATATTTAACCTCTTTTTCTCCCATTCCTCGAATGGAGTTTTCTCATTATTTTTGACTGGAATTCTATTTAGGACATGACACGCAGTCAATATCACTTCACCCCACCATTCATAGGAAAGCCCCGAAGTTTCTAACATGGCATTAATCATCTCTGTTAGAGTACGGTTCTTCCTTTCCGCTATCCCATTCGATTGCGGTGAATAGGGAGGAGTCCTTTCATGTATAATTCCATTCTCCTCACAAAATAAATCAAAATCATTTGAAAAATATTCCCCACCACGATCAGACCGTAACCTTTTTATCTTTCTCTCAAGTTGAGTTTCAACTTCGGCTTTATAGATTTTAAAGGAATTAAGCGCCTCATCTTTTGTTTTCAACAAATACACGTAGCAAAATCTAGTGGAATCATCTATAAACGTCATGAAATATTTCTTTCCTCCTTTTGTCAATACCCCGTTCATCTCACACAAATCAGAGTGAACAAGTTCTAGCGGTGCCAAATTTCTTGCCTCTGCTGCCTTGTGAGGCTTGCGAGTTTGCTTTGATTGCACACATACTTGACACTTAGAACTTTTGACAAATGAAAGCTTCGGAACTAAACTCAATTTTGCTAATCTCATCATAGAATCAAAACCAACATGACATAAACGTGAATGCCAAATATTAGATTCATCATCGCCACACACATAGTTCACAGCGTTATTACAAACATCCATCAAAGATAAGCGGAACAGACCTCCGCATTCATATCCTTTACCGACAAAAGTTCCATACTTAGACATTACACACTTATTTGATTCAAATACCAGTTTATAGCCCTCTCTACACAAAAGAGAGCCGCTAACCAGATTCTTGCTGATAGAGGGGACATGCTGCACGTTCCTTAGCTGCACGGTCTTTCCCGAAGTAAGCTTCAGATTGACCGTACCAACACCACGAACAGGAGCATGCGACCCGTTCCCCATCACGATGGAGGGAGTCCTTGAGACCTGGTAAGAAGAAAACAAAGAAAAATCAGCACACACGTGTATATTTGTCCCAGTGTCAATCCACCAATCAGGTAAATGACAAACTGAAAGAACTGTGAGTAGATTACTATACCCGGAAGTTCCCGCATCAGTGTTGGCAACAACAACATTTGCTGTTTTCTTTGGTGGCTGCTTGTACTTCCGATCAGGACAATCCTTAGCCCAATGATCAGTAGCACCACACACAAAGCAGTTTCCCTTCTTGAATTCTTTCTTCTTCTTAAAACTGGTAGTTTGACTGGCATTGATTTTTTCAGATTTACCTTTGGCCTTCTTTGTGAATTTGAAGTTCTTTTTCTGCACCATATTAGCACTAGAATTTCCTTCTTGTCCCTTAGTACGTGTATCTTTTGCTCTCGCCTTCTCCTCGACATCAAGAGAACCAATAAGTTCAACCACAGCGAACTCTTGTCTCTTATGTTTTAGAGAAGTAGCAAAATCTGACCAAGAACGTGGCAACTTGGATATGATACATCCATCCACGAACTTGTCAGGCAATACACACGGAAAAGGTTCAAGTTCTTTTGCTAGCTGATGTATCTCATGAGCCTGTTCCACTACAGAGCGGTCCTCAACCATTCTGTAATCGTGAAACTGTTCCATGATGTACAACTCACAGCCCGCATCAGAGACTCCAAATTTTGCCTCAAGTGCATCCCACATTTCTTTGCCCGTAAATAAATGCATGTATGAATCAACAATGGTTTCAGCTAGAGCGCTAATCACGGCACCTCTAAACAAATTGTCGGCACCCTCAAACGCCTTACCCTCAGGAGTGGCCTCAAATGCCTGTCCCTCAGGTAGAGTCTTGGAAGACTCAGGCTTGCCTTGTGCAACGTGCATAATGTTCATAGCAGTTAACCAAAGAACCATCTTTGCACGCCATCTCTTGTAATTAGAACCATCAAACGGAGTTTGTGGCTTCAGTGAGGAAGCAAAACTAGTGACCGAAAAACTCCTACATGTATCAGGTTTTTGGATTGTTGAAATCAGTAGGAATTTACGGCATATTTTAATTCCGAATAAGACATAAAATATGACAACATATGTGATCGATATGGAGAACAAAACATGACATACTAATATGCAACTTGCGTCATCTTTCATATCGAGACAGAAAGAAATCAAGATAAAAAGGAAGAGGTGAACATAGTACCCTGAAGCGGGGCCAGTGCCGAGGGCACCGGATGCGCTGTTATCACCAGTCGACATGGTGACCTGCTCGAAGTAGTCGATCAAGAGTTGATGCAGGAAGGAGTTCGCAGTGCCGTCCCACGAACAAGACAGTCGCACGGTCGAACGCGCTCCCCAAAAACCTGATTGGCGTCTATCCCGGCAGGATCTTCCTTGACACCAATGGCTTCGGAGGCCCTGTCTTCTCCTTCACTTGTGCTCGCAAGTTTCGGAGTCGGGATTGCGTATTGGCGCGCAGTATGTGTGCTCAATCTTTTTTTTTAGAGAGAAAGCGAATCCCTTTTAAACAGAAGAGAGACAGAGCCGAACAGCCCAAGGAACCGAACAGACTCAAAGAGAGAAAGAATTGACCATTAGACTCTCTCATAACTGATGGGATATTATCACCATTGTATTAATCATGTAAGTTACACTCACGTAATACACCTGGTGTTAAAACCAACCACCAATTAAGAGTCTTAAGTGGCAAAAACTCATCCATTATCTTCCACCTGTTACTCACGTAGGAATAACCTCCCTAGCAATAATTAAATAGGCCATGGAATTTCTTATTAAATATTAAATGGGCTAATGTCCAAATACTTTAACAGATGATGATGTCGTTTGCCTATCGCAGCTCGCGCACGTCGTCACGACGACGATTGAGTGAGATCGATACCGAAAAGGTGCGTACGTGGTACCTAAATGAATAATTCTATTCCTGATCGATCGATCCAAGAAACTGAAGGCCGGGCCGGCTGCATCTGCAAAATGCAAATAAATCTGCATGCAAATGCAACGAGGAGATCGAAGCGGTATATACACACATATATACTCCTATATATATGGCATCCATATATATAGATATAGTACGTAGTACTACTACTTATATACTCCTATATATGCTAATATGTTGATAGCAGCAGCCAACCATGCAAGGATCTCAAAGGGAACGGTAGATGGTTTTCACACGCGACGAGGTGATGCTGTTGCGTGGTGCATGCATGTGGTGGCCGGGGTTCACCACCTTGCAGGTGGTACTAGCATCTATTCCCAAGTGGGCTCGGTCGTCGTCCCCCCCCCCCCCCCCCCATGTAATTATGTGGATTCCTCTTTTTTTTTTTTTTGATGCCTCTCATCTGGGTATAGATGTAGTATCTGCTCAGGTACATACACACACCACCACACACGCACTCACACCACACTCTACATGTACTCGAAGAAACCTACAACTACACTCAGATCTAAACATCGCGTCCTTGAAGAGACCACCGTGACCATCATGGCTCCGTAGGTGACGGGCACGTCACGTTCCCTTTGTGGTTCCACGCGCGAGAGGCTGCGAAATTTATTTGGGAACCTATTATTCCCAGTGGGAACCAACGTTGATTTTGGGAATCGAACGCTGGTGGCCAGCACGAACGCCCGCGCGCCTGACCAACCAAGCTATTGCTCGGTCCCTTAGGTGGATTCCTCTTGTGGCAACATGCCGCCACCATTGCATAGATATGCTATATGCAGCATGTATTGTTAGAATTTATGGCCCATTAAAATAGGCTGAAAATTCCTATAAATCTCAAAGCTCATTAACGCGTTCCCTAATGGGCTCTAGTTGACTAAGCCCGTTAGTAGAGGTGGGAGGTGCATAATCAATTAGTCACATATTGCTAGTTGATGGGAGATAGGGGGTTTTTTCCTCCCTATATATTGAAACAACCCCTCATTGAATTGGCGTACCAATTAGACTATTGTACGGGAGGCCCTAAGTTTGGAATCCTGGAAGTAGTCTAAAAAATTAGAGTTTTGCCAGCTCTCGCTGCTGCGCGTCCTCAAGCTTCTCCATCCCTGACATCGGCGTGCCACCGGCGGTGGGGAGAGCAGTGTCTCCAAAACCTCGCTCCGCTGAAGAACCTGTACGGGTTGGGGCGCATTAGGTTTTTGGGCAGCGTTCGCGTGACTGCTCGCTGATTGGATCTGCGACGTTCTACGGTTTACGTCAGGCAAAAGTCTTCGAGTTTGTCGTCGGCTACGCTGGAGCAATCCCCGCTGTAAGTCACGATGAGTTTCTCTCTTGCGGTCGATCTAATCTGTTGTATGGACATGCTGCTGTCTATGATCTATGTTCTGTTGCTAGTTCATATAGCAGTTGATTTAGGAATTAATATCATCATTAAAGTGCATAATTCCCTAACAATCCAAAAACCTGATAGGCACTTTAAGATGGGTAATAGCTTTGCCGATGCAATGAAACCTGAGAAGTTCGGTGGATCGAACTTTAAACGATGGTCCACGAAACTTGATCTGTGGCTTACTGCTATGGACCTGTCTTAGGTCGTTAAGCCGGTGTCCTTCCCTCGGACTGCTGAAAAGCAGGCGGAGTATGACAAGGCTAACGTGATGGCGGTGGGCTGCATATTGAGTGTGCTGTCTAACAAGCTCTGTGATGTGTATATGCACATGAAGAGCGCAAGGGAGCTCATGGAGGCGATTGACCATAAGTTTGGTGCCTTTGATACTGGACATGAACTGTATGCCATTGAGCGCTATCATGATTACAAGATGACTGACAACCGTGGTGTTGTCGAACAAGCGCATGAGATACAAGTCATTGTTGGCGAGCTCCAGCAACTTGGACGCAACTTGCCTGATCAGTTTGTAGCAGGGGGCATTATTGCCAAGCTACCTCCATCTTGGAGGAATTTCGCTACAACTCTGAAACGCAGGAGGGAGAGCATGTCCGTTGAGGATCTGTTAGCCTCTCTTGATGTGGAGGAGAAGGCCCGGCCAAAGGACAAGGCATCCAAGACGTGTGAGGAGCAGTCTAGTGCCAATGTCTTACAACAGGCTGGAAAGAAGAAGGGAAACAAGAACAAGGTTGTGCAAGCCACCAACTTTAAGAAGAAGAAGAATCTCGACGAGATTGTATGCTATGTCTGTGGCAAGATGGGGCATGTCGCCAAGAAGTGCCGGGACAGGAAGGGCAACAAGAATCAGCAAGGGCAGAACAAGACTGCCAACATGGTTGTGACCACTGATGCTGAAACAGCAGGGTATGGTAATTCTTTTACCGTACTTTCAGCATATCAATCTACCGATTGGTGGCTTGATACAGGGGCTAATATCCATGTTTGTGCTAATATATCTCTATTTTCTTCTTACCAGATCACCAGAGGTGGCACAGTCTTGATGGGGAACGGGTCGCGTGCTTCTGTTCATGGTGTTGGTACTGTTGATCTAAAGTTTACTTCGGGAAAGATCGTGCACCTACAGAACGTGCATCATGTGCCAGGAATCAATAAAAACCTCGTCAGCGGTTCCTTATTGTCTCGTGATGGTTTTAAGTTGGTATTTGAGTCTAATAAATTAGTCATATCTAGATATGGTCTGTTTGTTGGTAAAGGTTATGATAGCGGAGGCCTGTTCCGCTTGTCTCTTTCGGATTTCAGTAATACGGTCATGAACAATGCTAATCATTTGAGTAATGATGATGAGGTCAATGTTTGACATTCACGTTTATGTCATATTAATTTTCGTAGCATCTCTCAGCTATCTACTTTGAGTTTAATTCATAAGTTACATATAGTCAAAGGTTCTAAGTGTCAAGCTTGTGTGCAAGCCAAGCAACCGAGGAAACCTCACTTTGCAGTTGAGGAGAGAGACTCGGGACTCTTAGAACTCATACATTCTGATCTTTGCGAGATGAATGGTGTGTTGACTAAAGGGGGTAAGAGATACATGATGACGTTCATCGATGATGCAACTCGTTTTTGCTATGTTTACTTGTTGAAATCAAAAGATGAAGCGTTAGATTTCTTTAAAATTTATAAGGCCGAGGTAGAGAACCAATTGTATCGGAAGATTAAACGGTTACGGTCTGATAGAGGTGGAGAATATTTATCAAACGAGTTCTCTCAATTCTGTGCCGAAAATAGAGTAATACATGAGACAACACCTCCCTATTCTCCCCAATCTAACGGGGTTGCCGAAAGGAAGAACCGCACTATTACCGACTTAGTAAATGCTATGTTGGATACTGCGGGTTTATCTAAGGCATGGTGGGGGGAAACTGTCCTTACTGTGAATCATGTATTGAATAGAGTTCCCACTAGAAATAGTGAGAAAACTCCATATGAAGGATGAAAAGGAAGAAAACCATCTCTATCTTACCTGCGCACGTGGGGGTGTTTGGCGAAAGTCAGCATCCCAACAATTAAGAAGCGCAAACTGGGACCAAAAACTGTTGATGTTGTCTTTCTTGGTTATGCTTTTTCATAGCACGGCATATAGATTTCTGGTGGTAAAATCTGAACAGCCTGATGTATTTGTTGATACAATTATTGAATCTAGAGACGCTACATTTTTTGAGAATATTTTTCCTATGAAACATGCACAAAGTAGTTCTAATCAGGAAACTGAACCACCCTCTAAACCAATTGATCCAACTGAAGATGTGGTACAACCACATGAGGATAACAGTGAAATAGTTCCTAGAACAAGCAAGAGACAAAGGATTCCAAAATCTTTTGGTGATGATTTCACTGTATACCTCATCGATGATACTCCCACTTCGATCCAAGAAGCATATGCATCTCTAGATGCAGACGATTGGAAAGAAGCTGTCCATAGCGAGATGGACTCCATCATGGCTAACGAGACTTGGGAAGTGGCTGATCGTCCACATGGGTGTAAAACGGTTGGGTGCAAATGGGTGTTCAAGAAGAAGCTTAGGCCTGGCGGTACTATTGAAAAGTACAAGGCCAGGCTTGTAGCTAAAGGGTATACACAGAAAGAAGGCGAGGATTTCTTTGATACTTACTCACCTGTTGCTAGACTAACTACAATTCGGGTTCTTTTATCTCTGGCTACCTCATATGGTCTTCTAGTTCATCAAATGGATGTGAAGACAGCTTTCCTTAATGGGGAGTTGGATGAGAAAATCTATATGGATCAGCCTGAAGGTTTTGTGGTACCCGGGCAAGAAAGTAAGGTGTGTAGGTTATTGAAGTCCTTGTATGGGCTGAAACAAGTACCAAAGCAGTGGCATGAGAAATTTGATAATACTATGACTCAGGCAGGCTTTGTTGTTAATGAAGCCGATAAATGGTACTACCGCTATGGTGGGGGTAGGAGAGTTATTTTGTGCTTGTACGTTGATGACATATTGATTTTTGGGACTGATCTCGAGGTAATAAATGAGATGAAATCTTTTCTGTCTTAGAATTTCGATATGTAAGACTTGGGTGAGGCTGATGTTATTCTAAACATCAAGCTGATCAAGAATGATGATGGGATTACTTTTTTGCAATCTCATTACATAGAGAAGGTTTTGAGCCGTTTTAGCTATTTGGACAGCAAGCCTTGTCCAACGCCTTATGATCCTAGTGTGATTCTTCGGAAGAACAAGGGACTAGGAAGAGACCTACTGAGGTATTCTCAGATTATTGGTTCACTCATGTACCTAACTAGTGCAACTCGACCTGATATTTCCTTTGCGGTTAGCAAGTTGAGCCGGTTTACTGCTAACCCGGGAGATGATCATTGGCGCGCGCTTGAGCGAGTTCTGCACTATTTGAGTGGTACAATGAGTTATGGGCTGCACTATACTAGGTACCCTAAAGTACTCGAGGGATATAGTGATTCAAATTGGATTTCTGATGTTGATGAGATAAAGACAATCACTGGGTATGTCTTTACTCATGGGGGAGCAGCCGTTTCATGGAGGTCTTGTAAACAGACCATATTGACGAGGTCAACCATGGAGGCAGAGCTTACCGCATTAGACACAGCCACTGTGGAAGCCGAATGGCTGAGAGAGCTCTTGATGGATTTACCGATAGTGGAAAAACCCATTCCAGCGATCCTAATGAACTGTGATAACCAAACGGTTATTGCTAAGGTATCCAGTTCTAAGGATAATATGAAATCCTCAAGGCACGTGAAGCGACGATTGAAATCTGTTAGAAAGCTGAGAAACTCCAGAGTAATAGCTATTGATTATGTTAACACAGCTAAAAATCTAGCAGATCCGTTTACGAAAGGTCTATCTCGTAATGTGATAGATAATGCATCGAAGGAGATGGGTTTGAGACCCACTTGAGTTGCACTCAGTAGTAACCCAAACCTTTGTGATTGAAGATCCCGTGAAGTAGGATTTGAGAAAAACAAGTTGTTTGTGTAACTAAGAGAGTACATATTTTGTTACCCTCTCTAGTGAAGATGCAGTACTCTCAAGTCTGTATGGCAGGATGACTTTATGTCTTAATGTGTTTGGAGGCTTTACAGCAGGATACCGACCTACAGGGTATTCCTTGAACAAACACACCTATGTGAGCTGACTGCTGGTCACAGTTTATGAGACGTGGGAACTCTCTAAAGGGCTCATGAAGAGACACAGGAGTATGACTTATAAGCTCCACCCGCAGAGGTAGCCTAATGGGCGTCAAGTATCAGTCTGATTCTTGAATGAAATCAGTTCGCACAAAACTGCCAATTCAAGGCATAGTCCATTGAGCGGTTGTGAGCTGATGTAGTTCTTGGGTCTAGGTGGATGTTCAACTTAACAGTCTCCATCAGAAAATTGGTATATCAAACAGTATCTGAGAACTCGTATAAGAGTCGAGTAAGTGTTGGCAAATCTCTAAATGGGCATTTGAGATCTGGTGGGGGATTGTTAGAATTTATGGCCCATTAAAATAGGCTGAAAATCCCTATAAATCTCAAAGCCCATTAACGTGTTCCCTAATGGGCTCTAGTTGACTAAGCCCGTTAGTAGAGGTGGGAGGTGCATAATCAATTAGTCACATATTGCTAGTTGATGGGAGATAGGGGATTTTTCCTCCCTATATATTTGTCAGTACCCAGACGACCGGGTACCCCTTCCTACCAGACAAAGACGTAAGCCCAGTAGGATTAAGGGCTTTCAACTCCCTCAGAGGAGGAGTAACAAGGACTAGCAGTCCAAGAACCGGGCCACCAGCAGGCGGGCCTGGGTTCCCGCACAGGCCAGCCGGACCCACAGGAAACCATGGGGGTCCAGAGCCGCCACGTGCCGCTACCAGCATGATCGGGACCCGGCAGGGGAGGCTCCTCTCCGGAGAGGAGGGTCCCCGGATGTGGTCCCGTGCCGCCACGTGTCTACCAAGACACGGGCTCGAGGCCGTCGCTGGCCCCAAGGGCGGATGCAAGCCTTCGAGGCGAAGCCACCGCTGCCCCGCGTTTACTACGAGGGGACATGGCGTGCCTGACAATGGGGTGACCCTGCTATCACCTCACCTGCCGTGGCCCTGACGGGGCATGCCGAGGGTACTGTCGCACGGCAACCCGCGGGTTACTGAGGCGGGTAGCCGGAGGTGTGTCACTGCACCCACGCCCAGGCTTCATCATGGCCTATGAGGTAGCCTGGCGCGATATTAATGTGGCCGCGGCTCCGCAGCCATGCCACATCCGCCCGCCGCAGCCTACCGCTGTCCTACTTACCGTAGGTCAGCAGCTACCCCAGCTTGGCGGACGGCAACAAGAGAAGGAAGAGGCTCGGCACAGCGGACGAGGAGGATCTCCAAGCCAAGATATTCATTGTGCCGGGTAGTACATATTTACTAAGCACCATGCTGGGACCACCTGTCAGGTCCCAGGCCCATGTACGTGCCACCCCTTGAGTATAAAAGGCGGGGCACATGCGATACTAGCCAGGTTCAACAACTTCATCCAAGATCCCTTACAATACAACTGCCAGTGGACGTAGGGTGTTACGCTCCGGCGGCCCGAACCACTCTAAACCCTTGGTGTTCATCCGATCTCACTCCTCCGCTAACCTAGCTCTCGACTACCTCTCGCAGCATCACGCTTAGGACCAGGGTGGGTGCGCTCCGCCACCTGGCCAGAGGTTCTTACCCTCCGACATTGGGCGTGCCAGGTAGGGGGTCTTGGCAGTTAGATCTAGGCTAGATCCACCGGAGGAATGGTGCAGATCGAGCACCTGGGCACAGACAGAGATACTGCGGGAGAGGATGGAGCATCCTCCGCTCCCCATGTCCCTCGTCACCAAGCGGCTGGGTCTGCGGCTCAATCGCTGCATGGATCTCGCTGCACTGTGCCCTGAGCGGCGGCACCTGCTGCTCAGTGCCAAGCCTCGGAGCGAGCCTCAAGGGCTCCCTCACTAGCTTCTAGCGGAGGGCCATTAGCTGCTGCCAGGGAATTACTCCGCAATCCCCCTGCAGGAGCCTCACCCGATGCGGTGAGACAATGGCGGGACGACGTAGACCGTCTCATCCACCTAGCTCAGGCCACACCTAGCCCTTCAAGGGCTGGGACGTGCCCCCAGCCAATAATGCGCTGGGGCCACGACGTCGCCAGCACGGTAACGCTTCAGCCTCCGTGCGGTCTCCCTCAGTGAGGAGTGCACGGACTGAAGATCTGCGGGCCGAGCTCGACCACAGACGTGCCAGTGAAGACGCCCGAGCCACTGTTGAGAGGGCTCGAGAGCGCCGGTAGAACGTCGAGGGCCGGAACCTCGATGTAGATCTCGATGCGGTAGCATCGAAGCCCCCGGTGTCACCACCAGGCACCATCGTGGCCGGAGTAGGTAGCGTCGCTCTGGCTGCGCACCTCCGAGCTGTGGTCTGGCCATCCAAGTTAAGACTACACCTGCCGAAAAAGTACGACGGGACCTCTAGTCCGTCATGGCATCGTACTTTCATGTTGCCTTGGCCGGGCCAGCCCAGACTTGGCTCTTGAATCTTGCTCCAGGGTCGATCCAATCCTGGGGAGACTTGTGTACCCTGTTCACTGCTAACTTCGCTAGCACAAACCAGCAGCACGAGGTGGAGGCTCACCTCCACGCCGTCAAGCAGAAGCCCGGAGAGACACTCCGAGCCTTTATTTCCCGCTTTTCCAAGGTACAAGGAACCATTCCTCGTATCTCGGACGCATCCGTCATCACCGCCTTCCGACAGGGAGTGTGTGATGAAAAGATGCTGGAGAAACTCGCCACTCATGAGGTGGAAAGCGTCGCTACGCTTTACTCCCTAGCTGATAAATGCGCTAGGGCTGCAGAAGGTCGGGCCTGGCACTCGACCCTGCAGGATGGAACTGCCGAAGCTGGTGGTTCGGGAACTGCTGCCCCAGGCAGCGGTAAAAAGAAGAAAGAAAGGAGCAGGGAGCGGTTGCTGTCAAGCACACCGGTCGCTGCGGCGGGGCCCGGTGCCCGCAACGCGAAGGGAAAACGGCCGCGCCAGCAGAGTACTGGCGGCGGGTCGTGCCCTGTGCATCCTGGTGGCTACCACAGTGCTGCTGACTGCTGCGAGATCCAGAAGCTTGCCCGGCGTGTCAGCGAGTGCCGTAAGCAAGCGCCGGGACAAGGATCCTCCCCCCGACGGTAGGCAGACAAGAAGAATGCCGCTGACGAAGGGGAGAAGGAGCTAGGGTACCAGTCTCTAGAGCGGATTCTGAAGAGCCTCTACAACCCGGACGACTCTGAGTCAGGTGATGATGAGCGCCGGAAGAAGCTGTATGTCATGTACGGCGGAAGCTGGGAGCTCAACTCCCGATGAGAGGTACAAGCTCTCCGTCGGGAGGTGCTCTCGGTGAAGCCCTGCTCGGTGCGGGCCTCACCGCACCAAAAGTGGTGCAGCACTACGATCTCCTTTGGGCCAGCCAACTGCCCGGAGAACATGGCTGGGGCCGGTGTACTTACCATAGTCACTGCCCCCGTCATCTCCAACGTGCGACTGTACCACGTGTTGATTGATGAAGGCGCTGGCCTCAACATCATCAGCCTAGCAGCGTTAAGGCAGCTGCAGATTCTGGAGTCCATGATTTTAGAAAACTACTACCTCCAAAAGATTAAGCTTTAGAAAATTGGCGTCCAAAGGTTGCTCTACAGCTTTTTTGCAGGCCGTGAACTTAAACGCTAACCGGAGAAAAAAAACAAAAAGAAATCACTAAGGCTATCTCCAGCAGGATGTCCATTCATCCATCTCTATTCTTTATCTCAAACTCCACTCTGTACTACAGTACGAAACATTATCCATATTAAATTTTGAACCTTCCTATAGCCATACTGCTGGAGACAGCCTAACACACCCACGGACCCACCCACCCACCCAGACCGACGCACCCACCCAGTCAGAACTTACTCACGCACGCAGCAGCTGAAGATGAGCGCCAAGACCATCGTTGGCGGGGTGGCGTATTGCTCGGCGACGTGCCTACCGCCCTACCCAGCGGCAACAGTGGCTATGCACACTCGCCATATTTTTTATTCTACTCTATCTTTATTTTTTATCTTAATCATTGGAAATTCTTTTCTCTATCTCAATTTTCTCTGCATCCATGCTACTCTATATCTCATACTCCATTCTCTTTTTTTATTTGATTATAATTTTCTTACCATCCTCTCACCAACCTAGGCCCCACTCCCCACACCGCACTAGCCTCATGAAGTACCGAGACTGTTTCTAACGGAAGACTGTAAAAGGTCCCCGTACCTTATGTTTAGGAGATGGATTTGAAATTTAGGTAAGAAGATGGAGAATATTTCTTTTAGGGAATGAATTTATAGGATACCGTTGGAAAAGAGAGAGTGTGGTGGAATACCATCCTTAAATATGGCGCATGGGAGAGGATACGGGATGGTTCAGTACCTGTTGCAGTATGCCGCTGCAGCTGCTTCATAAGCTATTTGTCACTGCAGGATGTTTAGCGCGGCTCTTACAGCACCTAGTGTGGACAACCTTATACCTCTGTAAAGCGCACAGTGAACACCCCCCCCCCTTGACTTCTTTTCTTCTCTCGTTTCCTCCCCTCTCTTTTGCAAAAAGTCTACGTAACCCTGAAGTACCTTATATTAGAGGGTAGTCTACTTCACCCCCTAAACTATAAAACCAAACCGGATGTTTAACACATTAAATTTTACGACCCAACTCTTCCCTCCCCTTCCTGCTGGCAAATGGGCCCTACTCCCAGCCATCTTCATCTTCTCCCCTAGCCACCACCTGACTGAGGGGAGGGAACGTGTCATCGTCCTCTAAATCGCCAATGCCCCACCGGCCTTCACTGCTGTCTTGCTCCCCTCCTAGGCCACTTTGGGCCCCACTGCCTTCTCCTCGACCTACCCCAACCTGCTGCGGTCTCGCTCTACCACGGCCAGAGCCGCACGATGGCGCCGCCGTAGAGCGTTGCCTTCACGCCATCGCCCCATTGCTCCGGTGGCCGCGCTGCATCTCCAAGCCAAGCACAAACACCGCCGCTGTCCGAGGCACGTGCTTCACTTTCGCACCTCACCGTCCCCCGCTGGTTGAATCCCGCCACAAGCTCGCCGTGGAGATCTGCTGCACCGCCATCACCACGCTCGGCACTAGCTCATAGTGGAGCGCTAGCTTGCAGAGGTAACGCACGCGTCTCCCCACCCTTCCAATTCCACAACGCGTGCATGATTTGGGCTCATCCCTGACTATTGCCTCACCCAGCCACGATAGCCGGCGGAAGAGACAGAGAGGGGAATGGCCGCGGCAGCGTGGGATCGAGTGGGATGCGGCCGGGCCATAGCATGGCGGCACGGTGGTCGGTGTAAGCAGGGTCACGTTCATTTGCGTCGTGTGCAGCGCGGAGCCACAGAGTTGTGTCCACGGCAGTCCGCGCGTCACGTTGACATCGCACAGGTCGATAGAAAATGAACAAGACACAAGTCGAGGAGACCGGCACCGAGACGGACATCGGGGGCAGTGGGGTCGCGCGCTTCTGTACGCGCGACCTTGTCGCGCCTTAGCTGTGTCCAATCTAATTAGCAAAGCTACTAGTGGGAGGATTTAAGTGCAAATATCCCTGAGCGTTGGATCCAGATCCTGTAGTCTTGATGGAGTGTTCATAGTTTTCATACGAAGATGGTTTTCATAGGATACGTTGCCTAGTTACTATAACCATTTTAGTTTACTTAGTATAGTTAGTTTAGTTACTATAATTAGTTTACTTACTATAGATAGTCAATTAAGTATACTACACTAGTTAATATAGGTATTTTAGTTAGTCAAGTATTTAAGTAACATAATTTAGGTGTTATAGTTTGAAATGATGAAGTTTAGTTATTAGAGAAAATGGGTTCGGTGATTCAGATGGGATGACTAAGTTTGCCTCAAATGATTTTGTAGAAGGATTGTTGTGTCCGAGTGTTGTTTGGAGGACGTGTTAGGCAAGAGGATGGTACATTTGAGGATATGTTAGAAGAGATGGAATGGTTTGATTATTGAAACTCGGACCTCCCTAGAGTGATATATGGAACTCATTCTCCATCCTTAGGATGTTTCTCGATTTCTTGTTATCAGTTCTAAACAAAAATCTTGTAATTTCCCAAATATTTTACGGTATAAAAGTAAACTTGTTCCCAATCATGAGATTTTCATTTACATATTAGTGTTGTCGGTACCTAGGCAACCGGGTACCCCTTCCTACCAGACAAAGGCCTAAACCCAACAAGGGTAAAGGCCCTAATTCCCTCAGAGGGAGTATAAGGAAGGACTAAAGCAGTCCAAGGAGCTGGCTCGCTAACAGGCGGGCCGGCGCCTTCTGCACAGGCCAACCGGATCCGCGGAACCCAGGGGGTCTAGAGCTGCCACGTGCCACGGCCGCGCAACCAAGACCTGGCAGGGAAACCTCCTCTCCAAGGAGGAGGGACCCCGGGTGGGGTCCCATGGCGACACGCGTCCGCCAAGGCGCGGGCTCGCGGCCCCGCAGACCCCGAGGACAGCGGTGAGCCTTTGAGGCGAAGCCTCCGCTGCCCCACATTTACTGCAAAGAGACATGGCGTGCCTGACAACAGGGTGACCCTGCTGTCACCTCTCCTGCCACGACCCCGACAGGGCGTGCCAGGAGGCTCTGCCGCACGGCAACTCGCGAGTTACCGAGGCAAGTAGCCGGAGACGAGCCACTGCACCCGCGCTAGGCCCATCATGACCTAAGGGGTAGGCTGGCGAGGGATTAATGGGGCACAGCTGCGCCAGGCGCGCGCTCCCTCCGCACGCCGCAGCCTACTGCTGCCCTACCCCAGTAGGTCAGCAGCTAGATGGGCCGGGCGGACGGCAACAAGGAAGAAGGAAGCTCGGCACGAAGGACGAGAAGGATCTCCGAGCCAAGATATTCATTGTGCCGGGTAGCATATATTTACTGAGCCCCACACTGGGACCACCTGTCGGGTCCCAGGCTGTGTACGCACTGCCCCTTGAGTATAAAAAGCGGGGTGCAAACGACACCAGACAAGGTCTGAGGACCACTACCAAGATCCCTTGCAATACAACTCCTAGTGGACGTAGGGTATTACGCTCCGGCGGCCCGAACCACTCTAAACCCTTGGTGTTCTTCCGATCTCTCTCCTCCACTAACCTAGTTCTCGACTACCTCCTGCAGCATCATGCTTAGGACCAGGGCGGGTGCGCTCCGCCACCCGGCCGGAGGTTCCTACCCTCCGACATTTGGCGCGCCAAGTAGGGGTCTTGGCGGTTAGATCTAGGTTAGATTCACTGGAAAATGGTGGAGATCAAGCACCTAGACACCGACGGAGACACTGCAGGAGAGGATGGAGCATCCTCCGCTCCTCATGTCCCTCGTCTCCAGGTGGTAGGATCTGTGGCCCATACGCCCCACAGATCACGCCGCGCTGCACCGTGACCTGCAGTGCCTGTCGTTCAGCGCTAGGCCTCGGAGCGAGCCTCAAGGGCCCCTTTGAGAGCCTCCAGTGGTGGCCCATTGGCTGCTGCCAGGGAAACTGCTCCGCAATCCCCCTACAGGGGCCTCACCAGACGCGGTGAGGCAGTGGCGAGACGATGTAGATCGTCTCATCCACCTGCCTCAGGCCACACCCAGCCTTTCGAGGGCTGGGACCTGCCCCCTAGCCAATAACGCGTTGGGGCCAAGACGTCATCAGCATGGCGACACCCCAGCCTCTGTGCGGTCACCCTCGGTAAGGAGCGCACGGACTGAGGATCTGCGAGCCGAGCTCGATCGCAGACGTGTCGGAGAGGATGCTCGAGCCACCGTTGAGAGGGCTCGGGAGCGCCGGCAGAACGTCGAGGGCCGGAACCTTGACATCGATCTCGATGCGGTAGCATCGAAACCCCCAGTGTCGCCACCGGGCACCATTGTGACCGGGGTAGGATGTGCTGCTCTTGCTGCACACCTCCGGGCAGTGGTCTGGCCTTCCAAGTTCAGGCCGCACCTGCCGGGGAAGTACGATGGAACCTCTAGTCCATCAAAATTCTTGCAGGTCTACGCCACCGCCATCACAGCGGCAGGTGGGAACGACTCGGTCATGGCGTCGTACTTTCATGTTGCCTTGGCTGGCCCAGCCCGGACTTGGCTCATGAATCTTGCCCCGGGATCGATCCAATCCTAGGGAGACTTGTGTACCCAGTTCGCTGCTAACTTCGCCAACGCGAACCAGCAGCACGGGGTGGAGGCACACCTCCATGCCGTCAGGCAGAAGCCCGGAGAAATGCTCCGAGCCTTTATCTCCCGCTTTACCAAGGTATGGGGTACCATTCCTTGTATCTCGGACGCGTCAGTCATCACCGCCTTCCGACAGGGAGTGCGAGATGAGAAGATGCTGGAGAAGCTAGCCACCCATGAGGTAGAAAGCGTCGCTACGCTTTACTCCCTGGCAGATAAGTGTGCCAGGACAGCAGAAGGGCGAGCCTGGCACTCGACCGTACAAGATGGAACTGCCGAAGCCGGTGGTTCAGGAGCTACTGCCCTAGGCACTGGTAAAAAGAAAAAGGAGAGACGCAGGGAGCGGTTGCTGGCAACAGCGCCGGTCGCTGCGGGCGGGGCCCAGTGCCCGCAATACGAAAGGGAAACGGCCACGCCAGTAGAGCACTGGCGGCGGGTCGTGCCCCGTGCACCCTGGGGCTACCATAGCGCCGCCGACTGCCACGAGATCCAAAAACTCGCTCGGTGAGTCAGCGAGCGCCGTGAGCATGCACCAGAAGAAGAGTCCTCCCCTCGTCAGCAGGCCGATAAGAAGAAGGCTCCCCTCGCCGTGGCCGCGTGCACGCCGCGCGCCTGTGCCGGCTGGCTGCACGCCCTTGGGCGCCCGGTGCACGCCCGCGCGCCACGTCGCGCCCGCGCCGCGCCGGCATGGTGGCCGCGCCCCAGGGCGCGCCGTTCGCGTCGCACCACGCCACCCTGGACCACGCTCGCCTCCGCGCGCGTCCCCGAACCGGCTGGCCGCGCCATGCGCCGCCCGCGCACTCCCGCGCGCGCCGACCCGCACACCGTGGCCGTGGCCGCGCCGCGCGCAAGCCGTGGACGCCTTGCCGGCGCCCCTGATCTGCATAGTGGAGAAGAACGCCGCGTCGGACTACTTCCCCGAACCCCGACGCCCGAACCGCGACGCCAAGAACCGGAGCAGGACGCCGACGCCAACTCTCGGAGCCGATCTGCAGCACGCACGCCAAGTTCTCGACGAAATGCCGCGACCGGGAACGCGAGGAGCCCGAGCTGCACGTCGACGTCCGCGACGAACCCGAACACCGACGTCGACTACGGCCGGTGAACCCCAACTAGAACCGCGTCCCCGACCTTGTACCGCGAGCCCGGCTACCCCGACGAACCTTGACGTCGCCTACGCAAACCCTAGGTGAGCCACCCGAGCCCAGACCTCTACTTGTGAACCCGGGCTGCGTCCCGGCATGCCTGTCGTGCCCGGCTGCGTCCGGAAGTGAATGACCGCCGAAAACCGCTAACACGCGTGCGAAACGCCACGGGCCGGCAAGTCATACTTGCCCTTCGTCCGTGTGCGTTGACGGGCCCTTCGTGGTGACCGTTTTGTTGTTTGTGATGTCTCTGCGAAGTCGCGATCGCCGTCGTGGCGTTCACGCCGTGCGATGCGCGCACTTCGGTGCGTGGGACGTAAGTTTGGGCGTAATCTAGATTTACTGCATGTGTTACCGCGTAGAACGTGTAGATCCGCGAGCAACGGCGCGGAACGTGTAGAACAACCCTGTAGGTGTGAAACCCTAAATGTGCCGAGGAGCGCAGGATGAGCGTGGCACCGCGCATGCCCGGAAGAGCGTTCGCGGCACCCTGGTGGGTGCACGGCGCCGCGGTTTTCCCTCTGTGTATGCGCGGTGATCACGAAATTCAAGTGCTACTCGCGCACCACCTACCCTTGCTCTGCCAGCACCTCAGCCGCAAGGAGAACCAGAGCCACCCCTCTGAGCCACCCTTTCAGTACTGGGGCGACCATTGCGCGGTCGTAGTTTTCCCGGGGCCCAAACATAACCGAGCCATTCGCGGGATCATCCCGACTTAGTTATCTTCCGACGGGCTAAAACCCTAATGGGGTCGCGGCCTCATATCGAGCAGGCCCATTCCTCGGCCGTCATTCCCTTCTTCTCTTAGGTCGAGACCAAACCCTAATCCGTGCTGTGGGCCAACAATCCTTGATTCCATGTCCAGAATGGGCCCACATGCACACTTGGCAAATCACGGGAGACAGACCAGTTCTCAGGTCGCCCGAACACCTCTTCTCGTGCTGTGACTAGCCTTTTTCCTTGAATACTAGTAGTAGGATCGAATCCTGCACGAAGATCGGAGAAGCGAAGCCAGGTGGGCCAGCCCGAGGAGAAGATCAACGCCGACAAGTGAAGATTCGAACCTTCTTGTACCTTGCGTAGACTTTTAGGCACTGTGTCTTTCAGACCTTGCCGTGTCTACCCGAAATGCTGCCGAAATTCCGGATCAATTCTTGTTAATCTTTTCACGTAGCTCTAGGCACTGCGTCTTTTCGACTGTGCCTAACCTACCTGGAGCTCTGCCGGATTTCAAATCAATCATCGTCATCTATTCAATCTCCCATAGATCTAGGTTCACAACGTCTTCCCGACCTTCCAAATCTAATCGTCATGCTGTCCGCGACCTTCGCTCGTCAATCAAGGATGTTAGGCCAGGTGGGCCCCAACCCCGTCAAGAAGAGGATATCAACGTCAACATTGAAGACTCAAGGCTATGTTTTATCGTTGTGAGCGTTTGGACCGAGACGTTGTCGGTACCCCGACCATCGAGCCGTAACTTAACCTGACTTAGCGAAGTTAGGGCTAATCTGACTAATGTTTGTGTGCATTTGGTTCTTCTCGTTCTTATTTGGATCTTTATGCTGTGTATGTAAGTCGAGTAAACGTAACTAGGTCCGGAGAACGAGAAGGAATCGGAGAACCCAGAGATCGAGAAGGAACCGGAGAACCGGACGTTTCGCTGCAAGCCGATCCAGGAGATTGAAGGACTTGCCGATCCAGAAGCCGGAAGATCCGAAGAACTTCCCAGAGACTGGACCCGCATACCGCGACGTCCTCATCAACAACGAAAGGTCACACCGAACACCCCATTTTTCGCACCTATAGCTACTTTCATATGCAGTAGAGCTATGCTCACCCGCGATCTACATATTTGCAAGACATTTATGAAACCCGCCTTGATGACATAAAACTTGACCTTGTTTGCTCGGGTTAGTCCTATATTCGGCACCCGGGATCAACCCTGCTGTGATATATTTACTACCACTACCTTATATATATAAGCACGTGCGTGCTGTGTGTGAGATGAGTGTGCTTGCGTGGGCGGGATTTCTGAACTTGTGGATGGAGATGTGATGGATATGGATGAGGATGGATATGCTGGAGGTTGGATATGTATGCGGATGGATTTGTGTGAGAATGGAGATGAGGGGTACGGAACTGGCGGGAGCGAGCATGTGTGTGTGGGGGAGTGGGACTAGAACCACTCCGCGGCCTATGATGGGTCAACCGAGCGATGTGTGTGGATGAGTGAGGTGATGATGGTGAGTTATCGCGGATCCCCGGCCTTCTCGTTGAGAGTGGACCCAAGAGACGTGTGGATTATGAAGGCTTGCTCCTTCCACATAAGGCCCGAGTAGGGAGAACATCGAGTTGGGTATTTCCGTGCACACCATATGCCCAGTATGGTATGGGTCCACAAAGGGTTCCCTCAACCAACGGTATCCGGACTGTGGGAGTATTAGGAGATTGTGTTAGGGGGCAGGGTAAGGTGCGTCCTACTGCGCCCCGATAGATCCATCCCGTGGGACGTCCCGGATTGGTGGATTCACGACTTCGAGGGTGCATTTATGTACTGTTTCTAGCTCGAGGATGCAGAATGGTGCCGTTGGCAGGGAATCACTGAACTGGTGTTGTGGAAGCTGGGCGGCCGCGCACCGTGTCAGTTCCCCTTCGTATGGGTCCAGGTGTACAACCTCTGCAGAGTGTAAAACTATACGTATAGCCGCGTCCGCGGATATGGACGAACCCAATGAGATCTTTTCTTTCCATAGCGAGAGTTCTTCTTCTCTTCACCGAGTGTGAGGATCCGGCTATGAGGCCGTTGAGACGGGACAGAAGGGAGCTGTCCTGTCGCAGATTGAGTGTGTGTGACTGTGATGAGATGATGGTTGTGGATGAGATTGGAATGGATGTGTGGAGATTTGGGATGGTGTGTGATATGCGAATTAATCATTATTACTTCGCATGCATAGGAAACCCCAGCCTTATTCTTGAACTGGCATTTTCGCCCCCTGTTCCTTGGCTTGCTTGCGGGGTGTTCGAATTGGTGACCTGTGCGGCTTCTTGGCACAGACTTAGATATGGTGGAGATCCCGACGGTGGACTTCGTCGACCACGGACGTGAAGATGGAGGATTGCGGTGCTACGCTCAGTTTATGCCTGTGGAGATCGCCGTGAATGCTTCCGCTACGATAGATGTTCTCTAATTGCTTAGCCAAGCTGTGGCTTTATTTTCCGGTCTGCGACCGAAGAGTTGGCCTAAGTAAGGCTTGTATATCTTTCTTTTCGTTTTTGTAATCGAAGTCTGGTAATGGTATCAACGAAACGATATTCTGTGATAGCTTTTTGTATCCTCGGACTATCACAGGTAGAGGTGTAAACGGTACGGATATTATCCGTCCGTATTCGAGTCCGGATCCGTTTAGAAGGGTTGAGATCCGACCGTATTTGAGTCCGGACATTCAATATCCGATCCGTATTCGATTTATATCCGTATCCGAATAATGAAAGTTGGATATATATGATGTCGATGTCCATCTAAGTCTTATCCGACACCAACTCTTAATATCCGTATCCGATCTGAATTCGAAGAAAAAATATGAAAACAAATACGGTATTGGCAGTATCCGTCCATATCCGATCCGATTACACCTCTAATCACAGGTGAATTTAGCCGGATTTCAACTTTTGAAATTTCCGGTTCGTTTCAATGTGCACCAAGGGCAGGGTGACAAAACTGAACGTCACAAAATGGCGCCACGTAAGCATTTGACACATCATCGTCCAGCCTGGCTTGACAACGTGGCAATCCATTTTCGTCATGGATTCAAAGCAAGATGGGCTGTGTGTTTTATGGCCCATTTTAACTTTGAACCCAATAACCAATTTATTATTCCATAAGGTATTGGATCAGTTTTTTAGGCCTGTCACTTTGGGCCTAATTATTATATCACAAATTTATGCTGCATCGGCCCAAAAAATGGAAATGGTTATTACGATGGGCCAAATATTTTCTTTAGGCCTGTCTCTTTAGGCCCAATTATGTTATCACAAATTATGTTTATTTTTTTTTAAAAAAAATCAGCCCAATAATGAGCAAAACGTCATGCATACAGAAACTTTGCCATCACAGAAACAATAACGATATCGATGCTATCACTAGAATAAGGCTTCAGTACATCATTGCATCATGCATACAGAAACCTTGGCATCACAGGAACTACGACAATGTAGATGCCATCACATGACTTAGGTTCACATCAGTTCAAAACAACATAATGAAATTCTACATCCACCAGTAGGCATGCATCCAAGAGCGGGACCAGCATGCATAGATGTGCCAAGTTCAAGGAACTGACATAGCATGTCATTCCACAGTTCCAAAATATGCATAAACCATCTGAACAAGTACCAAAGCAAAATGTGGATGCACCTGTAGGTAACTTCCCAGACTAGGTTAAGTATTGTTTGGGATCATGGATATCAAACGCTTAAGAAGTGCATCAGTCTCAGCTTGCTTCTGCTTCATCTCCTCATCATGCTTGGCCCTTGCTGCTTCAGCTTCCTGCATTTGCTTTGCCATGGCATCCATTTGCTGGCGCTGCTTGTCGACAAGCGCACGTAGCTCATTTGATCCTTGCTTCTCCCTGATTAGTTCAGCTTCAAGCTCACGCCGCATTGCATTGGATGTACCAGTTTTATTTTGGATGCCCACATTATGAAGGAATCTGTTCTTGGTCTTGCGGACAAGCATAGCAGACACAGCTTCAGTCACATTTGGTTGTTCTCCATCTTCTGTTGGATCAGTGATCTTGCGCTCTATTTCATTCTACAAGATGATGGAACAAAGATGACTGAAACAAACATTGGACACAAATGGGAACTAGAAGATTGAAATTACATTAAATTGAAATTTTACTTACAATTACAGATTGTACAGCAGGAGTAAAGGCCTTCCTCTTTTTGCTGTAGTGGCACTCTTTAAATAACTCCAGTGCGTTTGGTGGTTCATCGTTGTACTTGTCCCCCTAAAAACAGAATGTAGATACAAAAAAGATTAGGGGAAATTTGCTACAGGACATGCAAAGTGATGCCAGTTTGCTGCTAGACACAAAAAATGAGACCATTTGCTGATGGACACTGTAACTTCAGAAAATTTGCTGATGGACACAATTTGGATGTCCACCAGCAAACTGTTGCACATAAAGGACATGTCCACAAGCAAAGTTGGATGAGGTTACAGTGTCCACTAGCTAATTTAAAGTGTCCATCAGCAAATTTATCAAAGTTATAGTGTCCATCAGCAAATGGTCTCCTTTTTTGTGTCCAGCAGCAAATCGACATCACTTTGCATGTCTTGTAGCAAATTTTTCCAAAAGATTAATATGTCAAGTGCTAAATAAGCAGGCACCTTTTTTGTTGCAACTGCAGCATATGTTGTGGCTGCAAGAGCTAGTTGTAGTACTAGCTTTGGGCACTGTGTTTCTAGTGCAGTTGCAGCCACAGCAAATACTACCGAACAGGCCCAATGAACATCATATTATAGTAGCAATAGATGACATGTTAGATTTTTATCTATAGACATCATGATCTATTAGTAGTTGCTGAATTAAGTTCAGATCAAAGACTTGACATATGTATAAAATTCAGTATATAAATGGTAACTAGTTATAACTTTGACATATTCTTACCAAAGTTTCAATGTAGATGTCATAGCTTCTCGAACCAGTGGTCTGGTGGAGCTGCACTTTGCCACGATTAGCTCTGTTCCCTTGACAGGTTTCCTATAGTAACACAAAACAGTACAACTGTTAGAGAAAAGATATGAAAATGCATCATGGAATAACAGGTATTTTGGAATGAATTTACCAGCTTTTTGTGCTCTTTCCAGGAGTTAACAAGGTCACCCCATTGTTCATCAGTCATGTGTGGGATAGGCGATGTTGTTGGCACAAGATGAAGAGGGAAAGGATCAAAATACTTTTTCTTGAGCTTGTATCTCTGCTGGCGAATACCTTTCTTCATCATTGTCACACATGCCCTCTGATATGGTGCTTTTGTTATGTCTGTATCAAACTTTAACTAGTAACATTATGCGCATTGATGTCAGTATTCATACCAGAGTGACCAAATCATATTCATAGAGATTAATATTGAACAAGTGTTACTTACACCAACTTTTTCTCTGAAGTCCTTGAAGATGAGATCTTTGTCCTTGTAGTCCTTCCAACGTGGGAAGATAGGCACATGGTTCCTGATTGCGATGTTACACTCAGTAGCAAATTTCGCAGCAATCATCGGTGATCGTGGCCTTGTTCTTCCTTCCTCAATGATCAATGGAACTTTTCCTTTCTTAGATCGACTCAGCCTATCAAGACCTCTCCCAATATTAGCTCCTCGAACCCACTGCACTTCACATTCTTCTGGACATTCAAGGAATAGCACCAATTAAAATGCAGCCACTAAAGAAATTGAAGCAATGTAGGTGTAACTAGATGAATAAAGACATGCCTTCAGAGTTGTTTACACCTTGGGTTTCTTCATTCTGGTTATCCAGATTTGAAGTTGGGTCGTTCAAGTTGGCCAAAGGCATATTGGCCTCAATCACCTCAGCTCCAGTAGTCTGATTGGGGCACTCATTGTGGCCAACATCAACTGCTATGCAAAGCAATTATTTAGAAAAAATCATTGAATATCAACTACAATGAAAAGCAATTAACATCAAAGTTGTTACCAACTTCTTCAGTAGTACAAGCTGGACCACGCTGGATGCTAGGTTCCCCTTCTACTTGACAGCATGTACCAAGAACCGTTGCTGCAAGAGTTTTCTTGGACCTTGTAGTTATCCCATGTCCCAAATCTTGAGAAGGCTCTTGTGCTACAACTCTCTTTGCTGCCTGAGGTCTGATTCCCCCTGGAGCCATCTTAGGAAGCTTTCTTGCAATGGTTTTCTTCCTAGTTTTGAAGCCCTAGAATAAAGAGAATAGTAAATAATTGTACCAAGAAAGTGTAAAGTGTGAAGCAAACACAGCAAGATTAAATTAATAACTTTAACAAAGTGGGCAAAACACAGAAAGATGAACTTAACAATTGAAATTGCAAGCAACCAACAAGTTAAGGCCCAAAAAGATGGAGGAACTAGCACCTTAGCTTTATAGCTAGCAGGTGTGGTGTCCTGGAGGGTGTCTGATTCATGTTCCAGACTATCATCACTTAAATCTCCTTTACTCTCTCTGTCCTCTGCAGCATCATACTCAGATCCAGAGTCTTCTTTGTTTTTTTGCTACTCGGTTGAGGGGAAATGGAAGTTATGGCAAAAAATGATGTTAATTGTGGTAATCCTAGCTGTCGCAGCCTTGCATTATTGCTGAGGCAGCGTTCCATCCGCTCCTCCTCATATTTCGTAAGTCCAGGTTCTACGAATAATAAGAAACAATAAAAGGAAATTATCATGGGACCCTCACCAAAGAAAAATTTCTCACCGCTAGTACAAAATCCGCATTAATCCATAGATTTTATCTTTGTCACATGAACCATTCGAAACAAGCATGACGGGAGAGAGAATGAGAGAGTTGAAGCACAGAGGATGACCAACATGATAAGAAACGAACACTTCACCTGGAGCTGTCACGGTTCGAGATTTCTTTGCTCCAACTTTGACCCTCGGAGGCATGTGAGCGGCACTGCAGCAGCCGAGCAGATGGAGCACCGTCGGAGGGTACATCAGCGGAGGGGAGAGCGGCGCCGGAAAGCGGCGGAGAAGAAGGGTGCAGCAACGGAGGGGAGAGCTAGGGATTTGGGGGGAGATGTGAGATCCGTGCCTGGTGGATTTAGGGGGAGAGCTAGGGATTAGGTCAGCCACCAGCAGCAAATTTACTAAATAAAACCTCCTAGTGAAATGGCGCTATGAACCAATCTTGTGGGTACCCTTGTCGTTTGACCCCGAAATTTTTGGCTCCGGGCGCCATGCCAGGGGATTTCACACCGTGGCTGTAGGTTTGGCGCCAGTAACAGAGTTGGAAGTTGGAACCTTCTAGAGCACGCCTCGTTGTTTCATGTGAACAAAATTTTTGTTTTGACAAGTATTGTACCATATTTTCGGTCTAGCTATTATATATAATAACGACTATTTCATTATAAAATATACTCCATATTATAGAAGTATTGTTTGTACTCCCTCTAGATCTAAATTAGTTGTAACCAATGTTTTCTATTAGAACATGAATAAATATTGTAATATGTTTATATTTTTAAAGATAATATAAAAATATTATATTTAGTCAAGTTTTAAAAGTTTGACTTTATCTTTTCAAAACGACAACTGATTCAAATATGGAGCTAATAATAATAATGAATGATCGTGTAGCTATTAGAGGTCTAGAATCCATGGAGTAAGTATACGGATTTCATTACAATAATAATAGTTGGTAATAATAACTAAATGATGATTACATATCTAGCTACTATACATAACCACGACTAATTCGTTATATATCAATCAATGAATTGAATGGTAGGCATTAGAGCATGTACACAATCATTGAGTCAGAGACGATTGAAGAGCACAACTGTCAAGGATAGCCTTGAAGCGCTCATGCTATATATCATTTCATCTTTGAATCGTTTAAGCAAACTTTTAAGTGCCTTTTTAAACAATAAGACAAAAATATATCAATCAATGAATGGTAGGTATTAGAGCATGTAAAGAATCATTAAATGAAAGATTGAAGAACACAGTTATCAAGGTTATTAAAGCCCTCATGGTATATATCATTTCGTCTCTGAAAACGTTTAGCGAACTTTCAAGCCGCCGCCTCTCTATTTCTCCTAGTCACATGCATCTTTCTAGCCCTTCTCCTTGCCTAAAGCGACCGAATTAAAACTTGACGATTTACAACAAATGGCGCTTAAGCGCTCTAAAGCGTCGCTTGATGCGATGTTGGCTAGCGCTTTAGCCTAAGTGGCGCTTAAAAGACGCTTTACTAATAACCATGACAAACTGTTGAGCACTGTATTGTGCATCTTTGTGGTCCACCGGAAGTTCCATTGCGCTAGATGTTTCGATGGGTATTACTTGAACATCCAGGATTATCGAGTCCGAGTGAGGGCAACAAACGAATCTCTATGTAGGGCTATGACCACGTTTAGATTGCAAAACTTTTCAAACATTTGCTACTGTAGCACTTTCGTTTGTACTAACTAGACTCAAAAGATTCGTCTCGTGATTTACAACCAAACTGTCCTAAGATTGATGCGATGGAGAGAGAGTGTAAAAACTTGGAATTTTGAGGTGATCTAAACAAGGCCTATATATGTCAAGTTTTTTTAACAATGAACGAGTGGGAGATTAGAATTATTAAAAAAAAGTAATATCAACAGCATATCGGCATATAACCTCCCACGCCTCTCTCTCCACGCCTACCAGTCCAGCGCCGCCGTCTCAGCCCTGCGCCGTGCTCCCTCGCTCCGCCGCCATCTCAGTCCTGCGCCGTGCTCCCTCTGCCGCCGTCTACCCGCGCCACTCCCCTTCGGCTGTGGCCAGGCTGGGCGACCAGGCGACCAGCCACCCAGGTTAGCTGCTCCCTCCTCACCTCTTGCTCGATCTTGGATCCAATTTGAACGCAATACTTCTTGTCCACCGTAGATGTCACAAGGGAGCTATTCTGGGAGCACCCAGATGCGGACGGTCGGGCCTATCACTGGCTTGCTGATCATTCCCTGCCCTAGGTGCGGTGATAGAGTTCTGAAGCTTCGAAGAAGCGATGGGAAAGTGTTCTTCAAATGCAGACAAAATGACCAAGATGTAAGATTGGAGATTTTGCTAGCAGTTGAAGAATCCATTTTTATTTAAATTGATGTCGACTTTGATTTTGGATTTGGACAGATCCCATATGCGTTAAGGAAATGCAAATTCTACAAATTAGAAGAGGAGTATGCTGCGGTTGTTGCTTCAAGAGTCGATGGAAATGAGATGAACAGGAGGAGCACAGATGAGGCCCATGCCGAACAGAGGAGGGGTACTCTGAATTTGCAGGACAGAGATGAGGTGAAGATAGTCAATGTTGATGACAGGACGAGCAAGTTGATCAAAGTGGCTGAACTTATCCTAGTTAGCAATTTGGTGATAGCTGTACTGGTTTTCTTAGCTGTAGTGGTGATGTTGCTCAAGTGATGTAATAGTGTGTCTATATGCTCTATGCAAAGATGCATGCTAACTTCCTGTACCAATACAATGGTTAAGTGACCTAATGTATGTTGTTTGGAATGCAATGCAATGGTTTGACTAAGATCTGGTAATGTTTATTTTTTTTGGAAAAATTTGGCAGCATGTCCCCTGTGCAAAGAAGATGAGAATTAGCAAATAACCTATATAAATTGCACAGATATCATGCATTGTGGCACAGCAGAATTTCATACAAATGGCTGCAGGTTAATACAATATTAAGGTGCATTGTGGCACAATAGAATTTCATACAAATGGCTGCAGGTTAATACAACATCAAGGTGCATTGTGGCACAACAGAATTTCATACAAATGGCTGCAGGTTAATACAACATCAAGGTGCATTGTGGCACAACAGAATTTCACACAAGAGTCTGCAGGCTTAATACAATACTAAGTCAACACTACTCATCATCACTGTCGACTTCAACAGGGGAGGATTCATCTTCACTGCAGTATTCCAAGATGGTGTCATCCTCTACATCTTCATCTATATTGTAGCTCCATGATTGGTTCTCTTTTATGAGCCGCTCAACTTCAGCAGCATTTACAACGCTGCATTCATTATCTGCTCGGTTTAGAGGCTTGTTAGGCATAACCTGAGATATTTCTGAATGCCTCTCATCCATCTCATTGTTGTCCTCCTCCTGATAGGGTGGTGCAGTATTTGGAACCACACCATCTATCTCTGAAACATTGAATAGGTGCCTATGGCCAAATGTCTGGACAACTTGCCATCCTTTACCAAACTTATTGTCTAGCAAATAGAACACTTGTCTTGCTTGAGTTGCCAAAATAAAACAATCTTTCTTGTACCATAGAGTTTCGGTATAGATACTTTTAAAGTATCCATCATCTTTTAATGAAGTTCTCTTCCCATCCAATTTATACCAGTCACATCTAAATAGAACAACTGATCTTGGGGTACCATCCTCTTTGTTGTTATATTGTAACTCAATGATCTCCTTAGTGTCCCGTAAAATTCCATCTCGTTGTTGTTGTGTGTCCCCATGCATGACAATCCTGAGTTCTGTGACCGCTTGTTTTTTTCTCGTTCCACAGTGCTGTACCGAACTCCGTTGACAACACAAGTGCCATATGATCGTATTCTCAAATCAGGACCACAAGCTAAGGTGATTAAATCATCATCTACCATCTCTACGTCACTTCTGGAAAACATCTGCAAGTGCAAAGTGGATTAGAAAAATATATGTATGAAATCCTACAATTAATCAAACTATGTTAGTGAGACTAACATGGTTCCTGAACCACGTGACGAATCCTTGCCGAAACCTTCTCTCAATATCAGATTCAGCCACTCCATCTTCTTCTAATTGAGACTTGAAAATTCTGTACAAAAAAATCTTAAAAAATGTAATAACATGCAAATCCTCAAAATCAATAATATAGAACAAAGTTGAGAACATACCTTACATATTCCTCGACCTGAGCACAATTATTTAGCACATAGAAAACGAGTTGATCAAATTCCTCACAATATGCAAGCTGATATCCTCCAAGCAGATTAACACCATGGCCAAAAACATCAACACCGAAAACTGACTCATCTGAAAATCCCTGATTTCTTGGTGCCCGATTAAGCCTTGTTTCAACATCAGTCATGTATCTAGAGCAAAATGTGAGGGCTTCCTCTGCAACATAAGCTTCTGCAATTGAACCCTCTGGCCGGGCTTTGTTCCTTACATTCCTCTTCAAAGTTAACAATCTACGTTCAATTGGGTACATCCACCCAAACTGAACAGGGCCTCGAAGGACGGCCTCCTCTGGTAAATGGACACTAAGGTGCACCATTACATCAAAAAAAGCTGGGGGGAAAATTTTCTCAATCTTGCACAATATGACTGGTATCTCTTCCTTCATTCGATCCAATACATCTCTATTCAGTTTCTTGCTGCACAATTCCCTAAAGAACCTCCTAACTCACAAATAGTTTCATATATGTCAGAATCCAAAAATCCTCTCATACCAGCAGGTAAAATTCATTGTAACAGAATGTGGCAATCATGTGTCTTGAGTCCATGTACCTTGGTACCATCAGCATTTATACACCTTCCTATATTTGAAGCATATCCATCTGGAAATTTAACTTCCCTTAAAAAATTACAAAATTCACTCTTTTGGGATTTGGACAAGGTATATCGAGCTTTAGGCATGTCAAATGTATTTCCATTTTCCCTTAGCTGTAGCTCGCTCATAATATTCAAATCAGATAGATCCATCCTAGCATTAAGGGTGTCTTTTGTCTTCCCACTAATTTCAGGAATGGTGCCAATCAAAGCTTCACATACATTTTTCTCAATGTGCATGACATCAAGATTGTGTCTCAGTTTCAAGTGTGGCCAATATGGTAAGTCCCACAAACAAACCCTTCGACCCCAAATTGGAACAACCTTTTGTGCACGCTTTCTTTTCTGTCCTACTCTAACCTTTTCCAACTCGGCTAAAAGCTCTTCTGTTGTGAATGAACCTGGTTTTCCTTTACTCTCATGAATAGAGGAATATTCATTATTCCTCCGTAAGCGATGACAATAAGGAAGGAAGCGACAGTGGCCAATGTAACAAATCTTGTTCCTTAGAAGGTATGATAGTGGGTCTTTGTCACAATGTAGACATGCAAAATAGCCTTTTATGGTACGCCCTGACAAAGTACCCAAAGCTGGATAGTCGTGGATGCACCACAAAACAGCAGCACGTAAATTGAACCATTTCCCAGTTAAAGCATCTTTGGTGCGCACACCAGCCCAAAGCTCAAGTAAATCTTCTACAAGAGGCTGTAGAAATACATCAAAGTCCTTTCCTTGCGACTCTGGACCTGGAATCAACAAGGCCATCATGAAATTGGATTCCTCCATACAACACCATGGTGGTAGATTGTATGGCACAATAAATATAGGCCAGCACAATAAATATAGGCCACATGCTATAAGCTGTTGACATGTTGCCAAAAGGGTTGAAACCATCTGTAGCTAGGCCAAGGCGGAGGTTCCTTGCATCTGCAGCAAAATCAGGCCAACGCCTATCAAAATCTTTCCACGCATCACCATCAGCAGGATGGCACATTTCTTTCTCATCAGTTTTTCTCTTCAACTTATGCCATCGTGCATCCTCAGCTGTTTTTCGGTTAACGAAAATCCTTTGCAGCCTAGGTGCCAACGGAAAATGTCGCAAAACCTTATTTGGAACCTTCTTTCTTTCTGGATCCTTCCATCTAGAGGCTCCACAAACTGGACATGTGTCATTCTTCGCATATCTCTTTCTGAATAGGACACAATTATTAGGGCACACATGAATTGATATGTAACCAAGTCCTAATTCCATGAGCATTTTCTTTGCCTCTTCATATGACTTTGGAAGTGAATTGATACCTGGGAATGCTTCCGCCAATAACTTAAAAAAAGCAGAAAATGCTGAATTGTTGATCCTATAGTATGACTTTATATGCAGCATCTTAACAACAAAGGAGAACCTTGAAAATTTAGTGCACCCTGGATGTAGCTCACGCTTGGCCTCATCCATCATTGCTACAAAAACAGATTGATTTCCATCTGTTGGGGGTACACCTTGGTTTGTATCTTCATCATGCGAACAAGCATTTCCATAAGGTTCTTCAGATTTGTGTAGATCATTCAGCATATCATCAAATGTAGCATCAAAATTGTTCTCATCTGCTGCATTCCGCTGAATCGGATCTTCTAAAACATGAACTTCAGGCTGCTCTCCATGGTAAATCCACCTTGTATATGTATTGGACATGCCATACAACAATATGTGCTTCCACACATCATCTTGAGGCAAATTTGACTGGTTTAGACACCGACAACATGGGCATAAAATTTCAGCACCCTCCACAAATCGGTCTCGAATGAATCCCATGAAAGATTTCACACCAGTAACATATTCAAGAGAAAATAGTGCAGCATGTATCCATCTTCTGTCCATCTACTTCAAACAAATCAGAAACAAAGATACCCATCACCATAAATTCAAAACCAAAATTTGAATCCTAAACTATATCAAACAAGTCAACACAGGGCGGAATAGAAACATAGTCTAGATCTATAAATAAATACTTGGAATAGAAACACTTACCATCTGAATCACAAGCGGTGGTTTAGGGGCGGTGGAGCTGCTACCCCCTTCTTCCTCGCTGTGCCTGGAAGTGGAAGCCATGGTGTGGCGGCTCACCCACGGCCGGCCAGCTTCCGCCGTGCGCAGGCGAGTGGCCGGGTGACCTTTGCCCGCTGCCGCCCCTCACCGCCCGCAGCCGCCCCTCTCTGCCCGCAGCCGCCAGGAAAGGAAGGACTTGAAGGAGATTCACGAGTCAACCTCGATCTGGAATTCTAGATAAAGCAGTTCCTAGTTTCTAGTTCTAGTAAAGAATATTAAGTTTGAAAACTATTCTAAGACACAAAAAGACATCTATCCAGGTGGTAAGGGCATTACAAGTGATGTTGAAGGTGCCGGGATCGATCCATGGTACCAACCTTTTTTATTTTGCCATTTTATCTTTCCAGTGACGTGGAAACGACATCATTGACATGTTGGCATGCCACGTTAGCAGAGGTAGGGTCGACTTATTTTATGACGCCCACTGCACATTGTCATGAACCACCAAAAAGCAGCAAAGACAATCTATGACGTTCGCTAATACCCTTTCGTACCTATGATACGGAGGCGACTCGATCTATGACGTCCAAGTCGATGAATCTATGACGGGGGCAATATAGTACGTCATAGAAGTACCTCCAGAATGAGAGGACGTCATAGATCTACAAAAACTATGATGTTCTGTTCAAATGTCACAGAAATTCGTCATGTATCAACAAAATTCTTGTAGTGAACATAGAGCACCTCCGTAAGTTCTATCCATGAGCGGGCCGCCATGGCTTATTTCCTTTATAGAGGGGGTAACACTACCGCGTGTGTACCAGAGCGGTAAGGTCAGCCCTTGTAATTCTGTCCTCTAGTTGCCAGAGCGGTAAGGTCCGCCCTTGTAATCCTGACCTTTGGCAGGCAACACGTCTCTCTTTAGAAGCCTATGAAGGAAAAAAGATATCGCGTCCCGTTCATAGTATTTCGGTTATCTTGTATTTACCGTACTATCTTATATGCATTTGTCATCAACTAACCCCTCATATGGCTGAGCAACTATGCGTTGAGGTCCCATATGAGTAACTCGACCAGCCGAGAATACCAGGGACCCCTTCTATGGATTCAGAAGGATCTGGGCCACCAAGGAACCAATCTTGGGGAAGCGAATTCATACTCCATTGGAGGGGTCCGGAGCCATGCAGCCACCCAGCCTGGTTTCGTACCCTGGGTCTGTGTGCTTCACCCCTCAGGAGCGATATCCTAGTACCTAAGAGCTGAGCATCCTTGGGGTCCGGATCCTCCTCTATCCATAGGGGCCGGGTCCCAGGTCCAGATCGGCGGGTCCGGTGTTAACTCAGGAGACCGAGCATGACGAGGTAGTTCCGCAGATCCGGACGCGGACCTTGGCAACCATCAAACCGGGACCAGGGAATGCGCCCCTGCCTCTGGGTGGTTCAAGGACCTGTAGCCGCTTAGCCGGTTCCGTACCCGAAAGCCTACAGAGAATTACCATCTGGGCAGGGGTCCAGTACCAGGACCTGTGCTTCAATGGGGCCGGGTCCGTGAAAGGACTAAGGGTTACTTCGGGGAGCCAGGGGACCCTGCTAACCTCTTCGAAGAGTTGTATACAGGTAGGGACAGCAACACGATGGTAGCCGGTACCAGGTTACACCAGGAATCAGCTCCCAGGGGCCAGCGTGCTAAGCCTGCATACGACAAAGAGCGGCAACAAGCAGGGCCAAACAGCTAAGTAACAGTGTCGTTTCTGCTTCTATGTTTTAGAATAATAATAAAACATAATGCACAACTATCCCAGCGAAATGCATAAGATTGATTAAGCGAAACAAAAACACTTTTAACTGTTCATACGGTAACATAAAAACAGAATACATAAGGGGCGTCACAGCGCCCTGCCACCATCTCCATTCCCTCCTCCTTGCAGGGAGGGTTCTTCGTCAGCTTCAGGAGGGGCCCGCTGGACGCGAGCCGCAACAGCTTCCACGGCCTCCGGCACACCCTCCAGCACCGAAGGCTTCGCATCTGCCGCAGGGCCCTCGATCACCGGCGCCAAGGACAGCGTGGGGTCATGGCTCCGGAAGCACAGCAGGACGTGCTCGGTCACAGCACGACACAGCGAAGGACCCTCCGCCTCGAAGCAGCCTCCGAGGGTGGAGTCTAGTCACCGGAGATGCTCCGCCGCGGTGTCCAGCACCCGGAGGGCATCGGTGATGGTAGACGGCTCCCCCGTGGGAATCGGACTCAGGCCGAGGGGCACCAGGGCGGAGCTCGCCTCATTGGCCCAGGACGCAATGCGCCGGGCGTCCTCGCGCTGCTCCGCCTGCAGTGCCTCAATGGCGACCAGCGAAGCCTCCTGGGCACGGCGATCTAACGCCGAACGCTCCACCGCCAACCGGTCCTCCAACTCCTGTAGCTCGGCCTCCTTGGACTTTACCCACGTTTCGCGCACCCTGAGAGAGCCCTGCTTGCGTTGGATGGTGGCCTCCAAGGTCCGGGCTACACCTTCCCACTGGGAGAGCCGTTGCTCCACCTCAGGGAGCCTCGCCTCTGCAGCAGCCAAGCGTGCCGAGGTGACCTGCTGGGCGGCGGCAGCCTCCTGCTATCGGACCGCAACCTCCTCCAACTGGCGCTTTCGCGCCTCAAGCCAGGTCTGGAGCTCCCGCAGACGGATCTCCTGCAGAGTGGCGGCCCTCTCGTGCTCCGTCACGAAGTGCTACCGGCTGTGGACTGCAACCTCACGGTCGTAGACCCTCCGGAGCTGCTCTCGGTGGTGGCGCTTGTCCTCTTCAATCTTGGCCCGTTCCTTGGCGAGGTGCGAGGACTCCCCCTGGGTCGTCTCCTCCCGCCGCGCCTGCCAAAGGGCTAGCCGCTGCGCTTCGGAGCCGAGGAAGTTCCGCTCGTGGTCGAAGGACCCCACGACCTCCTGAAGCGTCAGCTGCGCCCGCGCGGAGCGCCACGGAGACCGGGACCACGTTGCTTTGGGGAAGGCCCCGGGAGGTACCCTCGCCAGCGTGGGTCGGCCTCCCGAAAACCGTCTCAAGGCCCTCCTCCTGAGAAGGAGGAGCCAGGCCCTCCACCTCTGGCGTGCAATCGGGCAGAGAGATGGAGGAAGGCGCATCCGCCAACGGATTAGGGGCTGAGACCACGTCTGGGGCCCCAATGTCTGCCACGAGCTCCGCAGCGGAGGAAGCACCAGGTACCCCTGTATCTGGGGCCGGCAGGTCAGAAGGCAGGGCCCCCGGATCCGGCATCAAGGGAACAGGCACGCTTGACCCTCTGGCCGTGCCGATGACTGGGGAGGCCCCAGCCTGGGGCACCGAACCTTCGGATGAGGGAGCGCTGGCCTGAGCAGCGCTGGACGCAGCACTGGCCGGGCGGGAACCCCTACCGAACAACAAGTGTCAGAACAAGATTGGCACAAAGAATTAAGTACAACTTTAGGGCAACTCACCCCGGGCTAACGCACTTCCATTGGAATGCGAAGAGTGACGGACGTTGCTGCTGGCCGGTCGGCGGCGGCGGTGGCGGAGGCGGCGCCGGCGTCGCCCTCTGCTGCTGTTGCTCCGGCTGCGCCACCCGCTACAAAGGCGGCGGAGTACCCTACTGCGCCTGCTGGGCTCCCCCACCTTGGGAGCTACTCTGACCGGCGTCCCCACCGAGCCGCGTGCGCTTGGGCGTCGGCTCGGACACCAGGGACTCGTCAGACCGAAGTAGCCGACGCCTCGTCGCCCCGGAACCTCCGCTTGGAGGAACAGAGGCAGAGCTGACATCTACAGGGGCCTTGCCCTTGTCGGTCGGCGGAGGAGCTGAGCCACCAGTTTGGGGCCCCTCCGCCGGCGCATCCTGGATCCTGATCCCTCGGAGAGTGTCGCCCCAAGCTAGATCACAGCAAGACCACCGTCATCCAGGGTTGGGAGCGATCTCAGCACCGCTGTCCGAAGCTCCAGGTCCTCGCAGAGTGGAACAATCCCATCGGGGAGGAAATACTGCTCCGGGACAAAGCTCTCCCCAACCAACAGCTTGGCTTGGAGCTCCAGTTCAACCTGGGTAAACTCACTGCCAGAACCGCGCGTCGTCCGGTTGGAGTCGTTCAGACCGGTGTAGATCCACGCCAGCCGGTTCCTCCCCCGCAACGGTAGTAACCGGCGCTGAAGGAAGTCTCCTACCACGTGCCTTGCGATAAGGCCAGCCACCGCCAATTCGCGGATCCTCTCTACCACTGGATCCATCTCCGTGGGGAGAACAGATTCGGCCCTCCAATGGTCGGGGCTAGTGGTCGGGCGTCCGCTGGGCAGCACCAGGCGGTCATGATCCTCGGCACATGCCAGGACCCAGTCCTGACGCCAGTCAGCCCAGCGCCCGGCAGGGAAGCCTAGGAGGTAGGTCCTCCCGGGCGTGGCCGGCCGAGCCTGGAAGTAGTACGCGCCGATCTCGTCCGTCGACTTCCCGGACGGCACCAGCACGAAGAAGTGCCGGAAGAGAGGCATGCAAGCCTTCACCCCCACAAACATCTCACATAGGTGGACAAAAATGGCCGCCTGGAGGATGGAGTGTGTGGTAAGGTGGTGGAGCTGGAGCCCGTACTCCTCCAACAACAGGAGAAAGAAAGAGGAAACTGGGATCCCCAAGCCACATGCGATGTAGGAGACGAAGAGCACGAACTCCCTGGGGTTGACAACCACGGGGAGGTCGCCGGCACCGACCCAGTCGCCGAGGTCGCCTGTGGCCCATCCAAGCGAACGCCTCACCGTGTTGAGGGCGTCTGCGCTCTGGAAGCGACCAGGATGGAGAAGATTGGCCATGGCAAAAACAGGCGGAGGCGGTGAAGGTCTATGGCGCACGCGGAGGAAAGCAAAGGGAAGGACAGCGGGGAGGCGTAATCTAAGGACCACGACGGCGGGTCCTTAAATAGCCGCAGCACCTCTGTGACTTCCCTCTCCCCTCCGCCATATGCGCCTCCACCCATGACTACCCTGTGCTTCAGACGTGGGCCAGGAAGCGTGCAGCAATGAGGGGACATGGGAACGTGTGCATCCGGATGCCACGCCCACGCCCTGAGCGCAGTTAAGGCCGCGTGCATCGGGGGAGGTTCCGAACCGCCCGCCGCATGCGCACGAATCGAATCGACCGACATACCCACTCGCGCACGACTGGGGCCGGCAGGGCATGACCCACACAGCACGCTGCGCAGGCTCCTCGGGCCGCGAGCGGCAGTTAATGTGTGCGCAGCGGCGCACAACCCAAGCGCGACGCCTCGGTTCCAGAGCACAAGCTCCCGAGCACACGTAGGCACCATCGCCTGTAACAATTAGCGAGGACCCCCCTCGCCTTCCTCTTGAATGGCTTGGCAGCCCAGGCCTTGTCGCCACATGGGTACAAAAAACGACTAAAGCAACGAAAACAGCGAGGAAGGGAAACTTTATTCCTTTCGGTACAAATACAAGTACATGTAGTTGTTGCCTCAAGCCTATAAGAAGGAAGATACAAAACAAGGACAAAACGGGAACTTGGGGCGAAGTCAAAAAGCGTCACCATCCGAGGACCTGTGGGCTCGCCATGGAGCGACTGGTGGACTACACTGAAGGAAGCTCCTCAAAGAAGGCAAGCTTGCCTTAAGAACCACCAAGAATCACCAATTGCGCGCGCCCGCGAAAACCAAGGAACCGCTGGCCGTCTTCTCCTCTCTGTTGAGAAGGAAGCAAAGACATGGGAAGAGAGGTTCTCACCTCAAGCCAGCGGCGCACGACCCATGGTTGCAACCGCCTAGCCACAACATCAGTGGCCCAGCAGTACGACGAGTGCCACCACGCCACAGCTACCGTGACGGCATGGCACAACGACGGCCGCGGGCCCAACCTACAGTGGTGTGGTACGGGCGGGGGCAAGGCAAGGAGTCAGGGGAGGAACCTAGGGGACTCCTCCTCCTTGGCCGCACCATTGCCGCAGCCTAGGCACACGATGGCTGCACACAGCCACCCAACGCCTAAGCTCGCCGATCCAACGACGCGCCGTTCATATCCATCTAATGGGCCACCTAAGAGCCCAACGGACTTCAATACGGCCGCTGGGGGACGGCTAGCAATGGAGCTAATATGAGCACAACGGGCTTCAATGGAACTACATCGCCAAGGGAAGATACTCCCCAGGCAGGCGCATCAGCGCCCGGTTCCTAAACTTCCCAGCTAGAGCAGCCATGGAGGTGTGGGTGCTCCAATCCGTCGAGAAGGACAGGTATTTATAGCCAGGACCAGGCTTCAGATGAGCTTGGGCGCCTGCCTGCCAAACACTAAGCAGTAAAACCACTACTGCGAGGCTGGCTGATGGCGCTGGGCTCGAGAAGCTTACCCTGCAGGAAGCTGAACTTCAACAGCCCAGAGTGGTCACATTCACAGGGGCCAGCCGGCCGAGTTGCGAAACCCGGCAGCATGGCTGACCTCACCGATCACAGTCTAGGAAGGGCGCAAGAGCGCAGGATGGCCCCACCTTAGGTTCGCTGCACTCCCCAAGGTGGGCCCAGGGGCCACTGTCGGTGCCCAGGCAACCAGGTACCCCTTCCTACCAGACAAAGGCCTAAACCCAACAAGGGTAAAGGCCCTAATTCCCTCAGAGGGAGTATAAGGAAGGACTAAAGCAGTCCAAGGAGCTGGCCCGCTAACAGGCGGGACGGCGCCTTCTGTACAGGCCAACCGGATCCGCGGAACCCAGGGGGTCCGGAGCTGCCACGTGCCTCGGCCGCGCAACCGAGACCTGGCAGGGGAACCTCCTCTCAAGGGAGGAGGGTCCCCAGACGGGGTCCCATGGCGAGACGCGTCCGCCAAGGCGCGGGCTCGCGGCCCCGCAGACCCCGAGGGCAGCGGCGAGCCTTCGAGGCGAAGCCTCCACTGCCCCGCATTTACTGCGAAGAGACATGGCGTGCCTGACAACAGGGTGACCCTGCTGTCACCTCTACTGCCACGACCCCAACAGGGCATGCCAGGAGGCTCTGCCGCACGGCAACTCGCGAGTTACCGAGGCAAGTAGCCGGAGACGAGCCACTGCACCCGCGCCAGGCCCATCATGACCTAAGGGGTAGCCTAGTGAGGGATTAATGGGGCGTGGCTGCGCCAGGCGCGCGCCCCCTCCGCACGCCGCAGTAGGTCAGCAGCTAGATGGGCTGGGCGGACGGCAACAAGGAAGAAGGAAGCTCGGCACGAAGGACGAGAAGGATCTCCGAGCCAAGATATTCATTGTGCCGGGTAGCATATATTTACTGAGCCCCACACTGGGACCACCTGTCGGGTCCTAGGCTGTGTACGCACTGCCCCTTGAGTATAAAAGGCGGGGTACAAACGATACCAGACAAGGTCTGAGGACCACTACCAAGATCCCTTGCAATACAACTCCCAGTGGACGTAGGGTATTACGCTCCGGCGGCCCGAACCACTCTAAACCCTTGGTGTTCTTCCGATCTCTCTCCTCCGCTAACCTACTTCTCGACTACCTCCCGCAGCATCACGCTTAGGATCAGGGCGGGTACGCTCCGCCACCCGGCCGGAGGTTCCTACCCTCCGACAAGTGTAGAAAGTGCAAATTAAATGTGCGATCCCTCAATCCTAAATCCCCACTAGCAAACATGCCCGTGAATTGGAAGAACAGAGTGGCGTCAGCTTCTCAAAAGAACGCAGCGACAACACATGATAGATCAGTTTCAAAAAAAAGCACATGATAGATGCAACATTAGCATAGGATGTGATGCAGCAACGCCGGAAGACATAGACTTCTTTTATTGAATGTAAAAAGTGGAGAGGGAATTTTGGCTATTTAATATTATATATTTTTCAGATTTAGCAGTTCCATGTATATTTTTATAAGAGTAAAATGCACCGGAGGCCCCTTAACTTGTCCGGCGGTGTCATTTAGGTCCACCACCTTTGAAACTGCAGGTTTGGGTCCCTAACCTTTGTAAGTTGTTCACCGCAGGTCCATACCCCTTCATTTTATGTTTCCTTTTACATTTAGACCCCTCAAATTTCTTTCTCCCTCTCATCCATGGCCTTATTCCTCCTATCTCTACCTCGGCGGCGGTGCTCTCCCCCGGCGGGGCCTCTCCCACCACGGCCGCCTTCTAGAACCCTTCGCCCACACGCTGCCCGCGATGCCGGCGTCGGCTCCGCGCAAGAGGCGCCTGGTGCGCGAGGGCCAGCTCGCCACCGCCGCCGGATACTTCACCTTCGTCCTCCTCTTCTCATCCCTGCTCTTCCTGCCGCGGCCCAACGCCACGGCCACCCCCATCGACGCCGCGGCCGCCTTTGCCGCCGCCAGGCCACACCTCGCGCACCTCCGGCGGGACGCGTCGTCCCCCGCCTCCTATGCGTCCGTGCCCACCTGCCCTGCCTTCATGGCCGTGCACTGGGAGGCACTCCCCCACGATGACATCCGCGTCGTCGAGCTCCCCTGCGGAGGAGGAGGAACCCCTGTCCCGCGCGCCCACGTCGTTGAGCTCCCCTGCGGAGGAGGAGCCCGCGACGGCCGGTGGCCGCGTGGAAGAGGAGGCCACGGGGGCCTAAGCCGGCATGGAGGAGGCCCCGGGGGCGAGGAGGAGGCCGCTCGCAGCGCATGCTTGCCGCCACCGGAGCGGTCATGGACGGCCAGCCCCGCGGCCAGCCCCTGGCGCTCCTCCTCCTCTCGTTCTTCTCTTCGTCGGGCAGGAGAGACGAGGCCGGGCCAGCTCGGACTGGCCGTGCGCCGGCGACCGACGTGGTAGGCGGGCCCAGCCCTAGCGGAGGCAAGCGCGGCCGCGGCACGGCTCGGTCCTGCACGGGCTTCAGCCTCCCCGACCTGCGCGACCGGCGGTCACGCACGGGAGGCACGACCGTGGGGATGGCGGTGTCGCGACCGACGGGCGAAGAACAACCGTGGGGATGTCGTCGGGGCCAGGCGCGAGGGAGAGATAGGAGGAAAAAGGGCATGGATGAAAGGGAGGGAGAAATTTGAGGGGTCTAAATGTAAAAAGAAACATAGAACGAAGGGGTATGGACCTACGGTGAACAACTTACAAAGGTTAGGGACTCAAACCTGCAGTTTCAAAGGTGGTGAACCTAAATGACACCACCGGACAAGTTAAGGGACCTCCGGTACCTTTTACTCTTTTTATAATTATTTTTCACATATATACTCGTATGTTTTTGTAACTTCATACATGAGCCTGTTGTTGACTAACGTGGTGCAATCCTCTTAAGAGCGCACGGAGGAGAAAAAAAAAGAAAGAGTGAAGGGGCTCCGTCGGTGGTTTATTGGATCGGCTGAGACGCTCGTGCTGCTTATCTTGGGGTGTGTTTAGTTGTGGAAAAATTTTGGGTTCGCACATTGTAGCATTTTCGTTTGTTTATGGTAATTAGACTATCCCAGCGGGATGTATATCTATTTTTCCTATCACTATTTCAACTACTCTCCTCTTTGTCTATAGTAGCGAAACACAGTGTCAAAGAGTGCCAAACAGTGTTATATTCATCCCATTGAGGATGGTCTTATTGTCCTACCATGACGACCGAACTAGGCTCAAAAGATTCATCTCGCCAATGTAGTACAAACTATGCAATCAGTTTTTTTGTTTACCTACATTTAATGCTTCATGCATGCGTTACAAAATTCGATGTGATGGAAAACTGTAGCGTCAGTGGCAAAATTCGGTGCAACTAGGCTGTGTTTAGATCCAAACTTTCCCCCAAATTCTACTATGCAAAAAGAAGATTTCCCATCACATCAAAAATGCCGGCACATAGACATGCATAGAGTACTAAACGTAGATGAAATCAAAAAATAATTGTACATTTTAGATGTACTTTGCGAGACGAATCTTTTGAGCCTAGTTAGGCCATGGTAGGACAATATTTACCACAAACAAACGAAAAGTGCTACAGTGCACTATAGTGTCGGATGTGATGTTTTTTACCAAATTTTAACAGATTTCTGGTCCACCGCACCGCGTGGCCACTGCCAGCCTGTCCGCGCGCCACCCAAAGCAAGCAACAAAAGGGAACTAGCCGGATCTGGACTTCCCCCAGCCGCTCCTCTTCCCACACGGAAAAGCGACCCCCCCACAGATCTCCCCCGCCGCCGGCCCGGCCTCGCGTGGTTGCGGGGATGAGGAGGTCCACGGCTCTCATGGCGGCGGCGGCGCTGCTGCTGCTGCTGCTGTCGTCGCTGGCGGTGTCGGCCGTACCGTACGATGAGAGGAGCGAGGAGGTGGAGACCCGCAGGATGTTCAGGGACTGGATGGCCAGGTTCAACAAGACCTACAGCTCCATCGACGAGGAGGAGCACCGATACGCGGTGTTCAAGGAAAACCTCCGCCGCCGCGGCAAGCAAAACGCCGCTGACGAGGTTGGCGTTCACTTGGACCCCAACGTCTTCGGTGACCTTACCGATGAGGAGAAGCAAAACGCCGCTGCCGAGGTTGGCGTCCACTTGGGCCTTAACCGCTTCGGTGACCTCACCCACGAGGAGCTCAGCAAAATTTACAACTGCTGCACGGACTACAAGTACTCCCTCCTCGACCGGATAAAAATATTTCTTTGGGGGGTTCCAGCTTGCTATATATTATTGTTCCTCTTCAATCAATCAAGGAAAATTTGTTGATTTTTATTGGCCAACTACAATAGTTTCAGTATCCATATCAACATGAAGTAGATGATGTTTGTAATGCATGAAGTGGTGGGTTATTTTAACAATGAGAACAATTATGACGAGATCCCATTTTAGAAGAAACCTCTGAATCTGAATCCGATTAGCCTTCATTCGTACTACTTCTTACTATATGGTACCGGGACAACTTCAATTTCCTATTACATGGTTTTATTAGAACCTGTTGTGTGACTTGGGTCACTTATGAAATGTCTGTATGTATATTCTCACTCATCCATTACTCTTTAGACCCTGTTTGGTTAAGGGACTTTTTAGTCCCTGGGACTAAAAAAAAGTCCTATTTAGTCCTTATTGAACCAAATAGGAGGGACGTTTTGGGACTAAAATGTAGAAGACCCTCTGGGAGAGTCTTTTTGGGACTTTTTCCCATCCGACCCCCACCCGCACCCACACATCATCTTCGTGCCGCACCCGCACATCGCCGCCGCTCCAACCCGATGTTGCCTCGCGAGCTCGCCTCCGCCGCGAGATCCTCTCCCGTCGGGGCTCCTCTGCCGCACGAGCTCCCCCGCGGCTGAGCATCGGTCCAATCCGCACCGCTCTTACTGCTAACCCCGCCGCAGATTTTGCCGTCGCAAGCCACCGCAACCTCCACCAGACCAGCCGGCCGGCCATTCTCTTCCTCCGATTGGACCTAGGCCGAGGCCATCTGGTGGACAAGGCCACTCTCGGTCTGTGAATGTGGGCGGCGGATCTGGCTCTCGGGTGCGGCCATTCGTCCCCCCAGGCGCAGCTACCGGTGATGGAGGCTCCATGTCCCAGGTGCTAAACTGTTATTGTTTCTTTGGACATGCAATGTTGGCTTTGTGATTGTGTGAGGTGATTAGGTTTACAGGGTAAAATGACCTGTAATGTAGATATGTAATGTATAGAATAGGTAGTTGGCTAGCTAGCTCTTGAATTCATTCTACTACCTTGGTCATTGTGCAGTGTGTAGTTATGCACACATTCCCTGCAGCTGTGCATAAAGAAGATGAGAACTGATTCTGTCACTGGCCTGAAACTACTCCAGCTTATAGAATAGAATCATTTGCAGATTCATACAGCTCCCTGTATTTATTATTATGAGCAAGATCTTGCTACGGATAATATCTTGTATATATGATTCAGTAAGCACCAGCTAATATAATAGAGATACTTGAATTAATGTGTGTGTGTTTTCAGTCAGTCGTACACCTTTGATTTTTTGCATTTATAGATTTATTCATGCCATAGCTTTTACTTGTTATTTGCACAGTTCTGCTTGATAGGGGATAGATGAATTTTGCAAATCCTATTGGAACTTGTATGAATGTGACCATGCAACCTCTGCAGTTTTCCTCTGAGCATTTCTTAATGAGCTTCCTGTGCTTAACTTCACTGAGCTTGATAGAAGCTAGTAACATTTGTGTTAACTTGGATGGTTCTTGACCTTGAGTTAACTTGGATGGTTCCATTTATGTCATCAGTACAGATTGGTGTTTGGTCAACTTGAATGAAAGCTAGGCTAGCATTGCTTCTGTTTGTGTAAATCGGTAGTATCTCCAAATTAGTTGAAAATTGACTAAACTCTAGCAAAACATGGCACAAACTACAGATTCTAAGCTGAAAAACATCAATATTAAGTATACTGGTACGTTAGATCAGCTGTTGTTTGGGCACTTGATGTACGATGCTTGCAAATGTGGAAACCTATCGATGTGTCATTTCTATTGAGTTCCCTCTCTGCATTTGTACTGCACTCATGTTAACTGTCAGAATGATTTAATGGGCACAATATGTAGTGAGAATTCTGTCTTTCATGTTGACAAGGAATTTGCCAGACCGTTCTTGAGCTGCATTTGTTTTGTAATCTTCAGACTCAATGTGCTACTACTGCTCAATGACAAAGAAGCAAATAGATTTCACTTTGTTGTTGGTTTCAGAAATTAACATGCATATTGGTCACATTCAGATTCAGCTGTGTTCTTCTGAGCATTTTGAGCTCTGTTCTACACAACACAAATTAGCATGAAAGATACTAGATTTATTCACTAAGCTTTGTATACTTATGTGGGATTCTAAGTCACTGCTTAGTGCAGGTTGATGGGCTAGTTAATCACAATACCAATTTAGTACAACATCTATCGTGAATCACATTGGATAGTACTGAATACTGACATGCAATACATAATGCAGTTTTTTTTTTTCAGACTGAATACTGACATGTAACACACGTCTGAATAATGCAGGTTTTTTTTTTCAGACTGAATACAGACATAGGATAGTACATAATGAACTATAGTGCAGTGGTATGGTACCGGTTCAAGTGCAAAGAACCCGTTCAAGTGTTGGCGCCAAACAATTGGACAGGCAGGCAACCAGCCGTTGAATTGATCTATCATTATTAGGGGTAAATTGGTCTTTGAGCAGCTCATTAGTGACTTTTAGTCTCTCTTTGGTCCCTAGAACCAAACAGGTAGAGACTAGAGACTTTTTAGTCCCAACTAAAAAAAGTCCTAAGACTATAAAAACCAAACAGAGCCTTACTACGGCCTTACTACCAGGGAGGCGCTTGCGCCGGTGCGTTGCCACAGAACTGAACTAGAGATGGATGGATCAGCACCCTCCTGTGGAGATGAAGCGCGTGTGGATCTGAATGTGGCACGTCTATTTGTTGCTTATGTAATAAAATTGAGATGAAAGGAAGTGAGAGAGATAGTATCTTATTAGAAATGAAGGCGAAATGACTTTGTCCGCCGCAAGCTACATCCAGAAAGGGACACCCATGATCGATGATATACTACGTACGTACCACCGTAATGCATGTTCAGTGCGTCTCATCTTGATCAGACAATCTGTAGTTTACCCTTTTCTGCACGCACACGACGCTTCCGGTATGCCATGATATTGCTGTTTGCGCTCATGTGCCACCAATCGTACCACCACTACCGTACCGTGTGTAGGGACTGGCAGGATAGCTGGTACAGAATTCAGGTAGGTAGTAGGATAACTAGCTCCGGGATAACTAGGGATCCTCACAACACTCCGGCGATCGCTGCAGGCTCGCCGCCGATGCCCAACGGCACGGTTTCAGTGTTCAATACGTAGACCAGAGAGCAAGGCTTCCTCCGCTTCTTGGCAAATGGCAGCAATTGCCGGCTCCATTTCAGAAGCTGCAGGTTCAGGTGAAGTCAGCACACCATCATCGGTGACAGCAGCATTATATTATACTATTATATTATACTAGTGGTTGCCGCGCATTTGCGCGCCGACTTGGGGTTCCGACGAGGTACAATGCTCAAGGGAACATTTGGGTTAGCAGAACCTCTAGCTAACATCACAGTGCTAAAATAATTGAGCCATATTACAGTATTGAAGTGAAAGAGAAGGATATATAAGCCGATATATGCTGAATCAGACATCGCACAGTATGCATATCTAGGTCGAAGATACTCAAACAGGATTGACTCTTCGTAGACTTGAAAGGAGTAAAATTGCTCTGTTACACACCAGAGCACTATGTTGACTTGAAAGGAATAAAATTGCAGGCAAAAAAACAAACATGTATCCCAGAAAGTGTTGTTGCAATAGCAACATAAGCAGCATCCTTAACTGTTTTGAAGTGTATAGTGAGCAGGTGCTCGCCCTCGCTCTCGCAAGAACAAGTAGCAGGCAGCGCCCAAGACTTTGGAAGCAAACACCGAATTGAAGAACACGGGGACGCGGTACGGGGATGCGGCAGGAAATCTTACCGCGAGGTAACAGGCAAGCAATGTGCGGTTGAACTCATAATACACACACATAACAAATCCATTAATTAATCAATAAGGGAGGTGAAGCAGCAGCCTGAACGTACACAGAGTGTCTGTCTGCCTGTGTCTCCTTGGCGAGAAGAGAACGCTGCTCGAGGTCGTCCATGTCGCAGCTTGGAGCACTTGAGGAGCACCCCACAGACAGAGGTGAGGTGATCGGCTTCATTCAAACCCCCCACCACCACCAAGTGCCAATCGAGACCCGGCGGCGGAGAATTCAAACCGCGCGGAGGTCAGCGGCGCAGGTAGGGCTCGCGGAAGGGTGGTTCCCCACCCACGGTGGCAGCACGATCGGAAGTGGCCGGCGGGGAGGGAAAGGAGGGAGCGGTTTGTGGCGGGCGAGCTAGGGAGAAGGGGCTGAGGTGAGCAGGTCTGGCGGCGGCGGCGGAAGCACCGCCAGGGAAAGAATGGCGACATCATGCTATTCTGATTTTTTTTTTGTGTGTGTGTGTTGTACAGATGTACTACTTCACACTTTTAATGCTGTCCCTTTCTACGAATCAACGAACCCCTGTAGCAGCCCAGCCGTCGGTACAGGGACAGAAACAATCCCCTATTTTAATTTCAGCATGCGACGAAATTATCGTCCTGCATTATTATATTTGAAAAGATTTTATCGTAAACAAATTCGTATCGTACTATGTGATGGATTGAATTGAACGACTGGGAGGAGTCCCAAATGGGAAGCAACTCTGCGTCCAACAAGTTCAGTTGAAGAGCTGCCTTCTTCCGTCGAGACTGGCAGCAGCAGCCAGCAGCGATGTCCGCTTCCTCCTCCAGCAGCAGCAGCAGCAGCAGCAGCAGCAGAATACCATATCAAGGAAATGCAAGTTCGAAGAGCGCCTACGAGGATCTCAATCAGGGTAAGATCGTCGGCCGGGCAGTGCTTTGGTGGAGATCATGTAGGCTGATGAGAATGGGATGGTACTCTGGGTTTGAAGTCAGGCAGTAAGTGTGTGCTTTCTTACAAACAGCATTTCCTGGCAGTGTCTAACTCCTCACTCTAGCTAGTAATATAATACAGAGCGGCTGCTGGAATGGGCAACCAAACCTTCCTCTCAAATACAGATATAATTTATGCACCTTCATGTTGCCTAGAAATAACAAGATCGACCATGGTGAATAAATGTCGGTTAAGCCTAAATCAGTCTCCTTAGACCAAAGAAAACGGACTACATACTGCAACTCTCTTTATCATTGCTGGTCCAAGCATGGTTGTCACCTTTGAGACTTTGACGTACGCACAGATTATTACTCTCTCTATCCACAAATTGCTGTCGTCGGCTAGTTCAAATTTGAACTACCGACGACAGCAATAAAAGAACGGAGGGAGTATGTTCTACATACTCCTCTGTTTTTATATTGAAGTCGTTCCGACAGGGTAAATCAGTTCAAGCCTTGTTCTGAAATCGACTGCAAACATACCTCATCGGAGGGAGCTCTTTGAGCTCTAAAATTCTGAAAAAATGTACTACCTCATCGGAACAGATCATTGTTCCTGTCCAAGTTTTATTTTATATATAGTCAAGCAGGGGGACTACACGACAAAAGATCTAGCCGGTTACAATTAAGAGCTCGAGTTAAACATGAACTCGGACTCTAAATTGTTCGATTAGCTTGAAGTATAAATTAGTCCAATCTCCAAGATGAGACACTACGGGTACGGGACACGAAAAACATTATATTTGTTGACTTTCCTCAATACAACGGTGCCGAGATGTTGTGCAGTATATTTTATTTGTATGATCAAAGCTAGCCCAAAATCCTGGCTTCTTTGACAAGGCTTGGAGCTCGGGCTCAGTAAGCCTGACGGTGAAGCCGTGCCATAGAGTCTTGAAAGTATTAATGATGCGTGGCTCACCAGAGTGGGTTTGGTTGCTAGGGAGGAATGACTGGTACCAATCCTTGAGTGCCGCGTCGTCGTTAACTATTTCTGGTGGTGGCTGGAGAATCACGGTATAAATCCTACTAGAAAATAAAGCGCCCTACCGGGCGCTCTACCATTCACATGTATCAAAATAACAGAACCATGATAGCCAGCAGCAATAGCTCATCAGTATACAACAGTCATTTCATGAGTGCACAATCATTCAAACCATTGATACAAAGGAAGAAGGTTTTTATTGTCAAATTGGCTTAGCTAGTAACATGTAACAATAATAATATTTACAACAGAACTGTTATATACGACTCATTTTACATGTTACGAAAACATGCTGCTTCTACTCAATTGGCTCTAGGTCGTTCGAGAAATAAATTATTTCACCACGCGCTGTCCTAAAAGGCATATCGAAATCACTTCGTAGGGCTTCAATAGAAGATTGGGTCGCTGGATGCTATTGGGCAACATCTTGGTGATTGATCCATCCAAGTTCTTCTTGCATACATTATGAAAATCAATTGTCAGTTCAATATTTTTTAGCACCAAAGAAATGCTAGTGCCTAGTTGAAAACCACAACTCTAATGACATGTCATATTTATATATCAAGAAAGCTAGCATAATGCATAAACGCTATATATGCCTTGCTTACTTCATGAATTCCACAATAATCAATTGAGGCATAAAATCAGAGCTTAAACACAACTAAGCTAGTAAGTTGATAATGTCACAGTTGGCCGTTGCCCTAAGCACAAGTTGTCGATCAGCTGCGCTAGCAAGACAGTAAGTTAAAGGATAGCATGTACAATTTACAATCGCATACATCATATGGCATACACGTTTCAAACAGAGAATTATAGTAGAAAGTTTATACTCTACTACCTAAGGAGAAGGGGTCGTGGAGCTCTTGCAATGGCACTATGTCAGCTTGAAGAACATGGGCCTAGCGGGGGTCTGGAGGACACTCTCTATTTGCCGCTGGTGAAGGCCAACAACGTCAAATATCTTTCGGGGTCATCTGAAGGCCACCCAGTGGCATGGGCCACTACTACATATGCCTACACTAAAGGAGATGAAGGAGATCAAAGATGAGGGCATGGCACAAATACGGGAGTCAGAAGGGTGAAGGAGCTGAACCTACTGGTGGTAGGTTGGGAAAAGGTGCAGCAGGGGCGCTAGTGCTGGTTGCCTAGACCCATTGACGCATTAGCCTAGGGTACCAGATGTAGCGGCTAATTATGAACTTCAGGGACAAAGCTAGAGTTTGCTATAGCGTGTTGGGGAATAGTACAAATCATTGCAAACACAAGTTGAAACATATATATATCAATGTAGAGCAAGGAGGTATTGTTATCAATAGCCTCTGTACTCTATACTGCCAAATTCCCAAATCCCAAGCTCACACTTCACCGTTGTTGCCCTTGCGCTATCTTATCCAATTGTTTCATGTTCTACAAATGATATAACAATGAAAGGACAAGTACAGTAGCATAGGAGTCCTACACATTAATCTAGAAGCTACAAGTACATAATAAAACACCAATATTAACTTCAGCTATACATCAACATTTCTACTATCACTTCAATGTATCTGCCTATTCTTAATTTCTTACCATACAAGAGCAAGGTAAAGAGAGCACACGGTATATCCACTTATGAGTCTTGCAATGTAGGAAAAAGGAAAAACAACGTACCAGACACCATCCTTCATGTATCACTGGTTCCATCACGTGAGTCTGACTAAGCTGACATAAGGCGTCCAATTCCTAAGCCTTTTGTAGCATCAGCTTCTCCTCTTCCATCTCTTGCATTTTTGGTTCTTGAGCTGCTAGACTACCGCTGCACTGGTAGAACATGAGTAAACCTTCGTTACTCTGTCTAACAGACTCAATTACAAAGTAGGTGTTTAAGGCCATTTCCAAAATTATTGTTGTATGTTCGAGTCATGATATGAGAGTTTTACAAATTATGGGCTCAAGATTTATCAATAAAGCAAATCTAAATGCTTGACAGAATGGATGAATGGACTGCAATTCTTCTCACGTAAACACACATTTCTTTCTCCAGAGTGGACTACAGCAAATCCACGTACTCAACAGCGGACTCATCCAGATCTTTGATCTTGACGAGCTCCTGGATCTGCTCCCTCATGAGGAGCGCGTCCTCAGAGTTGATGCAGGTGGTGCGGCTGGTAGCGAACTCGACACCGTTTGTCCCGTGGGGAGGCAGCCGTCGGCAGCCGTGCTGGCGCGGATGAAGCACGCCCCCCACTCAAGCGTGGCACCGTCGTGGTCAGCCAGGTGCACGGCGTGAAGATAGTAACCTCAATCTGGTTGTATGTGTTTTTTTTTTATTCACTTTCGAGCAGGACGTATACTTTAACATGTATAGTTTAAATAAACAGTAACACTATTTATAAAAGCGTATGGCCATAGAAGATTAATCCAAATTGTAATTAGAAGAGAGCAGGTAACTTTACCGCTTTTATTTCTTCTTCCTTTTTACCCATTTTTTGTTGGCATTTTTCAATATTTCAGATCTGCATGATGGGAAGAACAAAGTAATCGCAGTGTGTTGGAGGTGTGTATGTTTTCAAACTTCATTCTCCATCTCTCTCCAATTAGCAGAACAGGACCGCACAACAATGATTTCTCACATCCTATCATGCTAACTGAAAATATCATTGTAATGTAAGGGAGGCAGGTCATGTTAGGGTTTCCAAGAAGCAAAATAAAGATAAAAAAAACTCTCCTGCAAGCATAATGCTGAATCTATCGATAGCCCATCGCTCATAACGCATTGTTTATTCTACTAATAAAGTCTAAATTCCATGCGGTTCCTGGAGCACCAACAACAGCAAGGCGATGAAATGGTAGCACTCACATGGTACAAAGTGCAGCCGCAGGTGTAAACTGAATTGGTTTTAGCTGCTATGCAGGATCCCAAGCCGTATCCACCTAGATTTATCAAAATCATTCATAAAAGATAGGGACTGAATGGTCTGTTGTAGCACACATTATCGAGGACACAATCACGAATGAATAAAGGACAAACAGAAGAGAAAGATCACACCTTTGCCGGAATGAGGAACGATCCCACGAGGTGCTGCTCATCAGCTTCGGTTGAATTTCAGTGTCCTTCAAGGAAAGGGGAAGAGCAAGATGGCCATGTGCCAATGTTAGGAGGGAGGTGGCATTACGGTGTGAGAAACTCGATAGAAAAGGGGAAGAGCAAGATGTCTGGGCTACAATGAAGAGAAGAAAGTTTATGTCTACTGACCTTGAAATCGGACGAACCATCGATTTGCGCCGCCACCGCCTAGCCGTCGCACCAAATCTCTGGCTGCCGCTTTCCTGCATCGCCGTGGGACACACCAATGTTGGCTTCCCTCGCTGCCTCGCTCGCTCGCCGGCCGAACCGTAGCCACGGCGCCCATCAGCCGCGCAGGAGTAGAGTGACCAAGAGCACCCTCCGCGGCGCTGTGTCGGAGCCTCGGACGAGCTGCGCCGCCGAGAGAAACTCCTCCCCACCACTCTTGCTGGTGAGCGCTGCCTCCACCGCGTTGTCGCCTTGGCCGCGCCATCTCCGTGTAGATCCAGACGCGCTCCTCCCACACGAGCACACGGCGAGGGGCAGGCAAGGGGAGAGGACGGAAGTGGGGTGGCGGCGGCGGCCGCTAGGGTTTGGGGTGTGCCCGAGTCGCCCGCGCGGGGTAGGGGCCCAAGTCGCCCATGTACATCCTGCGTGCACACCCTCCCTCGCTGCATGTGGGGACACGCGGATGCTGGCTCCACTGGGCGCGCGTGCGAGGCGAGCTTGCACGGTGTCGTCGGGTGCTCACAGGCTGCGGCCTCACGGGGCGCGCTCGAGGGTCGGGCGCTCCACGCGTCCGCACGCCGCACGTCCACGAGGGTGTGAAAATCTGTGGTGGAAGGGATCCTCCTCAGGTTTTAAGATCTCTGATATGATGGTGAAGATGAATTATTAAATACACGTTTGCTTCGATTACTGTAAGAGGAGGAATCAGCCTGCTGCATGGATGAAGTAGTAGTAGGATATCTCCTTTGCCATTCTCTCTTATAAGAAGGTATAGCAACAGTATTGATCTCATCATCCATGAAGAGGAATACGGTAGAGCATAGCAATAGTAGAACTCCAATAGCCACTATAATGTTGTAGTAGGATGCCTCCTGATTTGCCATTTAATTAGCAGCTCCAAGTACCTACAAAGAACATTCATACATACTAGCCATCGTCATCCATCATACCATATATCTAGCTAGGGAATTCAAGCTTGGCGGCGTGCCTTGGTTGCAAAAAATTACTTATATGTCAATAACTTTGATTTTGGTACTTACAGGAGGATTAATTAGTTTATATCCAAGCTAGAAAGGAGAGAATAAAATCTTGACTAAATCTACGTCTATTATTGTGCTGGGTTCTGATTTTTTTTTCTTTTACCATCAATTAAGTGCAAATGTTCTCATCTTCAATCCAAAAAGTTGGGATACTGTACAATGCTATCTACTAGCATTATTGAAATTTCAGGCAGAAGACAAGAAACAAAAATAAAAAAGAATGAATCCATTCCGATTAGTGTATGTAACACTCAAACCTCACATCGAGACATATAAATCCAAACTATCGAAAACAAATATGCTATCGCTTGCCTGCAATGTTAGAGATTCCCGATGAAGATCCTCGGCGCTGAAGACAAAGAAACTCGAAAACAAATTCACTGGCACGTGAGATGGAACAACACCCAAACACAGGATCTGTGGGGCACCTCTCGAGGTTCTCTCTCTTTCTAAATATATACAAGCAAAACAGAGCATCTGAATACATGCAATCGCTTGTAAGCGATTCTTACGCCATGCCGTAGGAATGAGTTTGTGCATTGCTGTGCATGTATTCCTCTAACAGGCTGCGGTCAGATTTGTTAGTTTTGACCAAATATACCAGTATTTTAAAATGATCTGCTGATATTCTTCTGAAAGAGGCGAGTACCATGCTCCTCCTGGTCTCCAACTTCTGGGTCCAATAGCCACATAGCGATCGGATATGGGTGTCCCTGTCCGTGAATGCGTGCGCTTCCTCGGGTCCGGGTGTTGAATAAGCTATTTGGCACCCTAGGTTTCTAAATTGCCGTCGTTTGCTAGTTCAAAAATAAACCAGCGGACGACAACAATTTGAAAACAGAGGGAGTATTTGTCACCCTAGATGACAAATAACTTATTCGTCACCTGGGCCAACCTACCGAACCAACCCACCCCAAGCGCGCACCCCGCCAGCCTACATGACGCGTGCACCCCGTTGGTCAATGCGCGAGCGCGCGGGTCAACCCACGCCCGCGCCCTCACCCGCCTGCACGTCCAAACGCGAACCTCCGGTACGGTGCATCGTGGTTCAGTCATTCCATGATTTTTGTCGGACATTCCTTTATTTCTTCAGTCATTTCATGACTTTTTCTTCGGACACTCCATTGTTTCTAGTTGAACATTCTTTGATTTCTTTAGTCATTCCATTACTTTTTGTCAGACATTACATGACTTTTTTTGGACATTCCTTGATTTCTTCAGTCATTCCATGACTTTTGTCGGACATTTCGTTATTTTTGTCGGACATTACTTGATTTCCTCAGTCATTCCATGACTTTTGTAGGACATTCTGTGTTTTTTTCTTGGACATTCTTAGGGTTTAGACATTTTGTCGGACATTTCGTGATTTTTGTTGGATATTACTTGATTTCCTCAGTCATTCCATGACTTTTTGTCGGACATTCTGTGTTTTTTCTTGGACATTCTTAGGGTTTAGATATTTTAAATTTTGATGCTTCTTCAACCTCTAGCCGGACACGCGGGGTGGAGCAGGTGACGTGCCAGGAAGGGAAGCTCAGTCGTCGGGAGGAGCGCAGGAGGCTCCGCCGGCGTGATGTGCGGCCGGGCTCACCGTCGATGGGAGGCGAAACCACGCTGGGTTGCTCGGCCACGGGCGCGCGGTCTGGCTCGGTTTCGGGCGCGCCGATGAGGGGAGGCGCGGAACAGGGCGTGCGATTGTGGGCCGGGTGGGGCGGTCGGGGGCATGTGGCTGTGGGGGGAGGCGCGTGGTCGTTGGCGCGGGGTGGTATTTGGCACCCTGGGTGGTACATTGTTATTTGGCACCCACTCCTAAATAACTGAGCTAGAATAAGGAATAACTAAGTAAACTTGAAAATTACGTAATAAAAAAAATAAAACAACTGAGTATGCACACTCTGTTAATCGAAAACAGACGAGAATAACTGAGAAAAACAATGCGGGTGCCAAATAACTTGCAGCACCTAGGGTGCTAAATAGTGTTTGTATATATTATGGTGCAAGAAGAAACAAATTTAAATAAAAAAATTGCACTTAAGTAGCACCCACAAAAGTTGAAATGACGTGAAAATCTTTCACTCAAAACTGTTTTTACAATTTGAAAATTATCCATAAAAAAATAACAAGATCGACCATGGTGAATGAATGTCGGTTAGGCCTAAATGAATCTCCTTAGTCCAAAGAAAACGGACTACATACCGCAATCTCTTTATCATTGCTGGTCCAAGCATGGCTGTCACCTTTGAGACTTTGACGTACGCACAGATTATTACTCCCTCTGTCCACAAATTGCTGTCGCAGCTAGTTCAAATTTGAACTAACCGACGACAGCAATAAAAGAATGGAGGGAGTATGTTCTACATACTTGAAGCGACCCACTTTCTATAATGAGACTAAAATGTGCTTTATTACCATTCCACGGTTTGGTAATTACATTCTAACATCAAAGTGATATAGATCCGCCCTAATGGGTCGGACAACAAAGGGGCGCAACCCTTGAAACTAAGCAGCGGAATATGACTCATAGGCCCAAAGCTTCCCCACGTCGTGGTTGGGAAGTAGGTTGTAGCCCTACTCGCTTCCACACATGGTCAGTCCATCGTCTTCACTGGAAAAACATCAACAAAGCAAGGGTGAGTACATACGTACTCAGCAGCCCACCTTCCTCCATAAGGAGTTGGGGGTATATCTATATCTATATGCGGGATATATCTAGAGCTCATGGAAGTTTTGCATAAAAACTTTTTTGTATGCTGGGTTCGGGCTAGTCTAACAAGTTTTAATCATTCAAAAAATAGGATTTTTCTCAAAAAAGGGTTACCACTAGACTTGTCGGTCCACATGGCCAATGAATTTCCAGTCATCACACTTTTCACACTGCTACGGGATCCACCCCCATAGCTTACCATCCGTCCATCCACCCAAAAACCAATTCTTGTCCATTTTTTTATCAAAAGTTGCTAATTGAAGTACCAAGCCGTAACTCGTCCATATCAGTGGACGCGGACTATTCGAATAGGTTTTACTCTGATCAGAGGTTGTACTAATTCCCACAAGTTGGACTCAGTGACACTTACGGCCAAATAAGCATCCGAATTCCAAACCCAGCCTTTGCCTTTGTTTCATCACCTAACATTTCTTTAGGGGTTCAGGCAACCGAGCCACTCCAGTACCCCGCGGTACTCACGTTAGTGCCCACCCATTCCTTAGCCCCTTGTGCGCCAACACAGAAGATACTAGGCTATCCACTCCAGCGCGGGCCAAGCCAATGCCTCATACAGAGCGAGTGGTTGTACTAAAGAGTTAGGCAAGATGTAAAACAACGCGGTCCTTTAGAGCTCAGGTAGAACATTCCCAATCTTTCCATTGCTCGACACCGCGAGCATCCTCCTACCCGGTCATCTCCATGACTCCCGGGACCTGGGTAACCGCGGGTTGCTAAGTTACCGTTCATACCCTGCCCTTTAAAGGCGTATCCCAACCCGTGGGTCGTTTGCCGGGGTTCTGCCCCATTTTATTTCAAGAGCACGCACGCATATCCTCATCCCAATCCCATCAAGTTCCACAAACATAATCCCAACTTAACATCAAGATTATGATAGATATAATTAATGAGCATTCCCACCTATGCGCACGACATCTAAAATATGCTTAGGTGGCTATATATTTGTGGGGTCACCTTAGCAAGCAAAACATGCAAGTTTTATAGTGAATATCAGGCCAAGGGTTGTGGTTGCAAAACATAGAAATTTTATGCATCAAGTGGGTATTCCAGTGGGCTTGCCGTGGGGTTCGTTGTTGATGCATCCGCGGCGGTGGATGAGGGTTCAGCATCTGTCGAATACGCTGACGCACCAGCCTCTCTCGCGTATGTTCATGCACTAACTGTTGGGCACGGTGGTGTGCCATCCACAGTGCATGCTCGTACAATATCCTTTGCAAGCGTCGGGTACTCTCCTCGAGCATCACAAAGGTTCTTGCAAGAGGCATCCCAACCAGGATATCCGGTATAACCTACGCGCATAAAGAGGAAAAAGCACGCACAACAATGTATAATATGAGCTCAACATTAGTAGTGGAAGGTTGGGGCTTATTTTGGATGGTTGGAGCTTACCAGAGGGGTTGGTTCAGGAAAATGGTGGGGTAGGGCTTGCTGTGGTTCAGGTTGTCGGCTTTGCTGTCGGATATGGTGACGGTTATGGAGGTATTGCCAAGGTAGTGGTTTTGGTCGGGAGCGAGAACGGTGAGGGGGTGGCCGCATGGTTATGTGGGCGGAAAAGATCTTTTGTGGAGCGTATGGATAGATAGGTCATGATTTTAGATGAATTTAGGCGCAAGAATCGCCCAAATCGGAGTTCAAACGGAGGGGATATGTAGTATTTATTGACGAGGGGTAGATATAGACTTTTCTGGAAAGTTCAGAGGGTAGAATGGGCTTTTTCTCAGATTTTCGGCCTGTTGAAATGTACTTGGGCCGGAGGGATTTTTGGCCTGCTCGGCCCACGCGCGGCGCGGCCTTCGTGGGCCGGCCCACGCGGCGGGAGGGGGGGCAAGCGGGGCAACGGCGCCGGATGATGCCGTCGGCGTGGGGCCCATGTGTCAGCGAGGGAGGACGGCGGCGGCGTCAGGGGGGATGGACGGCGCTCAAGTTCGGTTCGGGGCGAACCGGACGCGGTGGCTCGGCGGCGGTCGACGGTGGCGGTTCCGGCGACGAGGGCACTGGTGTGGGCACCGGGGAGGGGTGGCGAGTGAGGTTGGGGTATTGTGGAGGTGGTTTGGTGACTGGGCGAGGGGGTTCCATGGTGGGGCGGCTCGGGTAGGCGCGGCGGCGGCTCGGTGGTGAGGGGAAGGGGACGGCGAGGGACTGGGACGGTGGAGGGCGGTGGGGTGGAGCTCTGGGAGCGAGTAATCGAGGATTGGTGTAGCAGGGAGGGGGAAGCTCGCGGCGGTGGGGGCGAGCTCGCCGGAGCAGAGGCTCGGTAGGGCAAGGAAGAGGGGAGGCGTATCACTGCACTGGAGTGATTTCCGAGGTGGGTGTCCAGGCCGAGGGAATGCGGGTGGTGTGGGGAACGGGTCGCTGGCGATGCCCTTTTATAGGCTAGCTTGGAGGGGGGCCGAGCTTGGCACGGTGGTGGGGGAGGCGTGGCGGTGCGCGGCCGAGGCTAGGCACGGCATGGCGGGGACTTAGTAGGTGAGAGGGGACGGGTGCGGTAGGGAGGAGGACGATGATGAGGGTGGTACGGGGTATGGCGCATGCGAGAGAGGTAGGGGCCGGACAGTGGCGCGGTAGGGCCAGTGGTGGCATGCACCCGGGGACGGGGTGCGGCGGCGGGGACTAGTGCATCTGGTGTCAGGGCGCGAGGCATCCAGGGCTGGCGGAGGTGGGGACTGAAGGCGGGGCCCGGCGCGGAGCGCGGGGAGGTAGGGGCCGGCCGCGGGGGAGGGTCACAGCGACATAGACGGTGGTGCGGCGCGTGGCGAGTGCACGGCGCGGCATGCTGGAGGTGGGGGACGGGGGCGGCTGTGGTGTGGCAGAGCCGGGCGGTGGTGCGGCGGGCCTGGCGCAGCCGGGGCCGAGATGTGGCCGGGTTGTCACAGTGGTGTGGGGGGCCGGAGACGCTATCGCGACGTGCGGCACGCGCTGCGCGTCTATGGCGCGCGTCGGACAGAGAAAGGAGATGGGGAGGAAGAGGGAGAGGGCTGTCGGGTGAGGCCGTCTTGCCAGTGAGAGGGGGAGGGGGAGGCAGCGCTGGTGGGCCGCGATGGCAGCTAAGCCGGGGAGGCAGGCCGAGTGCGGGGAGGAGGTGGGCCCGGGTGGGCCGAACCGGGGGAAGGGGAGGTGGGCCGGTGGCGGTTGGTGGCCCAGGAGGGAAAGGGTTTTCTCTTTTTTTTGAATTTCTGGATTTTGTTTTGGGATTTCTGTAGGAAATTTGGAAAGGAGGTGTGTGCAGGATATTTGGGGAGGGGTAGGTTTGGAATATTGTTGGAAATTTTATTGAGCTCATATTATCACACAAGATTAGGGACAGATTAGAAGAAAAATTCCGGGGCTAAATTTTCGGGGTGTTACAATACTCCTCTGTTTTTATATTGAAGTCGTTCCGACAGGGTAAATCAATTCAAGCCTTGTTCTGAAATCGACTGCAAACGTACCTCATCGGAGGAAGCTCTTTGAGCTCTGAAATTCTGAAAAAATGTACTACCTCATCGGAATAGATCATTGTTCCTGTCCAAGTTTGATTTTATATATAGTCAAGCAGGGGGACAAGGCTTACATGACAAAAGATCTAGCCGGTTACAATTAAGAACTCGAGTTAAACATGAACTCGGACTCTAAATTGTTCGATTAGCTTGAAGTATAAATTAGTCCAATCTCCAAGTTGAGACACTACGGGTACGGGACACGAAAAACATTATATTTGTTGACTTTCCTTAATACAACGGTGCCGAGATGTTGTGCAGTATATTTTATTTGTATGATCAAAGCTAGCCCAAAATCCTGGCTTCTTTGACATGGCTTGGAGCTCGGGCTCAGTAAGCCTGATGGTGAAGCCGTGCCATAGAGTCTTGAAATAGATTTTTAATTCTCGGGAATAACTAGAAGTACCAGGGGTATATGCTTACTAGCCATCTCGTTTCCACATATAGCCCCCATCTCCACTTGTCCCATCCCAAGTTCGATTCCAACCCGCTATTCCCTAGGTTTAGCCCCCACAGAGCGATACCACGATGGGTCAACCCTCCGTGAGAGTAAGCGCCCCTAGGGTCCAGTAGGAACAAATCTCTGTCCTTCGGATGGCACAAGTAAGACTTTCACCGGTCCCATGTTCCGGATAAGCACTTTAGCAATGTTATGCCGACCAATAGGCGAACAGCGGGCGGGGTCTTAAACGACTCGGGCGGAGTCCACCATACCATCCACATCATTTTTCAACATAATAACCCATATCTCCGCCTGGTCTCGATTTAACTCATCACATCATATCATATTGCTTTCGAGTTAAAATTTTGTAAACCATTTTGAGCCCTATCATCTCGCGAGTGAATATCTCCACTCGACTTCTGCCGTCTAAGCATGGCTAAGCATCGACTTCGACCTATCCATTCTACTTTGGGTATCAGGGATTTATGCATGTGGGGTTTCATACAACTCCTGAACGTAATGCACAAACAAGTATAGGGTGATGAGACTCTAGATTGGTGTAAATGCCTAAGGGGCCTACCTTTGTTGTTGCAAAACTTGAACAAACTATGCTAATGTTAGTTTGCCGAGTTGTAAGGCTTTGCTCCAGGCAACCCCTTGATCCCTTGGACAACTCCTCCGTCCAAGCACGACTGATGGGCCCTCCAGGTCATGCTTGGGGCTTAGTTGGTCTTCTGGACCACCGTTGCTTGAGGTAGCTCCACGCACTTGGTTCTTGATCGCGTATCTGCAATAAGCGTCACTATATTAATGATATGTATGATGCAATGAATGAGATGCATGAGTATTAAGCACGTACATGAGTAACCATTTTATGGATGGACAGAAAAGTGACCGACAAACTATATTAACAAGAAGGGATGGTATGCATCTAGGATAATCACACAATTGCGAAATCAACCATTCACAAGGCAACATAGAAGTTTATTACATGGTCGAGTATTGAGTTAAGTTGTCCTTTTCCATACCACATTCAAGCAAAGCATCGCACAAACATATAGTTACTTACGTATGAACAGCTAGTAACATAATTCTTAGTATTAGTGACATAGCAGTACCTTTATGAGCCTATAGTAAGCATAAACTTACCATACCACATTCAAGCAAAGCATCACACAAACATATAGTTACTTACGTATGAACAGCTAGTAACATAATTCTTAGTATTAGTGACATAGCAGTACCTTTATGAGCCTATAGTAAGCATAAACTTAAACAAGCATATTTGCATTTAACAAGTTATTCATCCCAAAGGGAACATGTCAAGTGTAATAATACGCAGATGAAAGGCACACAATGGTGATAGAAAAATAAATAAATCAACATTAAGTGTTTCACTTGAAATGAGTCGTTTAACATTAATTATTTGTTTCGACTATGACATACATGCCCAAGGTGTGGAGTAAATTATTATGCAGCAAGTAACTGAATTGGATTATGCAACACTACATTCTTACATGAAACATACTTAGGTCCCTTATACAAGATTATCTATTTATTGAATCAAAGTACTCATGTCAAGTTCATGCTATTATACAGTTCCAAACGAGCTCAAATATTTATGACATGCAGATACATACCCTACAATGCTATTGTCAAAATTCAGCCACAAAAGAGTTATAATTAATTTATTAAAATTCCAGTAAGTTATCAGCCCTATAACTTCTCAGGTTTTTCATAATTCATAGGAGTGGGTTCTAGACCGAAAATTTCTACAGCAAGTATAATATTGCACAAGCACCACACACAAAAATCAGCAAGCATGAAATCCACAGTTTTATAGGACATCTATTTTCCATACCTAAATCCCACCACAATATTCATGTGAAGCAAAACAGTGACAACAAGGTCTACAAAAATACTTTTTGGAACTGGTACAACACTAGTAAGCTACCAGATTTTTCCTTGGAATTAATTATGCACCCTAATACCACTTTCTCATTTTATTTAGGTAAACATGTGACACTTTGCCATTTTCCTCAAACTTTACCAATAAGCTAAATGTACTACAGAAAGCATAAATAAATTGTAGGAAAGCATTTTGAGCACACTTCATATGACAAGTGTTTCCCATGTAAAAAGAACACAATAATACATGCAATACATTGTCTTTTTCAAAACAGCAACAAATCTTTGTATGCAGGCGTCCAAACTTGTACAGCAAGCTACATATAACACAAGGAGCATCCAAAATTCCCAGTACAATATTTGGCGCAACTTTTATGTGGCAATCCTATTTATATACATAAAATACACAAAACACATGTATGAGGGTACAACAGTAACTAATCAGCGAGTACTAGGGCTATCAAAAATCTCACAGAGCCTAAATGTCGCCCTAAAGTTACTGTCCAAGTTTCATAATTTTTGGAGTTCATTTAGCCCACTTTTGCAATTTATTTGTTTTAACATGCATGCACTAATACCGAGGGCAAAACAGTCATTTCTCTCATCCACATCATACCCATTCTGTAGATCTACTTAAGAGGAACACAATGCAATAAAGTTTGTCTATTTAGGATTTTTCTTTGATTTGTTATGATTTTCCAATGTTCATAGCTCAAAAAAATGCATTTAAATGGAAAACCACAATGAAGAGGACTAAACCGGAATTAACCGTAGTTTTTGGGGACCTGCATGCAAGTAAACCTAGACTCAGTGAATAGCTCATTGAACTTGAACAAAAAATAGACAAAATGATAGGGGCCCTTTCGCAAATCTCCCTCACCCTTCTTCTTCCTCGCGACAGGGATGGACGACGCGGCGGCGGCCGGTGTTCCCGCGCGCGACGCCGGCACGTGGAGGCAAGATCTTGGAGCCGAGGTTGTCCGCGGAGGTGCTCCTTGCAATGGGCTACACCTAGGGTCAATCTAGTCGCCGGCGGTGTAGGGGACAAGCAGGACGGCAGCGGTGAACTCGCGGCGACGATGGCGTCACGGCGCGCGGTGCGCGGCGTCGATCCGGCGGCGGGGAGGCAGAATGGCGACGAGGATAGGAGCGTTGGACGCACGGGGTCATGACTGAAGTGGTGGTGCAGGTTTGGAGGTACGAGGAGGCGCCAGACGAAGTGGGCTGCGGTGACGAACCGAGACGGCGAGGCCGTGAACCGACGCTGCGGCGACGTCGAGAAGCGGCCCGATCTACGCGATAGGAAGGGGATTGGCGACGAGGTCAAGCGCGGAAGGTGCGCGAGAGCTCGGCGAATGCAATGGTGGTGATCTAAGGCGCGGAGAGGCAGTGGAGCGGCGGTGCGAGCCCGAGCTCCGAGCTCGGCCCGTCAATGGCGGTTTGCGCGAGGGAGGGCCAGGGCGCAGCTCTGGGTGAGGCAGAGGGCGAGAGAGGGGAAAGAGGAGGCCGAGGGAGGCATTCTCCCCTTAAAGACGCGTCCACGGCAGCGATCCGCGGCGCAGGCAAGCTGGCCGTACGTCGCCGGCCACGCGGCGTGCGCGGGCTGGGGAGACGGTGCGGCGCTGACAGGTGGGACCCACCTGTCAGTGACTCAGAGATTGGAAAAATGGAAATGTGTTTTCTCCCATCTAGAAAATAGCCACTTTGACCTATTTAGATTCTGATTTTGGAAAAGTGCCAATTGGATGAAATGTTCTACTCTTTGATCTCTACAACTGTGTCAAAAGGCTTGATATCAAAATATGCTTGTAAATATGATTTAAATTTGAATTAATCTTGTAGCTCCCAGTTTGGACAGTGGACCTTTATTGCTTGGAGATCTCAAAAGTCCTATTTACATCCATTTTCACCTAAAGTGCTTCTTGACAACGTTGCTTAGAATTTCAAGATCTACAACTCATTCAAATAAAGTTTTGCATGAAAGGGGCTGTAGTTTAGAGGAAAATTAAGATTACTAGACAGGGCTGATTTGAACTGGTTTTCTGAGTTGATAGAAAATGAACTAAATCACCATGTAAACCTCAATATATGACCAAGCCCCAATTATTAAAGTTGTTCAGCATGTCCTTGTATACAGTTTTGGTATAATAAGTTTTACCTAGATCACTCCAGATTTTGAAATACACACAAACATGTTCAGAGGTTTGGCAAAACAGCAGATTTATTTTATGTAGAGTCTTTCTCGTTTCCAACCTTTGGAGTATGAGATGAAGCCCAACCACTTCAAGGTCTGATGCATTGGAAAGGTGGTGAATCTAATTTCATTTTATAGAAAGGAAGATTTTGAAGTTGCATAGTGAAATCAAAGTAATTTTAGATTGAAACTTTGGGGAAAAGCTGAAATTCAAGCTTGGGAAATATTCTAAATGTGGACCAGCTTGGGGCCGGTTCCAAGAGGAATTTGGGTTCACTTTAAAACATATAAATGAGGGTTTTAACATTACTCAGTGTAACAAAAGTATATTCCATAGCATGTACCATTGAGCTTAGGTGCTTAATGAATTTGAAAGTTTTATTAGGGCTCAAGTTTGGTCATGATCACACTTGCTACTCTATAAAGATGTGTTGGTTTGATTTGGTTTGGACATTTGAGCCTCTTAACATTTGATTTCCAGAATAGTCAAAATATCAAAGTTGAGGGTAATACCACGAACTGAAACTTTCGTATTGAGGTTTTGAGCAAAAGCATGTGAGTGTTGACTTACACAACCAAGCAACGTGTGGTTTTGTATGTTTGTATAGAAAAATTTTGACTTAGTGATTTCTCCACTTAGTCCTCATTACTCTCTAAGCATGAATATGCCCTAATTTATAATTAGTTTGTCTCTAACTGTGTGTTAAGGCTTTTGAGATGCCGGGGGCATCACATGGGCTCAGTCTTGTTGGAAAGATAACTGCAAATCCCACACCATTGGAATGAGAAATGGAAGTTTTGGACTGACTAAGTATTTCTTAAAAAATCAAAACAAAAAATTGACGATACCCGAAGTCGTCTTCCCGCTCGTGCCTCACATACACCTACCGTCGGGAACCTTATCGCGTCTGGTGTTCATTCACTGTGAGGAATCATGCCACCATCCTATCCACCATGCCTATAATGACCGTATGGCCCTCCTAAGTTGGGCCGCCAATTTTGGGGATTAGCGGGAGTGGCACGGGTTCCCATTGCCAGGACGCAAGGTGCCCCGGATATTGGCCATAACTATCGCAAGAAGACTCAGACTTGCGCGGGCTCGGTCTTGTTGGAAAGATAACTGCAAATTCCACATCACAGGAACGAAAAATGGATGTTTTGGACCTACTAAGTTTTTCTAAAAATTAAAAACAAACAATTGATGACACCCGAAGTAGTCTTCCCTCTCGTGCCTCACATACACCCACCGTCGGGAACCTTGTCGCGTCTAGCGTTCATACCCTGTGAGCAATCGTGCAGCCATCCTATCCATCATGCATCTAATGACCGTATGTCCCTCCTAAGATGCACTGCCAATTTTGGGGATTAGCCGGAGTGGCACGGGTTCCCATTGCCAAGACACAAGGTGCCCCGTATATTGGCCATAACTATTGCTAGAAGACTCAGAATTGCGCGGGCTCGGTCTTGTTGGAAAGATAACTACAAATCCCACACCATAGGAATGAGAAATGGAAGTTTTGGACCTACGAAGGATTTCTAAAAAACAGAAACAAAAAATTGATGATACTCAAAGTAGCCTTCCCGCTCGTGCCTCACATACACCCACCGTCGGGAACTTGTTGCATTTGGTGTTCATACCCTGTGAGAAATCGTGCCACCTTCCTATCCACCATGCCTCTAATGATTGTATGTCCCAACGAAGACGCGCCGCCAATTTTGGGGATTAGCGGGAGTGGCACGGGTTCCCATTGCCAAGACGCAAGGTGCCCCGTATATTGGCCATAACTATCGCTAGAAGACTCAGAATTGCGCGGGCTCGGTCTTGTTGTAAAGATAACTGCAAATCCCACACCACTGGAATGAAAAACGGAAGTTTTAGACCTAATAATTATTTCTAAAAAATAAAAATGAAAAATAGACGATACCCGAAGTAGTCTTTCCGCTCGTGCTTCACATACACCCACCGTCGGGAACTTGTTGCATCTGGCGTTCATACAACGTGAGGAATCGTGCCGCCTTCCTATCCACCATGCTGTTGGTGGTTCTTAGCCTAACAGATTTAACTCCGCAAGCGAACGGAGACCGCTGTAGCTTTCACCCGGGAGTATTCCAAGGTATCGTATTTATCCATAGGGAAGCATTGAGAAAGAACAAAGATTCATCGATCATCTAGCTTTATGTATCTAATTCATTCCAAACGATAGGTGGAGATAAAAGAAAGATAAACAAAAGACAAACACTAAACACCAGGAGATACAAACCAAACACCGTTAGCAAGAAAACATGTTTATATAGGAGGTCAACGAGTCAAGACTAAGGTTTCGTTCTTCATTCTTTATTAGCATACAAGAGCTATCCGTGCTAAGGTCAAAAGGACTTCAACAGAGGCGATACTTGCGTCGAGCGAAATTCCAGAGTCTCGAGGGTACCAGGGGGTAGATAGTAGGTCCTAAAAGAGAGTTTGGCTATCACCTACGGGCCTACCGAACGAACGGGCCTGGACTACACAGGCACACCACACGCTGTCACCGAGTGGGGCTACCAAGCAAATCTGTGTGGGTAGGATGGCACGCTACAAACGTGTTCAAGCGAAGCTTGAACAACAATAGTTCATCCTTGGCCAAAGGAGAGGAACTAACCAGAGCCTAGCGTCTAAGTCTAGGGTTGAATTGTAGCACCGGCAAGCACAACTAAGAATCCATCGATTCTAACTTAGCACAACTCAAGCCATGATGCGATACTCCTAAACTACTGACCACACCATGTAACTAAGAAAAGAAGAAGAAGCGCAATAACTATGAAAGTAAAGCACTAATCATTATCGAGAAAGTAACGCAATAAATATATCAAGAATGTAAATACATTACGGGGGATTCCCGACCGACTCCGACACACAAAGCTTGCTCTAACTCCTACCTAAACATTGTTTTCAGAGTGGAGGCACCACCCGAGGGGCGCCTCCTAGAGGGAGAAAGAAAATCACATGGTGAATGGTACATTTTTGGAGTGGGGGTGCCCATCTACTTATAGGAGAGGTAAGGTCGGTGGAGGAGGTAAGTCGGTGGCCGGGCGCCACTGTGCATGGCCGAGCGGCCATGAGGGGTGGTCGGGTGGCCACTCGATTAACCGCCTTTGTGCATCCGACGGCTGATCTTCATTCCCCAAGGTCGGTAGTAGTCGCCCAAGTCAGTTTGCATGTAAAATGGTTAAGTCATGTGGTCGGGCGGCCACCCATTTTACCGACTTGTGTGATCCAACGACTAGAAATGCTTTCCCAAGGTCGGTGACGGTTGCCAAAGTCGGTGTACGTGCAAAACGGAAAAAAGTCGTGGCCGCCCGGCCATGGTCAATGGCCGGGGGGCCACGTGTTTCTCCCGAATTGGCTGCATGCTGTCTCCCTTGGATTGCAATCCTTGTGTAATAGCCTTCCGATCCTTGGTTTCATCGGATACTTGATTATACGATTGGATTCATCTCCTTTTGTGTTTCTTTGTATCTGGTCACCATATGGCGTGTTTCTTAGCTTAAAACATGGTGTTTTACTTTGAAAATTTGGCATTTTAGTAGTGAACATGGTGTTCAGTGTTAGGTGTAAACTCCTTTTAGTTTTTACCATTCATGTTACTAATTTTATGCATGAACCACCCTGTTACATTTATATTAGAATTGCATGTTTATAATTGGCTTGGTCGCTAATTAACTTCATGATGTGTGCTTTCATATAAATGCATGATCGATTAGTGTTTAACTTAGCAATTTTGTGTAAGCATGGTGCTTAGATTAAGTTGTTGACCATCATGGTGAAGTTAATTAACCTTGCTAGTTATCCATAATTTCATTTGATTAGTTTATAAGCTTTGCAATGTGCTTTGGTTTTCTTGTGCTGTTATGAGTTGATGACCTTGATAGAACATGGTGTTTTAATCTTGGTTAATTAAAATTTTGATGGCTATAGAGAGACTCAGCAATCATGTTGTAACCATGGTGTTTAGAACTTGATTTAATCATTGTCTTTGTTTATATGCTTATCTCTTGTATAATTACACATTTGAATTCACATACACCATTTTTTATTTTTGTTAAGTAGGCCGCAAGTTAAAAGTCTTTAGGAATATTTTTAGATTATGGTAAATTGTTTCTACTCTCGACCGTTACATCGAGAATAGTATGTGCACTTGAATTATTTTGCAGAAAATTATTTAATGATAAAAAAATTAAAGTAATATCTGGTAACATATTTCTAACATTTCTCTTTTTATTTTTAAATTCTGCAAGTATTTACCTATATCTATCAATTTGGTATTCCCTTTGTGTTTCTCTTGCTTTTAGTAAGTTAGTTTAGATTTATAGTGTCATTAATGCTATAACCATGGTCAATGCTTAATTAATTAATACTTTCAAGAAAATGATGAAAGTTGTTGCTTTATCTTTATCATGCTTTGGTTTTGATTAGTTAAATTAGCAGGTTCTCATAATACATGTTTAATTGAACTAGCCAGTAAATTTGTGATTGATTATGATTATTCATAGACCCATATGATTTAATTTTTGCAAAGTTTAATCTTTATCATGATCATCTCCTTGTTTATTTTTACTACTATAAATGCCATGGTCAACTTTATGAGATTATCTTTCAATAGCCTTTCTTATCAGAGGCATATATTTTAAAATCTTAGATTTATCAGATTTGTTTTTCAAATGGGTTGGATCAAGATTGTGATCTAGAGTACGAGACTTAGAAGCTGGTCATTCGTTTTTGCGTATCTTTTCTTTGCTAGTCTTTCTATCCATGCATTGTGTCTTTCTACATTGGAGAGAATACAAACTTCGCTGGATATCCATCCTTAAACCAAGATTATCTTTTTGTTTATCCTCCTTAACCACAACCCATTATTTTCTGGAGTATTTAAGGGATTAAATATTATTCTTTCTATTAGATAGCTCCATCCTCTAAGTTAAATTGTTTTACATATATATACTCAAGGGCGAGGGTGACTATTATTCAAGAGTGGGGATGGAGAACTGCCATATATATTTTTTTTAGAGAAAGATTTCTGAGGGGGGCAAAAGCAAAAAAAAAAAAAAAAATCACCAAGTGGTCGCCATATATATAAAAAAAAGAAAAAAAAGACATGTGGTCTCTAAAAAAAAGTCGCTCCTCAGTAATCTCCTAAGTATTTATTTTAAGAGTTTTATATATAGTTTTTCTTTAGCTTTAGTAAGGGATATCCTGTTTATATATACTCCAGAAAATATTCTAACCATATGCAATCCGATAGCGGGACTTCATTTGTGCCTTGAGATTATGTCACACCCTGGTTTAAAAAGACAAACCAGAGTAAACTATATGTGTGCCAGGATCTAATCTCACACATATAGAGACAATATACAGTGATATAACAGAACATGCTTTATTATATAACGTTAAACAACATATACATAAGACATACACAGAGTAGCGGAAGCATAACTAAAACTCCAAGCCGTCCACAGGGAAGCCAACTGGGGGTCGCTCGCCTAGAACTCCATGAACCTTCAATTGTACTCCTTTAGGCCTTCATCTTCTGAGCAGCGGTTGGAATTTTCCCCCCAACAAGGATAAAAGTAAAGGAACAAGCGTGAGTACTTCAACTCGTACTCAACAAGCATAACATGAACCATGAGGCTCTAAGGTTGGCTGACACAAAGCATGAGCTTTTAGTTGGTCAAGTTTTATTAAACAACTAACTACTGCAAGAGAGTAGATAAACCATTAAACCCAAGATATTGCATGTGAACATTAGTCAACAATATTAACATAAGAACCACTTTCAAACCCAACAGAACCACTAATCTGCATAAAGGATCTGGGCCGCTCATAACCGTGAGCACGGCTGACATGTCAGTTTTACACTCTCGAGAGGTCGTACATCTTTACCCATGAGTCGTGGGCTACGCTAGTGGTCCACCACATTACCTTAGATGAGATGGCTAGCAAGCACACTACGAGGCCTTTACAAAGATCACGTTGGTAAGGTGTAACCGCTGAGGTTTCAGGGTCCGCAGCTGTGGAGCAAGCCTCAAGGGGAGATAAACGCACTCAACCCAAGTAGCGCGAGGGCCACAGAAGCTCACCTCCCCTCTTGCCCCGTCGGTAAGTTACCCCCAAACCAAAGCAACCTAATTAATTAGCCAAGACCGTCCCATTCCAGTCTCATGGTAGCACTGTTGTCCCAGGTTGTCGCTTTGCGAACTGGTCCTTACGGAGAGTGGCTATAAGCAAAACACATGCTCATGCCCCCTAAACCAAGTTGCTAAAAAAAAAACCATTTTTAAAATGAACATGAACCACAGAGGGTCAAGCTCAAGATTTGATTGCATAGATCCCTTTAAACAAATTATTAACAAAAGATACATGAGTTCGCGCAGCAACTAGCAAAACTTAACCAACATGCAACCCATAGGTAAACATATCGATAAAAGAGGCTAGGTACAGTCCTTATTGGCATACAAAATTAGACACATGCATATGAGGTGATTAGGTGGTTATTGGGTTGTGTCCATGTTATACTTGCCTTCCTTAAAGTTCCCTTGGCTGCTGCTCAGAGTCTTCTGGTGTTGATCTTGATGTTGCACTGGGGTCGTACGAAGAGAATCAACGTCTACGCGATCATCGAAGCACCACACATACACACAGGTACACACATGCAAGCAAACAAAAATAAATGAGCTAAAACAATACACCATATCATCAAAACAGAAAATAAAAGGTTTATAAAACTATTCTACGCATTATTACGGTCGTGTGAGCGCAAGAATCACTCAAATCGGAGCTAAAACGTGAAAGTTATGTATAAAACAAGGTTCCAGGGGCATAACTGCGAAGAAAAAAACCTAGATCTAGGGTTTATTTGACAAAACCGAGGACCTATGCGTAAATAAATAAACTTCCCGAGGGCTTTTGAGCCAAAATTCCGGGGCGTGGACGGCGGGTTCTATTTTTGAAAAGTTCAGGGGTTAAAACATTAAAAACAGGGCTGTTTTGGAAATACTTTTGAGCAGAGGTGGACGCGGGTTGATTTCACAAAACAAAGAGGGGTTCTCTGAAAAAGGGTCAAGGCTGACCGGTCTATGCCTACGTGGCTCTGACGTGGCTGGGTGACGCGGCAGAGGGGCTTGGTTGACTGGTTTTGACCAGATAGATCTGGCCGCCGGTTTCCGATCTGACGGTGGAGATCAAAAGGGGCGGGGCGGTCGGCGGTGACCACGGGCCTCGGCGGCGCGTCGCCGGAGCGCGGTGCTCCGGGCGCTGCAGGGCTCGGCGCGGGCTGGAAACAGGCCGGGGAGAGAGAGGGTGCGACGGGGAACCTCACCGTGGGGCTCGGGAGAGGTAGAGACGCGCCGGAGATGGCCGTCCACTGGCAGGGGCGGACGCCGGTGGTAGGTGCGCGTGGAGGGACTTCGGGAGGGTGGATCCGGCTTCAAAAAACCGGCGGGCGACCTTCGTTTAGGTCCTGCGAAGGCGACACCAAGGTCAATCGGCCGGAAAACCCACCGTAGGCGGCCAATTTCGTGGCGGCTGCGGCGCTTACCGTACGAATTCGGCGTCGAATTGCCGGCGGCACAGAGGGAGCCGGAGGGTGCGAGCGGCACGGGAAGTCTCCCCACAACGATGCGGAGCTCCCGGGTCGACTCTTGTCGCCGGGGATGCAGCGGAGGCGGCGGCCGGCGGTGGCGGCTCGAGCTCGGGGTGCGGCGATCGTGGAGAAAGAGGAGGAGGGGCTGGGGCGTGTGGATTCGGGGTATGGAGAAGGCAAAAGGAGGCGGGGCGAGGCTCGCAGGGGTTTTATAGGGGCGAAAGAGGCTCGGACGGGGCCGGGGAGACGGCAATGGCGCGGCTTGCCATTACGGCCCGGACTCGGGTCCGCGTCGGGGACGCGTCGAGGAAGGCCGGAGGCTGACGAGTGGGCCTCACGCGCGGAAGAAGCGGAAGCGCGGGGCCAGGGATGGAAGGCGCGGGAACCTTGGGAGGCGGCCTCCACCGTGGCGCGGGGCGAGCGGGAGACCCGGCGGAGCGGGCGGCTGGAGGAAGGAGGAGGGACTGATGGGGTGGCCCCACCCGTCAGTGGCTCAGGGCCTTGGGTCCACCTGGCAGAGAAACAGAGAGGGAGGCGCGGTGGGCTGGGCGGGCTCGGCTGGGCCTGGCGAGCGGGCTGGCCCAGGAGGGAGAGAGGCGGGCTAAGAGGGGAAACAGACCAAGGTTGGGCCGTTTTGGGCTGGAAAGAGAGAAGAGAGGAAGAGGGAGGGTTTTAGAACTTTTCCTTTACAAACTTTTGCAAACTCTTTTCTTTTTGAGATTTAAACACACTATAAATTCAAATAATATTTGAATTTGAATCCTTAGGCAACCACACAACATAAAACCAATGCAACGGTATGAATGCAACAACAAACCAATTATATTTAGAGAATCTTTTAAAACCATATTTTTTTTTCTCAATCCAACAAAACTTACAAGTTCGAAAATTTTAGAAAATTAAAAAAAATCCTTCATTTATTTAATTGTTATCTATTCACATCCCAAAATTAAAATTTTGGGGTGTGACAACCTACCCCCCTTAACAAGAATCTCGTCCCGAGATTCAGCGTTGGCTAGCAAAGAGGATAAGGGAAAAGTACTTTCAACTCTTCTTGCTTCGGGTGGCTTCATTTAACTTTGCACATTTTGATCACCTTGTTTGTTGTAACTCTTCTGCAACTTTATGTATCTGATCTGAGTTGTATGTTCTGCATAGCTAAGGTCACCTTGCACACTGAGCTCATCAAATGGTATTTGTTCTTCTAGTACCTTGATGCACTTCTTCAACTAATAGATATGAAACACATTATGCACATCTGACAATCTAGCTGGTGACTCAAGCTGATAAACAACTTCACTTCTTCTTGCAAGGATCTTGAGTAGTCCGAAGTATTTGAGTGATAATTCTTCTTAACCTTGAATTTGCGAAGACCTCTGATAGGTGACACCTTTAAATGGACATAGTTGCCCTTCAAATTATCTGCCTCGAGTGAGTTACTCTTGGGTTCTCTTGGATGGTTTGAACTTCTTGTTCTTTATAGTTTATAACTCTTGGCCCAAGCAAATGTTCCTCTCTAAGCTGGTGCTCGAGTGTAATGGTGTTCTGCGCTTCCTACCCTATAATGCCTCGACTGATGCTTTACCTTCTTCTAACTGTTCCTTGATCCCATTGATCTTCTTACCCTTTGACTAACCTTTTTTAGTCACATGCTTCAAAATAGGTTCTACCTCCATGGTAACTTCCTTGGTTGTATTCAAGAATCCAAAACTGAATCTTTCAGCTCCACCTGTTACTCCAAAGGCATCTGAAACTCAAAGCTATATTGATGTAACTTTACAAATCTCTAAAGCATGAACAACACCTGCTACTCCAGATTATGAGTTCAGTCATTCCCTTCATGTTCCTTTAGATGCAAGAACTATGACTCGTATCAAAAACACTTCTTTGACCTTGTCATGGTGCATCCCCATACACTGAGATCTCTTGTGGACATCTGGCTAAGATAAAACTGGTGTGGTAGTCAACCTTCTCTTCAACAATTCGGATGTATCTCGGTGATCTAAAGTCCGTAGAAACTTAGCATTTCTCTCGCACAAGGTTATCTGTTGCTCTAAAATCTTCGAGAATCCTTAATGAACCTCCAATAATACCATGCCATATTAAGGAAGCTTCTGATGTCCTTCACATCCTGAGGTGTTTTCCATTCTTCCAACATTTATTCTTGTTTTTCAACCACAGTTCCAACTTATTTCTTATTCTTCTACCATTCAGTGATTCTTGCTGGTAATTGGGATCTACCCCCCTTATCAGAATGATACTTGCAGCAATCTTGTGTAGTTTGTCTTCACACTTGAAGAAAGGGGGTGAGATTAGAATGTTGACTTGTCACCATTTGTCTCAAGCATTCTTCTCTAGCGTTCACCATACCAATGAGATAACAGACAGAAGGGACAAGGGAGAGAACAAGGCAAGGACATGGATAGAAGAAGCCCATCTATCTATCGATGCCATTGTAAACCAAAAAGGTCAACAGCACATCAACAATCACTACAAAGAACCAAATCAAACATATATCACAATAACAAAGCAAACAACATAGGAGCACACTAACATGATTATGTCCTTATGAAACCACACTAGCACTCAAACCTTAACATCGTTTATCTAACGATATAAAAGGCTTAGGTGAAACTTATATAACTCAAAGCACTAAACTACCGAGTGGGTATACGTTCTTGCAAACTTGAGTGTTGTAGGAGACACTTCATGCCATGGGTTCTTCAACATCACAATTGGCGTCCTTCAGTCGACGATGATATGTTGAGCTCGAACTTCACGAACATCTTCACTTGCCTTGTATATCGTATTGGCCAAAGACTAAAGAATTTAAACAAAGATAAGAGAGGGTGACTATTTTATCAATAGATAGCAGAAGATGAGTTTTGAGCAACAAGAGATAGGCAAAGGTCACATAGTTGAAAGTTTTCAAAATATAGAGAAAATATAACCTTAGTGACGACCATTGTTACCTAGGCTTGCGTCCTACAGTCAGCACGGCTCTGATACCACTTTGTCACACCCTGGTTTAAAAAGACAAACCAGAGTAAACTATATGTGTGCCAGGATCTAATCTCACACATATAGAGACAATATACAGTGATATAACAGAACATGCTTTATTATATAACGTTAAACAACATATACATAAGACATACACAGAGTAGCGGAAGCATAACTAAAACTCCAAGCCGTCCACAGGGAAGCCAACTGGGGGTCGCTCGCCTAGAACTCCATGAACCTTCAATTGTACTCCTTTAGGCCTTCATCTTCTGAGCAGCGGTTGGAATTTTCCCCCCAACAAGGATAAAAGTAAAGGAACAAGCGTGAGTACTTCAACTCGTACTCAACAAGCATAACATGAACCATGAGGCTCTAAGGTTGGCTGACACAAAGCATGAGCTTTTAGTTGGTCAAGTTTTATTAAACAACTAACTACTGCAAGAGAGTAGATAAACCATTAAACCCAAGATATTGCATGTGAACATTAGTCAACAATATTAACATAAGAACCACTTTCAAACCCAACAGAACCACTAATCTGCATAAAGGATCTGGGCCGCTCATAACCGTGAGCACGGCTGACATGTCAGTTTTACACTCTCGAGAGGTCGTACATCTTTACCCATGAGTCGTGGGCTACGCTAGTGGTCCACCACATTACCTTAGATGAGATGGCTAGCAAGCACACTACGAGGCCTTTACAAAGATCACGTTGGTAAGGTGTAACCGCTGAGGTTTCAGGGTCCGCAGCTGTGGAGCAAGCCTCAAGGGGAGATAAACGCACTCAACCCAAGTAGCGCGAGGGCCACAGAAGCTCACCTCCCCTCTTGCCCCGTCGGTAAGTTACCCCCAAACCAAAGCAACCTAATTAATTAGCCAAGACCGTCCCATTCCAGTCTCATGGTAGCACTGTTGTCCCAGGTTGTCGCTTTGCGAACTGGTCCTTACGGAGAGTGGCTATAAGCAAAACACATGCTCATGCCCCCTAAACCAAGTTGCTAAAAAAAAAACCATTTTTAAAATGAACATGAACCACAGAGGGTCAAGCTCAAGATTTGATTGCATAGATCCCTTTAAACAAATTATTAACAAAAGATACATGAGTTCGCGCAGCAACTAGCAAAACTTAGGCCCCGTTTGGAATGCGGGATTTTCTCCCCATTCCTGCGTTTTTCCTGTGAAATTGAACTGATTCCTGTGAAATTCCTGCACAATTCCTGTGAAATTCCTGCGTTCCAAACAGGCCCTTAACCAACATGCAACCCATAGGTAAACATATCGATAAAAGAGGCTAGGTACAGTCCTTATTGGCATACAAAATTAGACACATGCATATGAGGTGATTAGGTGGTTATTGGGTTGTGTCCATGTTATACTTGCCTTCCTTAAAGTTCCCTTGGCTGCTGCTCAGAGTCTTCTGGTGTTGATCTTGATGTTGCACTGGGGTCGTACGAAGAGAATCAACGTCTACGCGATCATCGAAGCACCACACATACACACAGGTACACACATGCAAGCAAACAAAAATAAATGAGCTAAAACAATACACCATATCATCAAAACAGAAAATAAAAGGTTTATAAAACTGTTCTACGCATTATTACGGTCGTGTGAGCGCAAAAATCACTCAAATCGGAGCTAAAACGTGAAAGTTATGTATAAAACAAGGTTCCAGGGGCATAACTGCGAAGAAAAAAACCTAGATCTAGGGTTTATTTGACAAAACCGAGGACCTATGCGTAAATAAATAAACTTCCCGAGGGCTTTTGAGCCAAAATTCCGGGGCGTGGACGGCGGGTTCTATTTTTGAAAAGTTCAGGGGTTAAAACATTAAAAACAGGGCTGTTTTGGAAATACTTTTGAACAGAGGTGGACGCGGGTTGATTTCACAAAACAAAGAGGGGTTCTCTGAAAAAGGGTCAAGGCTGACCGGTCTATGCCTACGTGGCTCTGACGTGGCTGGGTGACGCGGCAGAGGGGCTTGGTTGACTGGTTTTGACCAGATAGATCTGGCCGCCGGTTTCCGATCTGACGGTGGAGATCAAAAGGGGCGGGGCGGTCGGCGGTGACCACGGGCCTCGGCGGCGCGTCGCCGGAGCGCGGTGCTCCGGGCGCTGCAGGGCTCGGCGCGGGCTGGAAACAGGCCGGGGAGAGAGAGGGTGCGACGGGGAACCTCACCGTGGGGCTCGGGAGAGGTAGAGACGCGCCGGAGATGGCCGTCCACTGGCAGGGGCGGACGCCGGTGGTAGGTGCGCGTGGAGGGACTTCGGGAGGGTGGATCCGGCTTCAAAAAACCGGCGGGCGACCTTCGTTTAGGTCCTGCGAAGGCGACACCAAGGTCAATCGGCCGGAAAACCCACCGTAGGCGGCCAATTTCGTGGCGGCTGCGGCGCTTACCGTACGAATTCGGCGTCGAATTGCCGGCGGCACAGAGGGAGCCGGAGGGTGCGAGCGGCACGGGAAGTCTCCCCACAACGATGCGGAGCTCCCGGGTCGACTCTTGTCGCCGGGGATGCAGCGGAGGCGGCGGCCGGCGGTGGCGGCTCGAGCTCGGGGTGCGGCGATCGTGGAGAAAGAGGAGGAGGGCTGGGGCGTGTGGATTCGGGGTATGGAGAAGGCAAAAGGAGGCGGGGCGAGGCTCGCAGGGGTTTTATAGGGGCGAAAGAGGCTCGGACGGGGCCGGGGAGACGGCAATGGCGCGGCTTGCCATTACGGCCCGGACTCGGGTCCGCGTCGGGGACGCGTCGAGGAAGGCCGGAGGCTGACGAGTGGGCCTCACGCGCGGAAGAAGCGGAAGCGCGGGGCCAGGGATGGAAGGCGCGGGAACCTTGGGAGGCGGCCTCCACCGTGGCGCGGGGCGAGCGGGAGACCCGGCGGAGCGGGCGGCTGGAGGAAGGAGGAGGGACTGACGGGGTGGCCCCACCCGTCAGTGGCTCAGGGGCTTGGGTCCACCTGGCAGAGAAACAGAGAGGGAGGCGCGGTGGGCTGGGGTAGCTCGGCTGGGCCTGGCGAGCGGGCTGGCCCAGGAGGGAGAGAGGCGGGCTAAGAGGGGAAACAGACCAAGGTTGGGCCGTTTTGGGCTGGAAAGAGAGAAGAGAGGAAGAGGGAGGGTTTTAGAACTTTTCCTTTACAAACTTTTGCAAACTCTTTTCTTTTTGAGATTTAAACACACTATAAATTCAAATAATATTTGAATTTGAATCCTTAGGCAACCACACAACATAAAACCAATGCAACGGTATGAATGCAACAACAAACCAATTATATTTAGAGAATCTTTTAAAACCATATTTTTTTTCTCAATCCAACAAAACTTACAAGTTCGAAAATTTTAGAAAATTAAAAAAAATCCTTCATTTATTTAATTGTTATCTATTCACATCCCAAAATTAAAATTTTGGGGTGTGTTGAGTGCGTTTATCTCCCCTTGAGGCTTGCTCCACAGCTGCGGACCCTGAAACCTCAGCGGTTACACCTTACCAACGTGATCTTTGTAAAGGCCTCGTAGTGTGCTTGCTAGCCATCTCATCTAAGGTAATGTGGTGGACCACTAGCGTAGCCCACGACTCATGGGTAAAGATGTACGACCTCTCGAGAGTGTAAAACTGACATGTCAGCCGTGCTCACGGTTATGAGCGGCCCAGATCCTTTATGCAGATTAGTGGTTCTGTTGGGTTTGAAAGTGGTTCTTATGTTAATATTGTTGACTAATGTTCACATGCAATATCTTGGGTTTAATGGTTTATCTACTCTCTTGCAGTAGTTAGTTGTTTAATAAAACTTGACCAACTAAAAGCTCATGCTTTGTGTCAGCCAACCTTAGAGCCTCATGGTTCATGTTATGCTTGTTGAGTACGAGTTGAAGTACTCACGCTTGTTCCTTTACTTTTATCCTTGTTAGGGGGAAAATTCCAACCGCTGCTCAGAAGATGAAGGCCTAAAGGAGTACAATTGAAGGTTCATGGAGTTCTAGGCGAGCGACCCCCAGTTGGCTTCCCTGTGGACGGCTTGGAGTTTTAGTTATGCTTCCGCTACTCTGTGTATGTCTTATGTATATGTTGTTTAACGTTATATAATAAAGCATGTTCTGTTATATCACTGTATATTGTCTCTATATGTGTGAGATTAGATCCTGGCACACATATAGTTTACTCTGGTTTGTCTTTTTAAACCAGGGTGTGACAGATTATCCATTGACACTTGCATATGTTCACTTTTCTAAATGTGTGTTCCATCCTTTCCCTCTCAACATTATTTTATTCCATGACCTTTTTAACGAGTCTCAGTAAAACCAGCAGATTTTTTTCTTGGTTTGACAATATTTTAAAAACAAGTTTTGATTAGGATTCATACCAAGCTCCAGATAAGTTTTCACCTTATATGTATATATGTTTATTGAATACCATTTAGATATTGAGAGACTGAAGAGTTGAGTGTGTTCCTTTGCCTTTGCAAGAATTTTTCTCTTAATGTTTAATTATATTTTTTAAAAACATATTGCTAAAAGAAGGAGATGTGTTATTGATAAATTTGAACTCTTGCTAATTCTTTTGTTGTGGGATGAGGTTGGTTGAATATCTTTTCTTTCATAATTTGCTGGTTCAAACTTAAAATTTTTAAGAGAGCTTGTTAGTTTGATTAATTAAGATTAGGGTATGAAAAAGTTAACGAAAGGCAATGCTGATTCTTGACTTACTCGAGGATGAATAAGGTTTAAGAGTGGGGATGTTATTGACGCGGCTTATGAACGAATATTTTTATCATTTTACGTTGTTTTTCATTGATTTTAAGCGTCAACTATATCTTTTACTAACAATTATCACCGATTATTGTGGATTTTGCAACATTGTCTTGGAAATATGCTCTATGTCATTTTTACAGGTTTTTGATCTATTTTCGCAAAATTCACAACAATCTACTTCGAGTGAGAAAAGACCACTGGGATGATATTTATTGAAGATGATGAACAAGAAAGGCTTGGTTGATTCATTCCTCACTTTGTGTTAATCAAGGCTTTCTATTCTGAAGCTTCAAGAAGGTGTACAAGGAATTGGAGATAATTATTCAACAAAGTCGTCAATTATGTCAAAGACTAGAAGACTCCGTCAAACCACAGCTCATACCAAAGATTCCAGAAACCCAAGAGTCCAATAGGCCACGTACAAGTATTTCTTTGGCAACAAGCAACGTCTCCGCGAAAGATGGAAACAACCGGGCGAAAGGAGAGGTCGGGTCGGCCGACCCTACCCCCCTTATGTCGGCCGACTTTCCTACGTCGGTTCGTGTTCCCTTTTTACCACAATTCTTTCAGAAGATGCCAAGGAGATATGGACTACTTCCGTGCGAAGGAATCAAAGATAAGAAAGGTTTATTTCGAGATCCATCCAAGCTCAAATTAAATCTCAAGATATTCTCGGATTTCATGACAGCAGCACCTTGCGGACCTAATTCGGAGATCTAAACGATGTCAAATGGAGAAAGTTTGAATACCAAAGTTGTAGATCTCTTCGAGCTCTACAATTTAGAGTTCGAGTTTGCCTTATTTAGACTCCGGCTGACAGATACGAAAGGTGTAGAAGACAGGAAAGTCCGGTTTCGGGGGAAAGAAGAGTCCTACTCCAACTTCAAGCAAGAGGAAGGTGCAGGATGCCCCAAGGCACCTCTGGGGTATAAATACAAACTCCCATGAGACCCCCAAGGCCATCCAATTCGTTTCAATTCATTATCAAGGCACGGAGGCGACACGATGTAGAGGGACCACAACTAGAGGAGAATAGAGGGCCGAGTTTCTAGTCTAGGATTAAAGTTCTTCTAATTTCTAGAAGTGATTAGAGCCCTTGCATGGTGCTCTAATTACCTAACTCCATTGGTCTAATTGTATCATCAAGAGGTATGGCCATGGTTGTAAATATGATACAGTTCATTAATGAAGCATTGTTCTTATCTAATTATCATGTTCTTGTTCTATTTATGCTTGTTCTAGCTCTAATTAGCTTTAGATCTAGATGCTTGTTGATTAGATCATGTCTTTAAAGGTTATATTCTTCTAGCGTTGTTGATCGTTGATCTAGTTTAGTAATGATATATTTGTATATCTAGTTCTTGTGATCATGGTGATTAGAGGTTCTAATTGTGCTAATTATGTTATTAGACTATGTGAAGTGATTAGAAGGGCCTTCTCTAATCATGTATGCCTGTTGAGAGTTTCTCGTCGATTACCTGGTTACTAGTGACAGTAGAGCCTGGGGAAAGGTTAAACTCGATCTAGGGGGTTAGGTTGATTGATCCTGATTTAATCATGCTATGATGAATATGTTTGATCATACTTGTCTACCTTGAGGTACTAGTTATCTCGCTGCTTTAATCTTGTTGTGGCGCCCATTATCATGCTTGTTTTGGATCCAATTAGAGCTTGATTAGAATCTAGTTAATTCCTTTTGATTAGAGTTCTAGTTCTGTTCTGTTTGCCTGTCTTATACATATATTAGTATAGTTTAGATGTAGATTAGATATAGTTTAGAGCTAGTTTAAAGATAGATTAGAACCTTTCTTTATACCTTTAGTTTACCTTAAACTCTTGTTAATTAGTTCTAAATTAGTTCGTTTCTTGGATTGACAAAACCCATTATACTCATCCTGGGAAAAACCTACACACGATACTATCGTTTGCAGTATAAGGTTTGCCGAGTGCCATCAACAGCGACTAAGGGTAGTAGCCGGGTGACCAATGTGATGGCCGGCCGGCCATGGGTGGTGGCCGGGCGGCCATGGTCCATCTTCTCAGCGTTGTGAATTCTTTCGACGGCCATAACTTTTGCATCCGGATTCCAAATTGAGTGAACCAAAACTCCATTTCGATTATCTTGACGAGCTCTTTGCAATGGTTTGGTCCATAAGGGCATCTGAGATACTTCATAGTTGTGAAATTTGTAATTCTTTCTCAAGCCCTTTTATGTGCTAATTCTCTCTTGCTCTAAATGGTATTCTTTTGCACGGAATGTGAGCTTCTCCCTGTGCTACATTGAAAACCACCAAAACTCGTAGAATTCATTAGTGTTAGGTAAATAATGCATGAAACTTGTGTATACCCCATTTATTCACCGAGGAATTGACGGTCGAAATAGCGAAATAACGACCGTCAACACATGCCTCTAATGATCGTATGTTCCTCCTAAGATGCGCCGCCAATTTTGGGGATTAGCGGGTGTGGCACGGGTTCCCATTGCCAAGACGCAAGGTGCCCCGTATATTGGCCATAACTATCGCTACAAGGCTCAGAATTGCGTGGGCTCAGTCTTGTTGGAAAGATAACTGCAAATCCCACACCACAGGAACGAGAAACGGAAGTTTTTGACCTACTAAGTTTTTTTAAAAAAAATAAAAACAAAAAATAACGACACCTGAAGTAGTCTTTCCGCTCGTGCCTCACATACAACTACCGTCAGGAACCTTGTCGCGTCTGGCGTTCATACACTATGAGGAATCATGCCGCCATCCTATCCACCATGCCTCTAATGACCGTATGTCCCTCCTAAGATGCGCCGCCAATTTTGGGGATTAGCGGGAGTGGCACGGGTTCCCATTGCCAAGACGCAAAGTGCCCCGTATATTGGCCATAACTATCGCTACAAGACTCAGAATTGCGCGGGCTCGGTGTTATTCGAAAGATAACTGCAAATTCCACACCATAGGAACGAAAAATGGATGTTTTGGACCAACTAAGTATTTCTAAAAAAATAAAAACAAACAATTGACGACACCCGAAGTAGTCTTCCCACTCATGCCTCACATACACCCATCGTCGGAAACCTTGTCTCGTCTGGCGTTCATACCCTGTGAGCAATCGTGCCGCCATCCTATCCACCATGCATCTAATGACCGTATGTCCCTCCTAAGACGCGCTGCCAATTTTGGGGATTAGCGGGAATGGCACGGATTCCTATTGCCAAGACGCAAGGTGCCCCGTATAGTGGCCATAACTATCGCTAGAAGACTCAAAATTGCACGTCTCGGTCTTGCTGGAAAGATAACTGCAAATCCCACTCCACGAATTCTTTGTTATTGATTCTTGATATGTGTTATTTAGTTGGTCACTTGAATGACCGGTGCTGTTGCTTAGGATGTCCTCGTAAGCCTAGTGCCACGCGACTGCTCCGGAGCCCAGAACCTAGATCCACACTATCCCAGGCCCCAGTGAGCATGCATGTGGCGTCCCTGGGCCCTATACCTATGGAAGGAGCCCTGGGCTGCTGTACAATTGTGCGCTGCTATTGAGTGGATCCGAGGCGTTTTCTTTGTCTAGCGTCTGGAGGTATGGCTTCCAATTGCATCTCTTTTGTTCGGGTTTGGGTGACCAGTAAGGCTTTGTTGCCTTGTTCGATCAGGGGAAAATCCTACCATCCAATCCCTTTGGATTTTTTCCTAACCGAACAAGGCCTTATGAGTTTTTTTTCGCACCTCCACCTGGGTCTATCTAATCACTGTGCTGTGTGTCCGGTAACCGCTAACGCATGAAAAGAACTAGCTTGTATGGGTTAACTCTAGCTAAAGCATGCAATGCAAATTAAATTAATTAATGTACAAGTGATTAGACGTATGTATGATGATGCTTAGAAATGACATGCTCGTGACAGAGATTGAATACAACAGCTATATCCGTGATGGCAAGCTAATAAAATCCTATATGAAAAATGCAGTGGAACTGAATAGTTATGCATAATTGCATATCTGCTGTGTGGATAGGAGTGGACATGTCGGATAGATAGCCGTGAAGCAACAGCAACATGACTCCAAACCACCAGTTGTGTGGAAAAAATATCAAGGCAAATTAATGCTACCAGGAAAGTTGTTGCTAGCTTATTTGTGATGATGAAATGAATGATTGATGCAAGGGTAGCATTTATTTGTATTGTTGCTCGCAGATTGCTAGCTGCTGACATGGACGTACGTTCATGGCTTGCAGACAAAACCATATATATACTAGTACCTAATTAAATTTGCATGTAGCAATGTGAGGAAATTATATATTAGAGAGCTAATGCAAACTTAAAAAGATGAATGCAAGCAGGCACCAACTTTGTTATCCATGAATTATTCTAGCGCCTTTTATTATCTGTCTCTTAGAATCATTAGCGTGTATATATACAGCAGGTATAAAGAACCAGCCAGTGTGTTGTATTGCAACGTACGACAATGTTATCAGGAAATAAGGGTATATAATTGGAGTATACTGTACCTTAACTGGGCGAGGACGAGAGCTCAAGTGTGTACACTGTCATGTGAGGTGGTAGCTGCAGTTAGCTAATCAATCTCACCTCGATCGATCATGAGTCGCGTGCGATCTCACTGTCAAAATAAACACAAAGCGAGTACAACCCCGATCATCCCGCCATGCATCAACATCCATCGATCGAGAAGATCGAAATTGTTTCTCGCATTCCCACATCACCCTCATCTCACTTATTATTCCAACTGTGGTATTGTTTGGCAACTTCCATTTTCATCTCTCTCCAATCTCACATTTTTTCCACCAAATCTATGGAAATGAAGGTTGCTAAACAAAGCTTAATTGCTCTACCAGTACGTACGTAGCTATCTACGACGTCGTTACCAAATACTAGCACCACATGATAGATCCGATCCGACGACGTGACAGTACATACAGTTAACCAACCATGGAAGCAAGCAAGGAAGGACGCTGCCGCTCAGGGCTAGCGAGGTTTTACCATGGCGGCTCATCATCATCACAGACCGAGACCACAGGTATTTGATCGGGGAAATTTTATAGTGCACCCGTAGCCATTCATTAGTTTAGATCCGATGAATAAAATAGAGGAACCTATTTGAAAGAACTTAAGTTGTGGGCCGGAACTAAAAAAAAAATAGTGGGGCCAGGAACTTTAATTTTCATAATCCACGAAATAATTAAAGGGTATACTTGTAATAGAATAAATCGGCACCGCTAAATCTCTGCGAATTGGAGGAGCCCCATTGTTGACGAGAGCTGCCGGCACCTCGCCGGTGGTGAACGACTGCACTAGGTGGATGAGCAGCAAGCCACCAGCCAAGACAGGGAGATGCTGTGACACTCATAGGGTGCGTTTGGTTCATGGGATATGGTGGGATGGAGCCGTTCCATCCTAGTTTTGGTGTCGTTTGGTTCCCGGCCATCGGAATGGAGCCATCCCAGAAACCGAATATTCGGTGAAGATTCGGAGCCTCTCCATTCCGCAAAAATTATCGGACGCGGCCATCCCACAACGACACCGTCGGCTCCCGTCTCCTTCCTCCCTCCGCCCTCTTGCTTGCCCCTCCCTTGCCTTCCCCATGGCACCGCGCCGCTGGCTAGCGAGGGGAGCAGCGACCGGCGGGGAGGCCGCGCAGGGACGGAGGCGAAGAGTGGAACGAAGGCAGAGCGCAGCGACGAAGGCGAAGCGCGGGGACGGGCGCGGCGGCGTTGACGGAGGCGGAGCGCGGGGACCGGCACGGCAGCGGCTGATGGAGGCGGAGCGAGGGGATGGGCGCCCATCTCTTGTGTCTCTCGTCGGCGGGGAGAGCGCAGGGGAGGAGGAGGCGTGGCCACGGGAGGCCGCTGTCGGGAGGAGGAGGCGTGGAGGCGCGGCCACAGGAGGCCGCCGTCGAGGAAGAGGAGGAGGCGCGGCCGCCGGAAGACAGGCGGAGGTGCCGCCGGGACCGAGAGGAGGAGGCGGGGCCGGCCGTGGTTTGACTGACAGGCAGGGCCCACGAAACGGTGCTAACGGGAGCTGTTATCCCATTCCTACAATCCCTTCAACCAAACACAAAAATAGAGCCATTCCATTTCTACAACCAAACACAAACATAGAACCATTCTATCCCTGGAACTAGGGATGGAACCACTCCATCTCACCATGTCCATCGACCAAACGCTACCTTAGTCCTGTGACCGGTTGTACCATTTCACCACCATGGTGCCCAGCGCCACAAACGCGCTGAAGCCTCTGCTGGCCGCCGCTGCCGCTGCCGTCGCGCCTACCATCATCGCGAACCCCACGACCGTACCTGTTGGCCGCTGCTGCAGTAGTCGGCCTTCTGTTCGTCCATGCATGGCCGATCTGCTGGCTGCCGTTGCCGCTGCTGTCGTCCACCTACTGTCTGTCCATGCCAAACATGATCGCTAACTTCACACCCTCCGCCGGCTTCTGGTGCCGTCGCCGATCACGCTGTGTCGTCCGGGCTGCCCACCGAGTTGCTCATCTTCATGGTCGTGGATGATTGGATAGGTTCACCGCAATGCATGCCAGGAAGTCAATTTCCTGTTTGCAAGATTACTGAAGTACCCTTGTTGTAAATAAATCACATCTTTGCGGCATCAACGGTTGACGTGATTTTAGACGGGAGGAACCGAAGTTTCCGGACAAGCACTGTAACAGTACTCATTTGATCGACTTAATTCCTAGCTAGCTAGCTAGCTACCGTAGTTAGTCATCAGTCGTGCAGCTAGCTCGCTCACTCGCTCCTGCATACTAGTACTACATAATAGCTGCTAGGATCATCAACTAACTCCATGCATCTATCCTTATATGTGCATATGCATGCTTGTTGGCTTTCCTTTCCACCCATCCTTTTTTCTTTTCTTTAATTTTTTGGCCGGCGGTCTGTGCTGCATCTGCAAATCTGCATGCATATATGAAGGAGGCTGCTGACGTTGGCGGCAGCTCTGCTACTTTGCCGGCGCTTATGGGTGACAGAGTAGGCCTTCCAATAATCCAACACGATGATGATGGCGGCGGTGGCTCCTCCTCCTCCTCATCTTGCGCCAAGAAGATGATGACGAGCTGTCTGCTGCCAGCACGCAGCCTGAGATCAACAGCTCAAATTACCCCTCAAGCCAGCAGCCAACAAGCCGACGGCGGCGGCATTCGGTCGCTCTCCTTCTCCAAGATCTTGAGCTTCAGGCTGCCCAGCTGGGGGTGGGGGGCGCCGATGTCGTCCACCTGGGAATTGGATTATATTGATCAACTCGACCATGATGCAGCAGCTGCTGCTGCCAAGGAGGAGGAGGAGCTGAAGCAGGTATGCCGCTCGCAGTCCGTGCCTACGAGCGTCAGGCGACTCAACGGCGGCGCCGGCTCAAGATCAGGGCTGAGGAGAGTGGCAGACTACTCCAGCTCCCTCGGCCCTGCTGGCCTCGCTGTCCGGCTCATCAGAGTTGTGCCGCTTGCTCCACCACCAACACATCAGGAAAAGCAGGAGGCTACTACTGCCGCTACCGGGGATGATCACCAACAGCAGAAGCAGCAACAACAACAACAAGACGAACAACAAGACATCGACGCGGAGGAGGCCGTGTGCCGCATCTGCATGGTAGCCCTGTCGGAGGAGGAGGTGCTCAAGCTGGAGTGTTGCTGCAAGGGCGAGCTGGCCCTGGCGCACAGGGCCTGCGCCATCAAGTGGTTCAGCATCAAGGGCAACGGCACCTGCGACGTCTGCAGCCAGGAGGTGCGCAACCTCCCCGTCACCCTGCACCGCCTCCATGGCCATGGCCATCCAACTGCCGTCCAGGCCGCGGTGGCTCTGGTTCAGCTAGCACAGGATGCTCAGCATCAGCACCAGGCTGCTGAATCTGCAGGTCTTGATCCTACCACCACCAGCAGCAGCAATCGACGATTCAGAGTGTGGCATGGCACGCCGATCCTCGTCATCATCAGCATGCTCGCCTACTTCTGCTTCCTTGAACAGCTGCTGGTACATATTGATTGCATTCTGTCGGACGGGTAGTACTACGATGTTATATGGTAGATCATCAATCCATCAAACACACTTATAACTAATGACGACGACTAACAAACAGGTCGGCGACCATGGCACGGCGGCTCTGGCCATCTCCTTGCCCTTCGCCTGCGTCCTTGGCCTCTTCTCCTCTCTGACCATAGCAAAAATGGTGGCCAGGAGATATGTGTGGATCTACTCTGCAGTGCAGTTCCTCTTCATTGTGCTCTTCACCCACCTCTTCTACAGATATGTAAGTTGTTATCCACGTACGTAGCACACTGGCCTCTTACTGGTTGGAGTATGTTATCGAAAGCACACTCTACTTGCGGTACGGTAATAACAAATCAAAACATCTATCTATCTACTGAACCAGGTGGGGATGCAAGCAGTGATCGCCATCATCCTGTCCACCTTCGCCGGCTTCAGTGTGACCATCTGCACCAACTCTGTCCTCCTCCAGATTCTCAGGTGGAGGGCCAGGCATGTAGTGGCATTGCAGACAGCAACCGCAAGTGGAGACCTCAGTTCTAGGGAGCCACCAGTTCCAGACCTTGAGATCGCTTTGCCGCCTCTGTAGCGTGCACCTTCACTGTCATCCTCAGTTCAGTTCATTCCAGCTCCAGCTAGCATTGTTTCATTGTTTGTATATCCTTTGTTTTATGAGACCTCGATCTCGAGGAGCATATATGAACGACTGGCTTTGACACAGTGCTCCCAAGTGATCGTGCATCGAGATAGCTATAATCAATCACATATTAATTAATGGTATAAATCCGAGACTCTGGGCACCGAATCCTTCTTTCGCCAAAAGCTGACAGAAAAAGTAAATGCAGCAAAAGGAAAGGCTTTGCGCTCTCTGTCTCTTTTAACCTCACCCGTAAGTCCTCAAACTGACAGCTCTTCTACTTGAACAACTTTCTATTTCTGATTTCGCCTCCTCCCTCCACCGGAAAGGGAAGGGTACACCTCAAAACTAACAAGTCAGCACATGCCCTATAATTCATCCTTCAAGTTTGTACCAGAGCTCCCCATGCCCTCCGTCTGAGTGCTCTCTGTTGTTGCTGTTGATGAATCTTGGCGCTTCAGCTTGAAAGGGATGCTAGCATGTTTCTTGATGAATTTGTACATCTCTACCATTGTCCGGTCCCCCTCGAATGTTGTCTGAACGGTATAGCAAAAAAATACTACCAGCACATCGAATCAGTCAATCTTCATATCTTAGGAGACATAGCAGATGACACAAAAGATTTCGTTGCACGGTCAAATAAGATCCAATTCTAGAGAGCTAAGCTTTTCCTAGAACCAAGACATCGTGTTGTGGCAGCATGCTTGGAAGACGGTCTTTCTACCTTGAATCCCGTTGTGCCCCTCAGAGTCAAAGAAATAAACATCATTGTTTGGTTCTGCTGTCACCCTGAGGGATCGCTGTCCGCTCGCTCGCTCCTCCGCCTCCCAAGCCGGCGGCGAGGGGGCGCCTGAGCAGGGTGCGGCTTTGGAGTCCTGTTAGGGAGCAGGGGTCTCCTCCCGCGAGGGGGGTGTCGACGTGTCGGGGGCATCTGGTCAGAGGGCATGGGCGGGGAGAGCTGGCAATCTTCTCATGACACACGGCGCCATAGATGTACAACAAGTGGACGTGGAGCAGAGATCTAAGGGTGGTAGACAAGGCTTCGACTCGGAGGAGGACCAGGCTAACTAAGAGGAAGTGGGGGTCGTGGAGGATTTCTGGGGCCAGCTTTGGTTCATCGCCAGCCCCATGCTGCCGGCTAGAAAACATAGGGTTAATGCAATAGGGAGAGAAATCGCGGATTTGGTCTGGATATGCAGAGACCTATGGGAGACTAGATCATTCTCAGTTGGGGCCTGCTTCCGAGTGGGAAATTCAGATTGCTGGGAGGGATCTTGAAGTGCCCCACATCCATAATGGGACAAAAATGTGCTTTATTATCATTCCCGGGGTGTGATAACCACATTCTTACATCAGATTAGTATAGATCTGCCCTAACGGGACAGACCTAAACGGGGCACAGCCCGAAACATAAAGCAACGGAACTTAAACATAGACCCAAGCTTCCCCACAACACCAGTTGGGGATAGGCCCCAACCCTTATTCGTTAACTATCACAATAACTTCGTTTTCTCTGTAAACCAACAACAAAGCAAGGGTGAGTACGAAACATACTCCGCAAGCCCACCTATAGGACCGAGACGTGTGACTAGAGTGGGGGGTGAATAGGAGCACTTGAAAAACTCAAACTCAAACCCCCCAAAGTGCGCTCTCATGAAAAACACGCACAATCGATACCGTCCACTGAACAGATACGTATCAGAAGGCAAGCGGAAGCACTCACTCCAATGCCCAAAGAAACGGACGAGAAATGAGCCGAACAGCCAAAACCAGTGAAGACCGGACTATACGGTGGACCAGACCAACGCACCAAAGAAGAAAACGAGGGCGAATTGGCACTACTGCAGCCAAAATGAATGGACCGTACCATTCGGTTCTACAAACCGTCCTGTAGACCGTATGGTCCGGTCTATTCAACCTCCCAGGCGCGGTGCAAAGCCTCGGTTTCTCCGCCTACTCGCTGCCTCTATAGACCATATGGTCCGGTCTCACAAACCGTCCCAAGGACCGTACCGTCCGGTCTATACAAGAAAACAGCCCGAGCCTGCGTAGAGAAGTCAGCCCGCAAATCACCGAAAACTCGATCGAAGCCGGTTCAAACCTCAACCAAACTTCACAAAAATTTGCATGGGATGTCCTGGAGCCATCCCAAATCTAACCCCAAAAGATCCACTTGAAAAGATCAAGGGTTGCACGGGAATTGCAGATCTCGCGAAGATGGGGAGGAGGAACCGAAAAACGTCAAGAACGGCTCTTGCTCGTGGTTTAATGATTCTATCACTTGGCTAAGGAGATTCTCCACATCATAGCAAGGCAAAACACCGGCAAAAGAAAGATCCCAGGCTTGGACAAACCAAAACACCGCAAAATCCAAGAATTGGAACCAAAACCGAACTAGAAAGGGGAAAGGAAGGGGAAGGACGAAATTGCAGCTCACTCCATGGATTATACAAAGAGGAAAACTTGGATTAACTCATGAAATAGATCCCTAGAGCCTACCTCCCTTCATCCTCCCACTAATGACAAGATTTGACTAAACTAGGCACTCATCTCCTAGCTAATCTCCTCTCTTTTCTCTCTTTAGCTCTTGGTTGCTAGGGTTAGGAAAACCTAGGGCATATGGCTTGCCAAGAGAGTCTCCAAGGAGGCTTCTCAAGTCTATTTATACCCTAGGCCCTAATAAACACAGTTTACACTAAGACCCCTATAATACAAATGCCCGGAGGGGCTGAAATGTAAACGATACAATCGGATGACTACGATGACGTCTTGATCTTCTTCTTCTCCACGCCTCGCTTGGATGTGCGCCACGTAGCCAGTAGTCTGAAAGCTTCCCCCGGTTTTGAAGTCAGAAACTGGGAAACTTTATTTTGCGGGCTTACTGGGCCGGGTCTTGGCCCAATCTTCAATCTTGGCGAGTCGGAGCCCAACCCACCAAGTCATTTTAACTTGGGTGGCGGTTTTGAGCCAAAGCCGCCAAAGCCTCCCTCGCACGTCTTCGTGCCATGCACTCGGGTTGGAGCACCATGGTGGCACCCGGCTTCTCCAGTCCATCGGAGTCGCCTCGCAGTCCATCGGAGGGCTTACACCACCGTTGCCGAACCGCCCCTCTATGTACCGAGCTTCCATGGCTGACCGACGCCGAGCATTGCCTCCAGTCCATCGGAGGGCTTTTGCCCGAGTCCATCCGGGTCTTCATCATCCTCTACCTCCAGTCCATCGGAGGGCCTCCAGTCCATCGGAGGACCTGAGCTCATTGACAATCATTCATCACGCTAGAAGAGAAATGAGGCTGATCTATTAGCTCTCACCACCTTCCTCCGTGATGAATTGGGTTAACACTATTTCTACATGCAAAGTATATCTGGAGCTCAGGGTAAAATTTGCCGAAAAACATTTTTATATGCAAGGCTCATAAGATCCCAGTTTTATTTCAAGAAAACACATTTTCCAAAATGGGTGCCACCGGACTTGTCGGTCCGCCATGGCTTATGGCACGTAGGCACCGTTACGGGGCCACGCCCTGCAGCATCCAAAAACACATAGTTTTTCACCCGGCCCAACCCACACTGTTTTATAAATCACTAGTGGCAGAAACCAAGCCGTAACATGTCCATACCAGTGGACAACGGACTATCAAGATAAGTTTATACTCTGGCCAGAGGTGCACACTTTACCCACAATTTTGGTCTGAATGCTCACTGCCATGAGGCCCTTCCCTCTCAAGGCTCTACCCCCGGCAAGTATTCCCCGACCTCAACCAAGGAGAGACATGGGATCCTTATCGCATTAGTGCCAGCAGACACGTGACGTCGCTTCAGCGCCAGTAGACACATGACTTCCACCATTGCCAGTCCCCCGGTGCTCCCAGCCTACGGGTATCGGCTGGTTGTTCCTTGCAGGTTTCGGTCCAGTGTTGCCGCATACAACATCGAGTGGACTTTCCCCATGTTTTCACAAACGCACACACCAACCCACCAGCAACCCAAGTTCCAACAAGATTAATGTATATAATATTTCATGAGCGATCCCTCCTAAGCGTGCTAAGTCTAAAATGCTCAGGTGGCTATCCTACCAGGTTTCCTTAACAAGCAAAATACGCAGGTTTTATCGTTTAAACAGGCGATGGGTTGTGTCTGTAAAAACTGGGTAATTTATGCACCAAGTGAGGATTCCAGTGGACTTTTCGTTCACTTTGTTGGGGCTTAATGGGACATCGCCGGCGGGGGACGAGGGTACATCATCCTCCAGATACATTGGCGCACCATCGCCTACCGAACATGTTCTAACTCCCACTGTCAGGCGCGATGGTGTGCCATCCATCTAGCGTGCTCGTATAGCATCTGCAACAAACACATGTTGCTTTCTTTGGGCATCACGAACATCCTCACGAGGGGTGTAAAACAACCAGAATTTCTGGTATAACCTACGCGCAACAACAGCGAACAAAGCAAACAATGCATATTATGAGCTCAACAATAGCTTGGTTTGTGAGATAAGGGTTTGGTTGCCTAGTAGATCGTACCAACGGTTCTAGCTCCCGTGAGCTAAGTTGCTCCATGGTTCAGTGCTACGCCGTAAGGCAGTGAGCCGAGGGCCGGTCGCACCGCTGGGCTTGATAATGGTCGAGGGAGGGGTACCATGGCAGTGGTTGGGGATGGCCATAGCGAGGGCGGCGGCAACACCGGGGGCATGCAATTGGATGGTGGTGAGAAGGGCTTCTAAAAACACAATGACGAAGAACGAGACGAATGATTATGGGCATAGCAGAAATGAGGCAGAGATAGAATATGTAGTCCGATTCCTGGTGAAGAGCTTAGACCATTCTGCCCATCGCGACTATGGTGCCTGACAGCTAACCATTAGCATGACCGAGGGAAAGTTCTCGGATATATCTTCCCATCGCAACAATCGGGCCCGATAGTCACCCATTGTTGTGATCGGCAGGAGGGCAGGTTAGCCTTATCGGAACTGGTTGCACGTACGGTTTGTTTAATGGGTTGAGTGTAACCCCACTAAACGTAGCCACGTGAAACTGATGAGAGGTTGTGAGATGTGCATGGATGTGTAGTGCTTGATTTATGGAGAATTTAGGCGCAAGAATCGCCTAAATCGGAGTTCGATTGATCGAGATATGAAATTCTCTAGAAAAAGAAATTCATAAATCGAAAAAGAAAAAGAAAAAGACCCCACAGGCCTACGCGGGGCCAAAACTCTTCCGGCCTGGCTAGGCCTGCCTGCCTCACCGTCACGCCGTGGGCCCTCTCGGCCAGCCCACTGGCGGCGACGGGGAGGGAACGATGCGGGCCCCACATGTCAGCCTCACCGGGAAGGGGGACGACGTGGGGACGGCGTCGCGGTTTGGCTAGGCTGAACCGGTCGCCGTGGTGGCCGCGGCTCACCGGTGTGGCCCAGTTCCGACGATAAGGTCTGGTCAGGGAGGAGGAGGGCGAGGTGGCGAAGCGTATAGGGTGGCGTGTGGGTGGAAAACACGGTGGGTGGCCCTGGCGGCGTGCGACCCGAACGCCGACGAGGGAGAGGTGCCACGACGCGACGACGCTCCGGGGTGGTTTCGGCCTGAGAAGGTGGTGGAGGAGGTGCGCGCAAAGCAGGTGGAGCTCGACCTCACCTTAATTTGGGGAAGGAGCAGTTTGAGGGGGTGAATTTTGGGCGAGGCGGCGATGGAGGTTAATGGTGGAGGGAGCCTCCTCGGTGGGTTAGCCCACCGCGAGTGCTCTGGTGAGAGGGAGAGGATAGGTGTGAGTGTGTCGGGTGTGTGCGTGTGCTTGAGGGCTCGAGCGCACGCGTGTCTGACCGAGGGAGGGCGTCGGGGCTCGTCGGGGCTTCTTATAGGCGCGGCGGACGGAGGAGGAAAAAGGTGACGTCGTGGTTGCCCAACCCGGTGGGGTTCACCGTCAGAGGGAGAAGAAGGAGAGATGGGCCATGGCAGGGCTGGGTGGAGGCGGGGACGGCACGACAGCGGTGGGGCTGCCGGGCAGAAGACGATGCGGGGAGAGGGGAGAAAGATGACGACGAGTGGGCCCACAGGGCACAGAGAGAGAGAGCGGCCTGACAGGCGGGCCCGGTGGTCAGATAGAAAGAAGGGAGCTGTGCGGCTTGCTCGTCTTGGGCCAGGAAGGGGGAGGGAAGTGGGCTTCGGCCCAAGGTTGAGCGAAAGGAGGTTTTTTTCGATTTAAATTTTGGGTTTTGGATTTGGATATTTGGAAAAGAATTTGAAGGGACTTTTGGTGGGAGATTTTGCCAGATATTTTGAGGAGTAACCGGATGGAGCGAGATAGAATTTTTGGAAGTTGATAGGATTTGTTGAGCTCATAATGTACACTCAAACAAACAAGGTTTTTGAAAAAACAAATTTTGAATTAGAGGGAGATTTTAGAGAGAAAAACTCAAGGTCAAATTTTGGGGTGTTACAGATCTCTGAAGAGCTAGGATTTTGCTAGTGCCATGTGGGAGCAAGGATGGAGGAAGAGTTTCATGGAAGCGGTGAGGAGCTCCATGGTGGGGTGGGGTCGAGGACAGCGCCAGAGGTGAAAAAGTCCAGAAGGGAACTGGGATTGGGGTGGGAGTGAGGGAGGGTGGTTCCAGCCTCCATACCCGCCGCCATCGTTCCTCCAGCAACCTCACGCGTCACCGCCGCCATATGGCAACTTTCCCACCAACGCAACATCCTCCTCCTAGAAGCTTCCCTCCACATAACTACCACTACAATCAGGAGCCCCATGGACAACATCACAGACCTATGGTCGAAGGAGCCACTAGAGGCAGGGGTGGTCCTGGAAGGCTACAAAATAAGGGGGTTGCCGGGGGTGCGGTAAGATCTGAGATCCAAGAGAGTGTTGGTACTGGGGATCAGACCGGTAAGGAGGCTGGGAAAGAGGTGGAAGGCACTAGGGATCAGACTGGTAAGGAGAAATTGCTTCATGTCATCTGCTTTAATTGTGGGGAGGCTGGTCATGTAGGTTCTGGTTGCAATAGACCTAGAGTCGGTTTCATCTACCAGAGCACTACCCATATAGTTGACAATTGTCCTGAATGGAAAAAGGCAGCATTTGCTGCTCAATATTTTGGCAGTGCAAACAAGGGATTAGGATTTTACCATGTGGATGTACAGCAGAGGGGGAACAACTTTAGGCACAAAACCTGCTTTGATAACTATGGAGTGTTTACTATTGAAGAGGGTGAGATATATGAGGAAGGAATCTTAGAAAATCTCAAGGAGCTTTTTGACAAAGAGTGGGCCTAGCATTTGAAGAAACTAGAGGAGTATTGCTATTTAGTCAGATTCCCTCTAAGCAAAAAATTAGCCAATCTAGTTGTGGGAAAAGTTTCAATGTTCTATATGAACAGAGAAGGGGTGTTAGCATATCTCAAAGTTTGCAATGGTGAGGTGGAGTAAGTGAGTCAGCTCTCTGAGGTGTGGGTTCAAATCAGAGGGATTCCACCCAAGTGGGTAGACTAGTTCACTATCAGAGACATTGCTTCTAGCCTAGGGATACTTGTGGAGGTGGACTGGCAGCTGATTTTCTCTAGTTCCTTCAGTTTGGTCAGGGTCAAGCTGAAATGCAAAAACACTAGGAAAATCCCTGCCCAGAGAGTGTTTGGAATGAATGACCAATTGTTCCTGGTGTCTTTTAAGGCTGAGAGGTGTGGGCATGAAGATGTAGCTGATGAAGATGGGGGAGATGAGGAGGATGATATGGATGAGGATGATCAAGGGAATAAGAGTAATGATCAGGGATTGAAGAGGGACCAGGATTCCAGAAGTGGAGAGGATAACTTACAAGACCAGGCTAAAAGTCCTAACAATGGGGGTGTGGAGAAAGGATCTGGCCATGGAAACTCAAATAACAAAAGTTTTGTGAAGAGAAATCTATGTTTTAGCTTTGAAAGCTTGTTTGAAGAGTTTAAGTTAGATGCTAGATAGGATAACAGTCTACTGCAAGATATGGACTTTGAAAAAAATAACTATGTAGGAGAGGATGGTCAAGAAGCCAGTTGGGTGGAGGACGTGGAATCTTCTGAAGTACATTGCCTGCCTGAGGAGTGGGTTGACCTGATTAAAGCTGATAGACAATGTTCTGATGTGGGTTCCTCTGTGGTTAAAGGCTGTGACATAGGCAGAGTGTGACAGTTCACCAGTTAGAGGAAGGGGTTGAGGATCAAGTGGGGTTAGATGAGGAGCAGCAATTTACCCAACCTGACAGAGAAATCCTAGAGGCAACTAAGAGTAATGAGTTTGGTAAAAGAAAAAAAGAAATGTTGTGGGGGCCAGTTGTAGTTGAGAGGAAAAGTAGAAGAAATAGGGGTTATAGCAGAACAGTTTTGGAGAACAAAGCTGGTCCTTGTCATATTAACAGTAGTGTTTTAAGTACTGTGGCTAGTGTGGTAGGAATCAGAGGGGTGGATGGCAATCCAATCTCTCAAGCTAAGTTGGATAGTGTTTTAGAGGAAGAAGTGTTTAGTAATAAAACTTTTGTGGAAAAATGTGAGTTAGGTGCTTGTAGTAACATGGATGGAAATCCTATGGTTAGATTTAGTAGTGAAGAAACACCTATGCTAGGAGGCTTCTCAGTTAAGGGCTTAGACAAAGATGTTAGAAATAGTTGTTCCACAGAGGAAATGGAAGGTTGGTCTAAGGTAGAACATAGGAGGAAAGGGAAGAAAATTAGAAAATGAGAGGTTTATTCTGGAACATTAGGGGGGCTAGGAAAGATTGGTCGAGTCCCTGCTCTAGTAAGTAAAATTAAGAGTAATATGTAGATTTTGTAGGAATCACAGAGACTAAGGAGTCCTTTAGTGTTGTTTTTTTAAATGCATAGGTGGTAATGTGCCTTTTGATTGGTTTTCTTTACCTACTCTTGGCTCTGCTTGTGGTATACTAGTTAGAGCAAATTTAGATGTCTTTGATATCTGCCTAAGTGACATTCTTAGGTTTTCTGTGAGTGTGTTTTTAACCGAGAAAAAGATAGGTTTTAGTTGGAAATTGCTAGTAGTTTATGGCTCCCCTTATGAGGAAGGGAAACAAGAGTTTTCAGAAGAGTTGGATTTGGTTACTAGTAAATGGGATGGGCCTACTGTGATTGGTGGTGATTTTAACTAGGTTAGATTCAGTTGGGCGAAAAGTAATGGTAGAATTAATCATAATTGGGCGAATGGCTTCAATGACTTTATTGATAAATGCTCTCTAATTGAGCTGGTCCCTAATGATGGAGTGTATACCTGGACTAATAATCAGGAAATTTTGGTGAAAGCTAAGCTAGATAGAATTTTAGTAACTCCAAGTTGGGATGCTATTTTTCCTTTAGCCAAAGTTAGAGTGCTAGACCGTGTTCCTAGTGATCACAACCCTTTGCTGCTGGACATAGGTCTTAATATGTTCTTTGGCAAGAAAACATTTAGATTTGAGAAATGGTGGTTAGAACAGGAAGACTTTAAAGAAGTGGTGCAGAAAGCTTGGTCAGTGCCTTGTAGGGTCTCTAACAGTATGGATAGATGGCAATTTAGGGTTAGAACTTTAGAAGGTTAGCTAGGGGATGGGCTGCAAATAGAGTAGCTCTGCTGAATAAGGAGAAGGTAGAGCTAGCTGAAATTTACAATTGCTTGGATAAGATTGCCGATGAGAGATTGTTGTCACCAGGGGAACATAGGAAATTAAAAGAGGTTTATGAGGATTTAGAGAAAATCTGGGCTCTAGATGAGATTAAAGCTAAGCAAAGGTCTAGAGATGGAGAAATCTTGGAGGGAGATATAAATACAACCTATTTCCAAGCTGTAGCCAATCAAAGATTAGACAAAAAAGAGTGGACTGTTTGGAAGGGCCTAATGGTTTAGTGTCTGACCAAAAAGGTATGTTAGATATAGCAGTGAACTTCTATAATAACCTTTTTGCGGCTGAGGAAAGGAAGAATGTTAGGTTGTGTGTAGACTTCTGGGCTAGTGAGGAGTTAGTGTCTGAAGAGGAGAATATTTTATTAACTTCCTCTTTCACGGAAGAAGAGATTAAGGAGGCAGTTTTTAGCTGCTATGCAGAAGGTGCTCCTGGCCCCGATGGTCTTCCTTTTTTATTCAACCAGAAGTTTTGGGATGTAGTTAAACCAGATATAGTTGCTATTTTTTAACAACAAACTAGACATTTATAAGCTTAATTTTGCTTTAATTACTCTGGCAAAGTCTTGCAAAGATTAATTGCTCCTAACAAAAGTGCCTTTTTGAAAAGCAAATACATTTTAGAAAGTGTGGTGGTAGCGCATGAAATAGTGCATAGTGTGCATAAAAGTGGGGAACTAGGTCTCATTCTTAAGCTGGATTATGAGAAGGCTTATGATAGAGTCAGTTGGGATTTTTTGTTTGAAATTATGAGGTCAAGAGGTTTAGTCCTACTTGGTGTGCTTGGGTTAAGAGTTTAGTGGAAGGGGGTTCCCTTGGAGTGGTTCTGAATGGAGAGGACAATAACTTCTTTAAAGCTGGGAAAGGATTGAGGCAAGGAGATCCTATCTCTCCTCTTTTGTTTAACTTGGTTGTAGATGCTCTGACTAGAATGCTTCTTAAAGCAGCTAGGTCTAGCCTGGTTAAAGGCCTGTTGACAAATTTTATAGAACAAGGGATTATCTCCTTACAATTTGCAAATGACACCATTCTTTTTTCTATCTTGGACAAGTCTCACTTAGTTAATCTAAAATGTATTCTAGTCCTTTTTGAAAGGATTTCTGGCATGAGAATTAACTTCCATAAAAGTGAAATAGTTACCCTCAATGTGGGTAGTGAGAAAACTCATGGTGTTTCACACCTGTTAGGCTGTTCTATTGGTAATTTTCCTCTGAAATATTTGGGTGTACCTTTACATTGTGAGAAGCTTTCTAGGGAGGATTCACAACCTCTAGTAGACACAATGATGAAAAGGATAGTAGGTTGGAGGGGCAAGCTCTTGTCTTATGGAGCTAGACTAGTCTTAACTAAATCCTGCCTTGCTAGTATTCCTGTTTACCTAATGTCCTTTATTAAGTTTCCCAAATGGGCTATTAAGATGTTATACACTAGAATGACTAATTGTCTTTGGAATGATCTAGAAGGTAACAGGAAATACCATTTAGCAAACTGGGAGTTGGTCTCTATGTGTAAAGATTATGGAGGATTAGGTATTCCCAACCTGAGAGATTTGAATATTTCTCCCTTAGGCTCTTGGATAAAAAGGTATTCTGTGGGAGAAGGCAAGCTATGGAAAGAAATTCTAGATTTTAAATATAGCACTAGTAATCCAAACATTTTTGCTTATAGAGAAGTGGGAGCCTCTCAGTTTTTAAAGGGTTCATGTTTGCGGCAAGGGCAACAAAGTTTGGTGTTAAATGGAAAATTGGGAATGGAAAGAAGGTTAAATTATGGGAGGATAACTAGTTGGGGTCTTCTAGCTTGGCTATTCAGTTCTAGGACCTTTATCCTAGTTAATGAGAAAGCTAAAATTGTAGCTGACTTATGGGATGGAGAGTCCTTAAAATGCACTTTTAGGAGATCCTTTGATGGTGAGCTATACCGAGTCTGGTTGGAGGTGATCCAGCTAGCAAATACTATTAGGTTGTCAGAAGGGGAGGATGAGATGATCTGGCATTTTAATTCTTCTGGAGTTTACTCTTCTCAGTCCCTCTATAAGGCGATCAACTTTAGGGGTATTCATCAGGTTCATTTCTTTGGTCTCTAGGGTCTGGAAAACCCCTTTTTGTGGCTTTTGATTCATGATAAAGTGCTGACTAGAGTCAATTTAGTTAAGAGGAGACATCTGGATAATGTTTCTTGCTTATTTTGTATGGAGATTCAAACTTGCCATCATCTTTTTTTGAGTGTGTAGTAGCTAAATAGATGTGGAGGTATATTTCAGATTGAAACGACCCGGATTCCGCGATGCCGAAATCCAAGCCTTTACTCATTGCGATAGTCCCAGGATACACATAAGCTATCGCAATTCATATGTTTCAATCGGTATCACATCCACAGCTTCGAATAACATTACATTTATACATTAATGGTCTAAGCCGGTACAAGTCCAACAGGACTGAATCAAGCAGAAATCGTAATCTAGCAGCGGAAAGTGAGTCTTCGGGTCCATCTCCACAGGCATCCTTGAGCGAAGCACCGTGATCCTCAGTTATCCGTCCTTCATGGGAATGATCGTCGTCCATCTCATCGCCTTCCGTCGAAGAAGAGGTCGTCATCCAGTTTATCTCCAAAACCTGCGCGCCAGTAGCGCAGGCCACCCTGAGACACTCCCCTAAGCGGCAGCGTAATAATAAAAGGGACTGGCACAAGTGGAAGGCTCTAGGCTTCCTATGCAAGCAAGTATATAAATAATATTATCCAGTTTACCATATCATTGTTCCATTCGGGAATTCGATCACACGACCGGTTCCCCTACTCATCACTCAACCCAACACATACACGCCTCACCACCATACACCTCTTCCATATCATCCACACTCATCATACTATATCTGCGGCATGACAGCTCCCACCCGTCCATGCCTCAACGGCCGCAGCCGGATTCCAAACACTCGAGGGAGAAGAGAAGAAATCCCATGCTAGATGAAGTGACTCCGCTCTTGGGTCGTCCTTTGACCGGGGACAGCGGCTATACGTATAGATCATACACTCTCGAGAGGATGTTGTACATCTGTAGCCACACGAGATGGGACGGAGGCAGTAGCGATCTGCCCCGGGCCCACCACATCGATAGATAACCCTCCATTTCTGGCACCTTTCCTGCTTTCCTGAGCTAGAAACTGTGCGGATACAAACCCACCGCACTCTCAGAACTGTGAGCTCGACTGATCCGGGGCCCCACGGGTCGATTATATCGGGGACGAGAGATTACCCCAGCAACCGTCATCGCCCCCTAACACTATCGCCTTACGCCAACAGTTCCAGTGCCATTGGGGAAAGTCAAGAACCGGGCCTGAGGTCACGTGGTATGCACGAGTCATAGTCCAAGATACTGTCACCCCTACTCGGTCCTTAATCGGTGAGAGCAAGCCTTCCAAAGGTCGGTTTGCCACCCTCAGCGGTGGGCCGCGCACCACCACACACCTCTTTTCACTCTGAAGAGAGTTCTAGTCTCTCCCATATTTCCGGTGCCGACTCTCGCCACCCATCTCACACACCATCTCGCTCTCAAATCCACCCACTTCACACACGCCAAGAGTTATCACATCCCACCATCATATCACCCAATCTCACATCATGTTCATTTTACTTAGTTATATTAGTATAATGGTGGTGATGTAGCAAGGTAATAGTGGCTACATGGAAAAAGGCTACCTAACTTTAGGTTAACAGCAAGCATAAATATTAAAAGTAGCAGTAGCAAGTTGCGTGTCTATAGGTTATGAAGCGAGGGAAGTGTCTGAATGGTGACCTCGGTAGAGCTGGTTGCTCTAAATCTCTGGTGTAGTCGAAGTAGTCGTACTCGTCAGTGTCCTCCGAGAGCTTCTCCGAACCTATACGCGAGAGATCCAATAAATCGAATGCACACAAACTCCAAATAAGATGCAAGAAGAACCAACATCACTCAAACAATAGCTTTAACTCGTAGAGCTTGATTTTAGATGAATTTAGGTTTTGGTTTCATAATTTTCCGAGTTCGTATGAATTTGTTATGAATTTTCAAAGTTTAAAACAGGGTTTAATATTCCTAAGGCCAAAACTGGGGTAGGGCTGGTCATCGGGCCGAAACTCGGCCCACTCGGCCTCTCACCTCTCTCCCTTGCTTTCTTTCCTCGAGGCCCGCTCGGCCTTCTCCTCACTCGGCCTGCTCCACCATCCGGCCTAGAGGCAGCAGCGGCCCGCAGGCCCGGCCTACCCCACTCCTCTCTCTCAGCCGGCCTGCGACGAGTGGAACCGGCCGAAATCGGCCTAGCTCGCTCCTCTCCTCTCTACTCCGCTTCCCACCCCGCTCACCGGGTGTTCGACAGATTGCCTCCAAGGAACTTCCCGCCGGCGGCGCTCGCTGCGGCGGCAAGCTACGCGCCAGGGCGCGACCTTCTTCACCTGCACCCTCTGCGGCACGAAGGCCGGCTTCCCGATGGTGATCCCTCGACCGACGGCAAGGGCGTGGAAGACGCCACGCTTGGGTCGAGTACGCGCGGACACATGGCCATGGTGCGCGTCGGCGCGGAAGGATGCGCGGGCACGGATCGACTCCGTCCGCGAAGGCTCGGTCACGACGGCGTTAGGCGGAGAGATTCTACCGGAGGTGGTTGCTCGCAGCAGTTGCAGCGGCGAGGTAGCTTCACTCAGCGGCGCGGACTCGCATAGACACGGGAGGAAAACGTGGGCACGGGGCGACTCCGACCGCGCCGGCAACACGAGACTCTCCAAGGTTAAGCTCGGCGGCGAGGGGTTGGTCGCTACGGCGTTAGGCAGAGGGAAAACCAGGCGGTGGCCACTTTCCCGATCCAACCGGAGGCAGCGGCGAGGGCGGCACGCTCGCGGCGCGAACGCCCGCACGCGGCGCGGTCAACAAGAGAGCAAGGATGACTCGGCTCTTGGCCGGCTCCCCGTCGGTAAGGCAAAAACGGCAGCGCTCTCCCTGGCTACCTAACACGGCGGCTAGCGGCTTGAGACGCCGTGCGACGACTGCGCTCCAGAACAAGGCGGCTCGGTTTGCACTTCCGACGAAATCGATCAACGCGACGTCGTGCGGAATGCACGCGCGCGACTCAACTGGCACACTAAAGCACCAAGGTGGCTACGAAGGCGGCGGTGGCTTGAGTCACGGCACGAAGGCCGGCTCTAGGAGACCACGGCGGCGATGCGCTCGCGAACAAAGAGGACTCCGAGGGAATCCGGTCCGCGACAAGGGGTTGGTCGAGGGGCTTGGGTTTGCTCACCGGGATTTGCTCGCGGATGAGAAGGCGATCGCGTCTCGGGGTAGAGGAAGCTGAGGACGGCGGGTACGGCGGCGTCGGCTTGGCGTCGGGATCCTGGCGGCGGCGTCGCAGCTTCTTCCCAGCGGTCGGCCTCCTCGCAGCACGAACGGCGTCGGGCTCCGGCGGCTCCTCTTCGTGGCTCGATCAGTACCAACGGCGTCCTCCTTCTCTTCATCTTCTCCGGCTCCGACCTCAGAGCTCCCGGTCTCCCTCGCTCACTTGTCCCTCGGTGGCGGTGCCGTGGGTGAAAAAGGGGCAAGCCCCAGGGGTGGCCTAGGGTTAGGAGATGCGGCACTCCGGGTCTTATAGGGGTCGATTAGGGGTCGCTTGGGCGGCTTCGCTTGGAGATGGCGGGAATCCGCCGGTGGCGCCTTCTCTCTGCCCACCCTTCGGCTCTCTCTCCCTCTCTCTCGCGCGCGCGCTCGCGGCCGACAGGGTCACGCACACTGCGTGAGCCTGGGTCCCGCGCTGCAACAGATGGTTAGGGGAGGGCGAGTTTTTCCTATCCTCACTTCCCTCTCCGGCTTGGCGCGCAAGGTGGACGAGGCGGGCGAACTCGGCGCGACGCGAGCTCGAGCTCGTCTGATTCAGGATGGTGAGGGAAAGGGAAAAGAAGGGGAAACCCGACGGGCGGGTCCCACTTGGCAGCCTCACTACGGCGGCAGACCACCTGGCAGTGGCTATCGCGGGGGATGGCGTCGATTGGGCCGAAGTGGTGGTGATTTTGGCCCAAGCGCTGGTGGTTGTCTAAATGGGCTGGCCGGGTTGATTCGGACGGTTGGGCCACAAGGCCTTTTCCATTTCTTTTCTTTTCTTTTCTGATTTTGCTTTCCATTTAGGTTTGTTCCCATTTGAATTTGATTTGAACAAGCACTCAATCAAAGATCCAAAATAAGAGCCAAATAGATGATGCACAAGTTTAGACACAAGATAAAACATAAGTAAAGTTATTTATCAAATTTTAATTAGGGTTGATTATTCAATTTAATTGTTTATCCTATTTTCTAGGTTATATGCAATGCAATAATCATAATTAGAAATGAAATTTTTAGGTTGTGATTTTTGGTTTATAAAAATTAGGGTTGTTACACAGATGTCCTCAGGATAGAGGTTGGTAGTGATTTTAATTCAGTTGGGAAGTTGTGGTTTAGTAATAATAAGTTTTTAGTGCATAACATCATTTGCACAGCTAGCTTCTAGGGGCTTTGGAAACTAAGAAACGAGATGTGTTTTCAGCAAATTTGGATACTTGGGGAGAACTGGAGAGTGCTCTGCCCAGAAATGAAGAAGCAAGAATTGGTTGACGCTCCAGAGAAGCTGAAAAGAAGAACAACTTCTGAAATCATACTCCTGTGAGGTTGGGTTGAGTAAATGTGGCTGGTGTTTGTAGTTAGATCCAGGCTCTAGGGTTGTAAGTGGCGTTTGCTGGGGTTTCAATCTTCTTTGGTCTGAGTTGGTTCTGGGTTCTTTGGTGCTGTGCTAGGTACCTAGAGTTTTGTTCAGGCCTGAAAGAGGTCTGTTGGCGTGTTTTGTGCTGTAAACTCGAATGTTGTTTTGGTCTTGGTTAATCGAAAGGCCGGGGCAAGGCCCTTTAACTCTAAAAATTTAAGAGGAAGCAGTTTTCTATCAGGCTCAGCTTTGCTATGACGATAAATAAGGCACAAGTACAGGCAATTCCACGTGCTGGCGTGTATTTGCCTGAGCTTGTTTATTCTCCCATGGCCAGTGTGGCGGAACCGCCGATTTAATCCGGACTAAGTACACTTGTCACCATTGACTCGCAATGTACTTATGCCGTACTAAACCCGGTCGTCCGTCGAGAGGCCTTCGGCTCCCGATAACGCCAAATCTCCGAGGAACCGACATCATACACATCCGACTCACGATGGAGCTACAACAGTTACATCATCACAAGCAGTTGAATAGAGATTACATAGATACTTAAGTTACAAATTGGTTCAAAATTAAGTAGAGTTCAACATAGTTTCATACGTAAAAAGAGTTCAAATAGTATCTCGCAGCGGAAATTTTCAAAGATCATGGTTCACGATAAACAAAAGACTTGCAGAAACAGAGCAACATCATGCCCAATGATGTCACTCCAGTGCCAACTCATGACGCTTCTTACTCCTGATGATAACAGGCCCCTCCTCCAACACAAGCACAGAAGAGGAACTCCATACCTGAAATCCAAATGTTTGGGGGCAAAACCCTGAGTACTAATTACTCAGAGGACTTAATGGACAGGGTTTACGGCTGACGCAAAGCTTGCTTACTAGTGAGTTGGTCCTTAGCCGTTACTTTTAAACAAGTTATGATCATAAGGTAGCAGGATTTGACAGCTGCTATCCTTTCATGATAACTAAACCATTTGCAGTTAAGAACTCCACAAAAACTTGCATGAATATAAAGCACATAATAGTCAAGCATGTAGCATTTGAAAACATGTATCATAATACATCATATTAAAGTTATTACTATGTTGCCCGTCAGTGATATTTGGCATTCTCACACCTGGTGAGCATCATCGATTCGAATCGATTTCTAATTCTCGGAAATAACTAAAAATGCCAGGGGCTCATATGCTTACTCACACGACGGCTTTCCCACATATAGTCCCCCTCCTCCACTTGTCCCATCCCAAGTTCGATTCACTCCCGCCTGACTCCCGGGTTGTGCCCCCATGACGAGCCTGCCGACATCTCGGTCTCCCCGTTATGAGTACCAAGCTCCCCCGGGCCACCTTCCTCTCAACCAGTGGGTGGGAATGTGTTTCTGTCCTTCGGATGGCATAAGTAAGGTTTCACCGGCCCATTAACCGGATAAGCACTCTAGCAATGTTATGCCAATCAGCAGGCGAACAGCAAACGGGCCTTATGCGACTCGGGCGAAGCCATTACACCGCAACAACGCACACCGCAAAAATATAACTTAATCTCCGCCCGGTCTCCAATTAATCCTCAACATAATAAACTTTTTAGCATAGACAGTGTTCTCTTTCTTTTCAAAACACCTACGTGACGAGTGACATATCACTCGTATCTAGTCGAGCATAGCATTTCTAGGCAACTCGTCCTACGTACCTAGTTAGGTGCTAGGGCCGGGGCGGCCAAGGAGTCTAATGCAATAAGGTTCCAGTCAACATCTAATGCATATGCGTAATCATAAAACATTATTAGCCGGGAGAATATGGTCCTGCCTACATTCCTCGCTAGGGTCAGTCTGCTCAGGTGTGAAGTCGGCGGCTTGCTGTTGATCTTCCTGCTGCGCGTCCGGCTCCTGGTCTTCTGGCTTCTCGATCAGCGGCTGTTCCTGCGTCTGCTCCTCAATACCGTGATCTATATGTATGCCGTCGTATGCAAATGAGTGCACGAATGCAAATGTGTGCATGAGATGCACACTATAAGGAACTTAGGACAAACTAGAAAATCGTACAAATTATCACCCAGCTTAACCAAGGATCCATCATGTAAACCATGTATCCATGTCATGACCATGCATTTGTATGATGTAGCATTTTTGACCCTATCTACTATTTTCCCCACTTATAAATGATTGTTTTTCCCATTTAATCAAGCCCCTGAGTTTAAATAGTTCCTCTGCTTCAATCGACTTCAAAATTTTACATGGTGTAGAGTTTATGTGCAAGAAGTTACTGACCAAAATTCAGCCCAATTGGAGTTAAAATGAATTTATTAAAATCCTAACAAGTTAACATCCCTTTTTCTTCCCGAATTTATCATTAATTATAGAAAGGGAATCTGACCATAAAACTTTGGCAGTGAGCATACAACGGCATAAATTACTCATACAAAAATTTGCAAGTGAAATACTCTCCATTTAACAGGACATCTATTTTCCATATTTACATATAGTGACAATAAACACCCAAGCTCCATCATCATGAAAGACATGCACAAATATACTTTTTTGGAACTAGACATCATGCACAAGCTACCAAATTTTACATAGAATTTTTCTAGCCATTTAAGTTCTCTTTTTCCTATTTTCCTTTCTCAACTAGCATCTTTTGTCGTTTTCAAATCACCATCAAAAACTAACATGCATGGTCTCATATTGTAACAGTGGACTACCCATACTGTGCAAAGTGCATGACAAATACTAAGGGGTTATTTTGAGCATCTTTTATATAGCACCCAACTCATATAACAATAAATACATGTAATTCTCATGATAATGGAAAAACATCATATAGATGAGCAATGCTAGGGCCACAAAAATTTCTACACTGACCAAATACTCTAGACATGCTATTGTCCAAATTTCACAGCAATTGGAGCCCATTTGCATCACTTTTGGTAATTATTTTGCTTTAACATGCATGCAACAAAACCGAGAGTAAAAATGTCTTTTCACACAACCACATCATACCTAACCTGTAGATCTACTCAAGAGGAGTTCATAGGTACCGAGTTTGTCCATTTTGGATTTTTCTTTGAATTGATATGATTTTTCAAAGTTCAAACCGAGAAAAAGCAAATAGAAAAAGAAAAATCCTAGATCTAAGGACCTCTACGCAATTAACCTATAAATCCGGGGGCTAGCTTGCAAGATCTGCAAGACTCAGCCCCCAGTGCGGGAGGACTGGGTTGCAAAAACGCAAAAACCCGGGGGCTAGATCTAAAAAGATCCGGCCCCCGTCTTCCACCTCTCGCCCCGCGCGGCGGCGCGGCGCTCGCGCGCCGGCGAGTTCCGGCCCGCCGGGGCCGCGACGTGGGGCGCGGGGGATGCGCGGGAGTGAGGGCTACCTCTTGATGTAGCTCTCGTCGGCGGCGGAGGCGAGGTCGAGGCGGAACGGCGGTGGACCGTCGTGTGGGCGGCGGCGACGGTGGCGCGGCGAGGACGTCGCGCCGAGCTCGATCTCCTCGGGGGAGGGGAGATCGACGACGAGGTCTAGTGGGAGAGGGGCGGCGTGGAGCGGGGAGTGCGGTGGTGGGGTTGGTTTGGCTCGGGGAGGCCGGGAAGCGGCGGTGCGAGCTCGACTCCGAGCTTGCCGGCGTCAATGGCGGCTCGGGTTTGGGCGGCGCGCGTGGCGTGGAAACGGGACGGAAGTGAATGAGTGTTTAGGGTTTTGGAAGGGGGCCGGGTGCACGCCGTTTTGACGTGCTCGGACGGCCGCCGCGGGGCTCGCCGTACTCCCTGTACGCCGGCGAGCCACGCGGCGCGCGTCGGTTCGCGCCGTGGGCGCGGCGCGGATTGACGGCCCACCTGTCAGCGACTCAATTCTTGAAAAAAGAAAAATGTGTTTCCCCTCTCTCAGTTTTCCACTTTTTAGCCTATCTAGAGCCCGAATTTGCAAATGTGCTAATTGAATGAAATGTTCCCCCCTTTCAGATCTACAACTTTGTCAAAATAGGCAACCCCAAAATCCAAATGTAAGTATGATTTAAATTCAAATTTGGCTAGCAGCCCTAGTGGTGTACAGGGGACCTTTGCTGTTTGGAAAAAAGAAAAGTCCTATTTCCATGCCTTTTCACCCAAAGTGCCTTTTGGATAACTTGCTTAGAATTTCAATACCTACAACTCATTCAATGGAAACATTGCATGAAAATGAATGTAAGCTAGAGAAATTTTGAATTTACCAAACAAGTCAGATTTGAAGTGGTTTTTCTCAATGGACAAATAATGACCCAAAACACCATGTAAACCTCATCAAATGTCAAAACACCAATTGTAAAAGTTGTTCAACACCTCTTTGTCTATACTTTTGATAATATAGGTTTCATCTAAATCTCAAAGGAAATTAGGCTTACAACAGAAAACATGGAACCACACGCGTGTAAACAACACTTAACAAGGTTGAAATTTTTCTAAGTTTTGACCATGCTTTACTAACCATGGCTATGACATGATGCTTATGATGAACGATTTATGCAAGATTACCTTAATTAGGTATTTGAGATGCCGGAGCATCACAGCCAGCTTTATGTAGCATTGTCTAGAGCCACTGCTAGGAGTAACATCGAGGTCCTAAATGCACCTGATAATAAAGGTAAGAAAAAAAATAACAAAAGGCAAGACAAGACCAAGAAAACCCAAGCAAAGTGGGACCTACACTAAGAAATCGTTTATAATGAGTTTCTTACACTATAACTAAGGTATCAAATCAATATATCACCTGATGTATCCTAATTTTTTAGCTTTCTCGTCAGGGCACATGACAATATTTTGTTGTCTGTGCAGATACTATGCATTGATCGGCAATTGAGCGACTTTGTATTTATTTGTGACATGGGAATTTGTGGTTTTTTTGGATTTGTATAAACTTTGGATCAGTACCCATCTTATCTGTCGACTGTGCAAGTTGATATTTCTTAATTGTCAATGCTTTATGGTTATGCAATGCCAATTGTTGCCTTTTTTGATACATTTTTAAATACAAGTTTGTTATAATATTTATTATTGAATTAAACATAACACGCCCGTTGGCCGTAGCAACCCACGAGCCAATTACTAATGATAATAAAGCACATTTAGTCTCCTTTGGAAGTGAGGGGCTTCAAAGGATAAGGTCCTCACGTCCAAAAGGAACACTGTAGTCCAAGACCAATTGATGTGACTTATTAATAATGAGATCGTGCAGGAAGGAGAGTTTCACCGTCCACTGAATTAGTAGCATGAAAGAGATAATGGATAGAATATTTTATCTTGTATATAGAAATTGCATTGATGCGTACTCTACATTTTTAGGTTCGGTGCCATTGTAGGAGTGATGGAAACAATGGACATAATATTTTATCTTGTGTATATACAGTGCTATTAATATATAATGCGCTAATTAAATATACGTAATGTGATCGATATATATGTATAATAGATTAGAACAACATATATTAATAAATTTATATAAATGTGGGTGCCATCTAGTACCGGGTAAGGATATTACTGGTACTAAAAAGGTGCACTCGAGCATGTGGGTGCTATCACTTTAGTATAGGATGAGGAGAGCACCGGTACTTAAAAAAAAGTGCGTGCGCATGTACATGGGTGCCATGACTTTAGCACCGGTTGCTAACACCAACGGCAATCGGTGCTAGACGGGGCCCCATTGGAGCGCCCTGGCTGACTTGGCTGAGGAGCCCTTAGTACCAGTTCGTGTTTTCATACCGCATTACCCGCTACTAACGATCAATGGATTTAGTGTCGATTCAATACCATCGATATGGAATCCGGTACCACGGAAGAGGCCACTCATGTAGGTTTTTAGTTTTGATCCACGGAGAAGCATATAAACCGGAGAATATTTCAGGAAATGGGACTCAATAGGCGTGCCTTTCGGTTGAAGGGATCTAATTCGTAAGCCTTTGTAAAATTGACACTCAGGCTTGCAAATTCTTTAGCCTTTCGGTTGAAGGGATCCAATTCGTAAGCCTTTGTAAAATTGACACTCGGGCATGCAAATTCTTTATTTCAAGTGCTTTTCACCTCTTTTCTTTTTTCCATTTATTTCCTTTGCTTTCCACCTCACAAGCCATGTGTTTTGGCCTTTCTACCCTGCCCATGGGATAGCTGCGCCCACGTGTCATCTCCTACCTCTGTCTCTTTTGGATACAAGATGATGCGTGGGCCCAGCCATCCAATGCACATGGGCAGAACGGTCAAAACATGGCCTGTGGGGAGGAAAACAAAATAAAAAAGAATGAAAAAAAGGTGAAAACACCTAAAATGAAGAATAGTGTCAATTTTAAAAAGACTTACAAATCAGATCCCTTAACTGAAAGGCGCATGTGTTGAGTCGTATATCCCATGTTTTCTGGATGCATAGGCAGGTTCTTATGAAGCCCATGTTCCACAGTTCAACAATTTCTTAGGAGAAGAACAAACAGATTAACGCCGGACATACGGTTTCGGTGACCATTGCTGAAGAGAAGGGATGTAGAGGCAAGAGCATCTGCGAAATGCGCATAGCTCGACTGATTAGGTTCCTTGTGATGCAACCTGTCTATCTAGATTCAAGTCCTCGACTTGGCATGTGTGTTCATATTTTTTGGATTTATTCATCCACGTGAGAGCACCTGCATTGTACAGTGTTTCGAATAAAAAGAGCGTGAATATGCTCAAAAAGTGGAGTAAAATGCATGATGCATGAGCGGTCATAGAATTTGACAGGGTGTGTCACTTAGATCCCCGAATTTAGAATACTAGGAATCTGAGTCCTTAAACTTGGTTTTGGGTGATATCTAGATCTAAAACCGCTTTTGCACTCTCTCCAAAAGAGCAGAGTGTGTCATTTAGTTCCCTGAGTTTAGAATATTAGGAATCCGGATCCCTAAATTTGGTTTTGGGTGCTATCTATGTCAAAACCGCTTTTGCATTCCCTCCAAAAGTGGTTTCGGGTTTAGGGTACGTGCAGCGCAGGGCCACATGATATTTTCCACATCTATGACATGTGGATCTACTTACAAATAAAAATATTTTTTTTATTTTTTAGATAGACGGACCATGGTGTGAAAATAACAGCAGACGTGGACGAATGTTTTCCTCTCCCTTTCGGTAGAAATCAGAACCACGAGAAGGAAGAAATGAGTGAAAAAAATATTTGATTTTGATTCCTAAAATCAAAATGAAATCCCCTTCCTCTCACACGCACACACTGGTTAAATTTTCCAAACGAAATTCGCGAAATTTCGATAAATTTTTCGTTTTCGGTAGTATATGGAAACTGGAATTCGCTACTTTTCGGAATTTTCCGATTTGAAATTCGAAATTTCAAAAAAATTTGTAAACAATTGGGAAAAAATATGATAAAAATCTAGGTATTTTTATAAGCCATTAGGATTAGAACACGTTCAAATGTAAGACCATTTGGTTGGCTAAAATTACATTTTGGTCGAAAGGCAAGATTATTTGTAGTCTAATATGTTAGGGTTTATAACTTTTTAATATCTGCACTACCAAAGGGTGGAAGAACATACGTTTTGAATGGAATGAAATGTCTCTTTTCTTTCTCCTTGCACTTTCATACTATTTTCATTACTTATCAAGTACTACGTGCTATAGGGTTTAGGGTTTATGTGGACTATTCAAATTATGTACTATAAACTTGTATTATGATCTATAGATTGTAACTATGCACTATCATCATTGTGATAAATTTATTTTTCATGCATTTTATTTATGATTTCACGTGATAATACGCACTTGTTATGAATAATTTGTGTGCAATGTATTTAATATGCATTATACATTGCAATATACAAAACATACAAACAATGTTCTATCAAATTCTTTAATTTTTCATATGTTTAGAACATTTTCTAGTTGAAAAATGCTATTTTCCGGTGGAAAATCCGGAATTCCGACCGAAAAGTCTGAAACTTCGACCGAAAAATCCGAAATTTCGACTGAAAAATCCATAAAAATCGAAAAATCTGAATTTGAATTCTACGTCCGGTCGAAATTTCGTTTGACACAAGGATGGCGATGGCCGTCATCTTTGTGTCCAGGCCGCCTCCTTCATCGCTGCCTCCCACCAGGGCTGGCTTCCCCTTCCCCGCCTCTGCTTCTACCTCGTGGCTCGCCCCTACCCGGTGGCAGGAAGCATGCTTCGCCCCCTTCCGTGCGCCTCATTACCCACGTCCCCGTCGTCCTCCGTCTTCGTGCCGGAGCCTGGCCTGGAACCCGAGCCTCGCCACGATGAAGCCCAAGACGAGCCCAGGCCCTGCCGCATCGCCCTCTTCGTCGAGCCCTTTCCCTTCGCAGGATTTTTTATTAATTACCATCGTTACGGATCACACATCTCCAATTGACATCCCTATAATGGCAATTACATATTTGACATCCTTGCATAAAAGTTTTTAACTATTTGCCAATTTCGCTTATATGGCAGGCCACCAAGGCAATCCACGATAGCAGAGGTAGGAGAAAAGATACGAATGCCCCTCCTCCCAATAGCCGATGACGGATGGGGCCCGATCGCAGTTTCATCTTCAACCTTGCGCTAGCTCTTTCCCCGGTCCCTCCGCCTCCATGCTCCTCTCCACACTAGCCACGCCGGCCACCGGCAGCCACGCCGCGCTGCCGCCGGCCCTGCCCGCCGTCGCCCCCACTCGCCACGCCCGCCCGCCCGCGCGCGCTCGCGTCCTCCGCGTCGTGGCCGGTCGCGCCAGCTGCCCGCGCACGCGCTCGCTCGGCCGCACCCCTGCGTGTCCTCACTCCCTTCCCCCGCACGCGGCCGTGCCGCCGCGCGTCCCCACCAGCCACGCCTGCCGCGCTCACTCGCTCGGCCGCACCGCGCCGGCCACCTGTGGCCCGCCGCGAAGCACGCGGGCGTGGCGGACCCGCACGCTGCCGCCACCTCGGGTGAGATCAACGCGTGCACGGGTGGTGTGGCACCAGTCGACGGCGTAGCCCCCGAGGCAGCTTTCTTCTCCGGCGTGTCCACTGCTTCTTGCTGGGGTCGGTTCCTCCGCCTTCCTGGTCTGGGTCCGCATGCCGATCGGATTCTCCTGCCCGAGCCCCCGCCTCCTCAGCCCCTCCTGCCCCGCGCACCTCTCCACCTTGGTCCTCGACTCCTGGTCTAGGATCCGGTCCGGCGGCGGCCTCTTAGCCCTCGGCCGGGGCTTGGGATCGGGCCGTTTGGGCGTCCGCGGGGTGGACGCGGACCGGGGCCTCGACCTTGACCCCAACGCGGCGGAGGAGGAGGGGAGAAGGAAGCCAAGCAGCCGAGACGCCCACGCGCCGTCTGTGCGTGCACGCCGGAGGGAGGAAGAAGAAGCCTGCCACTTGGGCCCACACGTCGGTGGGAGAAGGGGAAAGAGGAAGAGGGCATCTTTTCGCTACCTCTGCCACCGTGGATTGCCTGCGCACGTAGGTGAAATTGGCAAATATTTAGAAATTTTTATGCAGTAATGACAAATATATAATTGCTATTATAAAGATGGTAATGGAAGAGGTGCCGTCCGATGGCAATTAATTAAATATCCCTCCCTTCGCCTACGTCTCCGGCTACAAGAACCGCTTCCAGAACTTCATCAAGTACCTCCAGGCGATGGGCGACGAGGTCATTGTGGTTACCACGCACGAGGGGGTTCCTCAGGAATTCCACGGAGCCAAGCTGATTGGATCGTGGAGGTCGCCTCTTCTCCTCTCCCTCCGCCCCCAATCGCTTCTGTTTATTTTTTTATTTAGGAATCATCATCTACTATCTATTTTTGCTCTCTGCTGCACAGTGCAGTGCAGTGCTGCTGACCCTTTATTTTTCTTGTCGCTTCCAGTCCAGCTTCCCTTGCCCCTGGTATCAAAAGGTTCCGTTCTCACTTGCGCTCAGTCCGCGAATCATTGAAGTTGCAAGATTCAAGCCTGACATTATCCACGCCTCTTCCCCTGGGATAATGGTAGGTAATTTGTTTCTCCGAGACTCCTACATTGTTAACCAATTCATCAGTACCTATAAATGTTGGATAGCATTGTACCCATTAGAAAATTAACAGGGTAAGGAAATTACAACCAGCTTAATAAAAATTTTCAATTTTCTGGTAGCCACAAGTGGTTAACGTCCACAAATGCACACCATGATATGTTTGACGTTGAATAAAACTGAACCAAACATATGCCACATTGTAGGAAAAAAAATTGCTGGTGTTTCACACATAGAAAGAAGGTTTCACCTGGACCTGGCTACAAAATCATTTTGAGATGTAGCTGCCAATTCTTATGCAGCAAATCTATTTCCCCAAACATATAGAGCTCCCAACAAGAAAGAGCACTATGATACAAGGAGCATACCTTTGGGACGGAGCGATGGTATATTTGCTTGGCGCGGTGGCAAGGTGTATGAACTTAAATTACCTGCAATTATAATTAAAAAAATAGATCAGGTTTGTACAGCCTGCTAAGTGAAAGCCAAAATATGCCAGGCAAGAGATTAAATTTATACTGCACATGTGTGATAACAAATCTTATCAGCAATATCTAGATTCTATGTGATTACTACTGCCAGATGCTCGATTTGTTAGCCGGCAGACAATATTTAAAAGAATGTATCCCAGCCCTGAGTCCTACTTTTTTTAAAAAAAAAAAAAACTTATCACAGCCAGGAGGAAGCCTTGCGATTCTGTTATTATCTCTTCCAGGTAACCTATCTTGTTAATATGGGCAGACAAGCAATGGAAACATTGCTGAGCCAGGCTCCCAAATCGAGTTGGATTTCAAGTACCCCAGCTCCACATGAATACCGATGAGAAGAGGAGGCAAAAGTGAAGAAAGGGGCTGGCGCCGGGCACACACACACAGGGCATGAATACAAATCTGGTGTAGGTTGGGCATAGGTGTGGTTGCGATTTTTGTGAAGGTTCATCACAGGATTCAGGGCGTCCCTTTTTTTTTCTTGCACGGTGTATAGGCGCTGGCGAGTCTTCCAGAGGACGCTAGGCACTTCATACGGTTCTTATGGTCCAGCGCTGTTGTAATTCATCCATTGGACGGTTGCGATTTTAACTGGGCCACCAGTGGACAGTAAACGCATCATCGTGATGTGGCGCTACGAGATTGGAAAAATGGATGTGGATTTCGTTCTTAGAAGATATCCCAGCCCACCACATCTCTTTGTGTCCTGCTGCTAACTGTTTCTTTTGTTCATGCCATGCCAGGTATTCGGTGCCCTTATCATTGCAAAGTTGCTCTGCGTCCCTCTAGTGATGTCATACCACACCCATGTTCCAATGTGAATTCCTCTGCTGCACCCATTTGTTGCTCTTCCTTGACATACATCTATGACTTTCCCTATCTTTATGCATTCATTGTCGCATCACCAATTTGATAAACAATGAAAAGGAACCAAGATAACTCAGAGTGTCACCAAGAGAGTGGCAACTGGAAGAAAACAGTGTCACCTTCTCTTATCTTGGCTAACAACAGCTGAACATAATTCTGGCCTCCTTGCACAAACTTTGTGAGGAATTGTACACAATTTGTAGATGACTCCTATCTGAATCACTAGGTCTGTGCCCGTGCGTTGCTACGGCGGCTAACATATTGTGTCAAGTGCGTCGGTACGGTGGCTAACATATTGTGTTAAGTCACATTAAGATCCATGAGCAATGTCTATGATCACGTTCTTATTCATCAAGAGCATCTTGCCATATTGGTCATATATTCGGGATCAATCCGATCCTGAAAAGCAATTTTCATTTCACATGAAAATCCATCTTAAATTGATATATTCATTTAACATGTTAGTATGTCAACCCTTTTTTCTAATAATTTTCCATACCATATTCATGTCTGAAGGAGCAATAATGTCCACAAGTAACATATGCCACACTCTACAAATATAACATCATGGAATACTCAAATGACTCTAAAATTGCAAACAAAAGATATAATGCCAAAATGAGACCAAATCCTCTATTATACATATAGGCTATTATTTAGATAAGAGCATAAATCACCATAGGTAATAGTAATTCTAATTAATTTAATAGGTTCTAAGTTTCTAACTCAACTTGAGAACGTGTATCTACGAAAAATATCTTTCAATCTGAATCTGATGAGTTATACATAGGATTCACCATTGCAATGGATTCCTTACCCAAAGTATTACGTCGCAACACACGACGTGCTTTTTCACTATTTCTCTTTGCTTGTTTCTGCTCAGATGTCATGTTCGCATAAAGCCGCCTCTGACGATCACGTATTGCCTGCCTCTGCTTGGGTGTGAAATTTGCATAACGTGCTCTATCATTTGCACGTCTTGCTTCAGTCTGCTCAGTTGTTAATTGTTGTATGTGAACATAATTCTTTCCTGAAATGGATTAACATGCATATTATGTTATTGAAAATTGTGAAAACCTAGAAGACCAATCTACCAAAATATATAAGCGTATAATATGTACCCATTGTTATGTCATGATGGCTTCGATATGCCGTGTTTTCCTTATCACAAGAGGCGTCTCCATCTATGTATGGTTAAGCCATAAAAAAAATTAGTGCATTGCATCAAAACCTGTAAAGATTTGTATGTGCAAAATTGATATGTGGAGACTTAATAGTTAATACCTGATGTAGCGGGTGTTTGTTGTAGTTCTTTTTGCTTAGATCTTGTTTGACCACGGTGTTTAGCATTTACATGGGCGGCTACAGCTTTCTTCTGTTGACGAGCTTCACGACGTTTTCTTAATAATTCATCTTTTTGATTGCTAGATAGTTGTGCATAACGATCTCTTTCTCGTTGCCTCTTACGTTCTTTGGGGTCCTTGAGCGGTGGTTGCACACTGGATGTTGTGGGCCCACTAACACTGCTAATGCTGTCTACATCTAAAGCAATATAATACACATTTAGTTATGAAAATGTCACACAAGGCATTTACGGAGATGATTAATATTACTTGTGATGGTGGTCTTGTTTAGTTCCTCATATGAAGTGCAACCCTTTAATTGTGTTGAAGAAGCCATCTGCAATCAAGATAATGGTAGGTTAAGTGATTATTTTTGGTATTGGTAAGCATCATGGACTGGTTATAATTTAATTTATCAGTTCGGCAAATAATGGTAAGAATATTTGTATTTTGATCATGGTAAGTCACTCCCACTTCCCGGCCCCAACACACAATAAGACTCATATAAATAATAGCAATTATTTTGTAAAATTACTCGGAGAGTTGCCCATACCTATTTAGTGATATATATACTTTAGACCAAGGTGCTAACTTGCAAAGCATTGTCACAAAAATATTGAGGCCATAAACGTACCTAATTACAAGCTATACAATTCCTTCTCTCATGTTACAAGTTGTGCATATATTTAATCTCTTTGATGTAGTTTTCTTTCTAATAAAATAAACTTTGTTTTCAGTCACTACGTAATGAGCAAAGATGCAATGCATCTATAAATTTGTTTTTGCATTACAAAGTTGAGAATAAAACAACCAATATTAGGTAACATATTTTCTGAATTCGCAGCCAGCATAACTAAGTTCAAAACGGAACAAGATCTTGGTACATTAAATGGTAACTAATTTTTTTTTTCGGTGGTAGTTAGTGGTCGTTTTTTCTCTTTCAGTGTGTGGCACACATTTTTTTTCTAATCTCGGGGTGTGCATATATTTAATCTCTTTAATGTAGTTTTCTTTCTCATAAAATAATCTTTGTTTTCAGGCACTATGTAATGAGCAAAGATGCAATGCATCTATAAATTTGTTTTTGCATTACAAAGTTGAGAATAAAACAACCAATATTAGGTAACATATTTTCTGAATTCTCAGCCAGCATAACTAAGTTCAAAACGGAACAAGATCTTGGTACATTAAATGTTAAATATATTGATGATTTGCTAAACAGCTTAGATATTTTTAGGATACAAACAAGAAATTGATGACATACTGGTTGAAATATCTTTTTTCATTCATAATTAAGGTTCGCATATGTGATAAACAAATAAAACAAATGAACATACAAGAAACATGCCGTGGCTCAGCTAGCTGGTCATCATGCAATGCTATATGTGTTTAGACAAAAAAAATGCTTTAAAAAAATCAAATAAAACATGTGTAGCCATAATTGAAAAGGTCATTTCAGATAAGTCATAGCAATTAAGGAAAAATGCATTAGGTAGTGAAGCATTTTCAACAAATCACATAGTATGAGTACTTTGGTGCCACTAAAATGAACAAAGCCGCAGGCATAATTGTACCCCAAAGCTAGCATACCAAACTTAATTAGCTGCAGCATATACATGCATCGAAAGAAGAAAACAGATTGGAAGATAGATGTTGCGTACGGTGGCAAAAGCAGTGCACGCCAATCGTCGAAGCACCGCGTGACGTCGTCCTTGCTGTATCAGTCCTCCATGCAGTCCTAGACTCCCTGGTATTCCTGCACACCACGGCGAAACGTGGCTAGTGCGAAGCAGCAATGGACGATGGTGCTGTTGTGAACTCGTGGTGTAGAAGGAGCCGAGGATGAAGATGTGTACGAGCCAGGGAATAGGTGAGATCAAACGACGGCGGTACACATGAGCGAGAGGCAGATGATGGCGGCACAGGGTAGGACGTCGGCGCGCGGGCGAGAACAGGCGAGGGAGGTCGTGGGCGTCGGCCGGCGTGCGGATGAGAACAGGCGACGTGCGGGTAAGAACAGGCGAGGGAGGTCGATCGTGAGCGAGGGCGACGGCAGCGGACGTGTGTGCGAGGACTGCGCGATCGCAGATCGTGGATCGTGATGTCGTGCGGGGTTCGTAGGGGTGAGGTCCGCCTGTCAGGCGCCCAGCGATGTGAGAGGAGGCGAGGCCACGATCGGAGGCAAGGCTGCGAGGACGCGTCATGCGAGCGGAGCCGGACAGAACGCGTGAAGGATTCACTATAGGCTTAATAGGTAGTATAGAGATATCCTAGTATGAGAACTGATCCTTTTGATTACGACAGTTATATACCCAGATATACATTCAGCTGGCTTGTCAAGCCCATGTGGCTAATTATAAGTAAGTTTTCACCCATTTACCACAGCAATGCATTTGTTTCCCATGATTAACCAACTGGCATGTTGTTATAGAATTCTTGCACCGAGTTGCGGATCTCACACTGGTACCATCCGTTGCTATTGGCAGGGATCTTCAAGCTGCCCGTGTTACTGCAGGTTTACTTTTCCACCTGTAGTTTCTTGTTCCTTTATATAATTATTATCATACCATCTCCTCAAACAGTGCATGTTTCCAGCCAATAAGATACGCCTTTGGAACAAGGGTGTTGACTCAGAAAACTTCAATCCTCGTTTTTGAACAGTGCCTTTTTCTTCCCCCTTTGTGCAGTTGTATTTGTGCATTTCAATGTTTGAGTGTGCTTATTGCAATGAGCAAATGTTTTCTGACACATTCCTAACTGTGGTGCCTACTTGTTCTTGTTTCTGTTCAAGCAGTAATGGCGAACCAGAAAAGCCACTTGTGTATGTTGGATGCTTAGGTGTTGAGAAAAGCTTGGATTTTCTTAAGAGGTGAGCTCTTGTTGTGCCTGGTATTTTTGAATTCTACGGTATGGTACAAGCTGGATGTTGAATTGTAGGTTTGTTATCTTGCAGAGTCATGGACCGACTCCCGGGATCAAGGATTGCATTTATCGGAGACTGCTCATTCAGGTCAGCGGTGCTATTTCTCAGTATAGAACCAAGGAGCTAATCTCCTTATAGATTATTGGGAGGATGGAAATTAGGGGGAAATGTGATTCTTTCTGTGCAGAGATGAGCTTGAGCAGATGTTCTCCGGCATGCCCGCAGTGTTCACGGGCACGTTGCAAGGCGAAGAGCTGTCACAGGCCTATGCCAGTGGGGATTACGCTCGGGTTTGTGGTGCTGGAGGCCATGTCCTCGGGAGTTCCGGTAGTGGGGGCTCGAGCTGGTGGAATTCCTGACATTATACCAGAGGATCAGGAGGGGAGGACCAGCTTTCTGTACACACCAGGCGATGTCGATGACTGTGTTGGCAAGATCGAGCAGCTCCTGTCATGTGAGGAGCTGTGGGAGGCAATGGGTAGGGCTGCCAGGAAAGAGATGAAGTTCGACTGGCAAGCGGCAACGAGAACGAGCAGTACAGCGCTGCTATCTGGTTCTGGCGCAGGAAGAGGGTGCAGTGCAGCTGCTGCGGCCCTTCAAGTGGGTTGTCCGGAGGTTGGGGCTGGCTAGTGCCGTAGTGAAACAACCATAATAGGAGAATCGAGCGTGTACGTATATCTGTATATCCTCTTGGCGTGGATGATTGCATATGAGACGCTGAAGGCAGCACATTCATCTCCAGGGCACTGAAGAATGAATGGTCACTGAGCTATTTAGAGTTTAGGGTTGGTAGATTTGTAAATCCTAGTACATACATACATACTCTTATTCTTGTACTGCTTATTCGCTTGCTGCATTACATCCTGCGGCTATTCCTTTAATTTGGTAGAGATGGCGATATGGATTTTCTGTCTTGCCTTGCACTATATATGTATGTATGTACTTGTGATGACAAGAGCAACAATCTTCTTGACCTACAAAAATCAGGGTGCACTGCACATGTGGGTTGAGTAATACAGCGATTTTCTGTATCAGGTGGTCCGGCTTGGTTTTTATTTATATTTTTTGGACATTGCAAAGAAGGTTAAACAAGTTGCAATTCGTACTCGTATACTAGGAGGCTGGCTGTAAAATTGCATCCAAGTAATTGGGCCTAATGTACTAGACTGGGCCGCAATCTAGTACTCGTAGCAAGCAAGCAGGGCGGGGAAGCCCATGGAGGCCCATCTCAAGGCCGAACGAGAAAATATCTAGAGACTATCTGCATCCCGATCGGACAGACCGGCAGGCAGAGCATCACCACCACCCCCCAAACCCATTCCATTCCATTCATCGATACTATCCAATCCGGCAATCCCCAATCCGCTCCTCCTTCCCCGCGAAGCAACCCAACCCTAGCTAGCTTCGGCTTCCTTCCCCCATGGATCTGCCACCCACCAGGGAAGATCTGGACCCCGAATCCCGTCCCTGCCCCGACGCCGACGACCCGGAGACCTCCGGATCGGAACGCGACAACCGGTCGCAGGGTTCTCCTCCTCCTCCTCTGCCTCTGCGCCAGCAGCTCATGGGGGCTTGCCGCGCCGACGAGCGCCTCAGGCCTCTTCTCACCCTCAACGTCTCCTGCGCCGCCGCCGACGACCGATTCATCGCGCACCTCGCGCAGGTAACCTTCCTTCCTATCCTGCTGGGTTGCCTAGGGTTTACGGATCCATCCATCTGATCGATCCCTCGTTGCAGCACTTCGAGGTCTCGGAGGTCGGCATGCTCGCGCGGTGCCTCTGCGTCCCCCTCGTCTCCCTGCGCGTTGGCAAGGTTCGGAGGGACGGGCCGCTCCTCTGCCCAACACACGTTAGGTTGGTGGCACTCACACGATCCTTCCTCTCCCCCCCACCACCTCATCTAGCACTAGCAGTACAATACATACACAAGGACCTGGCTGCCTAGCGCCGCGCGCGTGCTTGTTTCGCTCTCCATGTCGAGCGTCCCGTATGCTTTATTACACCATCTTTCATCCTCCTCAGATTGTTGTACATATAAGTAGCTCGGTTCCTTGGTAATCTTTCTACTTGGATCCAGCTTTGATTGAAAGCCATTGCTACTGGCGGATTGATTGCCAAGCATGTTTGCTCCAGTTGAGCATGAACCATCCACGTGCTTCTTATACTTGCATCAGGAAGTTGCATTGTCTTTCAACTCTCAGTGCCTTACTGTTGTCATGGATCACGTGCCTGTGTTTTCCTTATAAAAAAAGAAAGAATACATACTGTGCCTAATAAATACTCAACCTACCATGCGATTTCATACAAAGGCAATGCAATGTGTTGATTACAGTCTGGTGCTAAAGTCCTGTAAGTTTTACATGTAAAAATGAACATGCTGTTGACCAATGTGCCCTTGCATTGCATAGCTGCCGTTGCAAAGTTGAGCAAGCGACTTTGTAGCTGTATCTATGTTTTGCTTCCAGAAAAATGGCACGCCACTCACAGTATCTAGATGGGTGTGGTTTTGATCCCAGGTCTATGTAATTGCATTTTTCTTGGGTTCCATAGGAATGTATTAGTGCATCTCAAGTTAGCATACTACTAGACGCCATGGCACATGAATTCAGTTAAGCATATAAGCTTCTAGAGTACCAATTTGACTAAATTTCTATCGCCTGCACATGATTCATAGATTCTTGGAGGACTGCGATCTGCAGTACTCGACAACAGTTTTCGTTCTTCACTGCTCATGATTTGGTCTCATGATCCTCCTTACTCCTCCTCTGCCTCTTCAAGTGTGCATCATTCAGTTGCTGCCCTGTGCTGCAGTACTCTTTATTTGTTACTTAAATACTTCTATTGTTTCTTTGACACTTTGTGCCTTTGACATGAGTATGTAGTGCCTTTCTTTACTTCAAGACATATGGTTACTTTTTAGGATAGATGATTGCTCAACTAACCTAATTTAGAATGGAGTGTATCAGTGAATGTTCATGTTGATTCCAGGGTTACATAATTCATCTTATTAGTGATGGCGCTGTTCATCCTGCCAAATAAATTTATCTTTTCATTTGTAGGTAATTTGGGCGTGTGTCATAATCTCTGAAATATGAGGACAGAGAAGGTAGTTTCTTTCATGGCCTTGCAATATCTGTTACCTGCATTGATAATGATTAATGACATGTTGCAATATTTGGTGAGACTGATGAATAAGGTTCTTATTTATGGTTGCATCTGAATGTTTTGCTATTGCAGGACACATTGTTTGTGCGGCACTTTACTGTCTGTTCTCACACTTATTTAGTAGCCATTATTTAAGTTACATGTCTAGGATACTTCTATGGAAAGTTGCACACGCTTAATTTTATTACCCTTGAGGAAAAGATCATTAATATATGATTGACTTCTCCAATGAAAGGCAGAGCTCCCTCTTTCGTTTAAAACAAGTCGTTAACACTTCTTTTATTTTTCAAATGGGCTCTCTCTCAAGTGAATCATGCACATTTCTTATGGATGAACAGAGATGTATGTTTTGCCTATGTGATTGTGCGAAGAGACAAAAATTTCATCTTGCCTCTCTGTTTTCTTTTTTGAAAAGTTGTTAGTAAGCTTAGGCCTCGTGAAAATGTCTTGCTCTACTCTCTTCTGAAATAAAAAGGCTCGTGAAAAGAATCTCTCTTCTGAAATAAAAAGGCTTGTGAAAAGGTCATACTATCCTAAGTTTGATAATTTATAGAAAAGAAAAATAATATTTACTCTATCAAATGAGCATCGTTAACTCCATTATGAAATGTATTATCATTGCTTGTTTGATATGGTAGATGTTAATTATTTATAAACTTGGTCAAATCTAAGATAGCTTGATTGAAGACATACTCAGAATCCCTTGTTTTTGGGACACAAGTAGTGCCACTTCATTAGTTTTTTAACAAGGTTACTATTTTTCTTACATAAATACATGTATATGGAATCTTTTTTAGTGATAAGTGATAACTAAGAGTTACCCTGATCTGATTCATTCTGCTTCATGGATGTTAAAATTAGGCGGCTGTATTGTATGCTAATGCCTTTATATGTCTGCACTGGCACCTCTTATGGAGTAACTTCCATTTCCCCCTTTATGCTGGTGTATCTATCCTGACCTATTATTTTCCACTTCATTGATTTTTATAAAATATTTTTTCTTGCTATACTAACTTTGTTATCTATGCTTTTACGGGAGCAAACATACCTTATTTCTGTTAATAATATGTTCAGGGATCTCATGTATGCTCATTTCTTATGTACAGAGGGAAGCTGAACCTTGTCCTTCTGCCGACATCTAGCATGTGCCTTTCTTTTGTTTGTGATGATGGTTATTCAGAGCAACTAGCTCTCTTGAGCAACAGCTTTGAATTTTCTGAAGTTGTGATTGAAGAAATATCAGCTGATAATTCTGGACGCTCTTTCCTAATCAGAATTTCAGAATCTAAAGTATTTTACTACTGGTGTGCTGAGAAATCAAAGGAACATGGAATGGAACTTCTTACAAAGGTTTGTATAAATATATAATGGCCTTGTTCTTAAATGTGATGTGCTAATAAATGGTGTTGTACACAGTGATGCATGCACTGATGATGATTCTTGTTCTTTCTTATTTTTGTACATGTAGATGAAAAACCTTTTGGATGGGAGGCCAACACTCTCTGATCTCACTGGCATCTCCAATTCGCGGCTTGATGCTTTTGCCACTCATTTACATGCTTATCTTCTTGCATCAAGTATTGGTGATGTTAAACCGTTGGGACCACATAATGACTTTCTGAGTTCTTCAAGACCACATGATCAATATTTACAGCTTCAATCAGCTGTTACCAAGACTTCCAGGTTCCGTGCCTCTGCAACTAATGCAACAAAGTCAAGCTCTGTGTATCAAGCCAGCCTAAGCCCCAGATCTGGCACGTTTAAAGATGGGGTACAAAGGGCCGCATGTGCAAGGGTTGTTGGGAGAGACAAACTGAAGCGTCGTGGTGAATGGTTGGGCCCATTAACTGCTCCTGTTGATGCAAATCCTTTGACACTAAACAGTATCAGCCCTGCTTCTACCAGTGAGAAGTGTGATGCAGATTGTTCAAGAAACATTGTTACCTCAGTTCCACTGGACTTGCCTCTTTCATTTCCCTTGTTGCCATCTATATACTCTCTTGGCACTTGTCCGCCTCCTGAGGTTTCTTTGGAGAAACAGTTTAAGCCTTACTATTGCTGGTGCCCACCATGCCCATCTTCACTGCAATACACTGTTACCCCCTTGCATCTGCCAGCTACATCTGTAGATCCATTGCCCCTACCACCTTTTAGTTCGCTTCTAGCAAGTGAGCAGACCCCATCTTCAGCAGTTTCTGCAAAGCTGGATACAACTGATCTCCCTTCCCTGAATCTTCCATCGATACTGCATGATCCGTTACTTCACCTCCCACTTCCCACGTCACCACTTATTCCCCTGCATGGTTCACAGGTTCCCACATTCACGCCGTTGATGTCTGATCCCATTGTGCATGTCCCAGTCATTGATGTGTGCTCTGCAGGGCAGGCGTATCTAGTGAGTTGTGGACCTTCTATATCTTCAGCAGTTCCCCTGCTTCCTAGCTTGAAGCCTCTGCTTCCAGAAACAGAGACATTAGTTGAGAGAAGTGCAAGGGAAACACTAATGAGACTCGTAGCTTCGACACCGCCTGCAAGCAATCCTCAGCTGGCCAACATTTTCCCTGTTGTCGTTCCTGATATGCCTGTAAGTATAAGCTTGTACTGATAATGTAAGACAAATAGTGCTGATAAACTGATGTTTTACATTCCTGTCCTATGGCTTGTTACTCTGTTCAATAGGTGAACAACCTCAGTGGCAAAGGCTTTGGTACATCTTGTGTTGCCGCTGTGTTTGGAAGTACGAAGTTGCACTCTGAGGATGAAGTTTCAAGTGAGGATGAAGATTCAAGAAGAGATGATTTTGCATGAGCCGTTTGCAGAATATGGTGGTAGCACCAATGAATGTGATGTACAGCATTGCCAGAAAATTTACCTTTAAGGGAGTTTGTCGCTATGGAATGTCGTAATATTTTGATGGGCATTTGCATCACCATGGTAATTAGGCTTAAAGGATTTGGTGGTCTGTTGCTGTGATCTAAGCATTGCCAACTAGCAGGCATCCAGTTGGCAAGTGTATTTAATTTTCTGTGCTGTATTTCGTTTTGACAAACTTGATGCGAACTTATAGTACTCAGTTATTTTGGTCGTTTTTTTATGAACATTTTGTTTCGCATATAGCGCGTGTTTGGATCAAGGCATCTCTTTGGTCAAGCATTGGTCAAGCAGAGATCTGAGTCCCGGCCAAAACCTGACAACTGGGAACGCTCCTGGGCTAGTCTGCTGTGCCTTGATCGGAACCATTCAGACAAACTTGAACCTTGAGCCCTTGTGTTGTCTTGTTGGGAACGGATGAACTGGTGTAGGGAAAGGTCAATTTTATAGCCTTGAAGCTTTGACCTATGCTACCAACCATCTTTTTTTTTTTAATCTTATTAGAACTGCGAAACCAACCCAAGGATGCTACGACTGAACAACACGCCCCTAGCTCGTTCATCTATTCTATCTTTATATATTCTATCTTTATATGACGGGCCATAAAAAAAGAACTTTATATGACGGGCCACAAAAAAAGAATAATTTTTTATGGCATGTGAGATGATCGCGCCTAGTAGCCACATATCAGCTGCGCTCAATATGCGGGATTCCCTTGGATCGGATCTTTCGCTTTGATGAATTTGGACCTAGCGAAAAGGACTAAGCCTTCGCGCAAACAAGCAAAGTAGAAGCAAGACGAGGAAGCGGAGCTATCGTAGAAGCAGTAGCTTCCCCCGAATAGACTAAATACGGTATCGGCTGCGCTCAATATGCGGGATTTCCGTTGGATCAGATCTTTCACTATGACGAATTTGGACCTAGCGAAAAGGACTCTTAAGCCTTCGCGCAAACAAGCAAAGTAGAAGCAAGACGAGGAAGCGCAGCTGTCGTAAGCAGTAGCTTCCCCGAATAGACAAAGTACAGAATCAAAATCAAGGGGACAAGGAGCCTACCAAGTACGGCAACAAAAGAAAAAAAGACATCACTACGCTTGTTCACCAAAGTTAAAGATAGAAGATGATAGCGATTCTACTTAACTTTATTACCACTGTTTCGCATGCCCTCGCGTTCCTTTTTCCATGTTGGAATTCCTTTCATGTCCATGCCATTGTTGTTTCTATTTTTAAAAACTAATAATATAAATTATCTCTAAAATTATATTTTATTTATTTTAAATTAGAAAAAAATGTAACGTGTACCAATTGTTTTTCTAGAAAATATAATTGGAATTTATTTGTCCTTTTCTCTAATGATTCTATTTGGAGCCATAAAACAGTAGGTGTAAGAATAAATAAGTTTCAAATAGAGCAACAATAAATAGATTTTTTTTTTTGAAAACGTATAGGTTTCATTTTTTAATTTAAAATGAAATATTATAGATTTTTTAAGATTTAATTACTAATTATAAAAATAGAAAAACTACCAACGAGGCCATTTTTTTCAATAAGTTTATGGGTGTACGTTGTCCATCTTTTTTTTGTAGTTTTAGGGTTTTGGTTGTCTGGATTCGTAAGCTTGAAAGTAAAACAACTTCTAAGGGCTAGTTTGGCAACCCCATTTCTCTAAGGGATTTTGGAAAATTGAGGGAAAAATAGTACATTTTCCAAGGGAAAAATGGAAACCCCTTTGAAAAATGGGGTTGCCAAACTATCCCTAAATAGTTAAGCTTATAAAATGAACTTTTTTCCCTGATTAATTTTTCTCAAATGCTTCTTACAGCCTGTTAATGCAGGCTGTTGTGCTCTTCTGGCTGAGCCTGTGACAAGATTCTAAATGACCTCCTGTCTATTGCTGCTGGTGTTTCTATATGTTTCCTCTGCCATTCCGTAAAGAAGGATGACCAGCATCCTCATGTTTGTCAGCATCAGTTTTTCAGAAACACAAGAACTGAGTTTCGGAATTTCCAAGGCTATACTGCAACCAATCAAGCACCTCTTCTATTCCCTAGTCTGTACCTGGCTGTCACTCACAGTATCTAGTGACACGTCTTAGTTTGAAGTTATTCCCTTGATTTGCTTTGTGCAACCCAATTGGTATTTTTCTACTAATCTTAATAACACTTGTTTGTGCCTGTAATATTGCTGTACATGGATTATATTCTAGGATTTCATGTATTTGCAAATACAGGGATTAATATCGGTTCCAACCAACTTGTCAGTTTCTGCCTGTTTGAGAAAACATTCAAGACAAATTTTGGTTCTGCTAGAATGAATGGATTAATTATTTTCCAACCCTAGAAGGGTGGTAATATAGTCTAGAGTACATGGACCTCATACACGGACCGAATATATGGGCTAACAACCACATACTCCAACACCCCCCTGCAGTTGAACTTCCGGCGCAGCGGAGTGGAAGACTGGACAAGAAGAAACACACACAGGGCTAAACACCCCCCCTCCCCTCTCCCCCCACAGTCTCAACTCTAGCCACGGCTGATGTTGAGGCTGGAACGGAACTCGGAGAAGGTCGACGCAAGGAGACCCTTGGTGAAGATATCAGCAAACTGGGATGTGGTCGGGACATGGAGAACCCGAACATCGCCGATAGCGACCCAGTCACGAACGAAGTGCAAGTCGATCTCCATATGCTTGGTCCGCTGGTGCTAAACTGGGTTGGTAGACAGGTACACCGAGCTAACGTTGTCGCAGTAGACGAGAGTGCTCTTGGCGAGCGAGATGTGAAGCTTAGCCAAGAGCTATCGGAGCCAGGACGCCTCCGCCATGCTTTTGGCGACAGCCTGGTACTCCGTCTCAGCACTAGAGCAGGAGACAACCGCCTGTCGCTTGGACGACCAGGAGACGAGGTTGCCGCCTAGGAAGACAGTGTAGCCGGAAGTGGACCGGCAAGTGTCCGGACACCCAGCCCAGTCAGCGTCAGTGTAGACGACAAGCTCAGTGGAGGAAGACCGGTGGAGCAGCAGGCGTGGTCAATAGTTCCACAGAGGTAGTGGAGGAGACGCTTCAGGGCAGTGAGATGTGGCTCGCGAGGATCATGCATGTGAAGACAGACTTGCTAAACTGCATAGGTGATGTCTGGCCTGGTGAAGGTAAGTTACTGCAGGGCACCAGCAAGACTCTGGTAGGCAGTAGAATCAGCAACGGGGGTGCCCACATCCTCGGATAGCTTGGCCTAAGTGTCAACAGGGGTAGAACAGGGGTTGCAGTCAGTCATTTCCGCCCGCTCCAGGACATCAAGAGTGTACCGCCGCTGGTGGAGGAGAAGGATAGAAGGACGGGGCTCAACGGTGACACCCAAGAAGTGGTGGAGCACACCAAGGTCCTTCATAGCAAACTCCTGCTGCAGGGAGGTGATGATCCGCTGAAGCAGGTGCTGGCTGGAGGCTGTGAGAACAATATCATCAACATAGAGGAGCAGATATGCAGTCTCATCTCCACGGCGGTAGACAAACAGGGAGGTGTCTGACTTGGCCTCAGTGAAACCCAACGTCACCAAAAATGAGGCGAACTGAGAATACCAAGCCCGAGCAGCCTGCTTCAAGCCGTAGAGGGACTTGTTGAGCCGACAGACCATCTCAGGACGAGCAGGATCAACAAACCCCACTGGCTGGCTGCAGTAGACTGTCTCAGTCAGAGTGTCGTGAAGGAACGCTTCTTCACATCCAGCTGGTGCACGGGCCAGGAGCGGGAGAGAGCCAGCGAGAGAACTGTGCGCACTGTAGCAGGCTTCACCACTGGGCTGAAAGTCTCATCATAGTCCACGCCGGGGCACTGGGTGAAGCCTCGGAGAACCTAGCAAGCCTTGTAGCGATCCAGGGTACCATCGGCTCGCCGCTTATGCGTCCAGATCCATTTGCCAATGACCACATTGCAACCAGACGGACGCGGCACCAGGTCCCACATCTGGTTGGCAAGAAGCGCCGCGTACTCCTCTTCCATCGCGTGACCCCAATGAGGATCCGCCAGGGAGTCACGGACGGAAGAGGGTACAGGAGAGACCCACGGCTCAGCAGCAGCTGCCGATAGGACCTTGGAACGAATAACACCAGCCGCCCGCCGCGTCACCATGGGGTGAACGTGACTCGGATCCCGGTGGAGAACGGGCGGGTGGTACACCGGCGATGAGGCCCAAGAGCGTGTCGGGGCACGGGCAGGTGGCTCCAGTGAAAGTGGTGCCGCAGGAGGTGTTAGTGTCGACGGCAGCGCCGGCTCCGGTGGAGGGGGCACCGCCGGTGGTGTCGGTGTCGACGGCGGTGCCGGCTGGCGTTGGTAGTCACGCACCAATTGCGCGTAGCGCGCGTAAAGCGCCGGAGACGGCGGTGCCAGCTCGGGGGGCGGCACCAAGCGACGCTGGTAGACACGCACGGGCTTGGTGTAGCGCGCAGGAGGTGCCGGAGGTGGGGCTGCGCATGGCGCGGCAAGAGTCTTCGGTGCCGCGTGTGGCGAAGTGAGAAACTCCAGGGCCGCGTGCGGCACAACAGTGGTTGCCGAAAGCGGCACCAGTGCATTAGGGAAAACTGCCGATGGAAAACCTGCAGGACACTCAGACAAGGGTAGCTGAGCCACCGGGTCAGTCGGAAACAAGGTCTCCAACTCGTGGGAGGCTGGAGTAGAGGTGGTGGAGAAAGGGAAATCTGACTCATCAAACACAACGTGACAGGAGATCAAGATCCGGCGGGATGTGAGGTCAAAGCAGCGGTACCCCGTGTGGTCAGGGGAGTAACCAAGAAACAACACACACCGAGTCGAACGGGGCGCTAGCTTGTGGGTAGCAGTGGCGGAGGTGTTGGGGTAACAGGCACACCCGAAGACACTGAGGTGATCGTAGCCAGAAGGGGTACCGAAGAAAGCGTGGTGTGGAGTGGGAGCTGGCGAGGCAGTGGAAGGAAGGCGGTTGAGCAAGTAGGTGGCGGTTGAAGACTCTTAGCCCAGAAAAGAGCAGGAAGAGAGGCCGGGACCAGGAGGGTGCGCATGACATCGTTGGTGGTACTAATCATCCGCTCAGCCTTGCCGTTCTGGGAGGAGGTATATGGACACGACATGCGCAGCTAAACACCACGAGAGAGAAAGAAGGAGCTAGCAGGAGGCGTTGTTGTCGAATTCACGCCCGTTGTCACACTGGACGGCCTTAATGGTGAGGCCGAACTGAGTGGACACCCATGTAAAGAAGTGGGAGATCGTAGAGAATGCCTCAACTTAGAGCGCAAAGGAAAAGTCCAGGAATAATGAGAGAAATCATCCAACACCACCAGATAGTACTTATAGCCAGAAATGCTGAGTACAGGAAATATCCACAAATCACAGTGTACAAGATAAAAAAATATGAGCCGCATGTGAAGCAGAAGTAGGAAAAGGAAGTCTAACATGGCGGCCCAACTGGCACGCGTGACAAAGATGCTCATCAGGAGCTCTAGTACAAGGAACACCTGCCCTATGACTAAGCTGAGTCAAAACGTCGCGGCCGGGGTGACCAAGGCAGCGGTGCCAAGTAGTAGAACGAGTGGCGGTGAAGGCAGTTGATGAAGAAGGCGAAGGAGAAGTCGAAGGTGGTGCAACGGAAGTGGGAAACCGAAGGGGCAAAGGGGCCCTGTGCTGTCACATCAGAGAAATGGACTCTGGGAAGCCAAATCCTTCACAGTAAGACCAGAAGAGTCAAATTCGACAGAATAGGAATTGTCAGCTGTAAATTGGCGAATGGAAAGAAGATTACGAACCATGTTGGGAGCGACAAGAACATTGGGAAGACGAAAAGAACCATGAGCACCCACACTACCCACGGAGGTGACAGAAAAACCAGAACCATTCCCGACCATGATGGAAGAGGGGCAAGAAGGATGGGGAGGACGAACAGAAGAGAGTATATCAGCATCTGATGTGGTGTGGAAGGAGGCACCCGAGTCAGCGATCCACTCGGTGTTGACTGGCGGTGTCAGCCCATGGTGCTGAAGGACTGAGCCAGCGCAGCCTGGTCCCATCCAGCAGGCCACGTAGGTGAAACAGGATGAGGCTATGAGGGTGGAGCCCGAGCCCAAGTCGGCGCGAACGGAGGAGGAGCGGCGCCAGCGAACATGGCCGTCGGCTGGTGCTGAGGGCGAGGACCTCCCCCTGGGGCCTGGAATGGCCACATCGAGATGTGCCCTGACCATGGGTTGCTGAAGGACGGCCAGGGCGCACCCGCAGCAGGAGGAGGAGCCGCCGTCTGTGTACTCCCATGACCAGCACCACCGCGCCCACCGCCCGCCGATGACGCCCGCCACAGCCCCCTCCACCCTCGCTTGGCCCGAGGGGAGGAACGTGTTGACGCGGCTTAAGTACAAAAATTATGCATCATTTTATGTGGTTTTTCATTGATTTTATGCGTCAACTATATCTTTTACTAACATTTATCACCAATAATTGTGGATTTTGCAATATTGTCTTGGAAATATGCTACATGTGATTTTTACAGGTTTTAGGCCAATTTTTCGCGAAATTCACCATGATCCACTTCGAGTAAGAAAAGACCGCTAGATGACATGAATTGAAGATGAAGAACAAGGAAGGATTGGTGAACTCATAACTCCCTCTGTGTTGATCAAGGTTTCCTAATCGGAAGATTCAATAAAGTGTCAAGAGCTACAAGAAAATGAAGATATTTATTCAATAAAGATGTCAAATATGTCAAATACTAGAAGATTTCATCAAGTCTCGGCCCATTACAAAGATTCCAGAAGGTTTAGAGTCCTAAACGCCCCCAACAAGTGTTGCTTGGACATTAAGCAAACACCACGCGAAAGATGGAAGAAAAAAGACGCCAGAAGAATCCGGGTCGGCCGACCCGGAGTCCTCTGGTCGGCCGACCTCAGGCTTTCCTACGTCGGTTCGAGTTTTTCTTTTTACCACGTCTTCTCTAGGGTATAAATAGCGACCGTAGGCCCCGAGATCGGGCATCCAATTCATTATCAAGGCGCGGAGGCGACGACAAGAGGGACAACAACTAGATGAGAGTGGAGGGTCGAGTTTCTAGTTTAGAATTAGAGTACTTCTAGTTCCTAGAGGTGATTAGAGCCCTTGCACGGTGCTCTAATTATCTAGCTCCAGAGGTCTAATTGTATCATCAAGAGGTATGGCCATGGTTGTAAGTATGATACAATTTATTAATGAAGCATTGTTCTTGTCTAATTATCACGTTCTTGTTTTAATTATGCTTGTTCTAGCTCTAATTAGCTTTAGATCTGGATGCTTGTTGATTAGATCATGTTTTTAAAAGGTTATTGATCGTTGATCTAGCTTACTAATAATATAGTTGTATATCTAGTTCATGTGATCATGGTTATTAGAGGTTCTAGTTGTGCTAACTATGTTATTAGACCATATAAAGTAATTAGAGGTGCATTCTCTAATTATGTGTCTGTTGAAAGTTTCTCGTCGATTACCTGGTTACTAGTGACAGTAGAGCCTGGGGAAAGGTTAAGCCGATCTAGGGGGTTAGGTTGATTGATCTTGATTTAATTATGCTACGATGAATATGCTTGAACATGCTTGTCTACCTTGAGCTACTGGTTATCTCGCTACTTTAATCTTGTTGTGGCGCCCTTTATCATGCTGTTTTGGATCCCTTTAGAGCTTGATTAGAATCTAGTTAATACCCTTTAATTAGATTTCTAGTTCTGTTCTAATTGCCTATCTTATATATATATATATTAGTATAGTTTAGCTATAGATTAGATATAGTTTAGGCTAGTTTAGAGATAGATTAGATTACCTTTTTACCCTTTAGTTTACCATAAACTCTTGTTAATTAGTTCTCAATTAGTTCGTTTTCTGGATTGACAAACCCAAGATACTCATCCTGGGGAAAGCTACACACGATACTGTGCGCTTGCAGTATAAGGATTTGGCGTGCTTAAGTGCCGTCAACAGAGCGCCAAGTAGAGAGGTGGCCGGCGGGGCGGTGGAGCACGGTGGAGTGGCGACGAGTACTGTAGAAGAGGAGGAAGACCCGGATGTCCCGAACTTGGTGATCTCCTCCAGGACAAGGTCATCCCGAACCTGCAGGAAGGAAGGGAAGGGCCGCTGCCTGGTGATCCATGTCCGCAGGTGGGCGTAGCTATCGTTGAGCCCTCGCAGGACATTGAGAACCAAGATCCGGTCGTCCACTAGGCAGCCGAGGTCGTGAAGAGCATCAGCCATGCCCTTCATCCGCCGGTAGTAGTCGCCAACGGAGAGGTCCCCCTAAGTGAAGTTGCCGAAGGCGGCGTCGAGCTGGAGTGCGCGGGCCTCAGCGTTGCCAAGGAACTAGCCCTCGAGAGCGAGCCACGCCTGGCGTGCGGTGCCACCGTGAGTCCGAACGATATTGTGGAGATCTAGGGAGAGAGTCCCAAAGATCGAGGATACAACGACACTATCGAGGCGCTGCCACGCCGAGTCCCGCGCCACAGTCGGCGTGTCGAGGAGGACGTAGTCCTCGAGGGCGTAGCGGCGGAGGATGAGGAGTACCAGGCGCCAGCGCCCGTAGGAGGTCGAGGCGGGGTCGAGGACGACAGGGACCAGGGCTCGGATGTTCTGGACACCGACGGCCTGGAGGTAGCTGAGCAATCATTGGATCAGTCGGGTCCGGCCGGGTGCACAACGGGGCAGACGGAGCCCGGTGAGAGGAGCTGACGCCACCCTTAGTGGAGTCGAGGAGGGGCTGCCGGGCGGAGGAGCCAAAGAGGTAGTGCTCCGCCTCAGCGACGCGGCCAGCAAGGGCATCAGCCGTAGTGCACTCACTCTTTGAGGCGAGGGCAGCCGCGTGTACGCGTTCCTGAGCCACCGCGGCCTCAGTCTTGGCAACGAGGAGGGCGACAGTGAGGGCGGCACTGGCCGACGGTTGGTAGACGCCAACTCCATTGGGAAGAAGAAGGGGCCCCTCTGAAGAACCGTCAGCGGCAGAGGGCACTCCACCCCCAGCAAAGGTAGAGGGCAGCACCCCAGCACCAGGGGGAGTACTCGTGGCCGGCAAGGGGGCGACCAGGGGCGGGGCCAGAGCACCGGTTGCATTGGATCGGGGCTGAGGCGGAGGTAGGTCGCCGGGCGGTGGATCCCCTATTGCTACAAGTACCGGAGACGACGAGGAGACGGCGGCAGCTGCAGCGGCGGTCGCGGTACCCGCAGGGAGAGGCATGGCCCAGGCCGGGCGGCGCCCGCGGCAGCCACGACAGCGGCGGCGTTGGGGCCTGAGGAGGAGGCGGGAAGGAGGAGGTAGGGGGCGGCGGCGCAAGGCCAGCCATGGCGCGGCGGCAGCAGCCAGCGGCGGTCGGTGGAGAGAAAGGGAGGGAGAGGAAGAGAAAATTGAAAACCTAGGCTCTATACCATGCTAGAATGGATGGATTAATTATTTTCCAACCCTAGAAGGGTGGTAACGTAGTCTAGAGTACATGGGCCTCATACATGGGCCGAATATATGGGCTAACAACCACATACTCCAACAGGTTCAATACAGAAGGGAGAAATAACAATTATGGAAAAATCTTTCAGCATTAGATACAAGTATTTTAGTTTTGATATGGCTGCACCAACTGTTTTTTTAGAGAGAGGTATACTAAACAATTCATTAAAGGGAAAATTGCATATATGCCCCTGTTTGCGATCTAAGTGTACATTTGCCCCTGTTTCTTAAAGTTTGCATGTGTGACCCTGTTTTTTAAACGTGAAACAACCGTCTACCCCTAATTTCCAACGGCGTTCACTGATGCATCTTCCAGTTAATAAAAAAAAGGAAATATGGAAAATCATAGATGGAAAAAGTCTCTCTTGCCCCGTCGGCCCTCCTCTCCCCGATCCAGATCCTCTGCAGTCACCGAAAGCGACGTCCGGCTGCAGTCACTCATTCGCGCCGTCCGTTCCGATCCAACGACGCAGCTCTCATGGGCCCACGCGCTATCTTCCTCTCAGCCGCCCAAGCAAAGCCCAGCCACACAAGCAAGCCGAGTCCGTAGCCGTAGCCTGCGCTGGCCTCGGCGGTGTCGCCGCCACCGTCCGTGCTCGGAGTCAAGAGTCTCAAGACAAGGCCGGCGTCGTGTACAGTGTCGTCAAGGTTCGCAAAGCGCTTCTCGGCTGCGGCACCGGCATCGAATGTTTGGTCCTGGGGTGCACGCCCATAGCCGTTACCTGCCGTTAAGTGAACAGAGGCAATGGCAAGCTTGAGATTCAGAAAGTAGGGGCATGCAAAGTCTAAAAAAGAAGGGCAAACGTCCAATTGAAAGGCGTACACTAAAAAAAAAAGGGGGCGAAATGAGGGTAGTTTTGCAATTGGCCCTTAATTAAACTACATGTACTGGACTAGCAGGGGTAAGAAGCTTTTATTTTGTCGACGTTTTCTGAAAAGACCTGCCTGGCCAGGTGATCCCTCTTAGTAAGGCCATGCTAATTGATCCTTATCAGCTTATGTCATGTCAGCAGAAAAGGGAAGGGATGCTCAAAGGAAGAGAACACCATATATAGTCAACCATCACAACTCACCTACCATACATATGCTTTTACCAATAAAAAATTGGGGTGGGAAGTGCAACATGGGTGTATTCAAAGGTCGAAGTAATAATACTATACATATATGTTTTCCATTTGTATTGTGCATTAGTGGTGCTCAGTGCATAGTGATGCAACTGATTTAGACTACTTAGCTTCCTTAACCAACATAGGTGATGGAAAAAAACACACTTGTTGACTTGTTGCAAGATGGATTCAAAACCAGCTATTTTTTAGCCTACACCAACTTGCTTGGGATTAAAAGTCTATGTTGTTGATTTGTTGAACCATAATCAGCCAGATTTTTAATTAATCAATTACATATTCAACTTACCATTATTCGATTCATATCTTGCCATGTAGTATCTTAATCTGCCAACTAATGTCATGGAATGGGACACCTTAAAAACATAGGTATATTCTATATTGGTAGCTTGTCAATCTTCCCATCCTTGAAATCTTGTCAGCACTACCAATTATCGATTAGTCAGCAATGTCTTGTTTTTCTGCATGTAAACCTTGCGTCTGTAGCAGAAGACATCATCTATATATTTGTGAGGGGATCTCACCTTTAATTTAATAGTAAAGTCAAGGTCTCAAGGTCCCATGTCCAGGCAGTGAGGAGGGAACTAACAGGATCCAATTGCCCTCCTGCGTAGCTGAACTTTCATTGGCACCACCACTAGGCTCTGATCTCCGCTCATGTTCTCTTCTTCTTCTACAAATCAATCATATTCTTGATTCAGGTCTGATTAAACCCTTGTCACTTAGAATCAAACCTTGTCTTGCAGATCTCTTGCATCTCACACTCAATAATTTTCATGTTTTTATAACATCTGAATCTCAATCTTTGTTTGCTATTGTAGTATTTTCCCCTCCTTTTTCAGTCCACCTTTTTTTGGTGAATAAAAAGAACCTCAAACTTATAAAGCTTAAGGTATATATTGATTTGGACAAAAGGTGCATAACCTGCTCTTTTCTCTCTGAACCTGAACTCTGGGAGTTATTTTGTACTGCATGTCTTCTGAGTCATGATTCCTGACATCTAAATCATAAACCTATGTCTTCTGATGTCTGAATCATATACCTGCAGCACCAGACCTTCAGGTTCAACGCCCCGCTCTCCAGACTTCAGGAGCTACTTTGAAGATGTTGCCTCTTGAAAACGAGCCTGGCCACTGAATTTGCTTGATTTTATTCTTGCAAGGAGGTTGAGTGAGGGGACTTAAGATAGTTATGGGAGTTGTGCTTCTGGGCTTCCTGGGCCAGCTAGTCAAACGGCGAGCTTCTCTGCGGTGGAAGCAAGCGGGAAGAGCATCTTACCGCTGCAGCTAGAGCTCCTGATCTTTCTTAACTTCCTGCTACCTAGATACATAGTTCTACTGATTATCCATGTACCTTTATGCATGAAATTTGAGCTGTGAGCACATTAAAGGGGATGAGCACACATATCAAACAATTGTTAAGAGCCTTGTGTTCTGATGGTCTATGGAGGTATGGTGTCTTCTGGTCATTCAAAAGCGAGATGAATGGGTGGTAAGTCTATTTGTTTGTTATCTGTCACAACATTATTGAACTAGCATGCATGGAAATTTAAAGAAAATAAAGCAATTCCGATTCTTATATCAAGCCAAAGAGGTACTAGTGCCCACCATACAATCTTCAAGTATGCTCAATAACTTTTCACAGTTTAAAGTTATTGTTGTAACTAGACCTGTTATGGTTGAATGAGAACATGAGCCAAAATACTATACTTGAAGTTGGCATGGATTAACACCAATCTGGCATTAAGAAATTTCTGTTTGTAGTATGTATTCATGTCACTCATTCATAATTGGTAACTGCATTTAGCAGGATCTTGACTTGTGGTGATGTCTATGTCAATAAAATGGAAGAAGACAGACAGATGGGAGATATATCTACTGGCCCCACTGTTAGTAAGAATCAGATAATTTCGTCCTCGTGCTGCAACAAAAGCTATCCATTTTGTCCCATTGAGGCAGCACTGCTGAATATGTCTAGTCATTTGTACCCTCTTGGAGAAGGGTAAGCATGCTTGAATGCTACTCAACTTCTTTCAGTTAATTTCAGATGCACATGTTTGTGAGTGATTATATTTTTCCAAGTCTGCAATTGTTGTCTGTAACATTCCCACTTTGTCAGGATTATTGGTAAAGTAGCGCTTACAGGACAATATTGCTTTATTTCTGCCAATGAACTTTGTTCAACATCTATGCATGAAGTGAGTTGATTTACAGTTAGCCGTCCACACCTATTTTACTGTTGTGTGCATAGACAGGATGTGGCTTCAGCATCTTATATTCTTATCTTTTCAGTATCAAAAAGACTGGCAGCTTCAGTTTGCGGCAGGAGTCAAGGTACAAGTGACTAGGCTATAGCTGACAATTTATGCTTATACTATTAAACAGCTGCACTGCAAACATCCCACTTGACTAGGCTGATGATGATTATTTCTTACCCATAGACAGTTCTACTTGTACCGGTGGTTCCTCACGGGGTTCTCCAAATGGGCTCTTTAGATACGGTATGCTCAACTGAGTTATTTTTTGACATGATTAGTATTTGTATTAGCTAGCCTGTGTCTTGTCTGACTACATTGCCCTACTGCTATCAAGTGAGGAATTTGCATGGGTTTTTAGAGTTTGAATCATTGCTGCATAATTGTTATGTTTATTTCATAATGTTTCTTTTTTTAATTATCTTCAGGTCTTCGAAAGTGCAGCATTGGTTGCGCTCATCAAGGACTTGTTTCATGAGCATGGTAATGCTTCGGTTTTTCATGCCTCTTTATCCGCTGGGTCTGCCTACTCAAATACTTTGAGGCCACCAACTGCAACTCTATCAATAGATCATCCAGATGTTAACTTGATTGATTGTTCTGCTCAGATCTTGAATGCTGACAGTTTAACACATCCCTTCAGTACATCGGAATTTCCAATATTAGAAGATATCACTGTGGGCTCTTACAGAAGTAGTCAAACAGGTTGGCCTAATGGGCTGTTGGATGGTAATGGAACCATGGAGCATGAACATTTTGATGGCTTTACGCTGACAGATATGGCACATGGTTATCAAGAGAATACTCATGGCTGCACTTTTTTTCTTAATGATGGTGTAGTGACTTCAAATTTTTCAATTCATTCAGAGTTTCACAGAGATCTCATGGTAATGTCCAGGGAAGAACATGAGCTCTTCGTGTGGCACAATAGGTTGAAACAACAAGAACCTACAAGCCCTGCTCTCCTTCAAGTGAATGGCAGCACCAATTTTTATATGGAGCTTGAAACCAAAAATTATTCAGAATTGTTACTAGATACTATAATTGACCATATTGGTAATGCATCAAACAGTGAATCTTCTCCCTCAACTGATTCTACATTATCATTTGAAGCACAAGTTAAAAAAGGTCATGCATTGAGGCTGGATGAATTGTCAGTTCCTGATATCCCAGGTGATCAAGAACTTTCACCTATCTCCATGAATGAAGGGTTCATAAGTTGTGCAATAAATGATGGGAATGCGGAAACCAACAAGATGCTAACGAAAGAATGCTTAGTTCAAAATACGCTCAGGGCAAATTCAACTGAAATCAAAATAAGATGCAGAAAAGCGGAGCTCCAGAGACCAAGACCAAGAGACAGGCAATTAATCCAAGATAGGATGAAGGGTTTGAGAGAGCTCATTCCAAATGCATCAAAGGTTCAGCTTCAAACATTTTTTTAAGCCTCCTTAAAGTTGCGATTATTTTTGCAAATATGAATGGGGTAAGTGTTGATTACATCTTGTTGTATAAACAGTGCAGCATTGATGCTCTACTGGGCAAAACCATAGCTTACATGCTGTTCCTCCAAAGTGTATCTGCAAAAGCTGAGATGGTAAGCTTCTTTGAATTCAAATATAACGGTTAAGATGCAGTATCGATAAATGAGCCACACAATCCATGCAATATTTGTTCAAAATCTCATCAATTTTCTTTTATACCACATTGATTGTATGGCTATCTTCAGTAAATTCAACATCTGAGTATCTCCTGCTTTGAGAAACTTGACTAGGATTTCGAGACAGAAATAAATTAATAGAGTTAATCTTTCATGAGTTTTTTTTACAACTAATCGTTCATCTTCTGCTGGTATACGGAGGTGATATTTCTGTTTTGTATTTTTAAGTCTCATGCTTAGTTTCTGTGTTGCCACGACACTGAAACAGGTTCAGAAAACATTGGAAAACAAGTACCATAATGAGACCCGGAAGCAACTTGATAGCTGCCCACTGAGAGTTGAAGAGCTTAACCAGCCTGGTCATCTTCTTATTGAGGTAACTGATCTGGCACGGATCAGTTTTGTGGTTGCATGGTTTGAGGTCGTTTCACCATTTGCTTCATCCAGATGTTATGCGAGGACTATGAAGTCTTTCTTGAGATGGCGCATGTGTTGAAGAACCTTGAGGTGAGCATACTGAAAGGAGTGCTGGAGCATCGTTCTGACAAGCTCTGGGCTCGCTTTGTCATTGAGGTACATCAAACAACCTTTTGTTTTCAACCTGTTCTGTGGAGTGGTGCATCAAAGATTTGTGATATCTCCGAGCATGTTTATAAGTATCGTATTTGGCTTTTCATTCTTCCATGTAACTCAGCAGGCTTCAGATGGTTTCAACCAGATGCAGATTCTGTGCCCGCTGATGCATCTCCTACACAGGAAGAGATGAAGTTAGCAGGACATGTTTCTGTGTCCTTGAAATGTTGTGGTTGATGCAGACACCTGAGACTGGCTGCTTCTCTGTTTGCTTGGTACTATGTACACCTAAATAATGGATGGATGTGGGTGGATGCAGATACCTAAATAATGGATGGATGTGGGTGGATGCAGATACCTTCAGACTGGCTGCTTCTCTGTTTGCTTGGTACTATGTACAGCTACATAATGAATGGATGCATAGACTGGACTGATACAGCTAAATAATGGATGGATGCAGACTGGAATATTGTCATTCCCTCTACCTAATGTTACAAAGGTCCCAATCAGGAATCTGGAAACAACCTGTTTTAATTCACAAATTTCTATTTCCTATTCAATTCGTAGATGATGAGTTATATCTAGATATCTAGAGGATGTGGCCAAATTTTAGACTCCAAAATTTTAATGCTTATAAGACAACCCGAGGCAGTTTGTGTATGATGAGCGATTAAATAGCCTAGCAGCCTGTGGAAGTGCATATGTTGCATTTCATTTCAAGTAGCCGTGCAAAATAAGAATACACTTGGATAGCGAGTCCGGTCAGTCTAAGAACACATCGATTGATTAGATAGAGTCTGTAATCGTCAATAGTTAAACATACGATTTTTGTGGCATCATCGTATGGTAGCCAATAGGCTATAACAACAGCCACATTGCTTTAACTGTAAATTACTACGATAGTAGCAAATAGTGTAGCTATAAACTAGTAAAAAATTATACATTCTAAATTTCTAAGCGTAATGCTAACCGCTAACTCCACAGTGGCACGTTAAACAACCTATAGGGGTTATGAGCACAATTTAATAAGCTTAGCTTGGCCCTTCAGCGATCCAGCATTCCTAGCGTCCCTAACGATCAGGCCATCAAAACGCAACATTAAAAAAATGTTAAATCGATCCTTCATTTTGCCTGATACATCAATACCCGTACATGCCAAGCTGCAACATAAAATTTCCATGATATAACAAATTTACAACTTCTGCATCAGGATACGATACTATACACAAGCTACTGGCGTCCAAATCGAATCGCCATCAACGGGGGGCACTTCACACAACTCCCACACCTGGAAAGCTACAGTGGTCAACAACCTGCGCCTAACCAACCAGCCAGCTAAACCCTCCTCCGTGTGCGCCTTTCACTAGCCTCAACACTTTCCACTGGAGTTGCGCCTTCGTTCCCGCAAACTCCCCTTTTTCGGTTAACAGATGCAGGATCATCATCCAATACCGCCACAGTAGCTAACAAGTCAGATAGTAGGGATGGGAATGTCTCCTCCAAGTAATTAAAGCCTTCCGTCCCCATAACAGCTGCAGGAAACAAGAAAAGGCAACGGCAGAGCACGAGAACATAAGCACAGAGGCACATAACAGGCTAAAACTGTTACTTAATAAAAGAAATGTACTACCTCTGTTCATGTTTATATGACGTCGGCTAGCTCAAAATTGAGCTGTCGGATGACATACATAAAAAAAACGGAGGGAGTAGGTGTAACAAGAGTACAACTCGATTGAGTTTTTCGGATTAACATTACAACCACACAGAAAAACAGGCCTCTAAAATGAGGGATCTAAGAAGCAAATACTTGAATATTTTGTTGTTGACAAGATGACTGGACCTAGAATCATCATGCAAAAGCACACGTGCGTCAATCACCATGATATAAAACAGGAAGCCTAACAATAGAACAAAGAGTGCTAAATAACCCTTCTGCGGAATTGGATGCACCATAGAACTACTAGTGGAACACCATAATATATCTTCAACACCGCTTCATACATATGCTTGGAAGCATACTACTTTTATGGTTCATAGGCAAAACCATGGTTTACGAGAATACCATAGGAGTACTTTATAACATGAGATGTTGAGCTACGTTGCAAAAAATTCTATTTTAAAAAACATAGTTTAGTAGATACCATAGTCACCAAAAAAAGGGGGTCCATAGCAACGGCCCTCGACCCGGAGTCATCGACCTCGACCCGGGTTCCGTGGATCATTTCCGTACCCACCTTGTAAAACACTCTTACAAGTGTCGACCCTCATCCCACGACCCCGCACCTCAACCCCATCGACCTGGGTCCTTGGTGACTATGGTAGATACCATGTTATTTTGGAGTTTTCTCAACTGAAACCAAAAGTTTTCATGGTTTTGGCTAGCTACTTTCCTATTTCCACACAACTACAATGGTTTGTGATGTTGCATCCAAACAATTGGTTGTTACAAGAAACAACATATGTATGGAGTTGGATAAAAACCATAGTATTTATGTCAAAACAATTACAAACTAAGATATTCTAAAACCATGCTTTTAAACAGGCCATTAAGCTTATAATTCTTCGCCTAACTTACAATGGGAAGCAGCTTCCATTCCTTTTTCACTACTTCAGACAAAGATATGTTTATAGGGGGCAGATTCTTCACAAGCAGTCAGGTTGCAATAACAAAGTAGGTTGGCAAACACATCATAACATGCTTCTTCATTTGTGTTGACATGGTCAATGCAACTAGAAAAAAGTTGCATAGCTAGGCATAAACTAACAACGTTTCAGCATAGCAGTATATCGATTAAGGCTGTGTTCTTTCCCTGGAAAGGGCAGGGGAAATCCCGCAACCGTGCCGGGCGCGCGTGGGTAGCATCAGAATTGGGATACGACTATACGAGGATTGGATGGTCAGGGGAGCTGCGGGCGCCTGCTGCGGGATTTTCCCAGCCCACTCCCACTCAAAAAAGCAGAGCCTAAGTATCAATGGAGCAAACATTTCAAGCTACCACACTGAAGATGGAAAATAATAGAAGCGCAGATATTGATGGGCTGATGTTTAGAGGGCAAAGAAAGGAAGAAAATTTCATTGTTATGTTGGAATAGAATTCACAATCAATTTTTTAAATACCACAAAGATCGCACCAAAATAATTAACCACACCCATGAACAAACATGCACCATACAAACATAGAATGTGTACAACACGGTCACCAACCCAGAGCTGGGGTCACACAAAGGCACATTATGCTGACTTCAGGAACTCACAGCTTTGAGTTTTTACCCTTGGTGTTGTTTGGATATTCAGATATGAGGGATGGGATAGGGAAATGAGGTATGGGATAAATCATATCCCTTGTTTGGATAATGGTATAGGGAAATGAATGTGAGTATGTAATCCTCCATCTCTACAAAACGAATCCAAAACCAAACCGCGGGCATCCGATAGAGCCACGTCACCATTAGCCCGCTAATGCGATCTGGCGAGCGTGCGACTCGAGCCGTCCGATGTGAGCTGGTTCGGGTCTCATGCCCGTTTCGTCGAAGCCCCATGGATCGCGAAAATTCGCGGTCCGTCACCCTGCTTGCGCGCGCGGCGGCTGTTTCGTGCTCCCCTCGTCGTCCGCCCTTCCCCACCGGCTGGTCCTGCTCAATCGAGCACTTCTCTTTCCTCAAGGACGTCTAGGATGGGGAACCCGCTGGTGACCGTCGCTCACTTGATCCCCTCATCGTCCGGCTCTGCCTCTTCGCTTCTCCATGGCGTACCGCACAACTGCCCCTCCCTCTGTCTGCCAAGCCTCTAGGTTGCCTGTGTCGCAGTCGCGGACCTGCGCCAGCAGTTCCCTCTGCTTTCTCCCTGCCTCCCTGCTCCGCTGCAACGGCTGCGCCTCCCTCTGCCTGCTGCGTGCCTCCCTCCCCACTGCCTGCCAGGTTTGACCTCTGTTTCTGCTCCTGTCTTTCTCTAGAATCTATTCCTTTCCCCAAGATCCCGGCACCCACCATGAACCCATGACGAGCTCCTCGTCCCCTTCCAGAAAGCAGAAAGGTAAGGGACCCTCCACTCCCAATCCTATGGATTCAATGCCTGGATTTTGCCTATCGATGTGACTAATGATTAGATATATAGATCGATCTATTTTCACTTTGCAGGTACTGAATAGGACTACTTCCAAATCGACGGTACAAGAGCAATTTAGCACCACACAATTTCAAGCACAAGATCTCCAAAAACCTCTAAAGTTAGCACCTATCAACATCATCACAAACCTCCCTGCAGTTTCCCTTTTTTTCTATTGATTTTAGGATATCATTCACTGGCATTGTTTCCTGTCTCCAAATAGATGGCATATACCGATCAAGAACCCCTAAACCCTGTTCTTTTCTTGGTCTCTGTTCTTGATTTCTAAGGATTTCCTTTGATCTTGGTCATACTATGTGGAAGTGAATTTGAACTGCAGGCCTAGTAGATAATTGCTTCTGACTAACTCATGGACCACAATGTTAATTTAGTCACCCCCTTTCATTTAGTTATCTTATCTGCACATTGAGCTGAAGCCATATGTTAGTACATCCTTTCTATCCACAAAACCAACATGGCTGCCTCAGCTGTTTGATGGCCATCCATGGCGTGCTCGTCGCCTTCCTACTGCCCAGCGCTTGAAGAGCCAACTAAGTCTGCTGCTCCTTTGCAATAGCACGTGCACACCACTCTCCTCAGCACCTGTACAATCTTTTCTCCACCTTGCTCAGGCGCAGCAGCGCTATGAATCCCAATGGGCCATTCATCTCTTTTTATAGACTTAATCTCCATTCAGTTATATGATTCCCATTGTCCACTGAATTGGTCAATAACATGTTTGTGTGCAGTATAGATCATATGATCTTTAATAATGAAAATTAATTTGTTCGTTCAAATCTTATGAGAGAAGGTATCAAACGATAAAAAAAGCTCAAAATTCTTCAAAGTGGACATGCATGGTGTGTCTGTGTATATTCCATTTTGAGCATTTGGGCATGTACATATGGCGTATTGTTGTGATCTATAAAATCTAAGTTAATAGAGATATGATCATGTAAGACTGTATGTCTCTACTTCTCTAAAAATATCATGTATACTACATTATTTTCATATTTGTTGGATTTAATTAGTAGATGATTTTGTTCTATAACTTATATATTGATTTGTTTATCTACATTTTATGAAAGTTAGTATATGAATATGTGTATATCTGTAGTGTTATCGTCGCTTTATATAATTAGTGGATTGCCCCCCTATGTCGAAATCCTGGCTCCGCCACTGATGATGTGGATCGGAGAAGAAAATACTCCAATGGATAATATTGAAATTGAAGGAAATGATCATTTTGAATGATTCTTTTACAAACACCTCTCGCATTCTATTAGAATTATGGTTTCAAATAGACATTGTAAAAGAAATATCGACACAAAAGAATTTTAAGAAAGGATAACCAAGCAATCTGTGGAGGTCGATCACTGTAATGGCATATCTTCAGCAGTTTTCTCTTACATTGTAAGCATAGAAAGAAGATTTAATTGTCTTGCCTAGATGGAGGTCGATCACTATAATGGCATATTTTAGTAGTTTCTCTTACGTTGTAAGCATAGAAAGAGAATTTAATTGTCTTGACTAGATACTAAATCAGCACTTTGAGAAGCATAAACATTGCAAAAATTGCCTAGATGCTAATCTGCCTACACTTGGGCCTGCCTTAATTTATGTATGTGTTGGCCAGCAACTGCTGTTTTGTGTGTGTATAATCATACAATTTTTTGATAGCACCCAACTTTGATATTTCAATGCCGGTGTGCAATGAACTGGTCTATCCACGCCAGTGCGCGGCAATGCCGCGCACGTTTTCTAGTATTCCCTATCCCATATCTCATCTTTCTTTTCTTTCCCTAACCCATGAACTGCACTAGAATCACTTCAAATAGTTTCAAACAAGGGCTGACTTTTTAACAAGAAGAAAGTAGATGCTAAAAGTCATGGATTCATCCATCTTGATGCTTCATTGGAAGACCTCAAGCACAACATCGATATTATTTTCCAACATACGATGATATGATTGTTATTTTTAAATTTAAAAAGAAAGAGTAATTCGATCTACATGCAATGCTATTAAATTTTGTACAATGTAACATCGGATATAAGAGTTTGATCATGCTTTTAGGGCACTGGAATAAATCCATGCATCACTGAGAAGTGCAAGGGCCACAATATGTGCCAATTATACTCAGCACTACTCTGGCAGTCAAAAATACCAAAAAGCTATAGGTATATTTATATCCATCCTATCTTGACATTGAATTCAGACATGCAAAAATACTACCCAAATGCTAAAAGAATGCATATTTATGCTCTGCCAGCCTGCCATTCCAGCCTGTGTTTCAGGGCATCTTTCCTTCCAAAATATGTCAATTGTCTGTTACCTGCACTTATCTCAGAACCTACCTTGCTGGTTATTTGGCTTGTTGCTGACTCCTACATCAAGCTAGGATACGGAGTTTTACATTTTATTGCTAGCATTCCTATTCCAAAACCTTCAAATCAACACTCTAAACCAAAGGAAAAAGATTGATCACATAAATTTATCCTACAAATTTATTAGCTTCTTGTTTTTCTTCAGATTATTAGCTCTATTGTTCGAAAGAGCTAAGAGAATAAGCCCTGAGCGGCGCATGATGTTATAGAAAGAGTACACACCATGCTTTGCTCCACAAGCAGAAGCATAGATATATAGTATATTCATATTCCAGAGAGAAAAAGTCATACCTCCCAAATTTTGTCGCACAGCAGCAAACTTTAGACAGGCGGACTTCAGCTCAGTGCAATGGTACTGTTCAGCTAGGGCTAAGGTTGTTGCAACCATTTCAGGAGTCAGTTCGTCACATAATTTTGTTTCACACAGGATACGCAGCCGGTCCAATCCATATCTATCAGCTGCTGCCAACAAATGCTGCACCACTACTGTTGATGTCCACACTGAGACAGATCCAGCTAGTTCATGAATGCTTGGGAGCTCATCGGCATATATGAAGTTCACCATTGCCTGCAATGGGATGGATAATATAGCAAGAATACAGTAAGGGGATAAAACTTGCAATCCAATAGCAACGCATTGGTCTTTTTTTTTTTTTTTTTTTGAAAAATAAAAGGCTCAGAATGTTAGGAAGCCATGAAGCATCATAGCCGAGATTAGTTCAGGCGAGAAGAAAAATACTGACTGGTTGCATGTTTAATCTATGGTGCAAGAGTATAAATCAAAGCACTTCCAGTTTGCCGCACAAAATAAACATTACAAAATCAATCCACTTAACGTATGCACCACCCCACCCTCTGGATACAAGTACAACTGCAGCTTGAAAACAACAATTTCCTTGGGTAGTAGAGAACAGAGGAGATATGCTGGGAAATGGTGTAACCTGCATGTTTTGTAGGCATTACCTTGAAGACGACAGGCTCCACATCCTCCACGACAACTCTGTGTAGGCCGGGCTTTCCCAAAGGACCAAAGAACTGGGCTTTGAATACTGGGGAGCGAGCAGCAAGAATCCACTTGTGCGCCCTGATTTCCTCATCGCCCACTTGGAAGGTTATGTCGCATCCGATGCTGAGGCTGAGAAGCTCCTTGAAGCCACGGCCCATGTCTGATGGTGGAACATGAATCCGGATGTTCTTTGCTGTTTCGATACGGTTCTTGACAACACCCACAGTGCAGTTTATGAGGAGGCAATCATCCTTCAAGAAATCGGATGTTTCCAAGAGTGATCTTCTGTAGAAGCGCTTGTAGCCCCTGAAACGAAAGGGAACATATATCTATCATATAAGAATAGCAAGAGAAGAAAAGATGGCAGGCAAGGAGGTGACAGAGCAAGCTACCATGAATTACAACACAAGGCAATTGCGCAGGAAATAAACTGTAGGCGTGTGATGTCTAGCTATTATGACATATATGGCCTCCTTTTTCTTGCAGGCCTGAAAATGGCACCCCTATTGCCCGAAAACCCACCTAGCTGTGTTATTTAGCTACTAACATGCATTGCTTTACCTAGAAATATGGTAGATTGTGTGAGAGCCATTGCTGCTTTGTATTTTTTTAACTTGATCTTAGACCAGAATTTAGGAAGTTTTTTCAAAAAAAAAAACATAAAGAGAGAGAGAGAGAGCGACGGGCGTGGAACCATGCGTTAACTGACAGTAGCAATATTTGTTCGGCTGCATTTCACTTATGCGTGGCGTGGGAGCTGAAATTGCAGCGCAATGCTAAATGCACAGGTAAAGACAGACATTGGAGTAGGTAGTACCACATGGATCCCCTGTACTTGAGCGTGTAAGGTCCCGCCTGCAGCGGCGAGCGGTCGAAGTGGGAGTGGACCTTGTGGCGGCCGCGGCCCGACTGGTCGAGGAGTGTGAGCTCGAAGAGCGCTCGGACGTCGGTGCCGTCGGAGGCGAGGGCGACGAAGACGGAGACGTAGTTGGCGTTGTCTTCGGGGTTCTTGCCGTCGGGGTAGAGGTAGACGGCCCAGTGGTAGCCTCCGACGGCGAAGATGTCGCTGGCGAGGAAGCGGCCGGACCCCATGCCCTTGCTGAGGGAGAAGCCCTTGACGGCGAAGTGGTGCGAGCCCCGCACCGTCTCGGTGACGGAGCGGGACCAGGATGGCGTCTGCGGCGGGGGACGCGGAATCGCCATCGCATCCGGGGGGCGGGGGATGAAACCCTAGCCTAGCACGCAGCCGCACAAGCCTCCTAGCTAGCTAAGCTAGGGAGAGGAGAGGAGCGGAGCGGGAGCGAGGGCGGGGGGGTGCGGTGGATTCCGGCGGGTCGATGGCGACGAATCGACCGCCGCGGCCACCTCACCTCAACCCTGCTATGCTGTTCTGTTCTGCTGTGGTAGGGGGGAGGAGGGGAGGGGAGGAACACTTTTTCATCCCGGTCCTCGCCCCTTCCCCTTTCCACTTTGTTTAGGTACACGTGAAGTGGAGTAGAATACACATGGATTGAAGGAATTGAAGTGTGTTTAAATCTACAATAGTTTAAATTTTCTCTAACCCCTTCCACTCCACACCAATCCACTCCAATCTCCAGACTACCACGACCTGCCGCTGCCCCGGCGACTCGGCGAGGACTCCGCACCGGAAACTCTTGCTCGAGCTAGGATGGAGTTGAGTCCCCAGAACGCCGCATCACCACAAGCTGTCGCTGCTGCGACGAGGGCTCCGCGTCCGTATCTGGTCCCGTCGAGTGTGTTTGTCGGGTGTGTTTGGCGGTGTCCCTGTGTAGCCTAGCTAGCCCCCGTAGGGTAGGCTGCATATGGTCTGGCTACAGCTAGCTTCCAATGGTTGTCCATGTACAGAAAAGTGTACAAAGATAGCTCGTGTTTGGTTGGCTAGTAGCCCACCGCTGTCTCCCACACTCCCCTACCCTTGCTGTCGTCGCTCCCACAACAAGGCCACGCCGCTCCACCATGGCCCCGAGCCTGAGCTACTGCTCCTCCGCGAACGCTATGGCCCGAGCTACTGCTCCTCCGCTCCCGTGCGGAGGCAGGGGAGGGCGGCGACCCCAAACTCCGAGCTGCTGCTCGTTCGCGCCCGCCATGGCCCGAGCTACTGCTCCTCCGCGTCCGCGCCGAAGCAGGGTAGGGCGACGGGGTGAGCTCGGGCCGGATGGAAGCTCCTGGCGGCGAGGCGAGCTCGGCGGCAAGGGGTGAGCTTCGCGGTGGCGGGGGCGAGCTCAGCAGCGGCGGCGGGCGACGATAAGGGCAGGGGAGGAGAGCGGCGATGGGGTAAGGAGCCAATCAGAGCCACACCGGGTCGGGGGAAGCCGGGCCACGGGAGAATCACTGATTTGGTGATCTCCCGGAAACCACCCTCCAGCGCTCGGGAAAGCCCCGCGGGGACGTGCTAGAAGGCAGTCCGGGCCGGCCAAACATGGGCCAAGGCTTAGCCTGGCCGGGCTGCGCTCCTGGCGCAGCTGCCAAACAGCCCCGTCGTGTCCTTCCCACGCTACCGGCCACCTCAGCCATGGCCAACGCCGATGACCCCAAGATGAAGCATGAGCGGTGACAACTCTGGCGAGGGTTCGGATTTGGTCCGTCTTCTCCCCAGCCGCCATGCCGGTGCCTAGGTGGGGGGCGCACGGCTGTTCACCCCGACTCCCTTATTAATATAACTAGTAGTCATGCACGAGCGACACGCTCGAAGGTCAATATCAATTTAAGAGCTCTTCTGCTATACCTCAATTTTTGTTCTACTTGTATGAACAAGCAGATTTGAATAATCAACTTATCATTGAACATAAATTATTTTCCTTCATCAATACCAATGCATTATTTCTTGGATAATCGCGATGGTCATACATGCTATAAGAATTCAGCTCTTCGTAGTAATTCACTAATTCGTATGACAATGTCAACATGAGAGAAAGTGAACAGATAATGGAATAAATAAGGCAAGCTTATTTGAAATGAAAGGGAGTGGTTCAACATTAATAAAGAAACATGCTGCGACACAAATAATACATAGCCTCTTTAGTTAATTTTCATCCATAATTATTATATTACTAAAAACCTTGAATATAGTTCAACAAACCCACAATGTCATAAAAAATCGAAGACCATTCCACATTTACATATGATAAATAAGCAAACAAATTCAAATAAATTACCCAATTACAGTAACATACGCATAAGTGATGACACTTTTTTATCAAACAAAGATTTTAAGAGAAAATAGATCCATCTTGGGATCGTCCCAGGTACATTATAGTGTTTGAAACGCAAACCACCAGCACACATTGAACTTTTTCTACCAATGTAGCAACTGCCTTTTTTTCTCCACAAATCGAGTGCCATAAAAAACCTGAAAAGGAGATCAAGGTAAATAGGCCTCTTTCCGAAAGAAAAAAAGGTCAATTAGGCCTCTGGCGTAGAAATCAAAAGACTTCTCTAAAAATATACTCATGATATCCTTTGGTTCAGAAAAAAAGTCAATAAATTTCAACATCACAAAGGGAAGTTATAAACTTTATGTTGGCCTATCGGGTGGAAAAAGAAAGATCATATAAGAATAACTAAAAGGAATGGCAAATGCACTGGGACCTATCACAATCCTCAGCGATTCGACAAGCAAGCACAAATGAATATGATACGTTGACATGTTTAGACTCATGACTCAATGCCTAGCTCACTATCAGTGAGTAAAGCACAGTGCCGCAAACAAATAACAAAAAGGTAAATATTGATAAATATAACTTTACTCTTCGTTATCTAGGAAGGTACTTAAATTCCTCAACACAGAACCAGGTTCACAAGTAAGAATAGCATTTACCAAGCAACATCATAACAAGGTGGTTTAGAAGTTCGAACCTTCGACGTGAAACTATTCAAGGATTCGTGATGAACTCTGGGTGCTATTGAATAAGCAACTAATGAGAATATAGCAAAATATATAGGGTACTGAATCCAAACAAAATAAGTTGAACTCACATTATGAAAAGAAACAATTTTATCCGTGCCTTGCGAGACCAACAATCACCTGCAGATTACAGCGAACATTGTGCTTAGGCTATACTTTCCACAGCTCAGACTCATAACGCAGACTACCACAACTCTATCGAAACACACATTTTAATTTTTAGTTGCAAAACCATTAATTTAATCTATGCAGGCATAGTATATTATCCCAATCAAACCCAATCTATGAAACAGATGGAAAACGGAAAGCAACAGGTTCATACCTTAACTTGAATGGCCAAAACTGTGTATTAGAGAATCTTAGAGGCAAGGTGCTGCCCAGTGCACAAAACAAGCTACTTGATTGACAGGCACAACGCACCCACACTCCCACACAGCACCTTGCAAATGGCACTCCCACACAGTACCTTGCAAATGGCAAACAAACTGCAAAAACTGCATCAGTATGTAGGTAAGATCACCCATGCACCACATCAGAAAGGGAAGTACCGAAGAGAACACATAAAGCAACAAGAAGAGAGAAAAGTAACTAATTAGGAATGTAACAATTGATTTCAATAAAAATTAGTTATAGAGTAAATATATTCAAATTCAATGCATGAATCCATACTATATTCTAAAATAATGTAGAGGGGCCAAGAAGGGAAAATAATAGAAGCGTAAGACTATCCCCAACCATTGCCTATATCCACTTGCCTATCCACTATTCCTTCACTATTCCAACTACCTCCCTCTCTGTCTACAGTAGCGCTACAGTGTGAAACAGTGTATAGGCAGTACTATGGGCAATCCCCATTGGGGATGGTCTAAGAGTATCGAAACATAGAAACAACTAATATAGCAAATATAGAACAAAATATTGATTCGGGAGAATAAATAAAAAACACCATTTTCAGCATTGGACAGTAAAAAGCAAACTTTCCAATCATGGCACGTCTATCCGCGTAGGGGCAGAGAAAACATAATTCCAGGCTCCTCTGTAACTGCCCTTGCTAGCAGAAGCATTCCTCATTCCTAGAGAACCAAAAAGCAGAACACACTCGACAATTTTGTTCCAATCTTTGTAGTTCAATGAGCCATGAGGAGTTCAAGACAGCTCATTATCTTCATTGGCAAAAACACAATGCTCTACCAAGGTTCTTAATGTGTTACCCGACTTTATATTTTATACCAGTGTAACTCCTTTTTTCTGGTAAAAAAGTTCCATCATAGAATACTAATCGGAAAGCTGCATCACCACAATCCACAGGCTACGTTTCATGCTGCCTTGGCTATTATTATCTCATCTCATGTACCATACGGGAAACACTAATGGCATGTGCATCGAAAAAACAAAATTACCAAACAAAAAGGGAGAAATAGCCTAATAAAGGATCCAAATAATTTAGGAGAGGTGCAGGGCAGGAAAAAAAGGGGATCAATAGCATAGTCTTCATCGTATAACTGAAAGTTCACTCAGAAAACAACAAAATTGGCACAGGGCATGGTCTAGGTGACCTGATCATGTTGTCCCTTGGCAGCACGTCCAGCTGCTCCTACTAAGACCTACACATCACATAGGAGGAAAAAAAAGGTAAGCAAAAAACAATTACATTGGTAACTCATTAAGAAAAAAATACAGTAACCGATGGATTGAAACACAGGCACCAAGCATGTAGGCTATCCATTTTTTTCCAAAGATCAGCTCCCATACTAAAATAAAAATTCTCAGACAACCCACAAGCCAAGGGAGTAGGCATGTTGTATAGCCCATAAAGCATAACAACTTGATAGGCATAACGAAGTGAAATTAATAACACCGTAGTTAGGAGCGCAGAATATATCAAAATTAAAATGCCAAAACCTCTACCATTCCAGAGCTGAATTATGTGGCAGTGTGATACATCACACTTTATAGCAAGACATGGATAATAGTACATAACCCATTGACCTCGATGTTGGCAATGGATATTTGACAAGTGGATACGTATAGGTCTATATGAAGGAAGCTGCGAACCCAAATGAAACAGAAAATATCATACCTGATAAGTCTCAAAATTAGTTTCTAATGTCAAGTTTAATCTACAGCCAAAGTCCTGCAACAAAAATAAAATCATTATGGGTGAAACCTACATAGTGTATTCCACTCCTCCGCTTTTAAGCATCTAAACATTGCATGTTTTTTTTTTCGAGAAAACCTTAGGATATTCCATTAATTTATTTAGCTATCACATAATGACACCTACTGTATCCTTGAGAAGTGAACACCATTTTTTTTTCTTATAGATAGATGCCTAGCAAACACAAGCAAGGGATTTGTACCTACAAAACACAAGCAGTTGGGATAAAGAAATAAAGCTGAAACACAAACACCTACAATTCCACCTGCAAAGAAAGCTGAAACTACCTACAAAGAGCACATACAAAGAAATATAAAGGATGAGGCTGAAATGACCCTGCAATGATCTATACTGATTTGTCCCATTGTAAAACAGCAGTAAATAATATGCAGATAAGAAACGGATAACCAATTCTCAACCTCGAGGTTGTTTGACGAACCAAAATAATCAGGCCTCAAATCATTAACAGCAATGAGCACCTTGAAATACCTTAGTAGGGAATGAGGACACGGATTCCAGTAATCCCATGACACCGGGAAGAGAAAAGAGCGAGACCACGGAACTGCAGGGCTTGCTTCCGTTTCCCACCAACTTGCATAATCTGCTCTGCCGAAGGACACAGTGGCGGAGAGCGTGTCGACAGCGCCGGAGAGTCGCTTGTAAAAAATATAGTGCGCAAGAACCCAGTGAGGACCAAGCAGAGAGCAAACATGCATGTGCATACGCAAACGCAAAGGGGACGATGGCTCGGGGTGTGGGAAGGCGTCATCGTTACCGTCCACTGTCTCGGCGTCGCTCCACTCCGCTGTGTGGCCCGTGCCTCCGCCAGGCCGACGGGGACGACGACGATGGTGCCGGTACGGGGGAGGGGTAGATCTGGCCCTCAGCAGTGGTGGCCACCCCACAACCGCGCTAGGAAGAGAGCTCTGCGACAACTCCGCTATGGCGCCTTGGATCGGCCAAATCGTTGCCGCTCAACCGCCCCACTCGTTCGCCCCGCCATGCAAACAGTACCGGTCCTGGGTCGCATTGCACCCACGCAGGCAAATGCGCGGCCGCTCGCCCGTGTCGACCGCCGGCCCCCACCATGCTGGCCTGCTGCTCACTCGCGCGGAGGAGCTGGTGGGCTGGGGAAGGAGAGAGGGGTGGCTACGGGAGAGGGCAAGTGGCGGCCTGGCAGGGCCGCTCGGTGGCGGAGCGGAGGGGGGCGCTTGCCCGCATAGGCCGCGAGACCCACCATGCCGGCTCGCCGCTCGCTCACGCGGAGGAGATGGTGGACTGGGGAAGGAGAGAGGGGCTGCCGCAGGGGAGGGCGAGCGGCGGCGTGGTAGGGTGTCGGCGAGGCGTGGCGGCGCTGGGGCCGGACTCCGGAGCGGAGTGGGGTGGCGGGAGGTGGAGTTGTGGATGGGCGCGGGGCGGCAGAGCAGAGATGAATCACCGCTCGGTGATTTACCATCCCCTCGCGTCTCTTCCTTGTTAATTAAGAAAAGGAATGAATTAAGGAAGATTAACCTGAAGTAAGGAAAGCGGAATAAAGAAAGCGGAATTTACGATGGTGAATCGTACTTCATATTCGGTGGGTACAGGTAGGAATTGGGCGAGAAAAAAAAAGAGGTGGAAGGGTGAAAACTTACGTCTATTAGTTTTGGGTCTTTCCACCTCTTTCTAACACTTTTTAATCTGCGCAGTGGGATCAGCGTGATGAGTATAGGTTAACTTTCCCAGCTAAAAAAAAGTTTAGCGAAAACCCACTCTCTTTTTACGGTGTATTAAATAGATAGATAGATATATCATTCGTGGTAACAGAAATTTGGTCACCAAAAAGCACTTCTAAACATAAATCCAGTAGTGCAACCACATTTCTAGTCTTCGTGATGTTAGATTGATTAATTGTTAGATGGAGTGACACTACTGCAGAAATGGCTAGTAGCAACGCTGACTTTAGAAGGTTAGGAACGGCTGAGAAAAATACCTGTGCCTGCTGTCCACCGTTTTTAGTACATAATTATTAGGAACGGTTGAAAATATGCACCGCCTCTACAAGTAGCAGAAACGGACTATGCTACCGGCTGTTCATGCTAAGTGGATTAGCAGAAACGGCTAATAACACCGACCGCTCCTGCTATGTGTGGAGCGGTTGTTGCTATGAGCCGTTTCTGCTAAGGGGCTCTGCTAAGCCCCTTAGCAGCAACGCTCGGTAGTATGGACCGTTCCTGCTATTCATAGGAGCGATGTATATTTTCAACCGTTCCTACTAATTGACTTAGCAGAAACGGATCACGCTTTGAGCCGCCCCTCCTAATTTCTTCCAAATAAATACACTCCTGTAATAATTTTTTCTGCGATAAATCGTGGAAAATGCACTTAAACTCATAAAATATTCTAGTTTTCACGAAAAATTGCAAATAAGATACCTAAACAAATAAACATACTATATGAGGGTAACCTCGAGTCCACGTGTGAATCCGATGAAGCAAACTAGTGATCACGTTGAAACTTGGACGGTGAGAGCGACTTCACACGTAACCCGCACAAGGAGTGAAAGACGTATGAAAGAAACGCCGGCATCTTGTGGAGTTTTTTTTTCCAAACTTATTTGAGGATGCTACGTGTACATATGTTGCCCCTCCACCAAATATCGTGAATTTTTGAGGCTATCTGTGTATTATTAGTTTTTATGTGATAAATCATGGAAAATGCAATTTAACTCATAAAATATTCTAGTTTTCATAGAAAATTGCAAATAAGATATCTAGACCAATAAATATACTATGCTAGGGTAACCTCGAATCCATGCGTGAATCCGATGAAACAAACTAGTGATCACATTGAAACTTGGATATTGAGAGTGACTTCACACGTAACCCGCACAAGGAGTGGAAGACGTATGAAAGAAACGCTAACATCTTATAGAGTTTATTGTCCAAACTTATTTGAGGATGCTACGTTTACATATGTTGCCCCTCCGCCAAATATCGCGAATTTTTGAGACTATCAGTGTATTATTAGTTTTTTTCTGTGGTAAATCACCAAAAATGCAGTTAAACTCATAAAATATTCTACTTTTCATTGAAAATTGCAAATAAGGTACCTAAACCAATAAACATACTATACGAGGGTAACCTCGAGTCCACGCGTGAATCCGATGAAGCAAACTAGTGATCAAGTTGAAAGTTGGATAGTGAGAGTGACTTCACACGTAACCTGCGCAAGGAGCGAAAGATGTATGAAAGAAACGCTGATATCTTGTGGAGTTTCTTATCCAAACTTATTTGAGGATGCTATGTGTACATATGTTGTCCCTCTGCCAAATATCGTGAATTTTTTAGGCTATCTGTGTATTATTAGTTTTTTTCTATGGTAAATCATGGAAAATGCAATTAAACTCATGAAATATTATAGTTTTCACAGAAAATTGCAAATAAGGTACCTATACCAAAAAACATACTATACGAGGGTAACCTCAAGTCCTTGCGTGAATCCGATGAAGCAAACTATTGATCTTGTTGAAAGTTAGATGGTGAGAGTGACTTCATACATAATGCACACAAGGCGTGGAAAAAGTATGAAAGAAACGGCGGCATCTTGTGGAGTTTCTTATCCAAACTTTTTTGAGGATGCTAAGTGGACATATGCTACCCTTCCTCAAATATCGTGAATTTTTTAGGGTATCCGTGTGTTATTAGTTTTTTCCACGATAAATCACCAAAAATGCAATTAAACTCATAAAATATTCTAGTTTTCATAAAAAATGTAAATAAGTTACCTAGACCAATAAACATACTATACAAAGGTACCTATAAAAATAAATGTATGATATATGAAAAAAAGATAAAAGTAAATGTAAAATGTGGGTTTATGCAATGTATTTTATTTGAAATGAAAATTATAAAAGAAACATGTTGTGTTCCAAATAAATCTGTAGTAAGAACGGTGGATAAGGTCCACCGTTCCTACTAACCTGTAGTAGGACTACTAAAGTTTTCACCCATATAAGTATGGGCGCGGGCGTACGAAAGGCGAAAAGTTCTAAGTCTAGCCGAAATTTTCAGCCCGCGCCATTTCCGCTGCCGTCCTCGCCGACCGCTGTTGAGCACCGCCTCTGTTCTTCATCCTCAACAACAACTCCAGCGCACGCCTTCGTCCATCCTCTCGATCCTCCCCGAGCGTCGCCGCACCGCCGCGTCCCCCGTCGCCGGGCGTCCGCGTACGTAAGACTGCACCACCGTCTCCCTTTCTTTATTTTTTCTTCTACTGAGTATTGAGTTCTATACCTTTTTATTCTTCTTCTGCAACTTAAGCTCTCTCACGCAGTATGGTATGTCCAAGATGCAGCAACAGCTAGGTAGCCAATATGTAGCAGCAGCCAGCGCGCGGGCATATCTGCATCACGCACGGGCATGGCCAGCAACACGCGTCGCCATTGGATGTCGACAACGCAAGGTGGCCGTCACTGCGCGTTGGCAACCATGGCGGCCGGTGAAGCGGCGAGCTAAGCGCGGCGGCCGGCGCGGCATAGTGTTGCTGCCGATATTTTTTTATATTTTTTATTCATTACTAGGAACGGTTGGAATCGTCCACCGTTCCTGCTACCAACTGTTCCTGCTATACTAATAACAGGAACGGCTGAGCATATGAACCGTTCCTGCTATGGTACAGTAGAAACGGTTTTGAAACCGTTACTACTGGTATGAGATCGTAGAAACACTGCCGTAGAAACGTTTTTCTGCCACCGTTTTTAAAAGGTTCTTGCACCATTCCTACTAGCCACTTCTGCACTAGTGCGATGGTCTAGAATCAAACCGCTTGCGGGGTACATGACGGACAGTGTCTAGCTAGAGGCTGAGTAGACAATACGCTTATAAGCAGGATGAACATACTACGGTACGGTGCAGGATGAACAGAGATGGATGGTGATACATCACTATCATATACTAGACTATATAGTGTTGGCAAAGGCAACAACAGGATCAACTACAACCACATAGTTTGGACTTTGGAGTCTTAGCGCTCTATGGCATGAGGTCATCAGAAACATTAATTTTGTAGAAGGCAAATATAGACTCCTAATTCGAGTTAAAACTAATTTAAACAAATATAAATACATGTGTCACCTCTCTCATCCAACTGGGCAATTGAGCTAGTCTATTTTTTTTTTCTAAAAACAATATGTGGCAAGTGATCGAAGGTTTTGGGTTATGCGAAATGGTCTTGATGAGATTTACTCTATTCGTATCTAAGGAGTATATATGTGTAGTTAAAAACAATTTTAACTACAAAATTAATGTCTTTATGTGTGGTCCATGAATATGTCGTCGATTTAGTTATTTTAGGGTTCGATAATGACTCTAGTAGTTATAGATGTACACACCGATAGAATGTCTGCTATCTGTGGTGACTCAAAATTTGCTAGCTTAATTTCTCAGAAATGCTTATATAGGGGCCTTTAGGTGAGTTTCGGTGATTGATTTACAAGTTTATTTGTTGTCTAATGAGTTCATAAGTGTACGTTTAATAATAAAATTAAAAATGGTTGCTCATTGGATATTATGAATGGCCCCTAATTCTATTGATTCGTCTCATGGAAGCGGACGTGGTTTTCATCCGTATCTCGAAGGCTAAGGACTATTCTAGAGTCAAGGATCATAAGGTGATGGAGGATTCTTGGTTAGATAGGTTTTTTAGCTTTCTAGTGTCCGCACTATAAATTAAAGGGGGGTCAATGGCTAGTAACTTGATCAAGTGAATTGCCAAGTTATGGATGCATACACAGGCCAAGAGCTCAAAAACATGAAAGGTGTAAGATACAAAGGTACAAGGTCCAAAGAAAAAGCATCAAAGTGGTGGTTGAAGAAAATCAAATTCAGTAGATATTGCATGGACCGTATGGTCCGGTTTAAGGTTTTTCAGAGGAGCGTACCATTAAACTCTAAGGGATTTTCTCTACGGTCTAAGCTCCATGGAAATCAGTTGGACAGGAAGGTCCGGTCTAGTGATTACAGACCATTCTACGGACTATAAAGATTAGAGGCATGGACTTTGGCAAAAGAAAGCAGGAACACACTACAGGAATGCAGGGAAGGTTCGTGGGCCAAATACCCACGAATTTAGGCCTAAACCCACGAACTTAACCTAAATTCGTGGGCCGGCCCACGAACTTAGTGGTCGAATTTAAGTCCACGAACTTATTCGACTAAGTTCGTGGGCCCCGACGAACTTAGGTTAAGTTCGTCGGCCACCACTGGGCCGACGAACTTAACCGGGGCCGCGGGCTAAGTTTGTCGGCCAGGGTGGGCCGACGAACTTAAGTGGGCCCGAGGCTTAAGTTCGTCGGCCCAGCCTGGCCGACGAACTTAGCCCGCGGCCCCGGTTAAGTTCGTCGGCCCGGTGGTGGCCGACGAACTTAGCCCGCGGCCCCGGTTAAGTTCGTCGGCCAGGCTGGGCCGACGAACTTAAGCCTCGGGCCCACTTAAGTTCGTCGGCCCTAGCTGGCCGACGAACTTAATTTTTTTTTTTTTATATAGCCCCTGCAGGGGGGTCTGCCCTGCAGAAAAATAACAGATAATTCACAGAAAATTCCAGAATCCATTCTCACATCCATTCACATCACATAACACAACATTCACATCCATTCTCACAACAAATCGTTCTCACATCCATCACAAGTCGAAAGTCCATATTATTACAAAGTCCGATACATGTACCCCCATCCGTGTGCAAAGTCCGAGACATACAAACCTAGGCTTCATCTTGGGGCTGGTTTGAGTTCTGACCGCTACCACCTGCGCCTCCGGACTGGTTTAGAAACGCATCCACGTCGTCAGGATTTTGGGATGGCGCTCGGGAAGTAGAACCCTGCAAGCGTAGGTCAAGTTAGCGTAGAATAGCAAAATTTGTGCTTATTTGATGAATATAGCAAACTAAACTTAAATTTGACAAAATTTAGCAACTTTAACCTACATTTGAGGTCTAGCGGCATAAGTAGCCTAAATTTGGCGAGAATGGAATACATAGAGTTTCTTATGAGTTAAACTTAACTAGATTTGGCAAGGATGACATAACATTGCAAAACTTACGTTTACTTGACGAATATAGCAAATTTAACCTAAATTTGACATAATATGGCATACTTTGTGCTTATTTGTGCTTATTTGATGAATATAGCAAACTAAACCTAAATTTGACAAAATATAGCAACTTTAACCTACATTTGAGTTCTAGTGGCATAAGTAACCTAAATTTGCACTAGATTTGACGAGAATGACATATATAGAGTTTTCTATGTTTCTTGGTGACTTGGATATGTTTACGTACCGGCGGTGTCATCGGTGGAGGTGTGGGACGCCAAGGCATGTAGTAGGGCGGCTGGCTACCAGGGTAGAACATCGGCTGCTGTCCACCGTACATCATCATCGGGTTACCAGGGTACATCCACTGAGGAGGCGGCTGTACTCAAATTGAACATATACTCAGATTGAACATATACATGTTTTATTTCGTAAAAAATGAGAAAGATGGAAACATAGTGACCTGGCTTGCATCTCCAAAGGTCGGTCCTTGAGTAGGATAGGTCCATTGTTGAGGCTGAGATCCCTGCAACTCAAATAAATAGATATGACGTATACATCTAATAACTCAAGATAGGTTGGATATAGTAACCCAAATTGCGAAATATTTACCTGACCAAATTGTACTAGCTGGTTGCAAGGCTGAGAACCCTGAGCCTCTCCACCGGTTGATCCTTGGCTGGTAGGAGTGGTGACGAAGTAGTTAGGTCCCACCTGCATATCATGTAAATCGATGGATTAGCCAGTTGAAAGACACTATTTGATACAATAAGAGTTTACCTGTGGGGAGAATTGTGGAGCTCGAAACTCTGGAGCATTGGGTCCAACCCAACCCTGAGGAGCTCCAAGTGGTGGTCCTTGGTTGATAGGAGCGTTGAATAAGTTAGGTGGCACCTGCAAAACATGCATATCAATAAATTAGTTAAAGTTCGAAGGCACTAATTGATACGGCAAGAATTTACCTGTGGAAAAACTTGTGGTGGAGGTCGAAACTCTGGAACGTCTCCACCAAGCTTCTGAGACAAGGTCTGTTGAAGATATATTACTTAGATGACAATGAAAATGAATAATCGTATAGCAACAACTACATATATGAATGAGTTATAATTTTTACCGCAAGATAATTCATCACATAATCATTGCTTTGTCGAAGTTGGCGAGTTTCCTCTCGAAGTCGCTCATTTTCCGCCTGTTGAGCTCGATAAGCTTCTTCCTGGGCCCTGGACGGCCGGGAAGAGCTCCCTTGGCTTGATCTTGGCGGCCTTGGAATACCACCGTGCTCCAAGGAACCATCACCCAGCCCCCACCTATATATGAACATTAGCCAGGCAACGATGCTAACTATGACAAAAGAGAATGAAATATGATGTCTTCTTCTAGCATTACATACCTGCCATGGCGTAAGCCACCTCCAGCGTAGTATATAGCATCAACGTCAGGTGCGGCCTCCCTCCAATTGTAATCCGGTCCATGGCGTTCAAGTACTTTCTCTTTATACTTCGCCTGCAAAACAAAGTCTTTAGTACCGTACTCTTTTTAGTGTATATGCAATTCTCAATCGATTTAATATACTTACAAGCTTCTCAGTTGCTTGCTCATCGCACAAAACCTCTGGATTCTCCGGATCCGGACCTTTGTGCCCCTCAATCCAGACGTCCACAAAGCTTGGCTTCATGCCCAATTTAGCCTCCTGCACAATGCATACGTTAGTGGCATTTGACTTATAACAAATTTTAAGGTACTAACATGCGTACATACCATGCGTTGTTCTTTGCCGACGAACCCATCTGCTCCGAACCTTTGCATCCCTGGTTTGCTGGTTCTGTTGCCTCGATTCCGATTGGATGTCCCCTGAAAGTCTTCTCCTGCCCAATGTTCGCACATCCACCTCCAGGCATCAGGATCCTTCATGATCCAATCAATCTCTCCTTGAGCATACTCATCCGCCTCAAGGTGCATTTTCTTCAGATCCGGAGTCTTCTTCACATTTACCCCCTTTGCCCTCTTATGGTAATTCATGATGGCTTGGATTCTAGCATTGCTGAAGGAGTCGCGGACGACTTTGGCTACTGCCTTCTTGAACACTTGCTTCGCCTGCTTCTCCTTTTCATAGTCGCCCTCCCCATCCAAGCGGTATCGTTCCTGCGTTACAATTTGCAAGCATGATGTCAAGTTACAATTTGCAAGCATAATATGCATGAACAATTAAATTGTTAGACCAAGTGTACTCACCCAAAAACCTTTCCACACAGCCCCCTGGCAGGTGCCTACACCCTCACTCTGACTAGCTCCATCCACATGCTCCTTCAACGCCCAATGCTCCCACTTGTGCGCTGCTACCCGATCCCCGCTAGGCAGTGTCACCATGCCAGGGTAGTAGAACCGGCAGTAAGCACCCAATGCCGAGTTGACCGGCGTACGGTGGCCTACCCCGTCCCAACCTACCTCTCTCCAACTCCTGCAATCAAAGACATTAAATCAATTAGTAAATACTTATATAACATGATATTAGCCCTACTTATATAACATTAATCAGCACCTGTCTCCAACGGGCACAATCAACGACCTATCCGCAGGGTTACATCGGGGTCGGATGGAGACAGTCTTTCGAAACCTAAGATATAACAAAAAATTTATAGATTAGATCACGAAGCACTTGCATAGTATCAATACGAGACAAAGTACGAATCATACCTAATTGTGCCACCTGAAGAAGACGGCCCTCCAACCTCTACTCCTGCGCCCATTGGGTCCGCTGCCTGCGATGCGGCCAACTCCGCATCAGCTAGAGCCTCTTCATCAGCTGCCTGCTGCTCCTCCTCCCCCGCCTGCTGCTCCTCCTCCACCGCCTGCTGCTCCTCCTCCCCCGCCTGCTGCTCCTCCTCCACCGCCTGCTGCTCCTCCTCCACCGCCTGCTCCCCCTCCACCGCCTGCTGCTCCTCCCCCGCCTGCTGCATACAACCAAGTAGTTGTCGTTGCCGCTCCCTACTCTGCACGGTCCCTTGAAAAATGTCCCCAACCGAGGACGATCCTCCATCTTCTCCCTTACTCCTTGACTTCGACTTAGAGAAGACTTTCTTCGCGTGTTTAAACATCTGTAAAAATTAAACAGAGTATGTCAGTACAAGATAACATAACTGAATATGCAAAAATTGAAAACATAATGAGATAACATAAATGGAAAGCATTAATTATGAAATAACATAAATGGAAAGCATTAATTATGAAATAACATAAATGGATATACATTATACTTATCAAAATCCCTCGGCATCATCCGCCGCGTCTTGGACTCGCATTGTATTAAGACGTTCTTGAATCTCTTTAATCCTTAGAGACGACCTTCTACGCTTTTTATTGGAAGTACATGGCTCTTCAACTGGCTCTTCATCTAATAGCTCCATGATATCTGCTCCTAATTGATTGAGACCTGCCTCCTCAGATATTGGAAAGTCTTCTCCTACATCTTCTTCTTGATACACATCAACAACATTATCTCCTGTATTGCTTTCGAGCTCATTGTCATCGGGGTCGGGACGATGTAATTGGGGGTTAACTTTACATGCAACCCACCAAGCCTTCATACTAGGGTGTGGATATGTCATGTAGTACACTTGCTGCACCTGATGTGCAAGCACAATGTTGCTATACTGTCCTTGAAGCCGGGAGTTGTGCTTCACCTCCACCATCCCAAAATTATCTACGCGTGTGCCATTGCGTGGATCAAACCATAGACAGTCGAAGAAAACCAACTTGAGTATCTTCTTGCCTCCAAAGGTGTACTCAATTATGTTTTGGATCACACCGTAATAATCAAGAGCATCCCCATTTGAATCCACCGCTGTAGTGACTACTCCACTGTTGCAAGTGGCTGCAAGTGGACGGCTCGCTTCTAATTTCGCAGTTCGGAAACGAAATCCATTGATATCGTACCGACTGAAGTTCTTAGCCGACACATCACCAATTGATAGCTGCCGTACATCTTCTGGTATTTCGTTCTGGGGCTTCATACACTGCATGTAAAGAATGTGTAGGGCATAGCGCTCGTAAGAAATCGGAGTTAAGATGAGAATCAAGAACTTATAAGAAATGAGAATTGGAATTTACTTCTTGGTAAAACCACTGTACGAAGGTTGGCGCTTGTTTTGACCCATTAAGACGGAGGTTATCAATTTGCTTCTGTGTAGGTTGTCTAGAGGATTTCCAATATTCATTATGGAAAACCCTGCATCATTTGTAGACTATGTTATAATATTACACATGTGAAGTATGTGCAAATCATAATACATTGACATGATCACTTACTCAAAAAATGGCTGCACTTCTTCCATGTTGGTGAACATATACAACATTGTCGAGTTTTTTTCTGTGTGGTCAACGTGTCGATAAGTTGAAGCCCCAACACCTTTACCCTTCCACTTGAAGATCTCTAGTTCACTGTTGGGTGCTTCAGAGGCGGTATGGTACCGCATCGAAGGAGCATTCACCTTATGTTTCTCCGCAAAATACATGTTTGTGAAGTTGCTTATCTCTTTAATTGCAAATGACTCGACGATGCAACCCTCTACCCTTGCCTTGTTGCGTACCGTTGCCCTAAGCTTCTTCAGTTCTCTTTCGGCAGGATACATCCACCTAAATTGGACAGGCCCTGCAACCAACGCCTCCCCAGGCAAATGCACTAACAGATGTTGCATCGCATTGAAGAAGCCGGGTGGGAAAACTTTTTCCATCTTGCATATAAGAATCGGAATTCCCTTCTCTAATTCACGCATCAACTTTTTTGATATCACCTTTGCACATAACTGCCTGTAGAAGTAACTCAGTTCTGTGAACAGTTCCCACAACTCATCACCAAAATAGCCACGGAACATCACTGGTAAAAGTCTCTCCATGATAATATGATAATCATGGCTTTTTAACCCATTGAGCTTACCAGTGCTGACATTTACTGCCCGTTTGATGTTGGCAGCATAGCGATCTGGAAACTTCAAGGTTTGCAACCACTTCAATATCTGTTTTCTATCTTCTGGCTTCAGACAGTATGGAGCTCTTGGTCTACTCTCCTTTCCATTTGAATTAATTTGTACCTCTAGCCAAGGCCTATCACATATCTCAGCTAAGTCTTTTCTAGCCTTCACATTGTCCTTTGTCTTATCGGTGTCGAAAACCATACTTATGATGCTTTCCGAAACATTACGCTCCTGGTGCATCACATCGATGTTGTAAGGAAGCGGCAATGCTTTTGCATAAGGTAGATCCCAAAAGCAAGACTTATGAGTCCAGTTGTGATCTTCACCGTAACCCAAGAACCCACCCTTACCATCATCTTTGAGCTCATCAAGCCATTGTAATATCTGTTCTCCATTCAATCGCTTCAAAGGTCGTCGTTTTTTAATGGCCATGCCCTTTCGAAAAGAAGATGTATCAGATCTGTACTCATGCCGAGGCGGCAGCTCACGTCGATGACAATCATAGAAAGATACTTTGCCACCGTGTTTTAGAATGAACGCATCAGTGTCTGCCATACAAATGGGACAACACAAGCGGCCATGGACACACCATCCAGCCCAAATTCCATATGCCAGGAAATCATGAAATGAGAACAGATATGCGGCACGTAACGTAAACTTTTCGTTAGCAACAACATCATATGCCTCCACCCCTATCCATAACTCCTGCAGTTCTTCGATCAACGGTTGCAGAAAGACATTGAGATTCTTTCCTGGATGTTTAGGACCTGGAATAACCATGGCAAGGAACAGAAACCCTTCTTTCATGCACAAATGAGGGGGCAGATTGTATGGCACGATGAAAACGGGCCAACACGAGTATGGAGCAGCACCGATACTAAAAGGAGTGAAACCGTCCGTCGCCAACCCAAAACGAATACTCCTAGGGTCATTTGCAAAATCTGGATCAAAGCGGTCTAAGGCATGCCACGCCTCGCTATCTCTAGGGTGTGACATGATATCGTCATCACCCTCGCGTGGTGCCTCCTTCGCCCACCTCATAGGTTGTGCTGACTCTTCAGACAGGTACAACCGTTTGAACCTTTTTCCAATGGGCATGCGACGGAGTTGTTTAACGGGCACCGTTGTGGTGACCGATTCTCCCTCCTCATTTAACACCTCGACATATCTCGATTTACCACAGTGTTTGCAATGACTCAACTTTTCATCACCATTCTTCATGAACAACATGCAATTATCCTCACACGCATCGGTTCTGTCGTAGCTCATTCCGAGACCCTTCAACAACTTTTTGGCCTGGTACATGTCCTTTGGCATCTTATGGTTTGGCGGAAGAATATCATCTATCAGCTGGACTATGAAGTTGTAGCACTCATTCGAAAAGTTGAACTTGGCCTTCCCAGACATAAGACGTGTCACCGCCTCCAGCACGGTAACTTTAGTCGATTCATGCAGCACCTCTTCAGCCGCGGCGAGCAGCTTATAGAATTCTTCCACCTCCTTTGGCATGGTTCTCGCATCAGCTTCAGGACCAACATCAAACTGCCTACCAAAGTCATTCAGCATCTCATGCATCCTGTCATGATCGCTGTTGCTGCTGTTGCTGTTATCTCTCTCGATGGGCTGATCTGGGCTTTCTCCGTGCTTGCTCCACACCATATAGTCCGGCATGAAACCATGGTTACAAAGGTGTTCTTGTACTTGATCCTTACGATAGTAATCAAGGTTTCTGCAGAGACTACATGGACACAACACTACACGAGCTGGCCCCGCGAATGCATGATTCAAGAAAGCATTTGCTATCCGAGCCCATTCCTTTGAGTGTGCACCATCACTTCTCCATCCATCATACATCGCCCTTCTATCGTCACCCATTATGCAAAGCTTAAAAAAATAGCAAGTGTCAACAAACCGCGGGGCTTAGGTTCTTGTTCATACCCTAATAGGAAAGGCCCTAAACCCACCCGATAATGTAAGTTGTTGCATACGACCTATGACGTGAGATATGGTTGGAGTGGAAATTTCGGCAGCATAACCCCGCTGTTCTCCAAACGCACGCCTGAACATGGTGCGTTGGAGAACAACTAGGGTTATGCAACCGAAATCTCCACTCCAACCATATCTCCCGTCATACATAGGTCATATGCAACAACTTACATTATCGGGCTGTCCCAAAATATACGCAGGGACAATTCCGAAACCGCGCATGTCACAACCAAATGTGACATGCGTTGTTTCGGAACGGGTGACGCCTAGGCTCGCTACTGGTTGACGTGAACAACACATAACACAAATCACTGATATGATGTAGAAATATGTACTCATTATATAAACAATTGACAGTAGATAAATGCACGTAACATTATCCATACCAAATTAAAACATAACTGGCAACAATAAGCATAATTAAGCCCTAAGTATGCAACAGATTCATCATTAAGCCCTAAACATGCAACAATTTCATCATTAAGCCTTAATCATACAACGATTTCATCATTAAGCCCTAACCATGCATTAAGTTCGTCGGTTCTCCAAGTAACCCACGAACTTAGTCCTAAATAATCCACGCAATTATTGAGAAACATGCATCAAACCGACGAATTTAAACCGATACTATATATATCACCTTGCCGACTGCTTGGCTTCACTGGAGTAGGGTTCCGGATCCGGCGTCGGGCCTCCGGGGAGCAAGACCGAGGGGCGGCCGCGTCGGGGACGGAGGCGGCGCTGGGCGCGTCCGGGGCGGCGCCGGGGCGCGGGGCGCGGCCGGGGCGGCGCCGGGGCGCGGGAGGCGGCGCCGGGGTTGCTGGGCGCGGCCGGGGCGGCGCCGGGGCGCGGGAGGCGGCGCCGGGGTTGCTGGGCGCGGCCGGGGCGGCGCTGGACGCGGCCGGGGCGGCGCTGGGCGGCTCCGGAGCCGGGGGGCGGCCGCGAGGGGCGGCGGCGACGCTGGGAGAGGCCGGGGGCGCCGCAGCAGGGCGCGGGGAGGCGGCGGCGGCGCTGGGCGCGGCGGGGCGGCGGGGGCGGCGCCGGCGCTGGGCGGCTGGGGCGGGCACGGGGCGGGGCGGCGCACTGGGCGGCGGGCGCGGGCGCAGGGCGGGGCGGCGCCGGCGCTGGGCGGCGGGCGCTGGCGCGGGGCGGGGCGGCGGCGCGGGGCGGCGCGGCGGGGCGGGAGGCGCGGCGTCGGCGCGGGGAGGCGGCGCAGCGGGGCGGCGAGCAGGTGGCGCGGCGGGGCGCGTGGCGAGGGCGCGTGGCGAGGGCGGCGGGGCGCGGGGCGCGGCGGCGGCGCAGGGCGAGGGCGGCGGGGCGCGGCGGGCGGCGGGCGGCGGCGAGGGTGGCGAGGGCGGCGGAGGCAAGACGAAGGCGACGAATAGACCGGACGGGCCGCGGACACGACCTATCCCGCGCTAAGTTCGTCGGCCGGCACACGTGGCCGACGAACTTAGCGATGGTGGGCCCGGTCCGGCAGTTGACGCCAGATAAGTTCGTCGGCCACGTGGCCTGGCCGACGAACTTACGTTAAGTTCGTCGGCCACGTGGAGACCGACGAACTTAACCGGTGGCCGCCAACGGTCGGGTGTGGACCCGCCCGGGCCCACCTGGTTAAGTTCGTCGGCCTGTATTGGGCCGACGAACTTAAGCCGGGGAGACGACTAAGTTCGTCGGCCCAGTAAAACCGACGAACTTATACCTTTTAAATTCGTGGGCCGACTTCTGGCCCACGAATTTAATATGGCCCACGAATTTTACCTGTTTTCCTGTAGTGACATATGGACCGGATGGTACGGTTTGACTAAACATGGACTGTACCAAATAACCTGTGGGGTGCAAACCCTCTGATAGGATTGAAGATAGGACCGTCTGTCAAGACCGTACATGGACCGTACTATAAAACCCGCATGTACCAAACCCCCGGACAGGAAGATACTTAGGACGGTCTGCGAAAACCGTCTGTGGACCGTACCAATTAACTCAGAGGCTTTGACCAGTTGGAATCCAGGTACATGGACCGTATAGTCCGGTCCCTTAAGAGCGGACCAAAGACCGGACTATAGTACAGTGACACATTGTTCCAGTGATCGTTGGTAAAGTGCATGGACCATATAGTCCGGTCCTTGAAAAGTTGCTAGACCGGACCATCCGGTCTGCTCTGCGTCAGCCTCCTCTTTTTCAACGGATCTATTAGCTTGGGGAAGCTATAAATATGGGTTCCTTCGGTTCATTTGGTGCTCTTTGACACTCCAACTATCACTTACACTCAGAGATCCATTGTGCTTCAACTCTTTGTATCAACCACTCACAAATTTACTTTGAGAGCAAGATCAAGGTCAAGGACTTGTGTGCATCCATCTTGGTGAGGATCAAGATCAAGTGAAGACCGGCGGCTTGTTACTCTTGGTGATTGGAAGCACCTAGGCGGACTTGGTGACCGGGGTGCGTTCTCGAAGCTTGCCAAGGAGATTGTGGAAGCCTGAAGAACAAAGGTGTACAAGGGTTGAGCTCCACCTTGCCGGGATGGCGAACGGAGACTCTTAGTGAGCACCCACAAGCATGGGAGGAAGCAATACACTCTAGGGTGTGCTAGAACATGGACTAGGGGAGGGTGCCAAACCTCCGACACCACAGAAAAAATCTGGTTGTCTCTTCCCCTTGTTCCTCTACTTGATGCTCCTGCTTCTTTCCGTATTTTCATGGATTGCATCTTGTAATCACCATATTTAGTCTTCTTATTGGCTAGTATCTCCCTTATTCTTATGATCATTGGTGTTGCTAGTGGTAGCCTCCGTTGTTGTTTTCTTTTCAACTAGCACGTGTAGGCTTTCCTTTCGTTGTTGAGTAGTTAAGCTACGTGTAAAGGGTGAAGTGGGTTAATTTGTAGTGTCGTTAGGTTAAGGACTTTCGATTAGAGTTTGAAATTAGCCCAATTCACCCCCTTCTTGGGCATCCAATCCTTACAGGTAGGATATACTACGTACAGCGCGAATATGCATTCGTGTTTAGATATTAAGTACTAAGCTAGGATATATAGATCATGCATTGTCCATCATGTTGAATCAATTTAGGCTATGTTCAAAGAAAAGTATCATGCATGCATGGAAGAATATAATATCACTAGTTGATTCCCCGCGCGTTGCTGCGGTAATTTTTTAATCGATTTTTAAATTGATATTTTAAGATAAAAGCACCGGAGCGATTGCGTAAAAATATTATTTTTAAGTTGAAAATAATATATTTGATTACATATTCACATTGTTGAGAAATCACCTTTAAATGATTGGTCCTTGCATTGTTGTATGAAAAAAAATGTGCACGCGAGGAAAAATGAATGGAAGAAAGTATTGATGTGGGATATTTATAATCTAATATCTAATATGTCTCAATGTATAGTCAGTTCAAGCAATAATCTTTGGTGCATAGTGTGTGTTGAAGTGACTCAATGGGGTGATAGATAAATAAATGTGGGAATATAATTCATAGTGTGAAGTAGAAAATAAAAACTAAAATTATGAAGAGAAATATGTGGGTTTTTTTATTAGCGTATATATGAGTGATGTAAGTAAAAAAAACTTATAGAGGTCATTAAAAGTGGATAGCCTTATGGTAAAAAGCATTGCTATAGCACGGTGTGTATGTTTTTTTTCTTTTTTCTGAGCACATGCATGAGTATTTAGCCACAGAAAATCGATGAAAAAACTAATTAAAATCTTAGTGGAGTCTTAGTGGATGATGAGGTGGATACTTTGAGAGTTGAGAGAATTACATAGTGGGTTGCATGAAATATGTGGGTTTTTTTATTAGTGCATATATGAGTGATGTAATTCAAAAGAACTCATAGAGATCATTAAAAGTGGATAGCTTTAGCCTAAGCATTGCTATAGCGCGGTGTGTGTATGTTTTTTTCTTTCTTCTGAGCACATGCATGGATGTTGTTAGCCACAGAAAATTGATGAAAGAAATTAATCAAAATTTTAGTGGAGTCTTAGTGAATGATGAGATGGATAGCATGAGAGTTGAGAGAATTACATAGTGGGTTGAGCAGAAGGTGAGACAGGGCCCTGAGCAAGGGAGATATATAGATTCGGTGCATCTTGTGGGTGTTCTCAATTCTCATAGTACCTTTATAAAAAACCCTCATAGTACTAGAAGCTAGTATATATGAGTAGCTAGACAATTCTACGGGGACATGAGTTTTGGCGAAAAATATATCTGACTAGTCAGGTTAGAGGCCCACTTCAGGTGGAGACATCAAACATTGATACACATGATTTTTTTTCTTCGAGTTCCTTTTTTCTCTACTGCAGGACAAAATTTGCTCGCGCACAAGTACAGTGATGTAGGAGCCAATCTATCCCTAAAACCGAACACACCTAAAAATAGTTCACAGAGTAGGCAATTGATTCACACGATCACATAATCTATTTTTAGAAATAGTATCGATTCATCATCTGTATACATCTTTACTTAGAGGCCAGCACATCTTCAAACATGCATGTTAGAAGATGCTCTAGAGAGGTAGCAGGAGAGGAGGGATGAGGAGCCCCGCCCGTAGGCTAGCCACTAATAACTTATTTTTATCATATTGAGGTTCCAAATCCATCGGCCACTTGTTAGATTCAAGAAAGACACCGGAGCCTGCTACAAGCCGCTCGGCTAGCCAAGAACCCAAGGCTCAGGCTGAGCAGTCTTAGCCTCAGGCTCACTCTTCCTGGTACCCACTTTTTATTGCAAAAATTGAAGAGAAAATGCTCTAGAGAGGTAGCAGGAGAGGAGAGATGAGGAGCCCCGCCCGGAGACTAGCCTAGCATGGGCAAAAAACAACACGTTTAGTTTTCAGAACCAGTGTACATTACAAACTTACCCGCATGTTGCTACGGAAATTTTATAGCGTTGCGTAGAAGCATAATCGATGGAGTGAGAAAAAATAAATGAAATACTAAAATAATAAAACGGGACACATGCATGCGTGGATGGTATTACCATAGAAAATCAGCGAAAAATATAAATAGAAGGTCATAGTGGCTAATTAATGACAGTCTCAGTGGTGTGTGATGTGGCTTCACCTAAACGCAGAGAAATATGCAGTGGAGGATACCAATTTAGATATAGTAGATGTGCTTATGAACAATAACCGTTTTGCCCTTGTGTGCTTGTTTATGTATATATGTACAGTAGCTATTAAAGTCGGTGGTGTATGAAATGTATGGCAACAAATTGTTGCTGCCATAGCAACGTACGGTAACGCAATAATTAATATATGTGGCTTTGATGTTTATACCTTTATTTTGGTGTCTAATAGTGGTTTTGCTTTTATTTTTTAACTTTATGGTTTTACCTATTTGTTTTAATATCGAAGATACAGTTTACCCCTACTCTATTTAGTCCTCCTAGCGGTGTTAAATCTTGTAAAAAAAGACTATTGTGTCCATGTAGATATGCCCCTATTTTCAGTATTTGTTTGTGATTATACCCCTAGGTCGGCCTAAATAATTGAGCATCATTTTGACAGATTGCAACGGGGGGTTTTCACCAAAATAAGTCAATTTGTATACATTTTAAATGTACATAATCCTTTACAAAATTTGGTAAAAAAAATTGAAAATTTTGTATTGGGCTGCGCCACGGGCAAAGCCACCGGCCTCGGGGGCACGCCACCCTGATGGTTCTACAGCTCCATCGCTGCGGTCCGCTAGCTAGGCCACGCAGTGGAAACGTCCAGCGGGGTCGCATCGCTGGCCGCAGGCTTTGCTTACCGGATGTGCCGCCAGGCAGTCGTGCCGCGGTGTCGCCTCGCCGAGGTGTTGCGCCGCTGCCGCCCGCCCGTGTCGCGACCACCGCCGTGGGGCGTCATCTCGGGGTCGCGCCACCGCCCGCGCCGCTTGGCTGCCCGCTCGCCGCACAGCCTGCCTCCTTGCGCCGCCAGGACCTCCTCCCCGCAGCATGGATCTCCTCCTCCGCCCGCGGCCTCATCCTCCTCCGCAGCAGTTTGGATCATCCTCCGGGCCGTGCGCCGGTCGCTCGCCGCAGCCTCGCGCCGCCGCTAGTCGTGGCAGCGTGCCCCCCGCTTGCCGCAGCCGCGCGCCCTCCTGGCCGCTCGCTCCTGAGCATCCCGGGGCATCGTCGTGGCGAAGGTGATGGCGCCGGTGGGGAAGGCGCCGACGGTGGGCGCGACGGCGGGTTGAGCTCGGCCACGGAGCTCGTCGCGGAGGTAAGGAACTGAGGCGTTTTCGGCTGCCCGAGCTTGGGGGATTTGTAGCACAGGACAGGACGAATCCGGTGCACGCGCTACCAAGGCGAGAGGAGGACGAGAGAGGCAGCGGCGTGAGCTCACCGCGAGCTCGCTAATGGCGGCTATGGTGGACGAGCGGCGCGGACGCCGCCCTGGAGGCGAGCCGACGTGCGGACGCCGCCCTGGAGGCTGGCTGGCGCGCGGGCTCCGCCGCTGCCCCGTGTCACCGTGCTTGGCCTGCGTCGGGAGAGAGCAGAGAGAGGATGAGACTAGAGAGAAGAGAGACGGGGGCGAAAGAATAATAGAGGTAAGAGGTGGGGCAGCCTGTCAGGGACCGAAACTTCAAAGAACTGTGGCGGAATGGCAACGAAGGAACTGTAAATTTTAAATAGTGGTAGAGAAGAAAAATTGAAAAATTCGATGGCAATGAGGGAATAGACTAAAATTCTGGTGGCATTGAGAGATTTGACTCGGTTTGTATTGTTTTTCTTTTTTTTTTAAACTAGCAAAATACCCGTGCGTTGCAACGGGAAAAAAAATCCTTAAGCACATCTAAATCAATACATATAATAATAGCCTCACAAATAAATTTTGTATCCTACTATTTCGAATTTTCTCTTGCATGTGAACGAAATTTAGGTGGTGTCAGTTTGGTAAGAAATATTGTTTTTTGTTTTCCAGCAATATATAAAACATCGAAAATGGAGTCCATATATGACATGGGTATCCATTTTCAAGTAGGCTGCTCCTGCCGTCTGAATCGGGTTTTCGAATAAATTGTAGACCACATTGTCTTGACGATTTCTGTAAATTGCAAGCGAATTTTAGAGTGATGTCAATTGGGTTGGAAAGGTTGTTATTTTAGCTTTCCATCGATATACAGATCGTCAAAAATAGAGTCTGTATGCGATCTGGGTGTCCGTTTTCGCGTAGGCTGCTATTGCACTCTGTGTTCGTGAATAATTCCACGTCATATTGTTTCAATAATTTTTGTTGAATGAGACCGAATTTAAAGTGGTTTCAGCTGTGTTGGAAAGATTATTATTTTATCAATACCGAAAATAGAGTCCGTATGCGAGTTGGGCGTCCGTTTTCGCGTGGGCACCTTCTGCAGTCCGAATATATTTCGTATTGTAGTTGTGATTTGGATTATCGGATACAGGGCGGGGAGGGGCTGACCAGCCGGGTCCACGTGTCACGATGAATCGGAAAATCGACGGACCAGTAAACCTTATTTGTTTTAATATTAAGTATAGATATATATTGCATCAACATTTAACAGACATTTAAAGTAAAGGTAAACGACGTGTTCAATTTTAAATCGCGGGGTAAAATCACAAAGTACAAAAAGAAAAGGTAAAATCACCATTGAACTTGGTAGCAGGGTAGAATCATCAATCTCTCTTAATATATCGATGATAATATATATAGATGAGAGAGGAACGGGGGAATATATAACAAACCAGTCGTCGTCGTCGTACAATTGTACAAATAATGCATGATGTACCGATGAGCACAGTAGTATGGTTGTAGTTGAGACTTTGATGCAAACGTACATATACTCGTCGTATAATTGTACCTTGTACATGGACGGATCATCACGTAGTACGCACGAGCTGCTGAAGCCACTATGGACTAATAATTAGATGCAACGTACGTAACACCACTGTACACTACTGCTGAAACACACAAGCAAGTAAATAAAAATTGAATATCCTCTCCGATGATACGCATCAATGCACATGACCGGCAGCGCCAACTGTAGCGGAGTACTTGCATTCCATCTCGGTGACATATTTTCATTCCGGTTATTTATTTCAGGGCGCACAGCATGCACGCATACTGTGCTTGCATTATTCCTGCATATAATTTTGCAGATACATTTATATACACAGAGCAATAGCAATAGCAATAGCAACTACTCCGCTTGAGCATTCAATGGCAGAACGATCGATACATGCCTTAAGCTGAGTTCACCATATATCCCAAATGATGGTGCAAAACACCGTGAAGTTTAAAACGAGACGGTGCATGGAGTGAGTGGGATGGGCGGACTTGTGAGTTTAGCCTAGCTACTGTCTATATCCATCGTTCCTCGATTTTTTTTTTTGATGCTCATACCCACGTTATTGCCGGCCTCAATTCGGGAGTATCCATCCACCGATACAAAATCATTTTGAAGCAAGCGAAATGAAAAATAAAACATAAAACAAAAGGTATGGACTTGTGGTGTGTGACTTGAAAGGTTAATGGAACTTGAAATACACTTTATTCCTTTTTTTTCTTCTTTTTTCTTTGGTTTCTTAAAGCCGATTTGTTTTTTATTTCTAAAGATGACGGCAGCCTTTTTTTTTTACCCTTTTGAAGCCCTGTTGTTGGTAGGACGAAATTTATAATCATATCCGTTCATCCAAAAACCGATCATCCCTGCTGGCCTGGCCGATCGTGTCTCAAAATGGAAGAGAGAGTAGTGCTAGCTAGCACCCAAATATGAAATACCCAATGCTAGACACAGGAGCGCAAGAATCTTGGGCTCATGGGCTGGCTGGCTATCCATATGGATGCATACATGCATGACCGACCGAGATCGATCGATTGGTAGTTTCCGATCGATCTCAGAGAGAGAGAGAGAGAGAGAGAGAGAAAGAGAGAGAGAGAGAGAGATGCAGTAGGAGCAGCCGTGTGTGTGTAAAATCGCAGCATAAACTAGAGATTTGTGTCACCGTATATGTTTCGGATCAAGAGAAGGGCTCATTTGTGCACCTTAAAAAACTACTGTGTAACACCTCAAAAGTCAAAACACAAAGTCACATTCATATACATGCATGATAGGAGTTTCTCATGCCCTGCTTCAACTAATCACAACCCCTTTTCTAAATCATGATTTCAACAATTTATGTAGGTACTACATATTTTGTCAAAATTTCGGATGAAATTTCGGTGAAATTTTTTAGAGGTACCACAAACATATATATTGTCTTCTAAAAAATATCTAAACAAACTATTATTAGTAAATTTATGGCTTAACATCTATTGGATTATATAGAACAAATAATAGAGAAAATGAACATAGTGTACAATAAAGCATATATGTTTCCTCAAAAAAAAAAAAACGAAATTTTAGAATTTTCTTTCGCTCACCACTGAAAATCACGAAATTTCGCCAAAATTGAATCTATATAAATCGTATCATTCTAATGTTCCAATTCAAATTATCAGCTTGAAATGTACAGTATATGTATCAGCTACTGTTTTATGTACGTGTTCTTTACATCAGTTCTTTGAATTAGGCTAAGTCCAGCAGGTGAGGTAAAAAGTCAAGTGTAGTATAAAATGACACTATAGCGACACTGTTTACAGAGAGATGTAGGTGGAATAATGGATGGACGGGGTATTTGCCTTAGCTGCTGGTGTCGGCCTTATCACGGTACAGTACGGTGCTCCGTCCCTCTGCTCATTAATCAATCAGTCCATATATAAAACAATGAAAGGAGAAGGAATATTATTGCACTGCCTGATGAGATAATCATTCCGCTAGTGCAGCAACTAGACAATTACTTTATTATGAGCACACATATAATATAATATACCCCCGACTCAGGTACACGAATATGCATATATCTGTATGTAGATAATGGGAAAGGGAGACGGGCGTCACACAAGCATCAGCTTTCTTATATATGACTTGGGAGACTAGACTATCTCACACATTGACCCCTCTGATCGAGACAGAGAAAGTTAGTTGAAGTCAGTGACGTGTGCTAGCTGGCCCATCGTCTCGATCAAACAAGTGAAGAGACAAATTGAAGGCCAAAAAGTGGTGGTTGAGTAGTGCAAGCCATCGCATATGTATATATATAATCATATGCGGTACGGTCGTGTAAATATGTTCCTTGGTCCGGGTCTTTCCCTGCTGGTTACTTTTATACACACACACACACCTTCCATCGGGCAATATCGATCCTAAATCTTGAGATACATACATATTTTTCTGTGTGCGCAAAACGTAGTACATATGCATATATAGTCGTCTTTTTCATAGGAACTACTATGAGAGATATATACTTGGTTCTAACCCAAACATAAATAAATTCTAGTTCTTGCTGATCGATCGATTTTGACTTGTCAAACTCTGAGGTTCGATTGATAGGCACAGTCAAATTGATGAAGTTAGTTTAATTTGACATAGTACAATCTTCGATGACTTGGTCATGATCTATAGGCGAAAGCAGGGTACAGGAAGGGTAACACACAATGAGGAGCACGTGGTAGGCAGGCATGTCCATGTGTGTCAAATGGCAGCATTAAGGCCATTCTCAGTAGATGGTTTCATATTTAAGTTTCCAACGTGCTACATAAGTTAGAGGAAATTGAAATTATGGTTGAAACAACTACTGAGAATGTTTGGTTTTATTCGGTGTGGTATCATAGGCAGCATGCATGACACAACATAGTCTAGGTAATAGTGTAGACAAGGTTTCATCTCGATGAAACTCATTTCATCTCTCACTTCATTAATTCACCGCCGTATCATCAGAATTGCTGACATAGCACCTCATTTAATGAGAATGAAACTTCCACTAGGAATGGTCTAAGACCATTCTCAATGGAAGGTTTCGTTTTTATGTTTTCAAGATGCCACATAAGTAAGGCCTTGTTTGGATCCACCCAAACTTTAGCTCTCCACTTTTAGCTGCTTTTAGCTACTTGGGATCCAAACAGGGGAGCTAAAGGTGCCAATATAAAGTTTAGCTCCCCATTTTTCTTTAGCTGGCCAAGGGGTGCTAAACCCAGCTAAAAGTGGTCCAAGGTGACTATTTTCCACCCCTGCCCTCCCCACCCGCACTCTCTCTCCCCACCCCTTCTCTCTCCCTGCGCCATCTCTCCCCACCCCTTCTCTCTCCCAGCGCCTCGCCGGCCCCTTCCCGCGCCTTGCCGCCGGCGGCCTCCTCCGCGCCGGCGGCTCCTCCACCGTCGTCTTCCCTGCGCCTCGCCCCTCGCCGGCGTCCTCGTCCTCCTCCGTCGCCGCCTCCTTCCCTGCCGCCCCTCTCCTCGCCTCGTCGGCGGCCCCTTCCCGTGCCTCGCCGGCGGCCCCTCCCCACGCCTCGGCCGGCGGTGGGCAGATCCACCTGCGCCGCCGTGCCGGGCGGCCGGTGGAGGCGAGGGTGCGGCGGCCGCTGGTGGACGAGATCCGGCCCTCGCTGCCATGCCTCGGAGACGGGGAAGGACGGAGACGGGGAAGGACCCATGCAGAGCTCAGGATGGGCATGTTGCCGCTGGTGATAGAGACTCATGCAGAGCAGATGCCGCCGGTGGACGAGATCCGGGCTGCCGACGCCGCTGCCGCTCGGGATGGGCATGTTGCCGCTGCCTGGGCGCACGGGGAGGGCAGAACAGGGGGTATGGAGGTCTTTTTTACCTCTATGGAGCTAAAGATTAGCTGGTGTCCAAACAGCCCATGGGCTAAATATTAGCTGCCAGCTAAAGGGGGCTAAACTTTAGCCCATGGGATCCAAACAGGGCCTAAGAGAAAAATAAAATCAGAGATAAAACTTTCCATTGTGAATGCATAGTTTCATTAATGTGGTTTTATAGCCAACATGCAAGACGCAGCTTGTCTAGGTAAACGTTTTCATTAGTGTGGTTTCATAGCCAACATGCAAGACACAGCTTGTCTAGGTAAACGTGTGCGCCGAGTTTCATCTCATTCCATCTCTCCCTTCATTAATTCACTGCCACATCATCAAAATCGCTGACATGACGCATCATTTAATGAGAATGAAACTCCCACTGAGAATGGCCAAAGAACAAGCATGGCGTAAATTAAATTACTGGTATGTACATTAGCATAACAAAGAGAGTGAAGGCAAGGTCGGGCATGTAGACATAAGGCAATGCCTACTAGCTAGATATTTGCATACCTGCAATATGTTAAGTCAAATATGCATAGAAACAATTTGGTGGCAACAAGGGCAAATAAGTAGAGATATATGGATCGGAATGGCAGTTCAAATCCCTACAAATAGGGATCCCTGTAATTGATTTGACATTTTTAAAAAGAAGGTATGAATCTTCATTAATTTCGACGACCATTTTTCATAGACTTTGCATTTGGTTATAGTCGAAGTCCTATGTTGTTCTTGTTGTTCATTATAGATCCTTATCTCATATGTTTGAATTGATGTGGCTAAATAATCTCAACATAAGCAATGCTTGCGGAACCTCCTGCCAATACCACAGCAGCCTTAATCGATGCAACACCGTGCTCCAATTCATTGTAGGAGCGACAACACATTTCACACGCTTCAATGTAGTGGTGGTGGTGGTACGTGGTGGCGGTGATTATAAAAAGGATGAGAAGGACGAGGAGGATGAGCCGATGAAGAGATATGGTTGGCGGTCATGGTGGCCAAGAGTTTTTTTTTTTACCGTCAACCAGCTCGAAAGGGGAGTATCCTCACCTGAATATTTTGGTAGTAGTCTTGTAATGACCCAACATATTACATCAAAGGTTTTCACAGTTTACAGAAAAGTTGCAAGAACAATGCAACTCTCATGACAGAATGACAGTGGAAACATGAAAGAATATCACAACACGAACCAAACTAGAATGGCCACGAATGCTGATTGCAAATTGACAACCAACACCAGCACTGAACAACATGCTGACCAGCATATCAAGACCACTATTACCCCTTCATATCTCCGCTCGTAGCTACGACACTCTGTTGTCGTGTAACCCTTTAGGTGAGGGACCGCGCTATGTGAGAAGGCACTAAGCATGACATGAAGCATGCCAACCTTTGCATACCAGAAATAACGATCTCCCTTCGAGTCGGCAACAACACCAAACAACAATGTATCCGTGCTCCACATGCTATTTTCTAACGCCATATGATGGGAGAGACCCTCGAGGGGAAAGGTAGGAGAAGCATATATTCAACTAGCCATTATATTCGGCCATACCACACAACAAACACCGAGCGCCATTACCAGGTACAACGATCAAAAGACTTCTAGAGAAAGACTCCAAGCACTACTTCAAGCGTCACAATGACATCACCAAAATGTGAAGAACCGATGAGGGGCCTCCAAAGCGACGCCTATAGGTAGGAATGAGATGTTAGTGGTGACGTCGTCATTTGTCTAGTAGAATAAAACAAGGTTTTCACCTGGAAATGCTCCATGGCTTGCAGGGGGAGGAGGTTGCTATGACGACGCCTCTAGGGAGGTAAGTAGCAGCCAACGGGGATTTGGGCACGTCTTTCGCCAAGACCAATTTTTCACACCCACAAGAGCCACAAGGCCCCCCAATATCTTGGGCCAAAAAAAAGCATGAGCAACCTGGCAGTCCGCACCAGCTTCGGTAGTAGTCTACACATGGAGCTCCTACATCGCGTCCTACAAGGCGGGCAACACATGCGGTTTTGTTCAGGGTCTCAAGGACTCCCGCACAAGTATAGCACACGTAGCCACACACCACACATGGTGCAACAGGCCAATCCACCCTATGGTCAGAGCGGCTACCCATGTGGCTTCCAGACGGCTCCACATAGGACTCACAACTACGTCTGACCCTCTTCATGATGGTCCAAGTAGCAGAGGGGGCAATAGAAAGATGGATGGGTTGCCTCCAGCTCACCAGTGGAGGCACCCACGGCGACATCCAAGGCGTTGGCGGCAGGAGTAGGCAGGCCATCTACAACAACCAGATCCATTGACGGGAGTGTAGATTCACCCCTAAGGGGTCCGGCAATGGAGAGTCGGTCTGAAGCTCGCTAGTGACATTGAAGTCTACCAAGGTGCAAAAGAAAGGAGGTGGGGAGGAGGGAAAGGTGGGGAAAAGCGGTGGCTATCACTTTTGTTGAACTGTAGTTTGCCGTCACTACCAATCTCCGGCGGCCGGGGTAGCGATGGCAGTCGGGCGAGGGAGATGGTAGGGGCTATGGCAGCGCTACAGATGAGAGGAACATCCGCTATTGGGCAAGATACTGATTATGGACTAATTCTAGATAAGTGTTGGATTGATCTCGGGCCTAGAAGGGGAGACGTCTCGACAGGGCCTAGATCCAGAGCTAGAGGCCTTGATCGGAGGCCCAAACCCCCCTAGGGTTGTGGCCCCCTTCCACACCGTGCCACCAATAAATAGAGGACTACAAGGGGGCACGCGAACCAACGTTCGTCGTCCCCCTCCTTGCACATGCAGAAACCCCATAGAGGTCCGATCTCCTCGGCGCGGGAGTGAAGGGAAGGCCGCCGCCATCGGTGCCACTACGTCAGCCTCCTCACCACCGCCATGACCAACGAGTGCCGCTACCACAAATAGGAAATCACGTTGCCTATGCGCACCGGTCAAGCCTCCATCGATGCACCCGAAGGTACTGACTTCTTCCCCTTTTTCCCTGTCACCCGAGACCGATGAACCACATTCATCTACGCTCAAGAACCCTAGTGGTAGGGCTTTCGGGCACTAGATCCATACATTGAATCCTTCAATAAGATGTTTTTGCAGTAGTGTGAGCATCTTATGTGCAAAGAGAAAACACTACACCACTCTACTTATATGTTAGTATATATTTCAGTAGTTGGTTGAATTCACTTGGCCAATGATAGAACACGCGAGACTAAGTGCAGCCAGCAGTCGTAGTGATGACTAGTGAACAAAACATATATAGCTCACCAGCTTGTGGGCACTGTGAACCAAAGCAAGAGACAGCAGTGCCTCCCTCTCCCGGATTTGAAATCAGCAAGAAAACAAACTTGGCACACCCACCAACACCGTAGCTAATAAGCAAACGAACAAATATATTCTTGGTTCTAAACTCTATAGCAGCTACCATTAGCTTAGCTTCATTCATTCCTCCTCGCACCTCATATATATGTTTGCTGCCTACTTCTTATGAGCTAATACTGTGCATAGATACCCAGTGGTATTATTTGTATATGTGTCACATCTCGCATATATACTATATGTGCATATGGTATTGGACAATTGGTACTGGTAGCTAGGTAGGATAGGAGAACAACAAAAACCCAGCCTTGTCGATCCAATCCAACTTGGCATGCGCTACTGATGACTTGTAGACTACTACAAGTCGCAGCAGCAGTCGTACTAGCACCATCAAGGCATCAGCTATAGCTTTGGTGGCATATCATAGCAGCCCCCCCCGGCGAACCGATGAACACCAGCACAGTGGAGCAAATGGCCAAGCAGTACTACTACTGGGGTATGTTGGGCGCAAGGACCGCCGCTGCTGGTGCGGCGACGAGCCGCCTCAGATCCTGGCCGCCGCCCGCTCATGGCAGCGGTGAGCCGTCCTGGGAGGAGCTGGCGTTCGCGCGGGACGCGGCGGGGCACCTCGGCGGCTGCGTGTGGCCGCCGCGCTCCTACACGTGCACCTTCTGCCGCCGGGAGTTCCGGTCCGCGCAGGCGCTCGGTGGGCACATGAACGTGCACCGCCGCGACCGTGCTCGCCTCCGGCAGTGCGCCTCCCCATCCCCGGATCATGAGGTTGTCGGCCAGGAGCCAGCGATATCCATGGCGGCGGCGGATCACCGGCTTCTGCAGCTGCAGGACTCTCCCTTGTTCAGGGCCAAGGCAGTATTAGTCTCTGGCCCTAAACCTACTGCTTGTTACGACCATCAAACGACTTCCAACAAGGAGGAGCCGGTGGCTGTGATTACTACCACCACTACTTCTCCTTCATACATGTCAACCGTCGTCATCAAGGAGACCAAGAACAAGGTATTCATGTCCATACCTGCAGCAACAGCGGGAAGCAAAGAAGCTGCAGCAGCAATCGGTGAGGAGGAGATCGTGGTGCCGGAGAGGAGGAAGAGAAGGCGAGTCGATCAGCCGCCGCCGCCGTTCCTCCTGTGGCCTCTGGCATCATCACCCGAGAGAGTTCAACATGATGCAAAGCTACCCCAGGTAATCACAAGCCCTAGCCTCAACTCGCTGCAAGAAGTGGATCTGGAGCTCAGGCTTGGCAGTATATACTCCTAAAAGTTGCGTGAATAATGGGTTCTTAAGAATTACGTACGGTCTGCAGTTTCATCGTCCATCACGTACGTACGATCTCTCTGCTCACCATACGAGTGTAGTGTGCACGCACAAATGAATCATCTGCTTGATATATACTACTTCGTGATGAGGACTTTAATTTTCAGTTGTTCTTTCCGCTCCTCTTCTCGGTCCATAAATCTGTCTATGACTTTCTTTGGTCATATATATTCTGAACGCATGATTGATGTTCTTGATTTTACCTGATAAGCCCATACTCCGATCCTTTGGCCAAACAAAGGCCTCACTAGCTAGAGCTCTACATATATGTATGATCATTGTCCAGAGTTCTACTTCGGCATTTCAAAGTGCTGTGCTGGTGCGTTGTAAGCAGTTATTGTTGTAAAAGATTGTATGTTGTCACACAAATAATACAAAGAGATCACTGGCTTTGTATGCCATTTCTTCCTAACATACTCAAGGCTTTTGTCGAGATTAGTACTCATGGGATCATTCACAAGTACTGTCGTTTTTTTTTTATGTTTTCATATGGACAAATTATAGCCTCCAAGAACAAAGATCAAGAAGCTAGCTTGCTCAGGACCCCGTGCAAAAGATTAGTTAAAATCGGAGCCGTAGTAGCAAGTATCATAAAATGATTAATTATGTTATATGTCCCATTCATCAAAATGCCCTATTTAATTTCTTTACTGCATCATCTTTTTAATTTAATTTCTAGAAACTCATATTTTGTTCCAAAGGGTAGATTTGCTATATTCTCGTAAGATATATGATTGATTAAATGTATTCCTAGTATATTCAAGCAAGCATATATATATAGTTATATACACGGGTGTGTACAGGGTATGTAGCTCTATGCCAAACAAATATGTAAACCTTGTCCATATATCACTAGCTAGAGCCAAATTGTTGGGTACATGTTTGCCTCTGAACTGACTGTATTTTGGGCACTAGCCTGCTGGTCCTTGATTCCCGCTTCAACCATAAGCAAGCAAAAGGTTGCTTCTTCCTCTAACTCAGATCACAAGCAGACAGTAGACAGGGCAAAATGGTCATCTGTTCTTGTCTTTTGCCCTACATCTCTATGGAGCAAAAGCACTGCAAGATATATAATGTTTCTCCTTTATTATATCATACCAGGACTAGATAGAAAGGTTGCCACGTACATTTACAAGTTAATGTTACTGACCCATCAACTCATGTTTCTGCACATTCCAATTTTAAGAGATGTAAGGGTTAGAAGTTCGTGGATAAATATAGAACCCACATTATCTATCTCTCTGTCCCTAATTTTTATATTATTGCATGGTACTCATATAGTTATTTTTGTAATCTTTATGCCGACATAGTAGACTTCATTTTTCTATCCATCATATTCGCAGCTTTTACCCCCTTTGCATCGCATCTCCTTATGTGTTTGACACGTGTTTAGTTGACACCTTAGCTTGACCAATGTCTTTAACATAAAAATTGATATGATCATTGTTTCCTATATGCATCTACATGTGATTGGCATGGTGAACAGATCATATATATATATACGGCCTAGTTGTACTTTTTTGTCCATTACAGTGACATGAGCAAATAATTAAAAAGGGTCTATAATACTCTTTTGGATGTTTTTAACAACAATGTACGTGTGTAGATAATGTCATGAAGTTTATGACTATCATGCAACTTTTATGAGTATTTTTTAACAATGACGATGTGTGTAGATGAAAATTTAGGGGGTTTACTTTAGTGTTAGGTTTTATCAGTGTCACTGGCAGAAATTCAGATAGAGATTTATAGTTATTCTATTTATTTTTCTAGTGATAGAGGTTGATTTTTAGATATAGATTTATGTAGTTACTTTAGATTATTAATTCTTGTCACCGAGAAAACTCATAGTCCGTATTCCATGATGTGTTTCTGACACATGGAACTTCCAACTCAGTAACAGTGATGGGTTTAGATTAGCTTGACAGTACTATTTCTTTTATAAGGGTAGCTAGAGATCAGTAATTGTATACGCATGTATATATATTAAAAAAATCCAACAACCATTATTGTCAATAATGCTAGTTAGAGTATTTACCAATTTTTGGCAGGATGCATCTTTTTATTAGATTTTTTAGAATTTATCCTCTAGCTCTTTTTTCCTAACTGTCTCTTGAGTACTAGTAGTGTGGAGGACGGCTTTAAAAGGAATAATCTCTAAGATTGTTTCTAAAGAAAAGTAACATTAGTTAGTGCGATCAAACTTATTAGCGTATGCACATTATAGTTTAATTTGATGTCGTTTTTTTCTTCCATACCATCAGTAATCTATGATGTTTTTGCTTTTCGATGGTGCTTGCCTACTCTTGATTCACGCGTACATTTGTACAGTGAAAAGTTTGGAGCGATCTGATCAGTACATCTAGGCAACAACCGAGCAGAGAGCGCTGATGATGATGTGTGTGTTGTGTGTGCATGCATATATGCGCCGCTGCCACCATTGTGTCTTGGCCTGGTCTGGTACAGTGGTACTATGGTCTGGTCTGGCCTGGTGAGAGAGAGAGATGAGGAATCATGCATATTGATCCGTGCCATCGCATGCAAAGATGCATGCAGTTGCAGTGCAGTGCAGTGGGCGCGCCTTGTTTGTATTATTCCATGCATGGCAGTACGATCCATGCGTATTCTTAGCTGATGTGCTGGAATGTGTCAGTAGCGGCATATATTGTGAGTGGGTGAGATTAAGGCCCCTTGTGACACATCTCTGTCTCTGCGGCAAGTGCATAGATAAGCATATACTCTATCATCCATCTGTCTGCTATGCATATATATGCTCTTAGGTCTATGTGCGGTGCGCACACTTAGGCCAGTCTCTGCCTCTGCACTGCACATAATTAATAACTTACTCTTGCATTTTTTGTAGTCTTGTGTGGCTAGTACATATGTGGGCTCCAAAGATTAGGTTTTTCACCACTACCTAGAGAATCATCGTCGTGTTTACCTACAATTTCTTTAGCTTATTATTACTGGAACATACTTATATAGTATATACTAGTACTAGTTACCTCAAGTCACAAATTCCAAATACTCTATTCTGCATGCTGCTGCCAACGGTACAGATTCTTTGGTGTTATTAATAACAAATTTGTGCTCCATGAACCACATGCATGTGTACAGCCGAGTGGCTGGCTATATATGCATGGCCCCCCGGACCAGAATATAATAATAATTATTATTATAGCAATCGGTGAGCCCTTATTGTCAGTATGCATTGTACATATGTAGGAGTATATATGTGTGTGTCATTCCCTTATATCCTTTCATTATTGGTCAGGTAAACCCCTAGTGGCTATATACTTAAATCAATGGACGATAGTATATTAATCGCCATCTAGCTACTCGATCTATAATAATAAATGGACACGACCTCTCCATAAATGTAACCGTTCTTTGTGTTTAAATGTTGTCCACAACTATAAACTCACCAGAGCCAAACCACCCAAGATTTACTCATCACGCTATATATATAGGCAATTACTCATGCTAACATTTAATCACAAGCTTGGCCCTAGGCCTTGATTGATAATCATTACCGGCCCCTTTCTCCATAACCTATCTTTGAAAATCCTAATAATGCTACTTATGCGAACGGAACTAGGGAGTATTGTTCAAGTTTTTTTTTTCTTGAGAGAACAGCTATATATGCATCTCAGTCTATCTCCAACAACACTTTAGATCCCACTTCCTCAAATCCCACTCTACTCTGTGCAACATGTCAGTTACAGTGCAAAACAGTGTCAAACAATGCTGCTACAGTGTTTTGGGAACCCCTTTGGGAAATTCCATTGGAGACAGCTTCATACATCTACACGGTAAAAGAATAAGTTTTCGCAGTACCATTTTTTACCAAATGAAAACCTTTATGCTTCTCACGTTGGCCCCACTGCAGGTTGTAAAGTATTAGAAAAGGTTGGAAAAAGGTCCAAAAACAATAGAAGAAAATTGTTTCCACCATTTTGCCTTTTATTTTCTCACATTGTTTTTTACCCATATCCATCGGTACCTTCCTTCCTTGCAATTAATAAAAAAAATAAGGACATCAATCAAACAAGCCTCATTACTTTCAATTTCATCTTTCTATTTCCTTTCCCTCTTTCCTTTGATAGCGTGGTTAGTTATTAGCTCCTTTCTTTCACGACTTCTACTCTTCACACAATCCACGTAGCTTTCACGACTTCAACTCTTCACACAATCCGCATAGCCCCCTCAAATATCGCGGTTCATGGCATGGACATGCCTCATGTATATCCATGCTAGAATACAATTAATTTTCTTCTTTGAAGAACAGAAAATCTGCTAAAATGAGATGGTTCGGTTTGTTTTTTTTAAGACGGTCATGAAATTTCTAGGTAGACTGGGTTGCGAAAGACATACCTCTTCTAAGGTAAAAGCAAAATATAAGAAAACTTTTGTATTCAACCGTTTTAACTAAGATTCTATTTAAGACCCTTTATGTTTTTGTTTAAGGCTCTTCTACTAAACATCCATTGAGAAAATAGAGAGAGAGAGAAGGAACTCAAGGACGACCATGATACACTGACCTGTTGTTGAGGAAATCAGGCGGAGCGGACACCGAGGCGAAAGGCTCTTATTTATCTTCAGGCTGCTTTATCTAAGAACATGTGGAACTGGGAGTGTTGTGGTTGCTTACTCCTCCAGAAATGGAACCAAACACCTTCTAGCTGGCGTCAGGTGTTACTGCACAGGAGTGCCACTTAGCTTGACTTTGCAACTAGGGAGTTGTCGACTGTATCAAGGTTTGCTATCCTACATGTGGACAACAGTGCAAATTAAATACTCCAAACCAATCTGGTGATCGGCTATAGAGCAGCCGATGGCACGAGAACATGCAAAGTGTCACTTTGTAGCAATATCGTAAACATTTCACGCACGATGATCAAATTCTCAGGCGCGATACAGATTGATTGCCCCAAACCGGAACATCTTAGGATAGGAACTCACATCCGTCAACACACACCGAGAAACCCACACATGCCAGCCAAACAGTAACGTTCCATAGCTAAAGCTAAGAGCCATGGTTTGTCGACAAACGCCGAGAAACCCATACATGTCAGCCAAACATGAACGTTCTGTAGCCGAAGATAAGAGCCATGCCTAGTCGACACACGCTGAGAAACCCACACACGCCATCCAAACAGGAATGTTCCATAGCCGAAACTGAGAGCCATGCCCAACTGACGCGTGCGAAGATCCAGATCCATATATATCCAAGGCCAAGCCTGGGAAACCAATCCAAACCACACTAGATCAATTAGTCAATCGCAAGCAAAATGAGGCATGCGGGAAAACTATCCTTAGATACGCTCTACCGAGTTGACGAGGGCGTGTGCCCCAACCCCATGGACACATAAACTCGATTGAGCTAGATCGACTCCTCGATGCACTTGAAGAGCGAGAGATGCGTCCTCGTCATGCATGGCTTGGCCATGAGCGTAACTAAAGTTAGCTTCTGAACCTGCACTCATGCAACGCAAACAAGCAAAATTCATGGCGTGAAGCATAGATCGTAGATAGAACTTTTCGCGTAAACAAAACATGTGGATAACTACCGGGTCTTGCAATAAAAAACGCTTCAAGATCCAGCATGGTAAACACCATAAATCTCTAGCAGATCTAATGAGAGAAACAACATTTGGGTAGCATGACGCTTACCAAGAGTTGAAAACCATACAATAGGGGGTGGCGGCGCTGAAGTTGTATTGGTCATGGACCCTTCTTAGGTTCACGGTACATGCATATTTATAGCCCTACTAGGCTTGCAGCTAAGGAAACTAAGAACTATCCTAATTTATGACTAAATCCTAATTTGACATGATATATGTCGGATTTCAGCTCTTAAACATGGGAATACCTCCCTTGGCCGACCCGCAGGCGGGTCAGTTTTGTTGCCAAAACCCGACGCAACTTGATACAGATTGGGCCTCTCGCGCGGACCAGGCCTTGAAGCTTCTTCTCCCCAACCGCTCGATAGGCTGAATCTCTCTAGTGGCCCAAGTCTTCGGCCTTATCCTGTTATCTAGGTTTTGGCACCAACCAACGAGGCCGTCGGATCCTCAAAAGGGGAAGCATGGAAAATAAAAGTTGTGTATAAAAATAAATAAATAGTAGTGTGTTAATAAAAAAAGAACAAGATCTTTGAAGCATGCATAACAAATTAGGGATGGTATTACTTCTCTTTGGAAGCAATTATGGGGAAGGGATTCCCTACATCCATTCCAAAAGCGCCCAAAATTGCCCCTTGGGGCTCTAATCCGATCCTTTTCTTTTTCTCTCTAATATAAATACAACCTAGCTCCCATGCATGCTCAAGAAAAGAAATTTAAAAGTCCAAAGTTAAGAAACAATATGAGATCTAGTTCACTGATCCGCACATGTTGCGAGAATAGTTAGGAGACCTACTTGAAATTAAACTATTTTGCTTCCATATGTTGAGTTTAATTATCAACAATTCCATGATCTGCACATCATGGCCTGATCCACTGCATGCACCATAAAATGTGTTTTGATAAAACATTTATTTGGTATATAATGGATGTTGATTATTTTAAAACAATAATATTATTTTGTTTTTAGGTTCTCATAGGACTACTTTTCCCTCATAATTTATAACTTCAAGGTAATCAATATTTATCATGTCAAAAAATTAGTTTGCACTTGGCATTTTGGACCAAATCTGTTGTTTTCAATATTACTTGAAAGCATAGGATCGCCATAAAGAGGAGTTTCATGTCCCTTAACTTTTTGGCGAACAATTCAGCAGCTAGCATTGTTTTACATGCACCTTTCAATAGTTTCCCAAGCCATGATGAAGCAAGATATTCAGATTTTTTTTTGAAAGAACTGGATAGGGGAATCCCCCTACAGAAAATATACTGAAGAACAAAAAAGATCAACAAAGTTACAGAGAGTCTAGCCAAATTTGAATGCTAGGAAGTGTTTGGCTGTGACCCAAAGACGACACATGGCAAATTCTTTACAGAAGAGTGCCTTTAAACTATCCAGTGTTGGTGATGACACGAAAAAATAATTTATTTCAAGAGGTTCAGATGCTCCAACATATTAAGATTATCACTTCCCTGAAAAAAGGAACTCGGATTATTCTTGAAGTGCTCAAATATTGATGTTGGTGGGAGACCTGAGGAATGGTAAGGCCAAGTAATCTGCAACAATTGATACCGAAACGGCACTGCAGAAACAAATGTGAAGAAGTTTGGACCAATCATCAAAGCCCAAGGTGCAGTTATAGGAAGGCATGTGCAATGCTCTTGGAAGGAGCAGGTCTCTTGTGCTGAGCCTGTCATGGAGGAGAAGCCAAAAGAACACTTTGTTGTTGTGTTGACATGTAGATTTCCACAACTATTTGAAACTTGCATGGGCTTGTCTCTGACCAGATACATGACCACTGGTCCTTGGAAGCTGATAACTGAAAGTTGTTAACTGAGGCCACCAGAGAACGGAACTACTAATGTGCTTACACTGAAAGGGGAAGGTGAAACAGAAACTGAAGGAAAATTTCCGTATTACAACATACATCTCATCAGTATAAAGGTGGACGACAAGTGCAGACAATTTACCCATCCACACCCACCCACCCCTGCCCTATGGCTAATGTGGTAACTGCCACATCAGCAGCACGGTTGCCACGCCAGCTGCCACATAAACTAAACTAGGCCTGCAATGGGTCTGGTGTGACGACCCTCGTCTGTGACCGATCTGCTCCTCGAATTGGCCCACGGTCCGAAGCGGGCTGACCCCAAAAGCAATAGGGGCATAACCTTATTGATCCCAGGTGAAAAGGACTTCAAGGGGTGAAAAGGACTTCTAATAGACATGTTTGCTTTCTTTATTATTAGAAAAAGTCTGTCACGGCTCCTTCAATTTGTAGCGGAGTCTAGTTTTCGTCCTTGGACTCTAAAACCAGGTCAAGCTGGTCCTTCAACTTGTGAAACCGGGCACATGATGTCTTCAAGCCAAACCGACCCCGGTTGTTGCTGACGTGACTGTTGGGGAGAAAAAACCGAAGGTCACTTCTTCTTGCACTCAATAGTGTGGACAAGACAACATAGTATTAAATTTTCTTGGTATTTTGTTTTCTCATCGCTTTCTAGGGGATATTTATAGGGATATAAACGGCCCAGATAGTAGAATATTGCAAAACTTCCTCATTAACTGCTAGATCCTCGGAATATTGGAGGGTATATTAGTCAACTCACTATTAGCTATACATTGAAGTGGTCCAGATATGCCATGTGGCTCATCCTTCTCTTCGGCGGGAGCTTTGTCTTCGGGGCGCGACCATCTTTGGGAAGACCCCGCCTTCGCTCTGGCGATCCCTTTCGTGGCGGCTCACGCCCTGGTCCGAAGGTGAGTGCCTTTGCCCAAAGACACTGCCGCCTCTGGCTCCTCGCCGTGCCGACTCGCCCTTTGGGTCTGCTTTACAATCTTTCTATTCCTAAAACACTAAGCCACCATAGTTAATCCCCCAACAGTGACGCCATGTCATCAGTCCACGTGTATCCGACTCCACATGTTAGTGACTGGATTGCTATAGCCGTAGGAGCCGCCCGCCATCCCCTTGCCTCCTGCCCCGCCTCAGCGCCGCCGCCGCCTCACGCATCCCCTCGGCCCTTCTGGAAGCCATGCTAGTACTGGTAGGCTGGTAGGCGGTAGCAGCAGCTCCCACTTCTTTTCTACTCTGTACTTCTGACCAACCAAAGTGAGTTGCATCTCAATTGTTTGTTACTGTTAGCCTGATAGAGTGCTAGGATATCTGCAACTGAATCAAGGATGGGCAGGATGGACCCTGAGCCGTGACACAGCAACATCTGAATTTGCAAGCTCCTGAAGCCGCAGGCTGGACAGGGGTCAAGTTCTTCTCTCAGGCCTCTACGTGCAGCATTTCAGAGGCATCAAAGATAAATGTTCAGGGATACTTGGTACTAGTTGATCCTTTCTCTGCAACAGCAATGCAAAGGGGAGCGAGGAGAAGATCCCGTACCTACCGCGCAGGAATTTCCTCCAAAGCTCCTACCGCCGATTCATCGCCGGGAACGGAGACAGAGAACCAATCCGACGGGGAGGCGGCCCGTGAGCGTGTTTTCTGATAGGTTGACCTCCTGGAGGCCGGGAGAGTATGCCGCGGCAGCGTCCGGGAGCTCGCCGGAGACGGCGTTCCCGGCGAGCGAGAGCAAGCGGAGCTCAGTAGCGTGAGCAGCTTGGTGGGGAGGCTGCCATTGAGGCCATTCCCGGAGAGGACAAGGTGGCGCTGGTGGTCGAGGCGGCAGCATGCCCAAGAATGAGGGCCTAGGGGCGAAGGTTGCGCGGGGCAGTGGCACCGTCGGGATGGGGCGGGAGACGAGAGGGGCGGCTTGTGCGGTTATAACGATCCAGTGACTCACATACGTGGAATGATGATGTGGCACCACGTCGGCGAAAACCGAGGTCCGTTTGGTTCGAGAAAGTCCTGTGTCTGGTTTGACAAGTTGAAGAACCCGTTGTACTTAGTTTTCAAGTCCGAGGATGAAATCTGGACTGCGCTACAAGTTGAATGAGCCATGACGGATTTTTTTCTTTTTTCTTTTTATTTTTAGCGGCATGCTCTTGAGCTCTATTTCCTTGCATTGTACTACTAGGCCCACAACTCGTTCATATGTGGCGTCCCTGCTACTGCCTACCCTCGGCTGGTACGACGGAGACACGTCGTCCGCCGAAAACCACTCGTTGTCTTCCTGCCGGAGCGCAGAGAGACAAAGGAGCGCCTAGACAGTTCTACCAGAGTCTGCATCTTTCGGCCCCGGGTGGGCCGGCCTCACCTTAAGCCTGTCCCGGCCCCACCGTCGTCGCCCTTTCTCGCTGCTGGGTCCTGCTCTCTCTCGCCATCGTCCAGGAGTCGCGGCTCAATCTGCTGGTCAGAGGCTTTGGTATACTCAATTGTGGGTTAGATCTTGCCTCCTACATTCTGGATATGCCGTCCTCGACACCAACTCCGACAGCCACTTCCACCTCCACTCCGGCTGTCACCATGTCTACAGCGGCGAACCGTCCACTAACACCAGGCCAACCTTGACTTCGACTTCTTCGTGCTTTGCCATGCAGCTTGCCTCCCCTCGGCTCAGTGGAACTGTTCTTGTACCCTCGACGGTGTCAACCTTGAAGGTAGGACCGACGCCTAAGAGGGGGTGAATTATGATTTCTAAAAAAACCAAAGCTCACTAAAAACTACAATTACTAAGCAAAACCTATGCAAGTAAATCTAACTATGTGAGCTATGGTTTTGCTAAGTGTTGCTACTACTACCGTGGCTAAGACTTGCAACCTAGTTCCACCTAGAAAGTAACCTATCAAGCTAGTCCAGACATGTAAGCACACAATTGCAAGAATGTAAATATGGAAGCTAAAGAGATGAGAAGAGATATGAAAACTCCCGATGACGATGAAGGCGATGGCACACAAGGAAGACATGGCGATATTTTTCCCGAGGTTCGGGGAGGCCAACGTGCCCTCTCACCCCCTACGTCCTCGTTAGGTGCCCCCACAGGCTTTGCTCTCATGCAATCCTCAAAGGAGTGCGGCCTCACCCACGCAAGGGTAGAGGATGGCAAAGTGACTTCTTCAGAAGACAAGCAACCTTGGTCGGGTCTCCGGATATCCCTGGTACACACCCACAGGAGCCCTTCTCTCGCATAGTCTTGGACTACGGCCTTGCCCACGCAAGGGTAGACGATTGTCGGGGCTTGTTGGGGTCTTCCGAGTCCTTCTTGCGGAGCTGCCCCGCCGTCTTCACTATGGGAAGCTTTTGGCCAAAACGCCAAGGGCCTTCCTCCCTCTCACAAGGTGGTTGCGGCCACTCCACACTCCGAAGGGTCTCGCAAGACTTACAAGCCGCACTTGATACAATAAGGTCATGCACACAGGCATGAATACTAGACAAATAGGCCTAAGCCAAGATGCTAACAAGCTCTTGCTATGCCGGAATGTGTCTAATTGCTCATGTGGTGGTTGGGCTCACAAATGTGGTTGCTACATTTCAAATGGGCATGGAAAATGTGTATCAACGCTAGTATGAGCTCAGGAGTCACCAACCACAAAGTGGAGGTCGGCCAAGGGGGTATATATAAGCCTCACCTCCAAAACTAGCCGTTAGAGGCAAACTGCCACTTTTCTGCGCACCCACCGGACTATCCGATGCGTGTAAACTGCTGCCTCTGACAATTCGACCGTTGGGCTCTGAGTCGACCGTTGGAGCCACCAGACTATCCGTTGGCACACCACCGGACTGTCCGGTGGCTCTTGGCGCTGGGTCTTCGACTTGTATAGCCCTCAGTTTATATCGTCCAGTGGCACCACCGGACTGTCCGGTGGTGAGCAATCGGACTGTCCGGCGGTGAATTCAGCGCCGGACTTCGCCTCTTCCTTCTCAGCCTATATTGTTCGATGGAGGACCACCGGACTGTCCGGTGCATGAATTTGCACCGGGTCTTTACCCTTCGACTTTGGACTTCTTCTTCTCGCTGGACCTCTCGATGAAGCTTCTCCGGACCTCTTGGTGGTCGCCGAGTCAGGACCCTAGCTTGCACCTTGATGGCGGCTTGGGACTTCTCTTGTACCTTTTAAGTCCTTCTTTGAGGTGTTTGTACCCCAAGTCCACATTTTGCATCCTGGAACTTAATCAAAAACACTTGTATACAAATATTAGTCCCATGGCATGTGTTGTCATTTCAACCACCAAAACCACATATATGGGAACTAAGCACAAGGCTTAGAGCCTATTTTCCTTACAAACCCTATCTACGGTTCGGTGGAGATGGTATTCAACGTCGGCTTTCTCAGCCATATTAGACCGTCGGTTGGCGAGTTCTGCCTTGGGGGCATGCGTCCATGATGCCTCTGCACCCCCTCCCCCCACCGGTGTGTTGCCCTTCATCGCCGGCGTACTCCTCGTCGTATTTTCGGCTTCTGCCTTGTGTTTCCTTCCTTTCGTCATTCGCGTGACGCATGGGAGACCGCATGGCAGACTCTCTTTTGGGCGTGTAGTTGTAATTTGGCCTTCTTTGATGGCCTCGCTGTAATCATGTTGTGGCACTTTTAATATATAAGTCCTTATAAAAAAACTCGTTCGTATGTCGAGCTATTCACAAATCCACCCCTAAAAAAAAGCTATTCCCAAATCCTTAACGGGCATGCGTGCGTCACAACACACGCCGACGGTTTGAACGGCACCAAGTCACGTTCTCCCAAAGGTCAGACTGGGTACATGCCTTGCGCTTCTTGCTTCACAGTATTGCACGACGCCAACGAACGCTCTCACTGAGGAAGAGGGTCACAACTATTCGTTTCTAAAATTCAGGAGGCACATAAAAGTGTAAGATTGTACACACATGGGGGCACCGTTGCTCATGACATTGGTTGCTCCATTCGCACGAGTCGATATCATGAGTTGCTTGAAGTCGCCAATCACAGCCGTTGTAGGAAGATGTTCGCAGTGCAGTCCCACAAACAAGTCGATGTTGATCCCACAAACAAGCTGATGCTGATCCCATCATAAGCCGATGTCGATCACACGAACGAGCCAATGATGTCAACCAAACAGTTGTAGATCAAGCAGTCGCGCGTTGTGTGCTCTCCAAAAACCTAATCGGCTGCCTATCACAAGCAGGATCTCTTCGGCGACGATGGTTACGGAGGCCTGTTTACTTGTGTCGCCTTGTGCGTGTAAGAAGCATAGCCGGGAATATAGAAAAGCAACGCAATAGTGAAAGAGCAAGAGGGTTTTACAAGAGATGTTCTTTTCTCTTACACATAGATACAAAAAAAATTGAAGAGACATTATAAGTTTTACCATAATATATGCCATAACAAAATTAATAGCCTTAAAAAGAATAACTCCCATTAGCTCTCACCATTGTACTTGGATTTTTATAATTAGAATAAAAGAGCTTTTGTTCTAAATAGTTAAATCTATATCGACGGGAGAATTCACGGCCTCCGGAAGCTTCTCCGTGCTTGCCTCTACTGCTGTCCTCGTGCAGTGTTCCTCTCCCCTGTCACATGGGCCACTTGACCGGCACCTATATCTCGCTACGGTTGCGTAGCTTTGCTCCCAAGGCACACAGACTGAATGTCTCCTTCTCACCTTGGGGCTTTGATTCATTTGCTTCCTTTGCCCCTGCACCGTTGCACGCTTCCTCCTGTTTTCGTCTTCTCTGAGGTTTTTTCCTTGGTTCTCCATTGCTGTTTCTTACATGTTGTGTGTTGTGCTTCGTTGTTCTTGCGTGTCCTGAGTTTTCAGGTTATGTGAGCTGCCGGCGTCGGCCTGCGGGTCCGCATCCGTTGTCACCTCCGCGCAGTGGCTGCGGCTGTCTTCTTTGCTCAGGTTCATCGATCTGCTATTGGTGTGGTGGCTCGAGACTTGAGAGGGGCGGCCTGCTGCAGGTGACTGCCGTCTCTCTTCAAATCGCCATTGTGCCGATTCCATGTTCAGATTATATTGTTTGCCATGTCGTGTTACTGTTTTTTCAGTCCATTGCCGTTTGTTGTTGTAGCTGTATTTGACCAGTTCTATTACCTCAGTTCACGGCTCATTCGGCTTCATCTGGCTTTTGTTGCCGTACTTCATCGGCGGATACGCGTTGCTATAGATGGGTGCCGTCCTTGCTCCCTGCTTCTTGTGCTGATTCAATGTGCACGTATGCTACAATTTGCCCCTCTTGCCTGCTGAGGGTTCCCATCGGCTCATCGCTTTGTGGCTGCAGGATGCTGGCGAGTGTGCATGTGCTGGTCCAAAACGCTGTATATGCATGTCCTCTGCCTTGGCCTGTCGCCGCTGTATATGCATGTCCTCTGCCTTGGCCTGTCGCCCTGTCCTGCGGGGGTGCCGGTGTCGCTAGCGAGCTACGGATACTACTCCTACTCTGCTGTTTCCTGATATGGTAAACGTATGGAGAGCTATAGCAGCAGCAGCAGGGGCGGCGTCCCACAAATTTTTGAAGGCCCAGTGAAAAAAAATAAACAGCGGCCTAATTTAAAAATGCCAAAATTAAAAAATTTCAATATATGCCAAATCTTGATTAGGTTTGGAATTTTACCTACCGTGTACTGACAGAAGGCGCGCGCATATATATATATATATATATAATATTTATATATACATATAAGAGTTTTATCTAGATGCGCATATAGCTACACTCACCTTCAATAAACCAATAAGGGTATATTCGCATACTCATTTATCAGTTTGAATATGTTCACATACTTATTTTAAGATACCTCAAATATCACCACCCGAAAAAATTACAAAACAGCCCATATTTTTATTATATTTTGATAATACCTTCGTATTAGTACATATAACAAGGTATGTCCACATACCACAGGTATACTCGCATACCTCGTGCACATACCATCTCGGATGGTACAGTATCATTACATACTCCGTATACATACCTTTCGTTTCACAAGATACGCTCTCAATCATGAGATATATACGCGAGTGTAGCTATATGCGCATGTAGAAAGGATTTTTTCTAAATAGAAAGGGTTTTAGCTACATGCGCATGTAGAAAAAAATTTTACTATATAGAAAGGGTTTTATCTATATGCGCATGTAGCTACACTCACCTTTAATAAACCAATAAGGGTATGTTCGCGTAGAGTATGTTCACATTCTTATTTTAAGATGTCTCAAATGTCACCATCCGAAAAAAATTACAAAACAGCTCCTGTATATATATAGGAAAATTCTTTTCTACATGCGCATGTAGCTACACTCACCTGTGTATCTCATGATTGAGGGCGTATCTGCTGAAACGGAAGGTATGTACACGGAGTATGCGATAATACTAGACCATCCGAGATGGTATGTGCACGAGGTATGTGAGTATACCTAAGGTATGTGGACATACCCGTTATATGTACTAATACGAAGGTGTTATCAAAATATAATAAAAACAGAGGCTGTTTTGTAATTTTTTCGAGTGGTGACATTTAAGATATCTTAAAATAAGTACGTGAACATACCCAAACTGATAAATGAGTACGCAAATATACCCTTATTGATTTATTGAAAGTGAGTGTAGCTACATACGCATGTAGATAAAACCCTTCCTATATATATCGCCGCCAATGCCGATGCTGCTTGCTGTGAATTGCATTGTCACACACTCGCGCCAAACTGACCACACCTGTCAAGGCAATTCCCCTGCTGCATCCGTCTCGCGTTCGCCGAGGCTGCCAAAGGTCCGAAACAGGAGTATGGTACTGTGGCTACAGGCTCCTGGGATCGGAACTCTTGCAAACTCACGATTCCGCCGAAGCGGGCCATTTTTGGCCCAAATATCACACATGGAAGGTATCTTTTAGCCAGAATTATACCTCTTATAAAATGTATATACTCAGTTAAAATTGGAGGCCCTTTAATTTTGGAGGCCTTGTACGATGGCACAGCTCGCACGGGCTTATGGACGCCCCTGAGCAGTAGCCGCGACATTATTGTTTACAACGGGTGTTGCCACGGTGGTCGGGCACTCCTTCCGTGATAGCGGGTCACATTTAAATACCATTTTGACTAGCGGGTGTTGGCCTGGCGTTTAGGCCACACAAAATGTGATTGCCATTTAAAGAAAAAACAAAAGAAAATGTGTATGTAGATATATTACACATCTTTTTGTCGTGATGTTTGTGCTGTCCTACGTAGCTTGCACTTTCTTTTCTAAGGCAGCTTTTTTAATTTATGGAAGATGCATCTTGATAATGTCTACTGATTCGAAGGAGAGCTTCCCCTAACTCCAAACAGATGCATGACTTATCCAAAATAAACTAAATTGCAATGCGTCTACCTAAACAGATACTAAGACTGGCTGCAACAGATCGTTTATCTCATTGTTTATATTTAAACTCCATGCTATTAATAGTGTAACCACATTGTTATTTTCGTACTATGGACGACATACATACGATCCGCTGAATTTGGTCTAATACGGAGCGCAGCGTTAGCGCGCCAACCTGCCTATAGTAACGCTATCAGTTCAAAGAGAATAATCATAGTATATATCTAGCTAGATCTCTTTTTTACGTGCTACGTAGTGTGATTCATGCATGAATGCGTGAAAAGGAATCTAGTCATCGTTTCTCTCATCTCCGTTGCTTAGGCTGAATCCAGTGGTGACTGTATATGGCGACTATAAAATTAAATACGGTATTATTACGTATTGTAGCTGTAAGTGTGGTTAGTTGGAATAGTAACGAGAGAGAAGATGGAAGAAGGAGAGAGAGGTGGCCGTTAGATTCAGCCTTATCAAGGCAGTAGCGCATCGCTCCCCCCGACCCACGCGTTTTCGTTGTCGGTCCGCCCAAAAAAGGACGCCCCCCACTCACCCGACTCTCCTGACAAACCGCCTCGCCTCCTACCTCTCCGAAGCCTCCGCCGTCAGTTGCGCCACGCTGCCTCCTGCCTCTCTCGCCGCACCGAGCCAGCCTGCGCCGCCTCCCGCACCTACGCTGCTGCCGTGCTCCGGCGACGAGGACGAGGAAGGCCTACGCGGCTCCATCCGGCGTGGGGCGACGAGGAGGCATGGGCGCCGCGGGGGCGGCAGACGACGAGGTGGGCCGGCACCACGGGCGCGGCCTGCGCCACCAGCACAGCGCGGCCGGGCCCCTCGGGGACACCGGCGTCCGGCGAGCCATTCTCTGCTCCGACCGGCTGCGCGTCTCCGCCCCAAGCCGGCGCCGTTGCGCCTCGCGCACCGCCTCGCCTCCGTCCTATCGCGTCCCAGACTCATCGCACCGCTACTGCTCTGCCCCGTGCTCCTGTGTCACCACGCAGCCACCCCGCGGCCCTGCACCGCCAGCCAGCCGCGCCCTCCAGCGCTCGCGACCTGCGGCCCGACGAGGCCGTCGCCCCCATGCCCCCTGTCCTGCAGACGCCTCTCACCACCCCGACGTCGCCGATTCTTCCCGGATGGCCTGCGACGAGGCCTACCTCGTCAGCTAGCCACGGCGTCTGGCAACCCTGAGCGGCAGCCCTCCAACCTCGGCCTGACTCGTCACTCCCCGTGGTTGCCCATCGCCATGCGCCCTTGCCCCCGCAGCACCGAGGCTGGTAGGTAAAGGCGTTCCCATCCGTGCAAGTGCCTCCCCAATCCCGATATCTTCCTTCGCTCATGGTATTCTTTAGAATTCCTACTGCACTTGATATAATGTTGTCCAATAATTCCTTACATTACATTCATACACATTAGTTATAACAGGACAGACAGGCTTAGAAAAGATGCACACCCATTCCATCCTTGTTGTTCAAGTGCTTTCTTCTTTTCAGTAGATATTTGCACTGCGTGCATTGAAATTAACTGTGGTAGCAAGATCAAATTGCACTGTATTACTTGTTATCTTAATACGTTCGTTTCCATTAGAAGGGAAGGCAAGATCAAATTGCACGTTCTCTGTGTTTTACAGTTCCATTTAGATAATCAGATATAAAAATGTTAGTTTTCAGATTTTCAAAAATTGACTGCTAGGCAATCCATGCTGAACAATGCAAAGATCCTTCAACTGCAAGCGTTAAAGTTCTCTAAATTTCATGGGTTAGTAACCTTGCATTATTGTCTTTCTTCAATGCCAGACCAAATTTGACCAAATTTTGGCACATTTAATTTTCACTTCCATAAAACTGCATCAGTCTTGCACGTGGAGCTCCAACAATTAGCAGAACATGTACCAAAGTGCTAGATCCCTCCCTCCCTCCCTTGGTTGATAGATGATTATGCAATGAATGCAAATTCTGCTGACTACATGGAGGTGGATTCCAGTGGTGATGACCATGGTAATGGATTAGTTCATCATACACTGAGCTAAAGGACACAACAATGAGGAAGCAGGAGTCGTTGGAAGCTCAAGAGAAAGAGTAGCAACTGGCTTTTATCAGGATCAACTTATGGAACAAATAATATACATGAATAATGCAGAAAAATACTTTCAATTAACCACAAAGTACCAAATCCCTATTAGTCCCTTTTATTCATCCATCATATTTTCTCCTTGCGTTCATACTTTCTGAAACTTGTTTGCTTTTTCATCTGTCAGGGGGAAACACAAAAAAAGCATTGCAGATCATGTTTCCTCTTTTATACTCTCTGAACCTTTGTTTGCATATGATTTTTAATGTGCCTTAAAATATGTTGCTAAGATCAGTAAAATCCATGCTCTTAATTGCGTTGGCACAAGCTAATCTTTGATAATAGCAGCATGTTAGCTCAAAATCAGTGGTATTATTGTTCTTTTTCCCTTATTGAGCTATATTACCCGATATCAATGTCATCAATGTGGAAAAATTTGCACATACTTTGGGGAATTAACTTCGATTCTGCTTGTGTTTGAGAAACGTTATAAAAAAGCAATGTAGTTCTGAAATAAACATGCATATGTATGGTTAATGTACATATGGAAATAGTAGCATTGTTATCAGTTATCACCATATGCCACTTACAAAAATCACATCTTTATTCATAGTTGTTGCCTCCGTGGCTAAGCACGGGCATAGACCTAGTTCAATAATAAAGAGAGATATTCTCTTTATTCTTTTTTTATTTGACGCAATTGATTTTTTTTCAAAACTTTGATCCATCATCTTATTTAAAAAAATCATTAATTATCATTTATTTTGTTGTCACTTGTTTTGTTATTATGGATTGTTTGAGTATGATTTGTGTTTATATATATGTGTGTGAAGAGTTTTATCTATGTGCGCATGTAGCTACACTCACCTTCAATAAAATCAATAAGGGTATGTTCGCATACTCATTTATCAGTTTGAGTTTGTTCACATACTTATTTTAAGATACCTCAAATGTCACCACCCGAAAAAATTACAAAACAACCTCTATTTTTATTATATTTTGATAATACCTTCATATTAGTACATATAACTTGGTATGTCCACATACCTTAGGTATACTCGCATACCTCATGCACATACCATCTCGGATGGTCTAGTACCATTGCATACTCCGTGTACATACCTTTAGTTTCACCAGATACACCCTCAGTTATGAGATACATACGCGAGTGTAGCTACATGCGCATGTAGAAAAGAATTTTTCTATCTATCTATCTACACACACATACACACATATATATACACATACACACACATACACACACATGTATATACATAATTTTTTTGAATAAGACGAATGATTGAAGTTTTGGAAAAAAATCAACCGCGTCAAAAAGAAAAGAATGAAGGGAGTATCTAGCTAGCCAAGAAGAAAAAGAACACCGACATAGATAAGGTTTGGTTATGGAGCAGTTGCGTGTATAGGCAGTATCACAAGCCCATGACTCCGGCACTCTGTCCTCCCCGGCCTCCACGACTCCACGCCGGACACCTCTCCACCCCGGCTCGGCGGCTCTCTCCAGTCCACGCTGGCCGCCCGGCCGGCCACCGGCCTGCGCCCCAACCGTGGACCGCGTACGACGCAGCCAGCCCGGCCCTCGGCTCGCTGCCCGGTGCGGCGACGCCCTGCGCCACTACGCTGACTAGCCACCGGTTGCCGGCTGTCCGGCTCCTAGCTCCCTCCTGCTCCGGTGCTCCCCAACGCACTGTTTGGCTCTTTAACTCTTAGTTTGTTTGAGTATTTGGGCAAGAAATTAAAATGTCCAAAGCGAATTGTCGACTATATTGTATGATGAATTGTGTATTGTATGATGAATTCTTGACAACGAATTTCATTTATGAAGATTGGAGGTAGACAAGAAAAAGTCCTAGGACATTAAGAGAGACATAGTTACCATCATTGAAAATGAAAAGATAGAAAGGCACTATAAATGAAGATTGGAGGTAGATAAGGAAAAATCGCAGGACCAATCTATACCTCATTCTAGTGGTATTTACTCGTTCCAGTGGTATCTACAAAATCCTTGTTCTAAATTTTGATGTACATTATATTCGTTACCCGTTTCAAGTATTTATATGTTTTTTATTCTTATAGTAGGTTATACCCCCTTGATTTGGAACAATTCACGAAGAATATTAAAGTTGTCATCTCGCAATGGTGTTTTTTTGTATGTTTTCTACCTTCACTTGTACCTTTTGAAATATGTTTTTTTCAGTATGCTTTTGCCACAACTTTGTGACAATTTGGCCCGGGGATTTGGCAAATCCTGGTTCCACCACAGCTGGTCAGCGAGGAGTTCGGGAGGCGACGTTCGGCGCGGTGAGGTGAACCGCGAGCGGTGGGCAGGGGAACCGCGGAGGAGCTATGGCGGCGCGTTGGGCAGGCGCAGAGCCTTGTGTTGCCTGGTCTTGGGTCATTGGAAGTTTACTGGGACACAATTCTAAGGGGGGTTATAAACATTTTTGGGCCAAGCCCCAGGCCATGGCCCGGGTGGCCATAGGCCTGTTTCCGCCCCCCTATGTATAGGGCACTTGTAACATAACTATAAATTATTTACATACGAACTTCATTACTGGGTGTATGCATTTCCTCGCCCTAAGTCACCCATGCTAAGGGGTGTTAGGGCCCTCAAATTTTGCCTATACATTTTAAAGATCGGCCCAAATAAAATGAATCTTATCGAATCGCATTCTATTCACTTTGAACTAAAAATCATTTTAAAGACTCGTATAAATTTGTGAAGAAACATTTGGATTATCACCTACTGTCACCTCTGCACATGCATATAATCTGCTATCAATCGGGAGGAGGACGATTAATCTGCTATCGGCTGGAGCAGTGGTTTCCAGAATATATATATGCTGGTGATCGATCGTGCGAAAGGCCGGGGAATATGAGAAAACAACACACCGCCGCCTCTCCGTCCCCAATCTCTGTTGTCTGTCGGGCGCATGCATCCAACCTGTGCTCTGCTGCACACATATCCCCCCACCTTAATTAATTAGCTCACTCATTCAAGTCACCGCAAGTGAACGCGCAAATGATGTGAGTGGCGAGGGAGGAGAGATGGTGTGGAGCAATATAATGGCAGCCATCGCGCGCGCATGTGAACTTTGGATCAAGGACGACCGTACCGCCCATGTCACACATGCAGCTAGCGGTCATGGAGTTAGCTGAAGCCTAGATGCCATAGCAGGATGGACTAGAGGTCTACCTATTTGAAACACGGGGTAAAAATCTTTTATGTTTTTCTATAAAATTTATACACGTACAATTCCTATAATAAAATTACTATATATGACCATAATAATAAATAAACATAAATACGTACAGTCGTCGCTTGCATACACTTTCGCGTATGTGCAATAAATATATAGTACGTCTCTTGGTCTGAACGGATTGACAGATCAATACAATTCACAATCAAAAGGTCGTTTTCTATTCTCTCATGGCAGTGCGAGCCATCACATCGCTTTAGCCGCTTAATAATGCGCCTCTGGGCTTTCTAATTTCCACTCTCAACTGACATAGTTGATGCCTTTGATGGTATGCAAGGTAGTCTGTCAGTCGACGTCCGTTAACAGCAACGAAACAGGCCAGATTACACATATAGTAAGCTTCTAATAATAAATAATCTTATTGAGACAGTATGGCATGCTGCAAAATCAGGTCGGGTATAACTTAACTTTTCGATAAAAAGTCAGCATATAGTTTAATTAGTTATTGTAGAGATTATTGTTGTTATCTTTCTTTTCAGGACCAAACAGATCAAAAAGAATAAAACAGGGATAATAGCTTAATAAGCAGGATTTAGGTCACCACCAAGTTCGTCACCATAAAAAAACCTTTAGAACCTTACAATTATTATTAGAGGCTCTATTGAAGCCTCCACATTACATCAAATGATACTCTAGACAAAAAAATTCTTAGAAGTTCTCAAAATAAATCAGAAACATCCGGATGTTAAAAGTCATTATATATTTTTTATTTTTAAAATAATTGTCCACCTCTAATACTATGAAAACAATATAAATAACCCTCTGAAATTATATCTTAATTATCAACTATTATTATGATAGAAAATATAAAACAACCACCTAAATTTAATTATGTACAAATTATCTGAAGGTTGGACCGACGCCTAAGAGTGGGGCGAATTAGGATTTAAAAAAACTAAGGCTCTCTAAAAACTACAGCTACTAAGCAAAATCTATGCAACATAAATCTAGCTAAGTGCACTAAGGTTTTGCTAAGTGTTGCTACTTCTACCATGGTCAAGTCTTGCAACCTAGTTTCATCTAAAAACTAACATATCAAGCTAGTCTAGGAATATAAGCAGTCGGCGATGGCACACGATGATGACACAGAGATTTTCTTCCCGAGGTTCGGAGAGATTTGCAGTCTCTATCCCCTATCCACAAAGGGCTTTGCTCTCGCGCAGTCCTCAAAGGAATACGGCCTCGCCCTTTGCAAAGGTGGAGGATGGCAAAGTGCCAAGCAACCACGGTCGGGTTTCCGGATATCCTCGGTACACACCCACCCACGCCTTTCTCACGCGTAATCCTTCATGGACTATGGCCTCACCCCACGCAGGGGTTGGAGGATGGACAAGGCCGTTGGGCTCTTCCGAGTCCTTCTCACGGAGCCACCCCGTCATCTCCACTAAGAGAAGCTTTTGGCCAAACCGTCGAGGGCCTTCTTCCCTCTCATGAGATGGTGGCTGCCACTCCACACTCCAGAGGGTCTCGCAAACTTATAGCCGCACTTGATACACCAACTAAGCTCTAACTTGCTGGGATATGTCTAGTTTTGCTCAAGTGGTGGTTGGGCTCTCAAATGTGTATATGAGGCTCTTTGGATGGATCAAATGGGTGCCTCAACGCTTGTGTTAGCTCAGGATACTCCAACCACAAAGTGGAGGCCGGGCAAGGGGGTATTTATAGCCCAAGCCTCAAAACTAGCCATTGGGAGCTTCCTCCCCTTTTCTGCGCGACCACCAGACCGTCCGGTGGTGGCACCACTAGACCGTTCGGTGCGTGCATTCTACTAGCCATTGAGTCGACTGTTGGACATGGAATCCGACCATTGGAACCACCGGACCGTCCGGTGCTGCACCACCAGATCGTCCGGTGCGTGCTGGCGCTCCGGTCTTCAACTTGATATGTCCTCTGTCTATAACGTCCGGTGGACTACCGGACCGTCCGGTGGTATCACCACCGGAGCGTCCGGTGCGTGTAAAGCGCCGGGACGTGGTCGATTTTCCTTCCGCTGTCTATATCGTCTGGTGTAACCACCGGACCGTCCGGTTTGTGTGAATCGCACCGGGTCTTGATTCTTCAATCATGGCCATCTTCATCTCACCGGACCTCTTGACGGGGCTTCTCCGGACCTTCTGATGAGCCAAAAAATCGGCCCGCTGACCGGTCAGCGGGACCGCCGAGTCAGGGCTCCAACTTTCAACTTGATGGCGGTTTGGGTCTTTTCTTGTGTCTTTTAAGTCCTCCTTTGAGGTGTTTGTACCCTAAGTCCACCTTTTGCACCCTGGTACTTAGCCACAAAACCACTTGTACAATTATTAGTCTCATAGCACGTGTTGTCACTTCAACCACCAAAATCACATTTGGGAACTAAGCATAAGGCTTAGGGCCCATTTTCCTTACAAACTCCCCTTTTTTAGTGATTGATGACAACACGACCAAACAAGCAACAAAAGATACTAATTGGAGAACACTAACATGCTACTTGCTAGGATGCAATGCAAAACAAGATCAAAGGATGTTAATTGAAATATGCAATGATACCGCTTGACATAATATTCCACCAAAGATTGGAAGTAATTGCTCATGTTAAATTTAATCCGCATAAACCATGCTAAATTTGTGACAATAATTATGTGCACATGTGTGAGGCTATTATATTAAGCGCAATAGTAACGCACAACATACTGATCATAAACATAAACATGAACGACAGGAGGAGTATCGAATTATACCCCGCAGAGGGTCCCATGCTCAAGGCACCGGAAGCTCCATTCTCATCAGTCGACATGATGAGTTACTCGAAGTAGTCGATCAAAGGTCGTTGCAGGACAAGGATCGTAGTGCAGTAGTCCCTCAAACGGCCACCAGGAAGAAGACTGACGTCGATCCCGCGGACGGCCACCAGGAAGAAGACGGACGTCGGCGGAGCGGAAGTGAGCAGTCGTGTCGCGGTGACGCTCCCCAAAAACCTGATCGCCCGCACACCCGACAGATGTCTCGAGCGGACAGTGGTTTTGGAGGCCTGCTCTCCCAACTCTCTGTGCGTGCAGAGTTTCGGGACGGGGAAGACTTTGGAGGCAACTCAACCATGAGAAGAGCAAAAACTAGCGAGAGTGTGTATTCTTCCATCGCGTGATTGGAGAGTTGTGTACTCTTATATATGCACAAGAGAGCAGATGAAGAGGTGCTATCAAATAGCTTAATGACAGCCATCACTAGGTCTCATGATCATCAAAATGACCGTTACTAGTAACTCCCACCATCATGGTCATCAAAATAATTACTAGTACTCCCATCATCAAAACGGCCATTATTAGCAACTTACCAAGCCATAAGTAAGCAGCCATAATTCACCCATTTGCTCATACATAACTCCTAGCTTAAACATGAATCTTAGGATTTATAAAATATTAAATAAATGGTTTTTATTCCAAATATTCCAACACTGTACTGTACTGCGACTCGGTTGCAATTGGAGTACGTAGCGAGTGCAACTGCATGTGCCTCTCCAATCCTCTTGTAGGCAGCCCAGTCAAGAGAAAAAGGCATACTATATATGCTTCCTCCAGTTTTAAATATAAGTCGCGGTTGACCTTTTTTTTAACTTTGACCATTCGTTTTATTCAAAAAAATTTACAGTCATCATTTATTTTGTTGTGATTTGGTTTATTACCAAGGTTAGTTTGAGCATGATCTGTAATTTTATGTATTTAAACAAATTTTTTGAATAAGACTAATGGTCAAAGTTTTTTAAAAAAATCAATCTGTCGGAGCGTGAGCTCCGGCCGGGTGGCGGAAAGCACCCGCCCGATCCTAAGTACTATGAGTAGTTAAGGGGAGCGATCGTTGATAGCCGCGTAGCCAAGGCACGATGGAGACACAAGGGTTTAGAGTGGTTCGGGCCGCCGGAGCGTAATACCCTACGTCCACTGGAGGTGAGCTCTTGTATTGGTTTGAGTGAGAAGGAGAAGAAGATCGAGAGACTTCCTCCCTGGATGCTCCTCGGGTGTGTGTTCCTTCTACGTCTCGCATGCCTCCCTTTTATAGACCAAGGGGGTACATGCACATGGTGACCGGGGCCCGACAGGTGGTCCCGGTCTGTTATGTCTACCAGGCAGAGTTCCTTATGCTCCGTTCCGCGATGTCCTCTCATCTCTGCACCTTGTACCTGTATCCGCCGCAGCAGTATGGCGCCGTCCGGGAAGTGCTCCGCCGGTCTGGTGTGCCCGGAAATGTCGCCACGCCGCCCCTGCTTGCACTGTCCGGTCCAATCCGCCGTAGTACGTGGCGGTATGGCTCCAAGGGCAGGAGTGGGCGGCGCGTTATTATAGGCGGGTTACTGCGGCGTGCCACAGTGACCCTACCGCTATAGCCCAGGCGTGGCCGTCGTGCGTGGCGTAGCCCACTCCGCGTACGGTGTACTTGTTTATGTGGTTTAATCCCTGGTATCCGGCGGGAAGTTGACCGCTACGCCTTGTCACGGCCGCCGTTCCTCGGTAACGCGCGACTCACAGTATGGTCGCTGTCGCCTGTCAGCGGCGGTACCCGAGCCCGTCTGCGGGTGTCAGGCCACGCCCGCCTGTCCGCAATGAATGCGGTAGGTGGGTGTGGCCCGCCGCCGGGAACCCCGCCGCGTGCCCGGGGGACACGTGGCAGCCCCGGACCAGGCTGTTGCGGGGGCGAGGACCCTCCGCAGCCCGCTGCTCCCTTGCTGGGCGGGGGACACGTGGCCGCTCCGGACCAGGCTGTTGCGGGGGCGAGGACCCTCCGCAGCCCGCTGCTCCCTTGCTGGGCGGGGGACACGTGGCCGCTCCGGACCTCCCCGAGCTGGGCCGGCTCGGTTCCCTTCCTGGGGTCGTGACGCGTCTCTAACTGAAGACCGGACCTTGCGGAAACAAGTCTGGCCTTCCATATGGACCTGGGGTGCAGTCCGGCCCACACGCGGTGGGTCAGAACTGAGAGTGCCTTTGGGCTCTTTCCTTACTGTGATACGTGGCAATACTGGCTGCTTCCTTTGGTTGACGGGGAGGCCAGGTGCGTTAATCCCCAAGGGGGATTAAACGCTTCTTTGTCAGGTTGCGTGGAGCCTTGTTATGTGCTGTAATTAGCTTTTGACCTGTATAAGCGGGTACCCGGTTTGCTGGGTACCGACAGTGGCCCCTGGGCCCATCTTAGGTGAGTTTGGGAACCTAAGGTGGGCCCACCAGCGCTTATCGCCTGCACCATCGGGGGCTTCGTGTGGCTTTTGGCCCTAGCCCCTCCGATCCGCACCGGATCACATGGGCGCCTGATGGGCCCCGCACGATCTGGTCGTGCCAGGTCGTGGGAATTTCCCCGAGTTTCGAGGAGGGCAGGCCTGCGCCGGTCAGACGAAGCGACGGACCGCCTGCCCACCTCTCCGCAGTTAAGGCGGGGGGCAGCGGATCGCACGCTTGCCGCGCGAAGGCCGAGAGACGGTTCGCATTCTTTCTCACCCGGTTTCTTACCCGCCTGTCGCGGTTTGCGGCCCCTGGGGCCCCTTGTCAGGGGCTGGACGGGTTGCGGGTGCGTCCGTGCGTGTGTGCTTATGGAGCGCGCCGATGGCTCCATAAAATAGGGCTTTTGACCGGATGCCTGGTATGCTTTCTCAGGCTTCGTCTCCGTTCCCTTAGCAACCGCAGCCGCGCCTCTCCTTCTTCGCCGTAGAGCTCTTTGTCCTCGCCGGCGCCGCGCATCCTCATCGCCTTTCGCTACTCCGATCCATGGCGATGGGTCTCGGTGATCCCGCCAACTGGCAGTCTGAGGAGGACCTCGACATCGTGCGCCGCCTCCTCGGCTGGACGGACGTGACACGGCGCGATGGCGTCCGCGCGGGCTCCCTCCCCTTCCGCAATCTGCGGCCCGGGGAGTTCGCGCTCTTCGTCTCCTACCTCTACTGCGGCCTAGGGGTGCCGATTTCGTCCTTCTTCCTGCTGTTGCTGGAGGGATACGGGCTGCAGCTCCAGCACCTCACTCCCCACTCCATCCTCCAGGCGGCGATCTTTGTCCACCTCTGCGAGATGTTAGTGGGGGTGCCGCCCTGCGTGGCGCTCTTTCGCCACTTCTTCTCGCTGAAGGGTTCCGGAAGGAGCGCGAGCGACATCGGCGGCTTTTACTTCGTGCTGAGGGGGTCCGGGAGGTCATCAACCTACCTTCCCCCTTTTTCCAGCGCCAAGTGGGAGAACTGGCGCAACGACTGGGTGATTGCGAGGGCGGACCCAAACGACCGGCTGAAGCTCCCTGAGGGCGGTCCAACCTCGCCCCGCCCGGAATGGGGTGCCCCTGCGGACCTGCCGGGCGACTTCTCCACCGTGCTAGTGAGGATCACTGAGCTCGTTAATGACGGGCTCATCTTGATGCACGTCCTCGCGGACTTCCTCACGCGGAGACTCGCCCCTTGCAACAGCGACCGAGGCGGGCATGGAGCTACACCGGCCCCAACGACTGCGGTCGGATTGCGCGGGGCGAAGTTAACAACCTGGCGCCCGGGGAGCTAGAGTCCTTGATGTGCCGCGTCGTGGGTGAGGCGTTCATCCCCGAGCAGCTGGCTCTACCCGCTGTCGTTACACCGCTCTGCAACAACCAGACCCTGCGGTCGGCGGTGCTCCGGGATATGCCTACACTCGACGACGCCGGGCTCGCGGTGCGGCAGCTCGGGGGCGACCCAACCGGGGAATCAGCATTGGCGATGCCCCGATCGGGGACGCCCGCGCTGGGGGCTCCACCTCTGCTGGCAAGGGGAAGGAACCCGTGCCGACGGCTGGCGGCGAGGAGAGGCGGCGTAGGCTGGTCCGTGGTGACGGGACCTCCGTTTCAGAGCCCGAGCCTAAACGCCAGCGGACCACGGAGGAGGGAAGCTCGTCCGGGCAGTGGGGGCGCCCTTCACCTCCGTCGCGTCCGGACCAGCAGCATCAGCAGCACCAGCAGCAACAGCAGCAGCAGCAAGCGCCGCTTCCGCCAAGGCCGAGCCAACAGCACCAGCGGCAGCATGTACCGCCGCCACCCAAGTCGGACCAGCAGCAGCATCGGCAGCAAGCGCCGCCACCGCCCAAGCCGGACCCTCAGCAGCAGCGGCAGCAAGTACCGCCACCGCCGAAGCCGGACCATCACCAGCGACGGGCTCCTGGCCTCCGAGGTCGCTGGACGGCGCAGACACCGAGGTAAACTATTTTGGGCTGGCTCAAGCTTTTTTGCCGTGTTGCTGCTAGCTCCTCGAATTCTCCCGAGCCTCATTTCCTGCCTTGTTCAGGACATCTCGCCCGGTCAGCTCCTCCGCGGCTGCTCCTCCCGCCGGTGCCGTTCCACCCAGCGGATCCGGCGGTCGGGCGGACACGACTGAGGCGGTCGCTCCAGGTGGTCCGACGCCGGGGGCCGCGACGGAGAAGACCGCACCGGTCGTTTCGACGCCTGAAGTTGCGACGGGGTCCGAGGCCCCTCGTCCAACCGAGGGCGGCTTAGAAGAGGTCCAGGGGCGGCCGCATTCGTTCTTGCCAGGGGTGCCGACTCTCCCCCGTGTGTTGCGTCGAGGACTCCAGGCCCTGGAGGACGTCAAGGAGGCGTTTCAGCTGGAATGGGCGCAGCTGCAGCAGGAGCGCGAGCGCTTGGCTGGCTGGCAGTCTCGCTTGGGAGAACAGATCCGCGCTACGTCCTCCCGGTACTCCCAGGTCCGCGCGGAGCTCACCACCGCCCGCAAGGACCTCAGCGCCGATCGCAAGGCCTATGAGAAGGACCTGCAGCTGTTCGTCGCCCGAGAGCGTGCGGTTGCTCTCCGGGAGAAGACGGTCGCTGTGGACGAGGCGAAGCTGAGGCTCGATCGGGCCGAGCTGGAGTCCGAGATGCGGGGGATGAAGCGGCGCAGGAAGGAGATGCTGGAGGTGTCCGAGCGGCAGCTCGCCGTCAATAAGAGTCTGGACGAGAAGGAGGCGGCACTTGACCGACGCGAGGCGTCGGTCAAAGCCCTCGAAGAGACCCTTTCTCTGCGCGAGGCTGCTGCCAAGGCCCTCGAGGACTCTGCTCCCGAGCGCGAGGCGGCAGCCAGGGCCCTCAAGATGGAGGCCTCTCGCCTGTCCGGTACCCTCAAGGTCCGAGAGGACTGGGTGAAGTCCCGGGAGGCGGAGCTCGACGAGCAGGTGAAGCAGCTCTGGGCAGAGCAAGCTGCTTTGGAGCAGCTAAAACTGGAGGCCACCCACCAGGCTCTGGCGGAGAGTCAGGCGCAGCTGCACGCCGACCTCCGACATTTTGCTGACTGGGCTGGGGAGGCGAACACCGCTCTGGTGCCGCTTGGGTTGAGTCCGATCCAGGTGCCGGAGCTGCCGTCGACCATGGCGGACGCTCTCCCCGTCCTTCGCTCTGCTATGGAACGGCTCCGGTGCTTGGACTCCGCGCTTGCAAAGCGCCTTGAAGCCGAGGGCCGCGATCTGCTTCGTGCCGTGGCGGAGCACCTGCTGGTCTGCTTCCGGAGCCACGACCCCGCCATCTCCCTGGATCCGGTTGTCGTAGGTCCGGTGGAAGAAACGGAGGTCGCTGCCCGGGTAAGCGTGCAGGAAGTAGTTGAGATCGTCGCCGCTCGGTTTCAGCGGGCCCCTGCAGATGAGGAGCTGGGTGCACCGAAGGCGGGAGTTCCCCCAGCGCCATAGAGGCTTCATTTTGCTTTCTTTTTATTTCTTCTTCTATGTAAAAAGTAAAATCTAGAAAGAAAATAGAAATCGTGACTTATCTATTTGCTTCTTTTGCTGCGTGCTGAGCCTTATAGGCTGTGTGGGCTATCGCCGGGCCCCACGGTCTGGTGATTCAGGTCGCGGGAATCTCCCGCCTTTTGAGGCGGCTGGCTCGTGCTGACTGGTGTCACTATGCCGTGCTGACGCCGTACCGTCCAGTTCTTTTCCCTCTTTATTAAATGCGATCGCAGCGGTTCGCTCGCCTGCACGCGTTTGCGCTGCCGGTGGGGCGCTCGAGGGACTTGGCGGGTCACGCGCGTGCTCACAGTAAGGTCTCCCCCATCCCCTTATGTCCAGTCTTGTCTCTGCTGGCAGGCAGGGCATCGGATGCTCTCCTGCTTTATCGCAGGGATAGGTCACCTCACTCTCGAGCGGCGCGGCCCCTGCAGGGTCGTGCGCTCTCAGTCTGACCCGGGCACGTCAGGAGGGAATAGTGCACCCGTGAGCCACGCTCCTTACCACGCCTCGGGCTCAGCAGCTGCAGTGTCTTAGGCTGTTCCTATAAATAGGGGCGTGCTACCCGCTCTTAACACAACTTCTCCAACTGCATAGCGAAGCAAGGTAGGGTAGAACATGGGACTCCCTCCCTCTCCAGGAGGGGCATGGCCCCTTCCATGCAGCAAGGCATGGGAAGTTTTCCCGAGAGTGTTTCCTCAGTTTGGGAAAGATACTCTTAGGATAGCCTGGGAGTGTTCCCATGAAACCCATCTTCTTTGACTATGAGTTTCTTCATATGTGTGCCGATTTTTGGCTACGAGTGTCTTCATAGAGGACACTTGCACCCAAACTCCCTCCCAACGACCGCGCACCTACGTCGCTGTCGAGGGGGATCCGGCACCGGCGGTGGGACGGGACACTCCTGAACCACTGCCAAGCGCTCCACAGCGCGCGCATGGCGGCAGTGCGGCTGGTGGCGGTGTGGCCATGGCAGGAGCTCAGCAGCTTCGACGCCGCCTCCCCGTCGCTTGTGCCGACGCTCCTCGGCTTGCGCGCCCCGCGGACCCCGAGCTGCGTTGGCTCTGCGCGGTTGCCACCGAGCCGTTGAGCTCTCGCGCCGCCTGTGGATCTTCTGCCCTTGCCTTTGGCAAGAACAGAGCCCCTTCAATCCGGCTTCAAGTGCATCTTTTTTTTTTTGGATGGACAACTCAACTTATGAAATGAGGGAGGATGGGTGTTGTGACTTATCTGTATGTTGTACATTCCCTCTTTTCTGTTGCACGCTGGTATGGTTCTGCCCGACCCCTGGCCCCCTGGTAGGTAGGCTCTAGTTTTGAGGCTGGCTACCACCAAGTCGGACCTGCATGCAACTCATGGTAGATGTTAGTAGCAAACCCGCGAGACCCTATTCTGAGCTGACTTTTCTCGACTGGCTGTGGTCCGGCGTTCCTAGGTGCATGGTCCGTGACCAAGATACCCGGATGGGGATAGTTGGGTGCACAGGCTTAGGGTGCAGGACCAGGCTAAGGCACTGTACAGCCCCGGACTATCCCTGTTTTAGGTATCTTAGACACGGACCGGCTCCTGACGCTACAGGCCTCTTTCAGCGAAACACATCTTACTCAGGTGCCTTAGGGCTTTACGGGACCGGACCTTGTTAGTCAGGATCTGGAGAGCTTGCTAATGGCGAGGGTGTGGTTCGGCGTGCTGCACGGAACCAGACCTCCTGGTACTGGGGAACTTGCGGCGAAGTGGGGAGTGTACAGTGCTTAGGGTACGGGACCAGGCTAAGCAGCTGACGACTCCGGGCCACTAAGGCGAGTTCCTTTTCTCGGGGGCTGGCCCCCAGCACGACGGACCACACCCGAACGATTAGACAAGATCTCCCTCACCTGCTCTCAAGCCAGGTTTTTCCGTTTCAAGCTTTAGGCGATAATAGGGTACCGGACGGGGGTTAGTGATAATGATATTGATAGGGAGATAAGGAGATAATCGAAATCATCGCAAAGGCAGCAACAGGGGCTATTTTCTTTATTTACAAGGTGAAATCATGTGATGTCAGCCAGAGGCCGGGATTACAAGGGCGGACCTCCACCGCTCTGGTCCACATGGTGGTATTACCTATCTTATAAAGAAAAAAAAAAGCCCTGCTTCTGCCTACGGATAAAACTTACGGAGGTGTTCGATGTTCCATGGGTTCGGCAGCGGAACGCCCTCCTCCGTGGCAAGACGGACGCAACCGGGGCGACTTACTTCCGTCACCTTGAAGGGCCCTTCCCAGCTAGGGGAGAGTTTGTTGAGCCCTTCTCGGTTCAGGATGCGTCTCAGGACCAGGTCCCCAGGTTGGAGGACCCTTCCCCGCACGGTCCGTTCATGGTAGCGCTTGAGCGCCTGGTTGTACCGCGCGTTCCGGATTGCCGCTTGCCATCGTCGCTCCTCGACGAGGTCGATGTCGTCGCGCCTGCCCTGTTCCTGCAAAGATTCATCAAAGTCTTGGACCCGTAGGGAGCCCAAGAGAAACTCTGGCGGGAGGCATGCTTCGGCCCCGTACACCAGAAAAAACGGGGTTTCCCCGGTCGCTTGGCTGGGTGTGGTCTGGTTTTCCCACAACACACAGGGAAGCTCGTCGATCCACTTGGCACCATGCTTCTTTAAGCAGTCGTAGGTGCGAGTCTTGAGCCCCCTGAGGATTTCCGCATTAGCTCTTTCTACTTGTCCATTGCTCCTGGGATGTGCTACCGACGCGAAGCATAGCTGTATGCCAACACCGTCACAGTAATCCTGGAAGACTCGGCTCTTGAACTGGGTCCCGTTGTCCGTTATGATACGGTTAGGGACGCCGAACCGGCATACAATGGACTTGAGGAAAGCTGTTGCGGTTCCTTGGGTGATTTTCACCACTGGGGTTACCTCCGGCCATTTTGTGAACTTGTCAATGGCAACATAGAGGTACCGGTACCCACCGACGGCCCTAGGGAACGGTCCCAGGATATCTACCCCCCATACCGTGAAGGGCCAAGAGGGCGGAATCATCTGCAGCGGTTGAGCTGGTGTGTGTAGCTGCTTTGCGTGGAACTGGCACGCTTTACAGGACCTTACCATCTCGGCTGCATCCTGGAGAGCTGTCGGCCAGTAAAATCCGTGCCGGAAGGCTTTACCGACCAGCGTACGGGACCCCGAATGATTCCCGCACTCGCCCCCATGGATTTCCGTGAGTAAATCACGGCCTTCTTCCCGGGTTATGCATCGCATGAGGATGCCGTTGGCGCCACGCCGGTAGAGATCCCCTTCTACCAGTGTGTAGCGCTTAGCCAACCGCACTATGCGCTCAGCAGACACATGTTCATCGGGAAGGATTTTGTCCTTCAGGTAGTCCTAGATCTCGGAGATCCATGCATCGGGACTGCCCTGAGCCAGTGGATGTGTCCCTGATGACGTGCCAGGGTCATCAGTCCACACGATCCTTGATGGCCCCCAGAGGTGGAGGACCATCGGGACTGCTAGCTTCGAGGCGCTAGTTCTGCCCCCTTCACCCAGTTCGGCTGGCTGGGCGGTTGGTCTCAGTAGCTGTCTTTCGAAGACGCCATCGGGTACTGGGCCCCGAGTTGATGCTCTCGCGGAGAGGTCATCTGCTACTGAGTTGAGGTCTCTTGGAATGTGCTGCAGCTCCAGGACCTCAAAGTCTTTCTCGAGCTCCCTCACTCGTATGAGGTACGCCGCAAGTTAGGGGTTGTTGCAGCAGCACTCCCCCCGAACCTGTCTGATCACCAGCTGGGAATCTCCCTTGACTAGGAGCTGCTTGATTCCCAGTGACTGGGCGGCCATTAGCCCGAAGATCAAGGCTTCGTACTCTGCCATGTTGTTGGTGGCTTTGAACTCGAAGCGTACTATGTACTTTACTTGATCTCCGTCTGGGTCCACGAGTACCACACCTGCTCCGGACCCCCTCTCGCGGGCAGACCCATCGAAAAAGAGCGTCCAGTGTGGCTCGGTGAAAACCCGGACAGGCCTGCCCAGCTGTGAAGGACCCGCCTCATACTGCGGACCCCCTGGCTCAGCGGCAGTGGGTGTCCATTCCGCGATGAAGTTCGCCAAGACCTGGCTCTTGGCAGCGCTGCGGGGCTGGAAGTCGAGTTGGAATTCTGCCAGCTCCGCTGCCCATTTGGCGATACTCCCGGTGGCGTTAGAGTTGTGCAGGATCGCTCTTAGCGGGTAAGAGGTCACTACGACAATTTTGTGCGCCTGGAAGTAATGGCGCAACTTCCTGGAAGCTACTAGTAACGCATAAGCGAACTTGTGAGTTTCTAGGTACCTGGCATTTGCCTCGTGGAGGACCTCGCTGACGTAATACACCGGCCTCTGGGTGGTCCGGACCCTTGCGGAGGATCCCAGACTACCCGCCTTTGTTAGGTCAGCCTCCTGGGCATCTCGCCCCTCTGCCTCTGGTAGCTCACTACCTTGGCAGGGTAGGGTGTCGGCCGGACCTCCGGTTTCGGAGCCGGTCGTTGTTTCTGCGGTGGACGGACCACCGCCTTCCACTCGGGGGGTCCCGGTCCCTCCCTTGTGGGGGTGCTCTGGTCTTTCAGCGACCAGTACCATGCTGACTACCTCGGATGTTGCCGCGAGGTAGAGATACAGAGTCTCACCAGGCTCGGGTGCCACCAATATGGGTAGTGTGGTGAGATGCTGCTTCAGCTCCTGGAAGGCTTGCTCAGCCTCTTTGGTCCATATAAATGGTACGGACTTCCTTAATAACTTGAAGAAGGGCAGGGCTCTCTCAGCTAGTCTTGAGATAAAGCGGCTAAGGGCTGCCAAGGACCCGGTGAGCTTTTGCAGGTCCTTGATGCAGGCAGGTGGCCGCATAGCCTCGATCGCCCTGATCTTGGTTGGGTTTGCCTCAATACCCCGGTGTGAGACCAGGAAACCCAACAGCTTACCAGCCGAGACGCCAAAGACGCACTTCTCGGGGTTCAACTTCGTGCGCGTTGTGCGCAGCCTGTCGAAAACGAGGGTCAGGTCCTCCAGCAAGGTTGACCCTTCCCTGGTTTTGACAACGATGTCATCGACGTAAACCTCGATTATATTTCTGATTAGGTCGCGGAACGTAAAATTCATGCCACGCAGAAATGTGGGTAAAGCATTCCTCAGACCATAGGGCATTACAACGTAACAGTACAGGCCATCTACCGTTACAAAGGCTGTATGCCTCTTATCCTCTTCATTCATCCGGATTTGATGGAACCCGGAATACGAATCCAAGAAAGACAAAATCTCACACCCGGAGGTGGAGTCTACTATCTGATCTATGCGCGGAAGGGGATATGGGTCCGGAGGACATGCCTTATTGAGGCTGGTGTAGTCGATACACATCCGAAGTTTCCCGTTCGCCTTAGGGACAACTACCGGGTTGGCTAGCCACTCGGGGTGATGGACCTCTTCGATGAAGCCCGCGTCTAGCAGCTTCCGGACCTCCTGACGGATGAAGTCCTGAAGCTCCACGGACTGCCTTCGTGGCTTTTGTTGCACCGGCTTGGCGTCCGGGTTGATCTTCAGACGGTGCTCAATTACCTCCCTAGGGATCCCGGGCATTTGTGACGGTTCCCAGGCGAACACGTCAACATTTGCTCGGAGGAAGGCAACGAGCGCGTCTTCCTATTTTTCCCCCAGATTCCCCGCAATGCGGGTGGTCCGGGAGGCTTCCGCCCCGATCTGGACGATCTTGACTGGCACGTCTTCCGGGCCAGCCGGGCGCACCTTGGGCATCTTCGGGTCCTTCGCAGGAGCCTTAATCCCAGAGGCTGAGGGGTCGGCCCCCTCGAGGCCCGCTGCGTCAGCAGCAAGGGCGTGGAGCTTCTCCACAGCGGCGACCGCGGCGAGGCGGTCTCCTGGCACGGTGAGGACACCAGCCGGGGAGGGCATCTTCACGACCAAGTACCCGTAATGGGCTACGGCCATGAAGCGATAGAGCGCCGGTCTGCCAATGATGGCGTTGAACGGCAGGTTTACATCCGCAACGTCGAACTGGACGCTCTCCGTGCGGAAGTTTTCCGGTGTCCCGAAGGTGACCGGGAGGTCGATCTTCCCCTTCGGGTGGACCGGCAGTGGGCCCACTCCGGAGAATGGGCGCGATGGAGCCAGGCGTGACTCCGGAATCTGCAGCTGCTTGAAAGCTGCGTAGCTGATGATGTTGAGGGCGGCCCCACCGTCGATCAGCACGTGGTAGAGCCGGATATTGGCGACCACTGGCGACGTGATGATCGGCAGAAGGCCGGCCCCAGCCACGTTCTCCGGGCAGTCGGATGGCCCGAAGGAAATAGTGGTGTTCCTCCACTTGAGGTGTGGGGCCACCTTGGGGACACTAGGCCTGACCGAGAGAACCTCTCGGCGCAGGGCCTTCACGTCTCGCCGGGAGGAAACCTCCCAGCTCCCGCCGTACATGACGTACAGCTTTTTGCGACGCTCGTTGTCGCTGGAGTCGGGGTCGGAGCTGGCCAGAGCGTAGATGCTCTTGAGCTCCCGCTCCGGGGGCTGGTAGCCCATCTCCTTGCCTCCAGCGGTGGCCCCGCCGTCGCTGGCTGCCTTTCCCTTGCCAGGCCACTGGCGCGGGGGCGAGTTGTCCTTGGGTGGGCGTTCCCGCCGCTCGTTGAGGCGCCGCTGCACGAGCTTCTGTATCTCGCGACAGTTGGCGGCGCTATGGCCGCTGTTGGGATGAACAGGGCACGATCCGCCGCTGTTCCGCGCCTGCTGCCTCGGGCGCTTGCCATTGGCATCACGGCCGCTAGGAGCAGCCGCGGCTACGGGGGCTCCTCGCACAGCCGATAAGGACCTCTGTGGGCGTCGGTCCTTCTTCTTCTTCTTGCCACCCTCGCGGGCGGCATCGGCAGAGCCTCCTGCTTGGGCAGCCGCGTTTTGCTGAGGGGAGTGCCATGCACGGCCCTCAGCGGCCTTGGCGCATTTGTCTGCCAGCGCGTACAGCGTGGCGACATCCTGCACCTGACGGGTTGCTAGCTTCTCCAGCATCTTCTCATCACGGACGCCCTGCCGGAAGGCGGTGATGATGGACGCATCGAAGATGCGGGGAATGGTACCCCGCACCTTGGCGAAGCGTGCGATGAATGCCCGGAGTGGTTCTCCGGGCTGTTGCCGCACAGCATGGAGGTGGGCCTCCACGCCGTACTGCTGGCATGCACTGGCGAAGTTCGCGATGAACTGCGTGCATAGCTCTTCCCAGGATTGGATCGACCCTGGGGAGAGGTTCATAAGCCAAGTCCGGGCTGGTCCAGACAAGGCGATATGAAAGTATGTCGCCATGACGGCGTCATTGCCTCCGGCCGCTGAGATAGCGGTGATATACACCTGCAGGAATTCCGACGGGTTAGTGGTCCCGTCGTACTTCTCCGGCAAGTGTGGTCGGAACTTCGGTGGCCAATGCGTGGAGCGAAGGCCGTCTGCTAGCGCGGCACAGCCGACTCCAGCCGGTATGACCCCCGGCGGTGTCTGACGCGCCCCCTACCTGGCGCGCCAAATGTCGGAGCGTGAGCTCCGGCCGGGTGGCGGAAAGCACCCGCCCGATCCTAAGTACTATGAGTAGTTAGGGGGAGCGATCGTTGATAGCCGCGTAGCCAAGGCACGATGGAGACACAAGGGTTTAGAGTGGTTCGGGCCGCCGGAGCATAATACCCTACGTCCACTGGAGGTGAGCTCTTGTATTGGTTTGAGTGAGAAGGAGAAGAAGATCGAGAGACTTCCTCTCTGGATGCTCCTCGGGTGTGTGTTCCTTCTACGTCTCGCATGCCTCCCTTTTATAGACCAAGGGGGTGCATGCACATGGTGACCGGGGCCCGACAGGTGGTCCCGGTCTGTTATGTCTACCAGGCAGAGTTCCTTATGCTCCGTTCCGCGATGTCCTCTCATCTCTGCACCTTGTACCTGTATCCGCCGCAGCAGTATGGCGCCGTCCGGGAAGTGCTCCGCCGGTCTGGTGTGCCCGGAAATGTCGCCACGCCGCCCCTGCTTGCACTGACCGGTCCAATCCGCCGTAGTACCTGGCGGTATGGCTCCAAGGGCAGGAGTGGGCGGCGCGTTATTACAGGCGGGTTACTGCGGCGTGCCACAGTGACCCTACCGCTATAGCCCAGGCGTGGCCGTCGTGCGTGGCGTAGCCCACTCCGCGTACGGTGTACTTGTTTATGTGGTTTAATCCCTGGTATCCGGCGGGAAGTTGACCGCTACGCCTTGTCACGGCCGCCGTTCCTCGGTAACGCGCGACTCACAGTATGGTCGCTGTCGCCTGTCAACGGCGGTACCGGAGCCCGTCTGCGGGTGTCAGGCCACGCCCGCCTGTCCGCAATGAATGCGGTAGGTGGGTGTGGCCCGCCGCTAGGAACCCCGCCGCGTGCCCGGGGGACACGTGGCAGTCCCGGACCAGGCTGTTGCGGGGGCGAGGACCCTCCGCAGTCCGCTGCTCCCTTGCTGGGCGGGGGACACGTGGCAGCTCCGGACCAGGCTGTTGCGGGGGCGAGGACCCTCCGCAGCCCGCTGCTCCCTTACTGGGCGGGGGACACGTGGCCGCTCCGGACCTCCCCGAGCTGGGCCGGCTCGGTTCCCTTCCTGGGGTCGTGACGCGTCTCTAACTGAAGACCGGACCTTGCGGAAATAAGTCTGGCCTTCTATATGGACCTGGGGTGCAGTCCGGCCCACACGCGGTGGGTCAGAACTGCGAGTGCCTTTGGGCTCTTTCCTTACTGTGATACGTGGCAATACTAGCTGTTTCGTCTGGTTGACGGGGAGGCCAGGTGCGTTAATCCCCAAGGGGGATTAAACGCTTCTTTGTCAGGCTGCGTGGAGCCTTGTTATGTGCTGTAATTAGCTTTTGACCTGTATAAGCGGGTACCCGGTTTGCTGGGTACCGACACAATCATAACTTATATTTAAAACAGAAGGAGTAAGTCGTTATAAATCATTGAATGAAGACGTGGGGCTAAGCTAGGCAGCAGGGCAGCAGCAGCAGGTCGTTGAGTTCAGATTGTGCTAGCTGTGTTCACACGCGCGCGCACCACACACATGCATATATGTAGACGTCTGATCCAATCTAAAAAATAATGATATACTACCACAGCACTCCTAGCTAGTTAAATTTGCATCCCTATCATGTGTGTCAATCGCTTGGCGGCTACGCTTGGCTGCTGCGTGCTGCACTGCATCTGCATGCTAGCTTATATATATAGAGCCTAGCACTAGCAGCTGGCAGCTAGGATCTTGTTCGTTCTCTAGCTAGCTCTTCATTCATTCTTTAATTTCTCTCATGACAGTAGCGAGATCATATCGAGAGAGGCTAGCAGATGATCATAAGGGAAGGATCGGATCGGAGGAGGAGGCCAGCAGCTATATATAGCTCCACTGATTGATATAGATCAGATAAGACAGATAGTTGTATACGTACGTGATGGCGGCCCAGCAGCAGCTTCATCAGCTGAAGACGACGACGGAGATGAGCTGCGGCGGCGGCGGGAAGGGGGTGATTGGAATTGGGACGAAGACGACGACGACGATGAAGAAGAAGGCCGGCAGCAGCTGCTGCTCCGACGACATGGCGGACCTGGAGCGGGCGCTGGAGGTGCCGGTACTGCCGGTGCAGCGGCAGGACTCGCTGTACAGGGACGCAAGCCGGGCGGCGGCGGCGGGGGCACAGGCACACCAGCAGCAGGAAGGCTGGGCGCGGACCCTGCGCCTGGCTTTCCAGTGCGTCGGCGTGCTCTACGGCGACATCGGCACGTCGCCGCTGTACGTCTACTCCAGCACCTTCACCGCCGGCATCCGGCACACGGACGACCTCCTCGGCGTGCTCTCCCTCATCATCTACAGCTTCCTCCTCTTCACCATCATCAAGTACGTCTACATAGCGCTCAGAGCAAACGACGACGGAGACGGTATATATATATATATGTTACGGAGTAGAAGAGTATATAAGTATCGTTTATTATTTGCATGCAAATGACATAGTACAGTATACTATCTGAATGCGTATGTGTACGTACCGTACGTATTCCAGGCGGTACTTTGGCCCTCTACTCTCTCATCTCCCGTCACGCCAAGGTGAGCCTGGTGCCCAACCACCAGCCCGAGGACGAGCTGAAGATGATGACGCTGTCCGACGACGGCGACGCCGCCTTGTTGAAGCCGCCGTCGGCGTCTTTGCGCGGCGGCAGCGTGCGGCGGCGGACGACGGTGGTGCAGCTGGCGTCGCCCAGGGACCAGCGGGCGCAGTGGGTCAAGCAGCTGCTCGAGACCAGCAAGCCCGTCCGCATCTCCCTCTTCCTGCTCACCATCCTCGCCACGGCCATGGTCATCACCGACGCCTGCCTCACGCCCGCCATCTCCGTGCTCTCCGCCGTCGGGGGACTCAAAGACAGAGCGCCCAACCTCACAACAGGTACTATACGTACAACATACTGTATACACGCTCGTCACCTCCGATCCTCACGGCTGCTACCGTCGTATACATATAAACCCCTCGCATTGGCCTCGTTACACATGTTGGAAAAAAATTAAAAAATGTTGAAAATATTCTAAACAACAAAGGATGTCAGGATGTCTTATTCGAAAAATTTGACGAATTAGCATTTATTTTGTTGTGATTTGTTTTATCATACTATAGAGTTTAAGCATGATTTGTTTTTTCATATGTTTACACAAATATTTTGAATAAGACGAGTGATTGAGGTTTTAAAAAAAAATCAACCGCGATATATATTTAATTTAATTTTAACAAGGAGGGAGTATCTCTCGTACTCGAATGTAGCTCCCTTCGACCTGGTGGATTGGCCGGTCGGTCGGGCCCTATATAGCTAGACGATGCAGCGTGTAGTATCAACGCCGGCCTTAACTCCGTTCCCATGCAGAAATAATTGCAGATGGGGACAGATGATCGAATTACCGATCCTTGCTTGAGTCCTGCTTCATACTACAGTACGATGGAAGCAAGCTAGTCGGGCGGGCGTTCACATCTGATCTAGCCGGCCGGCCTTGTGTGTGTAAATAAATAAATAAATACGCTGGTCTTATTAATTACTGTACGTTTGTAAAAAAAAAACTATGGATTGTGGTGTTTTTTTTAGATGATACTAATATTAATGATTGACGATAGCAGTCTATATAAGAATTGAAGGTCGATCGAGCAATAGCAGTAGTAGAGGTTCATTGTGAATAATGGACTAGCTATGCACGCTACAAGCTAGCTTATTAATTACTTTAATTACTCCATTAATCGGCCCGCCTGTCGTTAATTATTCTGTATACTACGATCGATCCACTGCTAAAAAATCCACTGCAGAAACGCTCTACCCAAATAACATTAGTAGCGGTTCCAATTTAGAATCATTCCTGTTGTGCTCAGGGTGGGTCCCATCTGATACACCGCTCCTGCTGCAACACTAGCAGGAGCAGTCCACCTTTCCAACCGCTCAACGCTCCTACTATTTGAGCGGTTGGTAAGGTGCACCGTTTCTGTAGAGGTCATTCAGCAGGAGCGGTGCACCTTACAAACCGCTTCTATTGTATTCCTTTCAGCAGGAGCGGTTGTCCTCTCCAATCGCTCCTGCTAAATTATTTACAAAAACGGTAAACTAGGTGCACCGATCCTGCTCTTTCAGTCCGCTCCCGAACAGGCACCTAAAATTTTTGACGAACAGGCGCGAAAATCAAAACATCAACTCTCTCCTCTTTTATTGCTCCGGTCTCCCACCACCGTCGGCCCTCTCCACCTTATCTTCTCCACACTCCACTCTCACCCATCATCGACGCGCAGGAGCGGGCGCGCGTGACCTCGTGCGGCGTCGGCGCGGCGAAAGGCGCAGCTGGCGCGACAACGTCAGCCCTGGCGCGGCGATGCGGCCAGGCGGTGCGCGACGGCGCTGGCGGCAATGGCCAGGCGTGCAGCGCCGGCGGAGCGGGCAGCTACCTGGGGCAGCTTATTTTTAATTTTTTTCAATCTTGCAGCAGGAGTGGGGGAATAAACCGTTCCTGGTAAGGGTCTCGGCAAGAGCGGTGCTTAGTATCCACCGTTGTTGCTATGACCTTTGCAGGAGCGGTCAACGAACCGCTCTTACAGTGGGTGTCGCTATAAAAGCCCACAAGTAGAAATATTTGGCCAAACCGTTTCTATAGGGGTGTCTAGAGCCGATCCTGTTACAAGTTATTGTAGCAGTGATCGATACTGCAGTGGAGATAATACTACTGCATCAGCTAGGCTAGCAGTGATGATCGAGATATGGGTGATCGTCTGTCGTCGGTCGGTCGGTTGAGCAGTCTGCGTCCTTGTGATCAATGGCAGGTACTTATATAGTTCCGTTACCTACTTACGTTGATTGATGATCGATGGCGTTGTGTCGTTATTGTGTACACACCTACTATACTAGCGCTATATATATAGAGAGAGAGAGAGCGCTCAAAACGATTGTTGATTAGTCAGTGCGGTACGTACGTACGTACGTGCAGCAAAATCATGGAATTGTATACATCGATTGTATATAGGAAAAAACAGTTCAAATCGTCATGGTTTTCAAATTATCTCTTCTCTTCCCATATTAGTGGAAAACAAATGAAATTCTAATTTAAGAGACCGTACATAAGCAGCCCCTAAGACTTACTGTACATACAAGCATAACAGCAATCATCATGCGTAGGGATCGCGTCGTCGTCGTTCGTGTCTTCAGTTTTACGCCGCGCTGCGCTGATCCGTCAGATATGACGATGATATATACATGCATGTCATCTTCTTTCCCACAGATCGAGTGCTAATAATTCCTGCCGCCTTATTAATGTGTGGCGTGACTATATGTATGTTGCCACCCACCAGGCCACCACGTAACATCTCCATTAATCTTGCTTACCGGCCAGGCCGATGATATAATAGCTAGATAGATTGGGATGGATCGCATCAATCACGCACGGCCGTCTACATACGGTGCTATGTATGTACTGTATCTTATTATAGCTAGCTAGCTAATGATCGATCAGGCTAGGCGATATTCATGGCTGTTTAGAGCAAGTATAATAATACTGACTATATAGAGGTTTCAAATAGTTCACCGTTACCAAAATCCTCGGTGGCAGAGTGAGAACCAAAAGAAAAGAAAGTGAGTGCTTCATCTACGGCCTGACTCCAGTGCACGCTACGAGGAGAAAAAGACTGCTTGCAGCCTGCTGCAGGAGTTAAGGCCGCTCTCTTTTTGTTCTAGCCAATCTAAATTATTTCTCTTTCCAAACATTAAATATTTTGCAGCTTTAGTTTAATCATCAATTTAAAGTTGCTAAAAGTAAACTTACTATATGTATTGGTTTAATTGTTGGTTTTTAATGATGTGCAAGTATGGAGCCTTCAGTTGGTTCTTCTATTAGTCTTGCTCTTATATACCCGTGCACGTATTACTGGCATTACGTACACAGGATCCCACCCATGCAAGGCAAAGCAAGTAGGAGTACTTCTTGTGTTAAAATTGTCTCGGGTAGAATGTCTATCCATCCTTCTCATTATACAATAGTCGGTTTTTTCTGACGCTACGCTGTAGATGGTCTGAGTAGCTGTAGCTAGCTCTTGTCGTTACAGTTTTTTTTTTATAAGATGTCGTTACAGTATTATGCTAGGGAGCAAATTGAAGCAAAGATCGAGATGTATAATTCTTGGATGATGATTACATGATAACATGAACATGCATGTATATGGCTGCTGCAGAGCAGATCGTGTGGATCACGGTGGGCATCCTGGTGCTTCTGTTCGCGGTGCAGCGGTTCGGCACCCACAAGGTGGGCTACCTGTTCGCGCCCGTCGTCCTCCTCTGGCTGCTCCTCATCGGCGGCGTCGGCGTCTACAACCTCATCCGCCACGACGTCAGCGTCCTCCGCGCCTTCAACCCCAAGTACATCGTCGACTACTTCCGGCGCAACGGCAAGGACGCCTGGGTCTCCCTGGGCGGCGTCCTCCTCTGCTTCACCGGCACGGAGGCCCTCTTCGCGGACCTCGGCTACTTCAGCGTCCGCTCCATCCAGCTCAGCTTCGCCTTCGGCCTCGTCCCCGCCGTCCTGCTCGCCTACATCGGCCAGGCCGCTTTCCTCCGGCGCCACCCGGACCTCGTGGCCAACGCCTTCTACCGGTCCACGCCGGCGCCGCTCTTCTGGCCCACCTTGGCGCTCGCGCTCGCCGCCTCCGTGGTGGGCAGCCAGGCCATGATCTCCTGCGCCTTCGCCACCATCTCCCACACGCAGGCGATGGGCTGCTTCCCTCGCGTGAAGGTGGTGCACACCTCCCGGCAGTACCAGGGGCAGCTCTACATCCCCGAGGTGAACCTGCTGCTGGCCGTCGTCGCCTGCGTCGTGACGGTGGCGGCCAAGACCACGGGCGTCATCGCCGAGGCGCACGGCATCTGCGTCGTCCTCGTCATGCTCATCACCACGCTGCTGCTCACCCTGGTGATGCTCCTCGTCTGGCGGGTCAACGCCGCCTGGGTGGCGCTCTTCTTCGCCGTCTTCGCCGCCGCCGAGTCCGTCTACCTCTCCTCCGTGCTCTACCGCTTCGCGCACGGCGGCTACATCCCCGTGGCCATGTCCGCGGCGCTGGTGGCCGTGATGGTGCTGTGGCACTACGTGCACGTGAAGCGGTACGAGCACGAGCTGGAGCGCACCGTGTCGCACGACGCCGTGCGCCGCCTGCTGGCGCGCCGCGACGTGCGCCGCGTGCCCGGCGTCGGCCTCTTCTACACGGAGCTGGTGCAGGGCATCCCGCCCGTGTTCCCGCACCTGGTCGACAAGATCCCCTCCATCCACGCCGTCCTGCTCTTCGTCTCCGTCAAGCACCTGCCCGTGCCACACGTGGACGCCACGGAGAGGTTCCTGTTCCGCCAGGTGGTGGAGGGCGGCGATGGCGATGGCGGCGGCCGGGTGTTCCGGTGCGTGGCGCGCTACGGGTACCGGGACCCGCTGGAGGAGGCCAGGGACTTCACGGCCTGCCTCGTGGAGCGCCTCCAGTACTACATCCGCGACGTCAACCTCTACGGCGTGGACCACCCGCAGCCGGGCGCCAAGGTGAGCTACCCGAGCTCGCGATGCGACAGCACCGCCACCATCGATATGGCGCTCGCGCGGCAGAGGTCGTCGTCGGTCATGGGAAGCATGCGGCAGTCGTCGTCGGCCTGCTTTATCAGGTCGTTGTCCACCGGCGGAGGCGGAGGAGCAGGAGCAGGAGCGGCGCCCATGATGATGAGCAGCGGCATGATCATGATGCACTCGGCGTCGTGCGGCAGGTCCTCGGAGATGCTGACGCCGGCCGAGTCGTTCTCGGAGCTGGCGCGGATGGGGAGCATCGGCGGCCAGATGCAGATGCAGATGCAGATGCAGCAGCAGGTGAAGATGAGCCTGGAGGAGATTGCTCGGATCGAGGAGGAGCAGCGATTCATCGAGCGCGAGATGGACAAGGGGGTGGTGTACATCCTCGGGGAGAGCGAGGTGGTGGCGCGCCCGCACTCGTCGCTGCTCAAGAAGCTGGTGGTCAACTACGCCTACGCCTTCCTCCGCAACAACTGCCGGCAGGGGGAGAAGATGCTGGCCATCCCAAAGTCGCAGCTGCTCAAGGTCGGCATGACCTACGAGATCTGATAACGATCCATCATCAAATCAATGCATTCCTCCTCTGTATCATGTACGTGTACGTGTTACTCCTAGCATTAGCTAGTACATACAGTAGTCAGTAGTAGTATTATTTCTGCACTGCACCTATTATTGGCTATTGCTAGCTTCCATCGATCCTGCACCAGCATATGGAGTCTTGTTCATCGGTCCCCATGACCACACATCTTGCTGATTACTACATTTTCTTGTACGTGGCCCATTTGGAATGTCGATTCAGTTCCATGCAGCAAAATTCTTAACTGAATTTGAGGCCTCTGCAAGCGTAATCTGTGTAGATGATGCGAATGTACATTGGGCGTGAGGAGTCAGGACTAGCATGTGTATATATATATATAACAATTACAATACACAAACTGAACTTTGGTGTGTGTACATGGATGGATGGATGGATGGATGGATGGATGGATGGATGTTATCGTGTCAATTAAGGTGGCGCGCGTGGGTGAGATATCTCCCTTAATTTGATCCTAATAGGCAAGTAGGTAGTGATCACGGTTTTTGCTTCACCGCATGGAGATGGAGCGGCTTCTGATCGTCCATCCTGGCCGCCATGAGCTTCTCCTTGAGGCTCTGCCTGCCATGCCCATGCTGTTGCGGCAATGCCGGCCCGGAGCCTGACGAGCAGCAGCCGCGCTTCTCCGCCGCCGGCACTGCTGGAGGAGCTAGAGCTAGAGTCCCGGTCTTGCTCCTGCTGTCGGTGATGGCCGACCTCCAGAGCCTGCGTATCAGCGCGGTGTTGTTCTTCCCCAGCGAACGCCGGCTCGTAGCCGCCGAGCGGTCGCCGCTGGTGCCCACCCAGCTGCAGGAAGAGTCCCGCTCCCGCTCCCGCTCCCGCCCGCCGCCGTCGTATTCCATTTCCAGGTTGCTGCCGTCGTACATGTCGTCGTCGTCGTCGATGTCGGCCAAGAAGAGGTCGGTGGCGGGGCTCACGGACTGCAGCAGAGGGCTGCTGCTGCTGTTGGATTTGGATTTGGATCTGGACGACGACGCGGCGGCGGGGCTCGCTGCCGGGCTGCTGCTCTCCCTCTCCCTCTCCCTCTCCCTCTCCTTGCGGACTCGGAACACCGCCTTGTCCTTGTCCTTGCTCTGGAGGAACGCCTCCATCTCCGCCTGCAGCCGGTTGAGCTGCGTGTACTTGGACTCGAGCGCGAGCTTGGCGTCGGAGAGCTTCATCTGCACGCGCTCCTCCCGCCAGACCTCCGCCATCTGCAGCATCCGGCGCTCCTCCTCCATGTCCTCCCGCATGCGCAGGCACTCCCGCCGCAGCAGCTCCACCTCCGCCTGGTCCTCCTCCACCTCGCGCGTGAGCTCCGAGCACGCCTCCTCCATCAGCTCCCGGGCCTTGCGCTCCGCCTCGTAGCTCTGCGCCTGCTGCCTCGCCGACGACCGCGCCTCCGCCAGCTCCCGCAGCAGCCTCGCGTTCGCCTGCTCCAGCTGCCGCCGGTGCCTGCGCTCCGAGCTGAGCTCCCGGACCCGGGCCTTCCACGCCGCCTTCTCCTCGGCCAGCTTCCGCAGGAACCGCTCCAGCCGCTTGGTCATGACGCGCCGCTCTTCCTCGAGCTCGCTCACCTGCCCGCGCGCCTTCTCCAGCTCCGCCTCCATCAGTAGCATCAGAGGCGAAGGAGAAGAAGATGATGATGTCGCTGGTCCAGCGACGCGATGGTGATGGTGATCCTCGAGGTCCCATTTGGTGGCCTTCTCCATCGGCCACTCCACTGCTGCTACGCAGGCGTCAATCTGATGATCATGCAAATGCAGCGCCTGGATTCAGACAATTCAGAACAGAACAGAAATTCATTACTACTTGCTACTACCTTGTCTAAGATGCCTCGGTGCCGGTGGTGGCTCCTGCTATGAACAACACATTGACCATGGCTTCCTCCAGTTCCGGCACTGAGGTTATGCCTCTTGTTGCCGTACCAGAGGTGGTGGTGGGTTGCTGCTCTCCATCTCCTCCGTGCTTTGAGTTTTTGCTGATGACAACAGAGAAGAGAAGCAAGCGTTTCCGTGTCAGGACTGACAAATTGGACATGGCTGCTGCTGCTAACGAAATGCTGACAAATTGGAAAATAGTAATAAATGAACCATCTCAGTCAGTATCCTGATTTAGATTAGATTACCCTGCAATCTGTGTGGGCAACTGTATCATACCATACCATCATACCATGGGCAGAAAGAAAGCAGGGGAGGAGAAGGGTATGTATGCAGGCATCTCCCTCCCGTCTATCTTCCTTCTATTCAGAATGAACCAAGCCATCTATCTTCAATTCTCAGGGATCAAATTCACGAGTGCCAAACATGATGATCCCCAAGGAAGGATTATTGAATACGAGAGAGAGAGAGAGAGAGAGAGAGAGAGAGAGAGAGGAAAAATCATCTTTGGGGGAGAGACCATCAGTCAAAAAAGGAACAAACTTTGGTCAGAGAGAGACCATCATATTTGTTGTTTAGGCTCAGATTAAGGCCAATCTCAAAGAGAATGCAACTGGAAAGAGGAGGAAGAATGGGTGCCCATCCCATCCCAGGTGGTGTGGTCAACCCGGATCGCAGAGAGAGAGAGAGCAAACAGTGCATGGGAATGGAATGTGGTGGATCGATGGATCATCAATTCATCTTCATCATCATCAGAGAGGCAGGCACGGACATGACTTACCGCTTGCGTTTGGGCGACGGCGGAAGCCTTCATCCTCTCTGCGTGGCGCAGCCTCCATAGGCCGGCGGCGAGGGCCCTGGCCGAGGCGCCGCCGCCGCGGCTTCCCCTGAGACTGAGAGATGCAGCGGCATTGCGGCGACGCCTCCTCCGCACACTTTGGGCGCTCCGGCGAGCGGTGGCGGAGGAAGAGGAGGTCATGGGATGATATATGTATGATCAATCCATGGGATGGGAGGGGGAGGGGAGGAGACTTATTATTATTAGAGAAGATGGCTTCGCTTTGCTAATGAGAGAGAATCTGATCTGATTGGTTTGCATGCGCATGTGACATGTCATGGGTGGCGTGACCGAGCTCCGGATCACGAGGACCCCATCGCCATCGCCATCGCTGTTGGGGAAGCAAGAACTATTTCAGGAGCCCAGCAAGAGAGAGAGGGGGAAATGATAGATCTCGGCGCATTGATAGGGCTGGACTACTCACTCTGCTTGCGTTGCTCCCTTCCATCGTTCCATGCCTTGCTATTCTTTATAGTTTGGCAAGCTTATTTTAATTTTGGGAGGGCGGAGAAAATTAGGAAAAGAAACATAATCTCTCCGTTCAGTGATAAATGAGGTTGCCAAACCAGCCTTCAACGTACTTTTTTTTTTGCCGCCACTAGCATAGATGTATGTGCAACATGTACGTATTGTGAGATAATCAAACAGTCAATAGTAAAAAAAAAAGAAAAATAAAATTAAAAAGAAGAAGTCAATAGAAAGAAAAAAAAGAAAAATAAAATTAAAAGGAAGGAGTCCTGATTGATTAGCGTCATTTCTTTTTCATGAAACCAAGAGAAGGAAAGTAACAGGTGTGTATGGGTATAAAATGAGGTAAGAAATAAAGAAAAAAATGTGGATGAAACATTTTGCATCTATGGGTTTTAGGCTTTTCCACCTTTTTCTAACTTTTTCCAAACTGCGCAGTGGGGTCAGCGTGAGGGGTATACCTGTGTTTTGTAGGAAAAAAAGATTTTTAAAAAAACTCGCTCTTTTATAGTGATAGTGTAGATGTGCATTCATTCTTCGTGTAATCATATTATTAGATATATATCCTCCCCTCAAAACTTATCTCCTTTATTTTATGTTTGTTCTAAGTCAAGCTGTCTTAAATCTAATAAAATTTATATAAGAAACTAAAAGAATACCAATTGAAAAAAGAATGATGGAGTACTCTCTTTGTCGATCTTCATATTTGTAGATGGCACCAAGACCAAAGTGAAACGAATACCAACTTATATTTTTATTATGAAACATGCATCTTAGGAAGGATCATTGAATGCATAGAGTTGCATGCAGTCAATAGCACCTGCACCTGCATGCATGGTGATATGCACACACTGGCTAGATAAGAAGAGGTGCATTAACAAGCTGATCATTTTTGGACATCTTCTTTCCCCTAGATAGGGAGTAATTAAGTGGACTAGGCAACAAATGAAAAATCATGTGAATTATTCAACCTATGATTGTGAAATGAGATGTATTCGTGAATTATGCAACAAATGATTGTGAATTTGCCGGGCCGAGCGACAGGATTGGTTGGATGGACCCGTGCGTGGAAACTTGGATTGGATGCATTCGTGTGTCCTCCTCCGTCAAATTCCAGGCCGTGTGGGTGGCCTGGTCTGGACCCAAGAACAGAGACGAATATTTGGGGCTTCGCCTCCAATGCTAGATGCAGATAGCAACGTGTCGGCCGAAATTTGCATGAGAAATATTACTACATTTTATGATCAATCTGACGTATTTATTTTGTACCTGGTAGCTTTTTTTTTTTGCTATAATAATCATGGTTAAACTCAAGATGGTCTGCTCTACTCCATATTTGTAGAGAGTTTCTTATTTTTTTCACAAAGTTACTGCAGTTATCCTCTAGAGGGGGGGTAATCGATGAGCCAAGTAATCACCAACAAGGATTGTCCCATGTATGTAATGTACCCCTAGGAATAGGATCGGAGGGCGCGCAATGCCTTGCCACATGCAGCAACGAGGATTTAGTACATAGTGATGCATGGTTGTGCGTAATATTGCCTTCGTCACTCCATCCACCAACCTTAGGTAGGGAGTATTGTTTGAAGGCAGTAAGCCCTACGTTTTTTCCTTTGTTTGTTTTTTTAACTCTTATCTAAAAAGTACTAAACCCTACAATTGATGGACCAAAGGTATAATGCATGGTTAACTAACTGCGTTAGGTTCCATTCCATTATGTTGGAACGGCGGCGGTCTGGTCCCTCCTTCCCCTCGTGGGGTGGGTTTCCAACCATATACAAATACTACAATACATGTAATTAATGTGCGTGCATAATAGTCTATTGTTCTGACTTCAGCCAAGGTATATAAGATGCGCATTCAGCAATCTCCAGATGTTTAACTATATAGTGTATGCCTGCCACATCAACACAAAGCAAGACTCTGCTACCTGACCATGTTCTTTTTATCTGTTCATCAGGCCCTTTCTGCGCGCCAGCTTCCCTTGCAGTAGTATACAGGAGTAAAAAAAGCTCCCTCTGAAAAACAAACACACACACACACACACAAAGAAAGACCTGTTGCGGGAAACACACACAAGGAAGACCTGTTGCTAGTTAAGTTAAGCTATCTCCCTCTGAAAAAAACACACACAAAACAGGAAAAAAAAACACAACTTGGCAGGAATTTTAGTGGAACTCATTATCAGCCTAGCCTAGATCCTCCTTCCACGGGATTTGGGGGAACCCTTGTTTCTTTCTTCTTCTATGCATCTCGTCTTGTCCTGCCTGCCCCCGGGTCACAGTCGACGGCACCGGACCCAACAGCATCCAGACATTCAAATGTTCAGCACACAAACTCATGATTCAATCAGATAGCACCGTACCACCAGCCAGAACAATCAGCGAACCAATTATTCAGACCAGCATAGCACCACCCCCACGCAATTATTCAGCACCTTCACACTTTGCCGAGGCATCGATACCCACTTATCAATTAAACACTACATATATTGACCGATGCTGAAAACTGAAATACATCCCAATGTAGCTCTGCTCCACCAGATAGCACAGTTCCGACCCGACGGATCCTCATGCACATTTCGCATCTCTAGAAACACCAGTCTTCTTTCTCGCTATACAAACGAATATAAATTATTACTATCATCGTATCATATTTATATGCCTTACAACAAATTACACTAATTGCTACCAGGAGACTAAAAGAAACAAAACACATGTGAACCTACAACACTTTGGTGCGACCACGGAATCGCAGAAACACCGACACTTCCAGTTAGCTCTCCTCAATGAATCTCCATAATTGGCAAACTGAACCAGGCTAAGCTTGTACCAAAAGCACCAGGAGAAGGGAAACCAAAGAAATAAGCAGCCTTAGCTTCAGGTTCTTGTGGTTCACGCCTGCAAAAAGGAACTCTCAGATTTTCTTGTATATGCCCCCAAACAGGAAAATTTCATCTTGTCCTTGAGCATTGGACATGTACCACAGAGATGGACGCAAAACTGAGGGAGGAACACTGACTGATAGTTTTCTCACCATTTTGTGCCGATGTCGCAGCTGGTCGCTCTGGAATGTTCACAGCTGTATACAAAAGCACCAAAACTTTCAGTGACAACATAATGTGAAAAAGGCAGTAAAATGGCACGTTTGATCACCACAGGAAGCCCATGACACAATATGCTGTAAATATGTACATTACGCATTAGCATTCCTATGTCACAAGTACTTGCCTGCACAGCTAGGCAACAGAGCTTAAAATTCCAAGATTGGAGATATGAAGGGCGCAGACAATTTTGTACAATCCATAGGGTTTATTGTTAAAAGAAATTCAGAAAGAAGACAAAATACAACAAGAAACTGAGCAAATAGGCATGAGGTATAATAATCCCACAAGCAGGAAAAAATAGGTGAATATTGAAAGATCGAACCTGCTTCTAAATCAAAATTACATATTCAGGCATCATCGCACACTATCTCAGCAGAAATGGGGTGAAACAATCTAACGGAACATGACACGAAGAGTATTGCACCAAATAGCGTTTAAGACAAAACTAGAAGAAGTCCATGTGTGGTATTAAAGCGCAAATTATGTTCAGCACAGCTGGTAGATCACATACATTTGTTGCACGATGAAGATGGTGCTTGAATGGAAGATGGCCATGGGGCCGCAATGTTGTCATTCAGGTCACATGTGAAGCTAATCCCAGAACTGCGGTCGAATGATGCATCAGAGGGCATACTTGGAAGGAGGCATCCAGATTCTGTTTAAAACCACGAGACCAATCACTACTAAGGGAAAAACAAAACACTTTCCTTCGGGCACAGCCCTACACATTGATGATGCTAAGTCAAATATTATAATTTTGAGCATATAAAATTATTGTTTCAATGGTTAGGAAGTATTGCAGAAATGATCTACAGCTAGGTAGACAAATATAAACCTACAAAGGAACATTACAGAAGCAATTTCTCAATGAAACAAGGTAGTTAATACTTAATAGTAGATGTACTTAGAATTTCAGCTTCGACTTGCAGGCTCCATTCGTTTTGGAGGATTGGCCATGGAATGCTCCTGCAAACAACACTCTCTGTTGCATTTTTGCCCCACTCTAGAACCTCCGAACCGAATGGAGCCACAGTTCTATTATACACAATTCTGCACCTTTTGGTCTCTCCTAGGACTAATGGATGCTATTTATTTGAAGATTCACTGAGAATAACTTCACACTATGCATGGTCCAAGATTATTTCCAAATTGGGCATGTTTGTAAGAACAGAATTGTTGCAGGAAATTTTAGGATTTAAAATTTAATGGAAATACAAGGATTTGAATCCTAGTCACCATTTCCAAACAAGTACCAACTAGATTGGGTCTTGGATACCTGAAGCAATTCCAAAAAGCTAATCCATCCAACAATTCATGTCCTTAATTCTACATATAAGATAGCATAATACTATAATTTAACCCCTTGCAAAAACCAAAAGAATTGCTCAAAATACATATTCTTGCACCCCCCCCCCCCCTTGCAACACACACACCTGGGCTCCTGTTAGTAAGGTGCGTTAGAAAACATCTAGCACGCATTGCCATATGTCTACAGGAGACAAAGTTGCAAGGCATGTAAGTCAATTACATCTTGCAAAGTAGCATGGTATTCACTCTCAGCTTAATCAATAGTCAGCAAAGCATGCCATGCAAAAAATGATTTATAACAGATGCATTAGAACTGATTAATAAATACTTGAAAATGTTAACTTACCTTGAGATCCAACTGTTTACGAGTGCAGTGGGAACCAGTCATTCGAACACAACGGTTGCGGAGGTAGAACGATATATCATTAGTTCAGTCACCAGGTAATGCAGAGCCGGAAGATAAATATGGCCCTGATGTACAATCAATTGATACTTCTTGAACAACTTACCTTGAAGTGAAAAATCCTTTAGTGTTATTTGACAAGAGCTATAGACATTCGTGCTGACATTCATCTTTTGCAACTTTGCCCCAAGGAAAGAAGCGCAATTTAAAGCTTGCAAGTTTGTTATGAAGCTTTGCTTTTGCAAATGGGCTACATAACTTAACATAGCCTTGCAACATGCAGAACTGTTCTTGATTGCTCCACCACATTCTTTTGCCACCTTACTTGTGTCTGGAAAACTTAGTGGGCAAACTGGAGGGATGGACAAGAGTAGGCTCCTCAGTATAAAAACTATTAGCAGTGAACAATGAGAATGAGACTCAAAAGTTATTAAATATTTTAAATTTTTATCAACGAATTTAAAAATCATGTCCATGTATTCCACCAGGTTCAATAAAATCTAAGTCCAATATTTTTTAAAAAAAAAAATCAACACATGCACAGTTATGGCTATCGAAATCTTCCATATCCTTTTTTTCCTCAAATAAATATGTGAAAGCTTTTATTATTTTTAATCAAAATTCTGAATCATATATGTTTCAGTACCATGGCACTTAATAACTTAGTGGCATATAGGTGACCCAATCATGCATTGGGCTCCTTTTGAGTACCATGTTATCAATTTCAGTTTTCAAATATCAAATACTCCACAGGGCAAAAGAATAACTCAGACAACATCACATGGATTATTGCTTTAAGGTATGGTCCTCTTTAGCCAAAAAGAAACATAATGTCCTTAAAGTCAAATTATCTGGCTGCAGTATTTTTCTTTCATTTATAGCCTGAAAAGTTTGACCTCTTTCACTCTAGTCCATGCTAGAAGTTCAATGGCGTCTGTGCAGTGTGCTCTCGGCTCTCACTATAATTAAATTTTATGAATTCAATATTTGGAGATAAGCACTGTTCCCTACTTCAGAAATTCAGCGAAATCAACCTGCTTGGTAAAGAGGCCAATAACATGAGGGGTCAATAAAATGGTGCATGCACATTTTTTTCAACATCTATTATCTTAGAAGGTGTGGTCTATTCTAACTAGTACAGAGGAAGTAACCAAGAACTAAGGTATGCAATTTCAAATTTTGTAAGGAAAGTTATAGCACATAAGGAAGCAGGGAATATATGTGTTTCATTCTATCAAAAAAAAAAGCTGAGGATATTTACACAACATTTGAATCAGTTACTAGTTTGGAAGTACCTCCGTTGACATTGCAGTTAGATATCTGCCTCAGCATTTGTTTTGCAGACGTTGGGTCAAGCCTGCTTGAGAGCCATCTCAGCACGACGTTCCTGCAACTATCAATCTTGGGGCTCCCAGTGTAGCTCGTCAAGCCTCCATCCTTGGTTGCGATTTTCTGGGCAGCTTCGTTGATGGCGTTCTGGCACGTCTGGGTGCAGCATTCGTTGACAGGATCAATCTTCTGACAGGCCTCGAGGAGCTTGGACGAGTCGATGACGCTCTCAAAGGCATCGACGGTGCTAACAGGGCACGACCCCTCAGTGACATTGGAGAGGTGGACCGAGCAAAGGCTGTGGAGATTATCACTGGCACCTTGGCTCAACAAGAGCTCCTGGACATCCGACAGGCAGTAGTTGGCGACGGTGGGATCCAAGGCGAGAGACCCTGTCTGCTTGCTGGACTGGCCGATGAGGATGGTCAGGGTTGCCTGGAGCTGCGGGCAGCAAATGACATTGGCCAAGAAGGGAGCAAATGAGGTAAAGCAGTCGACGGCCGTGGTGGTCATGAGTTTATCGACGGCGGTAAAGTTCAGTGTGCACTTCCCTGCATTAAGAGGATCAAGATCAATGGCAGGCACCTACCTAATTCAGTTGGGGAACTAGCTAGGATCGCCAACTTGTTTAGTTGGCAGCGAATTGCATGTAGGCACAGGCACTAATAAAGACTTTTGAGCTTCCCCCCGAACCAAGAAGCTCGAAAGGAAAGGAAAAGTAGAGCGGGTGACAGGGACAGGGAGGGGAGCGCACGAACCTGAGAGCTTTGGCGTGCTGTTGTTAAAGAAGGGCGCGAGGGGAGCCGGCGCCAGGAAGGGAACAAAAGGCGTGGGGGAGCCGGTGGGCGAGACGTCCGGCATGGGCATGAGGCCGCTGGGCGGGAGCTCCGGCATGAGGCCGGCGGCGTCATTTTCCTCTGCGTGAACGATCCGCCGGTGAAGCTGGCTCTGAGCAAATGCACAGCGTGAATCGCGCAGCAGGGCCAGCAAACCTGCACACATTATCAAGGGAGGAGGAGGAGGAGCATAAATCAGTAGCCTTTCTTCTTCTTCTTCCTGGCAAGGAAGGGGGAAGAAATGATTGGGTTGTGGCAGGCAGGCAGGGGCATGAAAAGCTGCTGATGATAGATCAAACAAAATCAACAAAAGCAGGGCACAGCACAGCAGGAGAAGGAAAGGAAAAAAGGACGCAAGAACCCCCCATGGCCCCCGTATCATGCATTGGGGGCGGGAAGGGAATAGCAGCAGGAAAGGGAAGAATCCAGAAGAGCTGAGGAGACAGATCACGAAGAAGAAGAAGAGGTAATAGGCACTCACAGAGGTAGGAGAGGGCGGCTACCGCGAGGAGCCGCCCGGTCGGGGCCATAGGGTACCCGCCCGCGGCGAGAGCGAGCGGCGGCGGCGGCGGCGGAGGGGGAGAACCGGAGAAAGGAACGGCGCCGCTGCCCTGTGTGAGCGAGCGAGCGAGCGAGCTCGCGAGTAGGAACTGGAGGAGAAAAGTGGGCAGGTCGCTTTGGACGGGAAGCACCGGCTGCCAAAATCGTTAAGTCCACGCACAAGAAGTCGCCTCTCTTCGTTCGTTCGTTCGTTCTTTCTTTCTTTCTTTCTTACTTCAAAGGTGCTCTCTCCATGTCCGAATTAGTTATCGTATTAAAAAAATATAAATCAAATGTAACTATATATAATTTTTATATTTTTTTAGTCTCGAATCTTAGAAGTAATATGTGAGAATTCATATAAAAGTATAAATTTTTTAGGATATTTATTTGAATTTTAACTATAAGTCAAATTTAACTATATATAATTTTTATATTTTTTAGTCTTGAATCTTGAAAGTAATATGTGAGAATTCATATAAAAGTATAAATTTTTAGGATATTTATTTATATTTTAATAAAAATATTGGTCAAAATTATGGTTTTTTTTTGAAACCGTGTCGATGTCCAAAACGATAACTAATTCAAACCTAAGGGAGTAAGCCTGCGTTGCAGTAAACTCAAAGTCAAGCTTAGTTAAGAGAAAGAAGCTCCAAAGCGTGTGTCTCATTAAAGATGTGTTGAAATTGCAGTACATAATTAGATAAAACTATAGCTTGCCTGGAATTTCGGCCATTCCGAACGGAAAGGCTATCCCTGAATTAGGGCCTCACTCCACTCCGACTAAACTTGCGAGGCCCCTTTCATTTTGTGAAGACAAGTAGTACCTGATTAGCGACCACTATGTGGATATATATACTGTGAAACAAATTCGACATGATTAACTAAACTTTTTTCTCTATTTTCCTTGTCGCTTCTTAGCTCAGAAAAGAAATAAAAAAAAAAAGCGGCTGAGAAATTGACGGCGCATCTGGGGTGTGGTGTGGGTGGGCGTAGCTCGGGACGGATGGGGAGGAGGTGCTGAGAAATTGATGGCGCCCCGCCCCGCCCATTGAAGAGAGGCGCACGGCACAATTAAAACACGCCCTTCATTTAAGGGTCTGGCCCTTGCCACCCTGTACACAGCAGTACGACGAGCCTCGCTGCCAGGTGGGACCGTCCGGTCAGGTAGCTGCCGCATCCGGCGGAGGAGTAAATACGCACGCGACGGGGGGCGGGGCTGGGGTTGTGGGCCACGGCACGGGCCCATCCATCCCAAGTCCGGTGGGCCATATGCCCATGGCCCATGGGAGTGCGTGCAATCGGAGGCGGAGGAGAGAGAGAAGGGTTTCATCTCTGATCTCCCCCTCCAATCCAATCCAACAAGGCTCCAAACAACACCTCGGCGTCGGCGATGGCGCCGCCAACGCACCCGCTGAGCAGCTGGGCCGATGCGCCGCCCTACCACTACCACGGCACGCCGCAGCCGAAGCGGGTCGACGCCGACGGCGGCCAAGGTGTGCGCTCGCTCTGGATCGGCGGCCTGCTCCACTGGATGGACGAGGACTACCTCTACGCCTGCTTCACCCGCTCGCCCGAGGTCTCCATTCCATTCGCTTCTCAATCCATAGCAACTTCTACTACTTTAGATATGGAGAGCTGCTGCAATGCCCTCTCCCTCACCCTGAACCAAAACCCTGCCCATCCAGTACAGGCAGGCACCCAATGCAAGTGGTGTCTTTTTATATACAACTATATAGTAGTATAACCCTAGGGAGGAGAGGATCGTTTCAAGCCCACTGGTGGATTCATTTGTTTATTGACGTTGCATGCATAAATACACTAAGCTAGTATTAGGCTGTGTTTAGATCCAAAAAGTGGAGGCGAAAAGCAGGCGAAATCTGCCAAAGTTTGGCCAAAAACATCACATCCGACACTGTAGCGCACTGTAGCACTTTTCGTTTGTTTGTGGTAAATATTGTTCTATCATGGCCTAACTAGGCTCAAAAGATTCGTCTCGCAAAGTACATCTAAACTGTACAATTATTTTTTGATTTCATCTACGTTTAGTGCTCCATGCATGTGCCGGCATTTTTGATGTGATGGAGAATCTTTTTTTTGCATAGTAGAATTTTGGGAAAAGTTTGGATCTAAACACAGCCTTAGTATTATACTCTTGTCTACTTTTGTGCCAACCATGTATGTGACTCGGCCACCATCAAGGCAAGGCCCCTCATTTATATTTGTATATGTACATATACTACTTACCTTACCTCCTTACTAGGTACTGTACTCGTACTTATCATCTATTGCCCTTATTTGACCACAGCATGTATGTATTATCTTCCCCTGTTTCGCTTTCATTGCCATGCCATGCCATGCCATGCCATGAATCTCAACGCCATCGAATGCACTGCGATGATTTCTATTTGCTCATATACTAGTATGTGTGTGTACTGTATTGTCTGTTGCTATTGTCGTTTCACCTGCAATGTGGCTATGTTCCCCTTTCATTGTCATCGTATCATCATGATTCATGACCCTCGATTTCTTCTCGTTCGTCCCTCAACATCCTCTGTCCCCTGCAATGCAGCTTGTTTCCCTTGTCATAAGACGCAGCAAGCATCCTGGGCAGCTACACGGTTTTGGCTTCCTCAACTTTGCAGACCATACCATTGCCGCTCAGATCCTCAAGAGCTACAATGGTCAGAAGATGCCTAACGCCGATCAAGACTTCAAGCTCAACTGGGCCACTCAACAGCCTGCTCCCGTGAAGCTCCCTGATCAAGATTCCGAGCTCACCGAGATCACGCAGCAGGATGCTCCTCAGAGCCACATGAATGACGACGACGACAACGCTTCGTCTGACCATGCGATATTTGTTGGGGACTTGGCCTATGATGTTACAGAGTACATGCTGCACCATCTGTTCAAGACTCGATACCCATCAGTGAAGGGTGCAAAAGTTATCTTTGACAGGCTTACCGGCCGCTCAAAAGGCTATGGCTTCGTTCACTTTGGAGATGTCAATGAACAAATGCAAGCAATGACAGAAATGAATGGAGCGTACTGCTCTACAAGGCCTATGCGGATTGGACCTGCTCCCATCAAGAAAAGTACGTACGCACGCACCTATTGACCAGCAATCTGCTGTTTAATCTATGAATTGAAGTGAACTACCTTGTATTTCTAGTTTCCTTCGTCTCCTCGAGTTGCAATAGCTCAAGCGTGCATTGTAGTGTACGTTATTCCTTCCAGTTTGTTCTCTCCTGCATATGTATTTCTGCCTGCTGTACATTTAAGTTCATGACCCTTTTTTTTGCCCTAAAGGATTATCAGCACTGCTTAGAATGCCAGTGTGAGCTAGTTTGCTATACTTAGATTGCTCATGCTCGGTCAAGGAGATGGCGGGCATGCTATCAATCCTGATATATCTGTGTATCGCACTGCATTTTCTTTTCTTTCTCTTTTGGCTCCCCGTTATTTCAGAACTAATGATATGTTTGTTGAACATCTAAGTTCTAGATTTATATCTTATACAGTACATACAGATGCCAAACAGCTATCATGTTTGGTATTGCATCGCATTGTATTAGTCAATTTGCTTGTGGTGCGTGGCAGCGTGGGTATGAAATACAGATCAGCCAAGAACAGCACGGTGCATGAGCTCCCGCTTGCGCGGGGTCTGGGGAGGGGTCGGACGTCGGACCCACTTTGGGTCTATTGTACATGACTTAGTGATGGGATAATCTCAAATACTTGTGCTTTAGATATTCAGTTTTCAGAGTAGCTAGTAACTATTGTATTATCCTGTACAATTTCTAGTAGTAGTGCCAATAGTACTTTTTAATCAAAATTTTTGTGATGTGCAGATTTTGCCCACAATAAACAAGGCACTGATTCTTATCATGGTACAAACAATTCAAGAGTGAGTACATGTTTTTTTACTTCTTCAAAGAAGTCACATGGAAGAAAATTTAACCTAAGGATGTGTTTGGATGCATTTATTACTTGCAGCTATTTGTTGGGAACCTTAGTAAAAGTGTTACTGATGAGGATCTGATGCAAGCCTTTAGTCCATTCGGAGAGCTAGTTGATGTCAAGATACTAGAGGGGAAGGGCTGCGGCTTTGTCTCATACTCCAACAGGTAGTTCTTTTTTGGTCAGTTGTCATTACAGTTTTATATGGTAAAACTAAGGCATTTTTTTCTCACTGCAAAGTGTGTCAAGACTAAGGTTAGCCGCCTTGATCAAGAATGTGCGGCAAATTAGTTGCCAACACTGATCAAATTCCTTGTCATTATTTCAAGTTATATGGGGATTGAACTTGTGCATTGGTTCTGCCTTGCAAGGGACCCTGCTAGAGTAGTTTTTTGGCCACATGTGATTTGTATACAAATTTCAACTGTAATAATTTGTGATGGCAAGGATGTAAAGTTTGTCTTTATCATGCATATTTTTAGTTGGCATGGCATATTGGCATAGCCCCCTTGAAAGGTCTTGGTAGGATGACCGGCTTATGACTTGTATGTCTTGTAGGGCATCAGCAGAGGAGGCAATTAAAATGCTAAATGGAAGTCAGCTGGGAGGTAATGCCATGAAACTTTCATGGGGTCGCCGTTCTGCTAACAAGGAGGTAGCTTCTGCACTGCTTGTTTATTTGCTAGTACTTGCAAATTTCCATGACAAAATTATACGGGTTTAGTTTTTTGATACGCATACTCTGCCTGCCCTGATATGAGCAGAATCAACGAAATGGTGGCCAGTATGGTCGTCCTGGATGCTTTGACTCTTCTGATTTTGGTTGGTCTCCTCCGGATCCCTATGCTTACGCTCAGCCAGGCCATCCAGTATATGGATATTACCAACCTCAGCTGCTGCCCATAGTGCAGGTAAAGTTGTGTTAGAATCAGCAAGATATTTCTCTTCTCATCAGAGATGTTAATAGTGGTTCAGTATTAGAAGAAATCCATTCAAGTAGAGTGAGTTTCATTAAAAAAAGTATAAGTACACTATTTTTGTGCAGTGAGATCACTTTGTGGAGGAAGAGCACGTGGAAGGATTTTTGGTCGATAGAAGAACTCTCTTAACGTTTTTGGAAATAGCTTCTCCTTTGTTTGCTGCCCAAGCGTAATCCCACGACCTACGAAGCCCCCTGTGATGCCCGTTGAGGAAAAGCTTTTGGTTTGCCTGAGATTTGCTATGCTATGGGCAATACTATCGGCATAGCCCCCTGTGATGCCCGTTGAGGAAAAGCTTTTGGTTTGCCTGAGATTTGCTATGCTATGGGCAATACTATCGGCATAACTAACTCTGGGTTCAGAGAGAGTGACTTGTGAGCTGAGACAGTAGAAGACGTGTAGTCGAGGTATTATGTTTTTTTTTTCCGCTTGCTCGAACCACGCTTGTGATCTGGTGGGGGAATGTATGTGTCCAGCCCCATAGCACAAGGAAGAACATTTTTAAATGGCATAGTTTTGCCTGCCCTGGTACTGCTTACATGCGAATGCCCTACTCTCTCAGGCCATTTGCATGGGGATGAATATTCAGAAGCTTAATTTTACCGTCATCACTGTTTTACATGGCACGGAGCCCTGGTACTACTACATCATGACGATAGGGCTGAAGAGCATGTCCTTGGCCATGCCCTTCATGCGCTGAGTGAGGCGAGGTGATGCCGTCCCCATCCTGGTAGATGCAGTGGATGGTCCGCCGGGCAAGGTTGAGGCACAGGTTGGCCATGGCCATGCTCCAGAATCTGCACCAGTTGGGCAGCTCCGCCATGCAGCAGGCGATGGAGGACGGCGTGTCGCCTTGCTAATGACTCCGCCTCGCACGAGGCGCAGTCGTTGCAGAGGCGGAAGATGGTGGAGGATAGCTCCACCAGCCTCGGGTAGTCGATCGATGACAGCGGCGGCGACATTGTTGTTGGCGGCAGAAGAAGGCAATCGATGTTGCCTCCTCTTCTTCTTCGTTGCGGTGAGGGCCTGCTGCTCCTCTTCCCGCGGCGACCAGCGGTTGCAGCTGGCTCCATACTCCTTTTTCTCACCGAGCGACGAGTGCCAACTTCAATTCCTTGCCTATGCTCATCCATACAGGAATTTGACTTGGTTGCTTTATAGGATTCCGAAAGCCAATCCAATGGCCAATCCAAACAAAAGAATTTGAATCCAAACAAAAGAATTTGAATTGTGGCCATTTCAATAGGGTTGATTTAATATTCAACCCAATTCAATTCCATGCTCATCAATATCGACATCCAAACGAAGCCTAGAATTAATGAAACGACCCTTAAAGAGATGGGACTTGTCATCTACGTGTGGGTGCTGCTCGTCTGATTTTCCATTTTTTTATGTGTGTGTTAAAGGGGATGAGAAAGAAAGAATAGAATAGAAAATGAAAGAAAACGAGCGATCTGTTTGGAACATAGGATTAGAAAAAAATAGAATAGAAAATGAAAGAAAACGGGTTGGCTGACGATCTATTTTGAACGTGGGATTTTCTCTGTTTCTAAATTTTTCTTCTAAAATTAAACAGTTTTCTATAAATGTTCTACTTAATATCCTCATGGGCACGACCTATATCTCATCTCCTGACTCCTGCTGGAGTGTAGCTCTCCTAGAAATCCAATCAAGTATAGCAACGTATTAATGGTCTGCCTACATGACATTTTTGTCTATATGGAAAATAGACATGTGAAAAAAATGGGAAGTTGGCTCTCTTACGCAAGAGCCGGTCTCTACACGAGCCTAAGACAAAAGAGAAAAGAGAAAGGGCTGGAAAAGATGTTAAGGCCATGCCCAACGGGATGGATAAAGTGGGCGTCTATAGTACAAATCGACACTGTAGCGCTACTGTAGACAGAGAGAAAAGTAGTTAGAATAGTGATAGACATTGCCTTTTACTCAGTCCGCTGGGGACAGCCTAATATAACTATATAAGAGCCAACCTTAAAGCGCTATATGAGGCTCCTTTTCTCGTGCTTCTATATTGATAATATGGCAACAATATAGAGCCCACTGAAGATTGTATTATTAAACTTGCTCTTATCAAGTTTAAGATTTGTGCACCATTTTTTACGCGATCAGGATTGCATGCTGCGGAGAGCACGGAGGAGGCTGGCAGACGCATCGTTGCATGTAACACTTATTTTGGTTGACCTATGGGGCAAGCTGGGAGGAAGAGGAATAGACTAGCAAGAGCAAGCAATCTGAAATACACAAGGAACAGTTTCTTCCCATATTGGAGATCAGTGTTGCTAACCAATGTTGATCAATGTGACATTTGAAATGTGGCTATGTCAAAAAGAAGGTGCAACATTTGAAGATGGGAAACATCCAGAGAGCATAATCGCAGTATCCAACTCATCAGTGGCTATTAGCTGGTGGGCGGCAGCCGCAGCTCCTCCAGTGTGGTCTTCTCCAGCATCTCCACGACCCTGCTCATGGTCGGCCGACCCTGCGGTGACATCCGGATGCACCAGAGCGCCACCACCACCATCTTCCTCACCACCTCCTCCGCACCCGCCTCGTCTCCTCCTCCGCTGCAGACGGCGGTGGCGCAGAACCGGTCGAGATCGTCGTACAGCCACTGAGGGAAGTACCTGCTGCTCGCCCCAGAATCAGCGTCAGCGGAAGCTCCATCATTGACGACGACGCTTCTCCTGGCTCCGACCATCTCCAGCAGCATCATGCCGTAGCTGTAGACGTCGGACTTGCTGGTGACGGCTCCCGCCTGGCGCGAGAACACCTCGGGCGCGATGTAGCCGACGGTGCCCCTGGCGCCGGAGATGGCCACGGAGATGGTGCTCTCCTTCTGCGGACACAGCTTGGCCAGCCCAAAGTCGGAGATCTTGGGGCGGAGGTCTCGGTCAAGCAGGATGTTGTGGGGCTTGATGTCGAAGTGCACGATGTGAGCGTTGCAGCCGCGGTGGAGGTACTCGAGCCCGCGCGCGGTGCCCACCGCGATGTCGAACAGCTGCCCCCAGCTCAGGTGCCACCGTCCGTCGTCAACAATGCCGCCGCCGACGGTGTATCTTTCCAGGGAGCCGTTGGGCATGTACTCGTAGACGAGGCCGGCCCTCTTCTTCTTCTTCTTCTTCTTCTTGGAGCCCTCGACCTCGAGGCAGAACCCCAGCAGCGTGACCACGTTCACGTGCGACGTCCGGCTGATGCTGACCACCTCGTTCACGAACTCCTCCTCCTCCTCCTCGCTGTCGTCCACCTTGTTGGCCTCCTTGAGCATCTTCACCGCGACCTCGCGCCCGTCCGGGTCCGGGAGCCTGCCCTTGTACACCGTGCCGTTGCCGCCTTGCCCCAGCTTGTGGGCCAAGGACCTCGTCATCCGCTTCACCTCCGCGTAGCTGTACCGCCGTGGGTAATGGTGGTGCTGCCGAAGCAGGGACTCCGTCCTCTTCCTCCTGCTGTCTGACTTGTTCTTCCTGTACCACCACAGCCAATAACCTCCGGCTCCAACAAGGAGGAGGAGGCACACTGCACCCACCAGCGCGCCAGCTACTACGTCTGCATCGTCGTCGTCAACGAATGAATGAATGGATTGCAGTTGACGATGACCCAAGGGGAGAGGATCATCGGAAACACAGCAATGCAGCGTCGAATGGATGTTAATTACTACTACTCACAGATTCTTGTCTTCTTCTTCCTCGAGGAGGACGGAGCGGAGGCGGTGGTTCCATGATATATCAGCGGCGCCATGGTCGGCGGCGTGCCGGGCTCGAAGGCCATCAGCTCGTAGCGCAGGTAGCAGCTGGCCCCGTTGAGGCGAACGCCGTCCATGTCCGTGCAGCAGACGCCGAGCCGGACCGCGTGCGACGCCAGGCAGCGGGTGCACTGCTCCGGGGGCAGGTCCTCCGTGCACTGCGCCAGCCCGTGCAGCATGGAGTTGGCGTCCACTCGCTCGTCGTCGAACGCGAACCGGCGCGGCGACCCGGCCGCCGCGGTGAACATCCGACCGCCCAGCACCTCGCACGCCTTCTCCAGCGCCGCCGGGTCGGAGAAGTTGTTAGGGTTGGGAATGTCGAAGTTGGACGCGGGCGACGTGTCCGCCACGCCCAAGAGTCGTAGCGCACGAGGCACTGCGGGTACCAGAGGACCATGGCCCTGCTGGTGCCCTCGCACCGCGTCCCCGGCAGCTCGGCGGCCGCGGTGGAGAGGCAGGCGGCGCAGTCGGCCATCTCGGCGTCCGCGAGGCACGTGGCGAGCCCGTACACCACCGTGTCCTCCTCATCCCCCGCGTCGGCGGCGAAGAAGGTGGCGTTGAGGAAGCTGGCGTTGCCGGCGGCCATGGCGCTGAGGGCGTCCCGGAGGCGGAGGATGTTGGCCTCGAAGGCTGCGCCGCGGTCAGAGGTGGCCGTGGATGTGGAGCACTCGGGGCAGAAGTACCTGCCGTTGGCCTTGGTCGAGCAAAGGTTGGGGGCCTGCTGGGTCTGGGAGAGAGCGCCAGGGGCCGCGGCGACGAGGAAGACGAAGACGGCGAGCGAGTAGCAACGGCACGGGGACATGGGGATCCCCATCCTAGTGGGGCGCTGCTGCATCTGCGAGCCCGCTTGGGAAGCCATGAATGCGGCGGTGTTGTGGCAGAATTGCAAGTGCAGGAAGCAGAGAGTGACAGCCACGGCCAGTCTCGCCCAAGAGGAACGGTCCAAGAAGATGCATTGCACTGCTGGCACGTTGACCCCAGGGTATCAGGTCAGGTCAGCCGGTCAGAGGAGCCGGCTGCCTGCTGTCCCACGCCACACGGCCACCGGATCAACCAGACGTCCAGACCACTCGAATGAGGGAGCGAGTTTTATCGACTCTGAATAATCCTATCCTGACTGCCCCTCAACTTTGCAATACTCCAATGTAATAATGTAACAACAGCGACACACACTAAAGATCCTCAGGAATACGGATTACCAACAACTAGTAGTAATAAGCAAGTACTGCTACAGTACAGTATGCCATAAACATCGCTGGCGCCACCAAGCCATTGGCCTTATCTGCATCAACAATGCACGTGCAATTCAAATAATGGTGCTGCTAGAGATGCAATGCCATATAATGCCATGCCCCGGGCAGCACACCCAAGTGAACCGATAAAAGCAACAAAAAAAGGAGTCTCATCAAATTCATTCATTAGCACCACCTAGAAAAATTTCTTTCTCGTATGGCACGATGATGTATCATCGTCAGCACTTTGATGCTCCCATTAACACAAGGCCACAAGCAAAAGCATTCAACTCCAACCGGATGCAGGTTTTTTTTAGCAGTTTCAGCTTATCCGGAGTTCTTAGCATACAACATCACAAAAGGGCTCACTAGTTAATGGCGTGATACTGTGCCGATACCCGCTTGGGAGGAAGCTTCCGAAGGACGAAAAGAACAAGGGCGGATGGCAGTATCTCCGTTAACTGTACAGGGGAGTACATTTATAAGATTAGTAATACTAGCGATAATTAGATGCTATAATAGCAGAGTACAAGGCAGTGTTAGCGCTTTTACCATATAATAGAAGAAGTCTAGGATTGGGTGATCCAAAACCTCGAGAGATACATCAGGGTCGAATGCAGAAAGTGCCACCTGACATCATTGCACGAGAGGAGAGGAGATCAGAAACAAGAAGTCAAAAGTTTTATCCATGTGGAATGCTTTCAAACTGGATTTGTAAACAACAAATTCTTTCGGTGAGTCTTTTAAGTCTTCTCACAACAGCGAAAACGCATCTAGCGCAGTGCAACCTAGTCTAATGTGGTGGCATGTTTGTATTAGACATGTCAACATCATATGTCTACTTTCTGACCGACCAAAGGAATAATCAACCTTTCTTCTTGAGCACCAACCAATCAGTAAGTGGGAACATAATACTCACCACAACACATCTTATCAGGAAGCAAGTAACACAAATTGCTGTCACAGTCCCAACCTGACACATTTAAAAAAACACACATCAGATGAAAATTATGGAGACACTACCATCATTGTTAGCAGCCATTTTTTTAGGTGAACGAACCAATGAGACCTAGAGTCGTTATCAAGATACCAGGTAGCAATTAAGATATTACCTTTTATAAACTAAAAAATTGGAAAAACTATACGTACAAATATCATAAACTACGGTTAGGTAGTCACTAGACAAGTGGCCAATTGGTACAAGAGTTAGCCACAGTTATAGAGATCCAAAAAAAAAAAATAACATTGCAAACTCTAAGAATGTCACGTTGAACGAATGATGTCGATTTCAGCAGTTTAATGGGAAATTATGATATCCTCAGTTAACAGTCAGTTGTTAACAGGGAAGTTTGTGATGTATCCTAATAGCATATACTACGTAGACGGTTTGTTTTCCAATCTCTACAGTAGCCTTTTCATGGGCAGTTGTCAACAGGAAAGCTAGTTGTTGCCCGGTTGTGGTTGTGGTCACCTCATAAAGCTTCTTTTGCCGCCCCTTTGATTCAATAGGGAAACGTCTCAGCAAGAAAAATAATCTGAAGGAAAACAACGAAACACACAATAAATAACTGGGGCTGCAAATCAGTACAATAGCAAAAGACACAAAACATTGGGTTACCTTCCACCATATACTGAAAAGCCAAGAAGCGCGACGAAGGAGACAGCTACGATGAAGATTTTGCTGGCCAGCTCAACCACAGCATTATCATTTATTCCAAGGTATATCCATATGCAAACCTGTCCAGATGTACAATCAACCGGGGGGGTTACCGACTACTGAGTCAAAGTTTGTAAAGACTATTAAAACCTTGAGGAGAAAGAAATTAAAAAGGTAGAGATATTAATTGCATGAGTAGGAAGTAAGAGAGAATGGGGGTGAGACTGAGAGTAAATAGGCAGAAAAATAGGAGACCTGAACTACGTATACGATGGTGTTAATGGCAATGTATGCAGGCCTTAGCTTGTCTGTTGGGAGGCTCCTAGCCTGCAAAGAAATCGACCAACAACGGTTGTGCTCGCGTCATCATTCATTAGTTTGAGATGGATGAGAAAGTGGAGAGGATTTAAAGTGGGAAGGTTGATAAGTGGATACTTACCTGATGGTATATTTCTGCCCAGAAGAGCACGAGTAAGGTGTATGTTGAGAAGAAGAGCAAGCCGGGGAGATCCAGTAAGACCAGCTTATATACCTGTTGATTAGTTTTACAAAAAGGTGAGGTCGACGAGGGGGGATTGAAACCTAATCTTTTGTTTAGGTACAAAGGAAGCACACAGTGCATCGAACTTGGATTCCTCTCTGTCTTCTATACATACTAGGTGGGTGGGGAGTAAAGCAAAGTAGGGGAAGCAGGTAACATGAGTGAGTTGCAAACTTACTTTTGTGCGGAGGAGGAAGACATGGACATGGAAGCCGAATACAAGAGCACGAACTGCAGCAGCAGGGAGACAGGTTAATCAGTTATTAGTCAGGACGGGTAATTAAGCACGAGGACGGGGTAGGAGAAGAGACGAGAGAGCGCACGTAATAATGGAATCCACAAGTGGAGGGAGGCATTAGCAGATTGGATGGATTACCGACCCCCATTGACGAGGAAGTTCATGAGGTGGAAGACTTTCTGCGTGGTCCATCCGAACTCGGGCACCCGGCGCTGGATCCTGACGAGCTGAATCTGGAAGCAGCGACATATACATGCCAGAAGAATAATAAAGGGTGAGACGAGGATCCAAATAACCCAGTTGGAATTAGGGCAGGAATCGGGGCGCAGCTTTGATGGCACGGCAGGAGGGAGGCAAAGATTGGATTTTTGCAGCAGGCGCGGCAAGCAATCGTGAAGAGAGAGGAGAGGAGCTCATCAGATCAAGCGAGCGGCCTCGCCCCCCAACCCCAAATGGCCCACCCACCCTAGAGGGGGAGGGTGGGAGGAAAGAGGGAGGGCGTGGGCGTGAGCGTGGGCTTACCAGTGCGACGGCGGAGACGAGGGCGTATGCGGCGGCGAGGGAGAAGAAGGCGGCGTCCTGCCACTGCGGCGAGTCGTTGACGTCGTCCCACCAGCCCCGCAGGGCGGCGGAGGAGGAGGCGGCGGCACCGGCCTTGGCGGCAGCAGTAGCGAAGGAGGAGGCGCCGGCCGTGGAAACGGCAGAAGCGAAGGAGGAGGCCAGCTCCCGCATCTCGCTCGCTTGGTCTCTCTCTCTCTCTCCTCTCGTCTCCCCCTTGTTCCCCTCCCTGCTTTGGCTTTCTGATTCTGCGTGCGCGGGGGGATGGAGAGGAAGGGAAGGGGAGAGAAGAAGCAGCCAAGGGAGACAAGGAACGAAAGGTATTGGGCCCACGCGTCAGTGTGAGTTCTGGGCGTGTGCGCTTGGGCCGTAGCGTCTCGCGCTGGACGGGCCCAGCGACAGTGAGAATGGGGCGGTGGGCCCATCCCGCAAACAGACGTCGGCAGGGCAGCCTCCACGTGGTGACACAGCCACTCCTACTAGCAACTTCCCTCTTTGCTCCTGCCTCTCTACGGCTCTACTACCTGGCAGGCCGGAACCGGTCATTTTCATTTTCTATGCCGTGTTTGGTTCGATTCTCCCACGAGCTAAGGGGCAAAACACTATTTCAACTACTTTTTTTTCTATCTACAATGCGCAAACATTGTTTTGTCCCTCCTGGTGACATTGGTCTAAGAGACCGTTCGATCCCCACCTGCACTCCGGCTCGGTGCGGCTGCCGTCAGCAGGTTGACGGACGCCCGCCCTGCTGACGGCGCGGAAGCCGGACGGAGCCACAGCCGGACAAGGAAAAGAACGGAGCCTAAGGGGTAGTTTGGTTGGCACTCTGGCCGATTTGCCTAGCCCAGGCAAGCAATCCTAGCCCCAGGAGACCGAAATCGGACGCCTGGGGAAGCTGCCTGGCCACCGAACTTGCCTGGGCGTCCAAACCAAACAGGCCCTAGCTGCGTGAGCCATCGGCAGAGCCAGTCACTCGAGATAGGGTGCATCTGCTCATGCTTGCACGCGCAGAAGCAGATAACCAAACATGCCCTAATTAGAGCGGGGTTCACCGTCATTTATCTATCTGTTTGTCAACATAGAACTCAACTCCTCCGTGGTTGCATGTCACTGGCAAAGGGTTTTATGGGGGAGGATCGTTGGTGGGGAGAGTTGACATCAGAGGTGGATGGCAGTGGCGTGCGAGGTGCTGCTACATTCATCGACGCTCGAGGGAGGCAAGGGCGAAGGAGACAAGGAAGTGAGGAACTGGATTTGGGCAGTGTGTGGTCGCAATGGGAAGCGGCATAAGTGGATATGGCGACGCCATGAGTCATGCAGCCCGAGTGCCCAGCGCCAGGATGGATAAACGGCTAACATTTTGGCCTCGCCATGAGAAATAACACTTGTTCGGCTTGGTTCAATCGTAAGTCATTAACCCACTAGACAATTTATACTATAGAAAATAAAAAATTGACTGAATTATTGCCATAGTTCTCGTCTTACCTATTCCACACTGTATATGTGGTTTTCTTAATCACATTTATATCCGTTCAACATACATTATGTAGAAACTATGTGCAACAATTTGATAAAAACTATTTTTCTTTATAAAACTACTACAAGTTAAACATGCTTGTGTTACAAATTGAGAAATAATAGATTAAAAATGTTCAAATAGTAAGTTCAAACAACGTAATAGTTTTTCAGAAATTTTACAAAACTAGAAAATGCATACACACGTTGGAGCTCAACTTATATTGCATTATCTCCAAGCAATAACACGATTTTGGAAAACAGATGAATGGTTTAGGAGATACTCCGTAGTAGATAACCTTGAAGCATAACGCTGCCACCGGGCCGCGATTCAGCCTTTGCTGAGCCCACCCACCCAGAGTGTGTTTATGCGGAGCGGGGGCCCGTGGAGCTGAAGCCCAAGCCCGCCTTTCACAACCCCTAAAACCCATCGCCACGCCGGCCGCACCAGCTCCATCGCCGTCGCGTCGCCATGGCCGCCGACGATGACGACAGCGACGTGCTCCTCCTCGTCCACCAGTTCCCCGTAGACATGGACGGGCCCAACGAGGGCCGTCTCGCCCACCTCCTCCCCCCTCTCCACCGCGCCCCTCCCCCTCCCCCGCCTCCCCCCTTCCGCCGGCCTCCCCCGCCCCAAGCCGTCGCCTCCGCCGAGCACCGCCTCTCCTTCCGCGGATGGCTCGGCGCCCCGCGCCACTGGGACCACTGGGTCGCCAAGCTCCGCCCGCTCCACTCCCCGCTCTGGCGCCGCCTCGGCATCCACGACGCCGTCATCGCCTCCACCTACAGGTTCAAGCGCGACGCTTCCTCCATCCTCCACCTCGTCTCCTTCTGGAGCCCCGACACCGCCACCTTCGCCTTCCCCTGGGGCGAGGCCACCCTCACCCTCCACGACATCGCGCTCATCGGCGGCTTCCCCGCCGACGGCTCCCCGCTCCCGGCCCCGCTCCCGCCCCAATGGCGCCCCGACGAGGCCGCCCTCAACGCCGTGCGCCTCGGATTCAACCGCAGCGCCTGCAAGAAGGCGCACCACTCCGCCTGGGTCAAGCACTTCCTCAACGACCGCAACGACGCCGTCCTCGAGCACGCCGCCTTCCTCGCCCTCTGGCTCACGCGCTTCGCCCTCCCGGGCCACCCGGAGTCCACCATGCGCCAGGCCGTCTTCCCCATCGCCGTCCGCCTCGCGCGCGGCGACCGCGTCGCGCTCGCCCCCGCCGTCCTCGCCTCCCTCTACAGGGACCTGCGCGACATCAAGGCCTTCCTCGTCGCAACCGCCGGCACCGGCACCGGCACCGGCACCGGCGATGTCGATGCCCCGTCTTCCCTACCCATCTACTCGCCCATCTACATCCTTCAGCTCTGGATGTGGGAGCGCTTCCCCGCGCTCAGGCCCGCGAGGGACAACCAGCTGCTGGGGGACGCCGAGCCCGTGGCCGCTCGCTGGCACGATCTAGGCACGAGGCTCAACCCGAGACTCGTACGCGAGGTCCTCAGCTCAGGAGACAACTTTCTGTGGCAGCCTCCCTACGCCGCCTCACTCAGCAAGTACAGCGGCTGGGTTTCCAGCGCCGATCTCTCCAGCAACCGCCACCTGAGGTTGCTGGCGCACTGCCTGCGCCCTTGTGAGCTCGTGGGCTTGGATTGCATCGAGCAGTACCTCCCGCACCGTGTCACGAGACAGTTTGGACTGGACCAAGATGTGCCTGGGGATGTTCCCCGTGCCAACGAGACCTGGGCGGTCGCTTGGCAGACCTATGAACTCGAGGGTAAGAATGCCACCTTCTTCATCCCTCAGTCTCAACCTGGGATCACAGCGCGCTACGCACAGTGGTGGAGGCAGCAATTGCCACCTTCGGATCTTCACGCCGAGGTACCAGCCATTCCAGTGGAGCCAAAGGCTTCCAAGCGCAAGGTCAAAAAGACGCCAGCGGCCATGGAAGCTGAGGCAGAGAAGGAGCGCAGGATGAAGAAGGCCCGTTTCTCGCCTAGCGACAAAAAACGCAAGCTTGAAGAGCTGTATGATGCGCAGATGTCAGGTTGGCTTGCAGCTGGAAGGAGTGGGATGAATGACGCTTCTGGTGGCAGCTGCAAAAGTGGATCCTTGCCAAAATACGATATGGGATCAGATGATGCCTTGTTGCCTAACGTTGGAGCCACCAATGATGATGTTGTGCTCCTTGTGCCAAGAATGCAAACAGCAAGCCATGCTGCAGCTGTGCCCAAGAAGGATGATACCATGAATCCGGCAATTGTCCATGGAGGAAACTTCATAGCAGATAAACCCCCAGAAATCCCCAATGATGCTACTGCAATGCTGAAGGAGGAAAAACATGGTAATCCTGTAGGCACATCACTTGATACCGCAGACAAGCCAGAAGAAGGAGGCGCTGCGGTAGTGAAGCCGGAGAAGGAAGTTATGGAAAAACTTAATATTTCTGACAGTTCTCTTGGTATCACAGATAAGCCAGAAGAAGGACATGCCACAGTAACAAAGTTGGAAAAAGAAGCTATGGGAAAACTTAATATTTCTATGGACAGGTCTCTTGATATCACAGATAAACCAGAAGAAGGAGGTGCTATGGTGACGAAGTCAGAGAAGGAAGCTATGGAAAAACTTAATTTTTCTGTAGACAAGTCTTTCGATATCGCAGATAGGCTGGACGAAGGAGCCACCATGGTAATGAAGTCAGAGAATGAAGTTATGGAAACACATTCTGTTCCTGTAGACAGGTCTCTTGATCTGACACATAGGCTAGAAGGAGGTGCTGCGGCTATGAAGTCGAAGAAGGATGCTATGGAATTGCTTAATATTTCTGCAGGCAGGTCTCTTGAACTCACAGATAAGCCAGAAGGAAGTGCTTCCGTAACGAAGTCGGGGAACGAAGACAGGGAAAAACTTAAAATTTCTGTTGACAGGTCTCTTGATATCACAGATAACCCAGAACGTGGCGCTGCGGTAATGAAGTCAGAGAAGGAAGCTATGGAAAAGCTTAATATTTCTGTATGCAGGTCTCTTGATATCACAGAAAGGCTAGAAGGAGACACGATAATGGAGTTGCGGAAGGAAGTTATGGAAACACATAGTGTTCCTGTAGACAGCGTGTCTTTTGATCTGACAGATAGGCCAGAAGAAGCCACTGTGGCACTGGAATTGGAGAAGGAAGCTATGGGTTTGTCTGATATAAGTGAAGAAGTTACAGCTCCAGCCATAGAAGAGAAAGAGGAAGGGGTCGTCATAGAGGGAGATGTTTGTGTTGTGGGGGTGAATCCATTGGAAAATGACGGAGAAATTGTGATGGGAGCGGATGAAGGCAATAAAGTTTCAGAAGAAATTGGAAGAGATGCTGGGAAGTTAATTGAAGCTGTGCCTCAGATCGAACAAGGAATTGATGCACATGTTATGAACAATTCTCATGATGCAGCAGCTTTGCCTGCAGAGGCACTTCCAAGTCAATGCACACGAATTGATGGTGGGTGTAGCAAGGTGTCCTACATCATGGAAGATAGTAATGTATCTGGAAGTATGTGCACAAAGGATGGAGAAACTACTGGTCGTGATTTTGTCTCTGAGGACAATAAGGAGGTTCCTTGTTTAGAAGAGATTGGAGGAAGAAACAAAGGAACCGTTGAAAAAGATAGCAATGAAAAGCCCCAAGAAACTCCTCAAACAGAGATAGCAGAATGTGTAGAGAAAAATGTTCTTGTGGGGATATACAATGTCAGTGCGCAAAAGGAACTTCATGCAACGGTAGAGGAGGCAGTAACTTCACATAGTAGGGATACATCTGTTCTGAGTGCGGGTGTTCCCGAAACAGAAAATGTAGAAGTTGATCAAGATCTTAATCTAGCAAAGAATGATGCTGAAGATATACCTGTGGAAGTTGCAGGAGAGGAAGTGGAACAAGAACAAACTAATACTTTGGAAAAGGGGGGCGCCGAGGAAGAGCACATGGAATTTTCTGACGTAGGTCACACAAACATGACATATCCTAAGACGCATTCATGTTTCAATATTGAGACACCCAAGAAAGCTGCCAAAGTAGAGAGTGCAAAATTTGATAATGCCACAAGACTAACTGGGAGAGATACTGATGGGAAGATTGGTGATGTTCTTGAACTTGGGCATGCAGAAGTAGAGGAGGTTAGAGGGCTGATGGCGAACATCAGCGATGAGAAACTTGCACAAGTCTCACAAGTAGAACATGCAGAGGAAGAGCACACTGCACTTTCTGACATAGGTCACACGGACATGGCAGATCCTAATATGCATTCATACTTCAATACTAAGACAACTGAGAAAGCTGCTGAAGTAGGGAGTGCAGAAATTGATAGTGCCACGATACTAACGGGGAGAGATGCAGATGCTAATGGGAAGATTGGTGATGTTCTTGAAGTTGGGCATGCAGAAGAGGCAAAGGTTAGAGGGCTGATAGTGAATGCCAGTGATGAGAAACTTGCAGAAGTTTCACAAGTAGAACGTGCAGTGGTAAAATGTGCGGAGGGTCTGATGAAGGAGCATACAAATTGCAAATTTGAGGAAGTATCTGGACTAGAAACTACAGAATCAGAAGGAACTCATGGGCCAATGGAGGAGGATACTGATGGTAATCTTAAGGGTATTCATGATGTCAATGCAGAAATGGAAGATGCCACTGAGCATGACAGGGATAGCAATAGGCCCAAAGGCATCCTACAAATAGATCAACTGGCAAAGGACGATGTTGAAGATGACAGTACAAAAACTCCTCAATTAGAGTATGGAAACTTAAGAGATGCGGCACCAATAGAGGAAGATACCAAGGAAAATCCCTGTTCAAATGGCAAGGATCTACCGGAGAAAGATGTAAATGAGTTCACAGAGGTTTCCAAAGTAAAACAAGCAGAAGAGGAGGGATGCGACTTGTTACTGGAGAAAGATGATAATATCAGTGATGCTCTTGGAGTAGAACAGGCAGCAGAAAGACAAGGCAAAGCATTGACAAAGAAAGGCATACACATACACAGCCATTTTGAGGAAATTGTTCTTGTGGAGCAGTTGGATGGACAAAGTGGGAGGCTTACAAGGATAGAAAATAAGGACATTTCTGAAAAAATCAATCTGGCACATGAAAAGGAATCTGATAATGATATGATGAAAGATTTGAAGAATTCAACCAATGGTGAGACACCATGCTGTTCACCTACAGTACAGTTAAAAGGAGGCATGATGGAGAAGCATTGCGTTCAGAATGCTGATCTGATTAATCACTGGGAACTGTCATCAGATGCAGCTGCTATGAAGGTTGAAGGAGTATATGACCACAAAACAATGGATATGCATGAGGTGGCTGTCCTTGTAAATTTCTGTATCTGTGTGAACTAATAGTTAATCTGGCCATGCTTTTTTTGTGCAGGACTTGACTCAGAAACAGAATCAGGACCACAGAATCATAGACCAGAACAAGGAGACAGCAATATTGGAAAGAAGCCATATGCTGGATAGTGGAATGAAATCTGATTTAACTTTGGAGGTTGATGAAATTCACACTGCAGGAGGAATTCAAAACCTGGAAATTTCAGACTTGGACAAGGTGACTGGTGTCAGGATCTCTACATGAATCATGATATTTGATCACTTTATGCTAACTATCAGTTAATCTGACCATTCCTTTACTCGAACATGTAATCTGACCATTCCTTTTTCTTGTCTCCAGGAAATAGCTTTGAAACAGAAACAGGATCACATGGAGACAATAGTTTTGGGAGGCAGCCACATGCTAGATAGCAGAGTGAAATTGGATTCGGCCACTTTGGAGGTTGATGAAACTCATGCTGGAGGAGGAATTCAAAACAAGGATTTTTTTTACATGGACAAGGTGCATGCGATCAATAATCTCTGATCATGATATTTGGTCATAGATTAACAATTAATTAATGTATCAATGTGGTTTTCTTTTTTGTATTCCTTTTTTTTTGGTGGGTGGGGGCTCTGAAACATAAACAGGACCATACGATCATATGCGAGAACAAGGCAAAAACAGCTCCAGGAGCCATCCATATGTTAGATACCGGAGCGAAGTCCAGTTTTAAGGTCGACAAAACTCATGCTACAGAAGGAATTGAAATCCAGGAACTTTTGAAATTTGACACGGTGCGTGTGGTTGCACAATCCCTACCTGAATTATTTTTATCTGAATCCTGATATTTAGTTTCTTGCAGCAACAAGGAATGAATGTAATACAAAATTTGGGAGCTGCAATTGAGAATAACAACATGAGTATGCCAGAAGATGCAGGTGTTCCTCTTTGCAGTGAATGTCAAATTGGAACTGCAATTGAGAACAGCAAAATGAATATGTCAGAAGATGTAGACATTCCTATTTACAATGAATATCAAATTGACCCAACTGCTAATGAGGTTAATGATGTCGAGTCTACCAAAAGACTACAGAACCAAGAACCTTTGGACAATAAAGAAGTGAGTCTACCTGCAAGTTGAACCTTTTCTTTTGTTTGATTTGTACCTTATTAAATCCTGATATTTAAACATTTACAGCAACTAGAAATGGACGAAAGACAACATCAAGGAACTACAATTGAAAACAGCAAAAGGAATTTCCCAGACGAAGCAGATATTCTTGTTTGCGATGAATGCCAAATCGATTCTATTTGTACAGAGGTTAAATGTACCAAAGGAATACAGAACCAAGAACCTCTGGACAATAAAGTGAGTCTACGTGCAGAATTAACTTTTTGTTTGATTTGTTGAATCTTTTTTTTTTTGGACTCATGATTTGATGGGATCTGATTATACTCTTTTGCAGGACCAGGTAATGGAGAAAACAATGGAGTGTGAACTCGTAGATGGAAGCGGAATATCCTTGGAAGAAGCCTCTAAACTCGGTGATGGAGCAGATACCTGTGCAGCTCCTTTAAATGTTAGTGATTCAAAGCAGAACAAAGAAACTTGCACCATTGAGGAGGCAAGTGCCTTTTAGAATCTACATCCAGTTAGCGATAACAAAGTATGGCAAACATGTTTTACATCTGCAGGCAGCGGAGGACAAGCAACACCATGGAGTTGAACATGTGAATGAGAAGAGTTTGGAAGACAGAATTATGATAGATAGTGGTGAATTGAGATGTGATGCAACTGTTGTGGAGGCTGACATGGCTGGGTCAAAGGAGGGAATGCGGAACCACCGTGCTTTAATAAGTGAGGAGATGGTGAGCATAGTTTGAAACTTCGAGTTTGCAATGTAAACCTTTCTTTTTAACTATAGTAGCTGATAAATCTGGATCGCAGGAAGCAGCAGTGGAAGAGAAACAGGATCAGGAAATGGCCGATGAAGACACCAACAGAGATTTGGCTGACATAAATGAACTTGACTGCGAAGTGCAACCTGATGGAGCTGTGAAAATGTCTCATGTGGCTCTTCTTACAACCCAAGCTGTTGACATAGAAGGGTCCAAAGTTTCTTCTGAGAACAAGGTGGAAGGTCCCTTTGAAGAATACAATATAACAAAAGATGCAGGCTCTGAACTAAATCAAACTGCAGGAATGGAGCCTGAAGGGGCTCTTCCACCAGAGCCTGAAAACCTGGTAGGAGTGAGACAAGAAAATTTGGATGAAACTGAGAGGTCTATTTTTAGGGAGAATGATGAAGCATCTTGCAAAGATCAGACCTCAACAGGTGTTATCATTTCTCCTTTAAATATGGATGACCAAGATGAAGATGATAATAGATGGGCTGAACAATCAACAAAAAGCTATGACAAGTTAGCTTCTGATTCAATATGCGCAGCTTCTTGTCAGCCTGTAAAATTTGGCAAATCAAGTGCTGAAGAGGTTGAGAGGACACAAGATATCAGGTCTATTTATCTAAAGGATATTAAGGAATCGCTGGGAAGAATTCGTGCTGAACCACTAAACAGAGTACATGCCACAAACGTTGCAAATTCCTCTAGGCATGCAGTTCAGGAATCACATTCAGCTTGCAAGGAGATCAAAGTACCTTTGCATGACAGTGGAAGGGATTTCGGAAGAGATCGTGCACTGGATTTGGTTGTTACAAGTCCAGCAGAAGAGGCTTCTCGATGGAGACAAGAACAATATGCACTTCAAATTTTGGAAGATGTGCAAAATGCTCGAATTGCTGAGAAAACTAGGATGGAGATGGAGATCAGAATACTGAAGTCACAAATTGCTAGCACGGAGAGACGGGTGATGAACCTGGATCACCTCTCTGAGGTGAAGTCCAGATCAAAAAGACACTAGCTATTCACAGTTTGGACACATGCAAATGCTCGTTTTGCACAAAAGATCCATTTAGAATTGTACAGCTTTAATTTTGTGAAACAAGCACCAAAGCGTGCGAGTTCTCTCTCCACCATCTACCTATTTAAGGTCAGATTGTGCTTTTACTTTAAGTGAATTTCAATTAATAATCAACATTGTGGGAGGAGTTGGTGGTTGGGGGTGGGGAACGTATGGTGCCTGAATTTTAACATGCCCAAATTAATTTAGTGGTGATAAATGAAGCTGCAGTAAATGAAATTTATGTGAATGATACATTTTCTGCTTAGCTGCTTATATACAAGGGGAAGAGCTAAGATATTGTGCCATTTTTATGCACCATATAAGCTAAATAGCTCTGATCTAGCATCGCATTTCTGACAACATTGCACTTTGTCATTCAGTTGTGAAGCATCTTATGAAACAAATTTAACTTCCATTCTTGAAGAAACAGTTGTGTGACAATTGTTATCCTCTTGAAGAATTGAAACATTGGAACGATAAATTCTTTATTGCTAATTTGATCACGATGTTTTCAGTCTCAACACTGTTCTATAGTCTGGCAATATGCCAGCAGCCAGCCAACTTTATTTGAACCTTAAAACAAAGGAAGAAAAGGAAAAGTAACCAAAAAAGCTCAACCACTTGTATCCTTAGAGATACAACGTTTGTTAACCAAATAGGCACCCCTATAGGAGCAAAGTTGCAGAAACTGAAACTAAACAAGGACAGGGGCAGGGGTAGGAGCAGAGACTGCTCGAGTTGCTGGTGACGATGATGCTGGCTTGCCCCGGCCCATTGTGAACCCACGCGTCCCGTCTGGCATCCTCGGACCCTGGGGAGGCTGCCTTGGGCTAAACGGGCACTTCTGGGAAGCCTGCCTAGGGCTTGATGGGCACTTCTGGGATGATGGACGAGGACTTGATGGGTCGAAGTGGCTGACCATGCCGGCAGGAGCAGACTGTGGGCTGTGAGGTGCTGTGAGGTGCAGCTTCCCTCTCCCCCTCGCCCACCCTTTCTTGTTCCCATTCTGGTGATCCTCCTGCTGCCGATTCAAAAAAAGTTTTGATTAACTACCTATAACTGGATACTAGAAGTTGTGACTGAATCTTGAGGCAGTGGTTCCTTACATGAGCATCAGGCGAGTGGTCTGCTGTCGGGGACTCCGATGACATCTGAGAGTGTGGTGAGTCATCATCAGAGCCGACAAAGTGGTCGAAATCTGGCCGCTTCAGCCTCATCACTGACTTGGGCTGTAAATTGTAAAACCATCACCAATGACAAAATGGAAAGATCTGACTACTTGTTACTGAATGCAATTGCTTGCAGATAGCTGAAGGAGAGGGGAGGTTGGCTCACCGAGCGCCTAAGCACCGTGCGGACGCGGAGGCCTTTCCTCCAGTTCCGCTCGTCATTTAGCTTCTCGACCTGTTGAGCAAAATAAAGGTAAACTGAATTGTCATATCCATGATTTAACTGCAAGCAAGAGGAAATGAAGTTTATACTCCTAGAGAAGTTGACTAGCGCTGAGCATTAATGTACTCACTGCTTTCTCAGCTTGCTGCGAGGTCTCATACTCCACGAGGGCGTGCATCTTTGTGGATAATAAAAACACGGTAAAAGAGTGTCAAATGTTTTGCCAGGGAATAGCTACTGTTCTGAAAATGCTATGTGACTCACTGCAAAGATTTGAAGTTGCATTGAATGGTTCAGTTAGTTTTTCAGACAGCAGGCGCAATACCTTATTGCTGACTAGCGTGTCGGACTTGGAAGCCCTTGCTGTGCTAGGCTCTTGTGGATGGCAGATCTTGATGTTCTTGACACTGAACATGCACATGACTCAACGTTAGTTGATATTTGCATTGCTGTATCAAACAAGGGTATGTGCGGTGCAGTTTGAGTAATTGTTTGTGTCTGACCTTCCGACGACACCAAAGATCTTCTCGAGGCTGTTCCTCGAGGAGTCCTCTGGCAAATTCTCTGCTATGATCATGCGGGACTGCATGAACAGCGAGAGTAGTTTCAGTTGTGCATTATTTACTTTATTTATTTGTGGACCTGAGATGGATAGGATTGGAGGACACTCTTCTTGGAGCCATGCATCCACTGACCTGAAGTTCTTCCTTGTGTTTCTCAGTGAATGGCTGCCTGCGCCGGACTTTCTTGCCGTCGTCACTGACAATCTGCACAAGGGAAGGGACAAGATGATCGGTCGTATCCCACCTAGGAGAAGGGTGTTTCATAATGCTGTTGCAACTGACAATGTGCGTTTTTGAGCTGGGTTGCTTATTACATACAAGCTTTGTGGAGGTGCGAAGAGCCTTCACCAGCATCTGGTTGGTTGCCCCAAGAGACTTGATTTTCTTCCAGGATGCGATGACTGACAAGGGAACTGGCATGCCCATGCCCAAACAAAAAGCCCATTCATTCAGAGAGACAAGACAAGGACAAGGTCCACATGTATCTACGTGTTTAATTGGTGTTGTTTCTGAATCTTGAGCAGACTTACCATAGCCTTCTGTGTCTTTGTTCATGATCTTGAGCAGGAACTCGTTTGCCACCAGATTGATATCGCTGAACTGGTACTCAACCTGCTTGACAATCTTGTGCACGACGTCCGTGGTAGCGCCCGTGCCTGTTACCGCGCCCGTGCCCTTGGCCTGCGCGCTGTTGCTCCCTGCTGCGCCGGCGCTGGCTGCTGCTGCGGCGCCGAACTTGGCGTGCGCGAAGTCGGGCATGAAGAAGACAGGCTCGTGGTCGTGGAAGAAGCTCCAGTCGGGGGCCACGCCGAGGCCCGGCTGCACCTGCATGAAGGGCGAGTAGTAGCCCCCCGCTGCCGCGGCCGGCGCGGACATGGGGCTCGCCAGCGGGCTGGCGGCGGTGGGCGACATGGGCACGAACTCCGGCGCGTGCACATTGAACTTGAACGGCGTCGCCGGGGCCGAGGCCGACGCCGACGCTAGTGCCGCCTGCAGGGCGCCGGCGTCCTCGGTCGTCGTCGTCACCTGCTTATTGGTGGAGTCGCTGCTCTCCTGCGCCATGGCCGCCGGCCGCCGGCTAGCTAGGTAGCTAGCTAATACACAAATTTACGTTAATGGCGGCGATACGATGGATCGATCGATCGGCGTGAGGTGAGGGACGAAGGCATCTATTTATTTATATATACAGGGAGGAGGATGAAGGATGGAGACCACTGGTTGGGACGCTATATTAGCTTTAATTGCTGATGACTTAAAAATCCGTTTGTGAAGCGAGAGCAATTGTCTCCATCCATCCATTCCATTTCCATTCGTGAACCATCATGCATGCGAATGCAATGCATGGCGTGTCCGTCCGTCTGCCTAGCGCAGCGCAGGCAACGAGACGTTGACCATCAGTTTGCTTGCCATACCAATCCTGGCAAGCTAGGCCTCCAGTGAACTCAACTCCCATTTTATTTTCGTTTTTTTTTTTTTTGTATCTCTGTGCACAAGTCGAAACTCTCATACATGATACATCTATAACATCAAATTAATTCTAGTTTTTTTTTTCTCGGAGAGAGCGTTTTGGCTTCATGCTTCTTCTATAACAATGGCATCCTTTTGCTTTGTAACTCTCCATATCATGCTACATTGCTACCTATTCCCCTACGCTATCCAATATAAGTCAGCCAGGCAAAACAATCCTACTACGTGTACGACGGACTACGTACATTTGGAACATCAGCTAGGTGATGCTGATGTCTCAGTGCCTCAGTGCGTGAGTCCGATGGATCCGGCGGCGACATGGACGACGGCCGTGACAAAGAGGAGGAAGGCCCTTCCCCTTGGGAGATGGAAATGGAGACGGAGCTGCGGCCGCCGACTGACCTGTCGAGGCGCCTCTCGCCGGACCTGCTGCTCCGGATGGCCCTCTTCACCTCCGCCTCCTTCATGTCCACGAAGGACAAGAGGTCGCGGATGCTGCTGAGCCTCGCCGGCCGCCGCCTGTGGTCCGCCGGGTCGTCGTCAGATGCTGCTGCTGGTGGTGGTGGGAATCGTGGGAACACGCCGCCGCCGTCCTCGCCGCCTCCACTGGCGGTGTACTCGCCGTACTGGCAGAGCACCCTGGCGAAGTAGATGAGCAGCGCGACGAAGCATGCGACGCCGGAGATGAGGAAGAGGCCCCAGAAGCTGCCGAGGTTGAGCCTGTCGGCGGCGGCGCCCTGCACGTCGCTGCTGCCGCTCTGCGATGTGCATGTCCCGGGGTTGAGCCACTTGTCGTGGATCCGCTGCAGGTCGCCGTTCTCCGACAGCGTCAGGATGGCCGTGGAGAGGTCCACGGCAAGGGGGGAGTCACGCTGGAAAGCCTGTTATTAGAGAGGTTGTGGAGCTTCAGCTTCAGCTAGCTTGCTACTCCTCCAATCCAAGAACGTAACAATGATATATACGACGACGACGGACTTACGAATCCCCATCCGCTCTTTGTGAACTCCTGCCCCACCGTCCTGAAGTCGCAGTTGGTGGAGAGGAAGAGCTCCACGTAGGGCTGCTCGTCCACGATGGCCGCCACGCCGCCGTTGGCCGGGCCACGCCGCAGGCTGTCGGCGTACTGGTCGATGGCCAGCTCCCTGAGGCGCGACGGCGGCACGCCCAGCTCCTCCATCATGTAGCTCCGGGCGAAGGAGCCGACCTGGTAGCCGATGGGGTCGTTGCTGGCCAGGAGGCTGTCCAGGCCCTGGATGGCCCCCGTGGACAGCTGCTGCACCGTCAGGATGGACGTCAGGCTGGCCGTGTAGCTGGAGTTGATGATGAGGACGACGAAGAGCCAGATGAGGAGGACGAAGCGGCCGAGGGTGCTAACGGTGTTCTCTCCTGCAGGGAAGCATGGTGATGTGATAGATCTCCTACCAATTAATCAAATTAATCTTACTAGAAAGAAAGAAAGAAAGAAACAAGTTGTTACTCACTGTGCGCGAAGAACATTGTGGAGAAGCTGAACCAGAAGATGGTGACCATCTGCTTCCTGGGCGACCCCCGGAACTCGGGGTTGAACCGGTGCTCCAGCACCCACACCACGGCGCCCACGAAGAGGAAGAAGCCGCCGGTGATGGCCCACATCCCCGGCGTGAAGGGCCTGAGGAAGGCCCACTCGTTGGAGCTCTTGCCCTTCACCGTCGCCGCCACGACGATCACCAGCCCGGACTCCACGTACGGCTGCGTGAAGTCCACCACCCGCGTCCGGTTGGTGACGATGGAGATGTCCCCCACCGCCGCGTCGAACAAGGAGCCGTCCGCCACCTTCTGCACCAGCTCCCCGTAGCTGGGGTTCTTCACGCCGTCGCCGAACAGCACGAAGGTCGCCGGCACCGGGTACGGTAGCAGCGCCACCGCCGCCTTGAACACGTCGACGCAGTAGCCGCCCACGCCGTCGGGGCTGGACGGGTCCTTGGACACGAACTGCCTGTACACCGTCCGGTACGGCACGCCGATGCGCAGCGGCTCGCCGTTGTTGGGGAACACCCACCCGCGCGGCGTCGAGGTGGTGTCGCCGGGCCAGACCACGCTGTACATCTTCGTCTTCGTCCCAGTGCTGCTGCTGCGGTCGCTCGGGTCCACCGACAGGCGCGTCGAGTTGGACCAGTATCCCACCCGGCGGACGCCAGTGCCGCCCACGTTGAGGATCTCGTAGGCGGGGTCGACGAGGTCGCCGTCGGCGTCGAGCTGCACGCGACCCGTGACGCCGGTGAAGTTGGCCATCACGACCTCGCGCAGCAGCCGCTCGCCCTGGTCCAGCACCCTCAGCGCGCTCAGCCGCAGCGCGCTGCCGTTGTTGTTGGCGTCCCGGATGCTGGGGTCGGCCGAGAAGGAGACGGTGCCGCCGTCGTCGAGGAACCGGTCGATGGCGCGCGCCGCCATCCAGACGGCGTCGTACGCGAAGAGCCCGTACGCGTTGGCGGAACTGCTGCTGCTGCGTTGGAAGAGCCTGGACACGAGCCGTCTCTTGGCGTCCGAGTCCGGCGTGTACTGCCGCAGCGTGAGCGCGCCCTGTATGAGACCCATCGTCGTCTGCCGCCGCGAGGAGGGGGAAGAGTCGATCGCGGCGGCGAGCCACTCGGTGGCGATCCACACGTAGCCGCTGCCCATCATGCCGAGCGAGTGCGCGACGTCGAAGACGTCGAGGCCGGAGTCCGGGCTGGCGTGGACGACGAAGACGCGCGACTCCATCATGCTGGCCCGCACCAGGACGTCCGTGAGCGCGGCGCGCCCGGCGCCCGGCGGGAAGGCGGCCTTGTGCGACACCCTGGCGCGCGCCGCGGCCTGGAGGAGCGCGTCGCCCAGCGCCGCCACGCCGCCGCGGCCGTAGTCGTCGTCCACGTAGACGGCCGTGACCTCCCGCCAGCCGAAGCGCGCGACGACGTCGGCGACGGCGGCCATCTGGAAGCGGTCGTCGTGCGCGGCGCGGACGAAGAAGGGGCGGTACTGCGCGGAGGAGAGCGCGGGGTCGGTGGCGGCGAAGGACAGCAGCGGCACGCGCAGCTGGTTGGCGACGTGGGAGACGACGTGCGCGATGCCCGACGACTGCGGGCCCACGATGGCCACCACCTGCCGCTCCATCAGCTCCAGGGCTGCAAGGGATGCATAATGGCATGGGTCAGAAGCACTCATGCGTTGACTTGACTTACCCAGCGATCGATCCATCCATCCATCGATCGGCAAGCAAGCAGTTGACTTATTAGCCATCTGATGATGCGATGATTTGTTTAGGCGATGACTCGTTTGTTGATGCAAGGTCTGCTAGGCATAGCTAGTTTGTTCAACAGCTAGCAACCAATGGGAATGGGAGACCAGACGATCAATCCTATATAGTACTACTACTATTAGTTGGCGACAGTTCACTCATCAGACTCAGACAGGGGGTAAGGTAACCGAACCGAGTGCAAACAGTTACCCCTACACTAGCGGTACTGAAGATCTTGTCTGAAAGTAACAGTCCAGTAGCTGTCTGTCTGAGTGGTTAACCTTGAAAAGAGCAATTATCTTGGAGTATTAAAAAGAAGGTTGGAACGAACAGCCATCCTTCTTTTTCTTGTTGTTGGCCAATCGTGATGCGATGCTATCGATGTGGAGGTAGAAAAAGTAAAACACAAAACCAATATGCAGGAAGGAAGGAAGGAAGGAAGTCGAGACAGACTGACAGAGTGAAGAGAGACAGGAATCAGAGGCTGATGATGCATACAGGCCAACTAATATATGCACTGATGAACTGAACTGGTAATGATAATACAGTATAGCTAGCATTACGAGGGAAGGGGTGGGAGGGAGGGAGGCATCGATCAGACGATCACATCAAAGCATGCAATGCATCGACCGTAAATTAATTAGGATATATGATGATGACAAGGGTGGGGGATTGGCCGGATTAGTATAATAATACGTACCTTGGATTGTGCCGAGGAATCCGCTGCACTTGGTGTCCTGCATGAGGACGCTGAGGTTGGTGCCCCTGAGCAGGGTGTCGTCGCGGTTGACGTCGTCGACGGCGAGCTGGATGGCGGCCCTGGCGGAGGTGCCGATGACGGAGTCGAAGGTGAAGAGGGCGCCGATGGTGAGGCTGGGCGGGCGCGCGGGAAGGGAGATTGCCAGCACGTTGCAGAGGCAGAGGCAGAGCACGCGGAGAATCATCCTGGTGCTGTTGGTGGTGGGGGACAAGGACCTGGAGGGCGACGACGCAGGCATCTCCTTCTTCGGCCTGCTCTGCTCAGTTCAGTTCCAGTACACAGGCTCCTTGCTGGTCCTTGACCTCCTCAACTCAAGAACAACAACAAGAAGAAGAAGCTGATGGCCTCCTCCTATGGCGGCCATGGCACAGCAACGGAGGAGGAGGAGGAGGATTGGCTGGCCCTGGTCCTGCCCTGGCCTAGCTGGGCGAAGAAACAAGGCACCACCGACAAATTCGGGTGAAGAAAAAAAGGAAGAAGATGGGAGGAAGAAGAAGAAGGGGATCAAAGAAAGCTGCTGGTTGGCGAAAGCAAAGGGGAAGGAAAGCAAAAAGATTCGATTCGACTCGACTCGACTCGATTGGCCTCTCTCTCTCTCTCTCTCTCTCTCTCTCTCTCTCTCTCTCTCTCTCTCTCTCTCTCTCGGCAGCACTGCACTGCCGCAGTTGCGTGGTGGTGGTGCGCACGGGCACGTCGCACAACAACGAGCCGTGGGGATGGAATGGAATAACAGGGGAAGAGGAGGCAAGAACCTTAATTAGTAGCATGCATGAAGCAAGCAAGCAGTAGCTGCAGCTGTGTGTGTGATGAACTGATGACCGCGGAAGGAAGGAAGAAGAGAAGCATGGCTGCTGTCTGTACAGTACAGTACTTGCGACCTCGACTCGAACGGATGAAATGAAACGAAACAGACGAGACGACGGGTGATGAATTGAATCATATATGGACGGACCACGGGGCCCGCAGGCGAAGAGGACCTGCCTATGCAGCTGCAGAGTGGAGACTGATGAAGACTGCAGATACGGCTCGGCAGCTACCTACTACTACTACTACTGCTACTACTACTACTACTACTTAAGTATCTACTATCTATCTGTCTATCAATCACAATTATTCAACACATAGAAAATAATCCAACTATACTTGTTACATATCGTGCAAAACGTGGCTAGCTAGCTTCCTCCTCTCGATCGAGTCTGAATCTGCACCACCCAAATTCAAGAGTCTTGTTACCTTTCCGGCCTGGAATGGAATTGGATTCTCATTCTCTTCATTTCAGTACATATTTTCTTTTCAGACTCAACTGACTGAGGTACCCCGTCCACTATATACTACTGCAACTGCTGGAGCATGTGCTAGCTACCTAGCTAGGCAACAACTTGTTGCTGCGCGCGAGATACTACGTACTAAATAAAATGTCTTGTGCAATCATCCATCTAATCTCTATTGCTTTGTTGTTTCCTCTCGCATCAGCCCTCACGTGATCCATCTCTTTACTTATACGGTTTGTTACACTGACACTGTAACTACAGCTAGGCAGCAAAGCCAACTACCATTGGACAGTAGTACAATTAGTTAACAGCTAGGTAGGTAGCTAGCAAATGCAATGTTTATGTGCCGGGAGGGAAGACCAACACAAAATACGACCGGTCCTTTTCTTTAATTTCCTACCATAGTTGGGGTCCATGTCCAACTGGGACAGGGAATGGGAGGGGCCCTCACTCACTCTCCATGGATCAGATGTGTTTCCTTCCCCGCAGCTAGCCTCTTCCATCAGTCTAGTCTAGACGTCTAGTACTTGTTTGGTCTTCCTTGATGTCGATATATTCTACGTACACCTTACCAGCTTCATAGTCTCACAAAAGGTGTCAACGTATACTACTACTCATCTTTCAATCGGCTAATAATTATTATTAACCCACCAGCTCCCCAAAACTAAAAAAACAGTAGTAGTATCGATCGCGTCTTGGCTCCATTCAGAGCTCATCTCACTAGCTAGTGACGATGATGATGTCTGACCTGGATCCTAGCTTGTTCTTACCTCATCAGAAATACTGCTTCTTATGATACTCAAAAAAGAAAAGAAAAGAAAAGAAAAATAAACACTACAACTTAGAACTTAGAAGCTCTTCACAGTAATCGACATGCATCGTCTGGCCGGGCAGCACTGCATCAGTCGCTTTAGCCTTTAGTTTGGACGGAAGAAGCAAGGAACAACAAACACTTCAGTTAGCTTTCAGCTATAGCAGAGGAGAGGGATGGGACACAGAGAAAGAAAAAGGGACAAACACCGTGCGATCCCATGCAATGCATGGATACCCTCACCTCACCCGTTTATATAAAACTGTACGTGGCTGTTTGGTTGCTGCCCCGCTCCTAGCAAGGCAACAAGTAGTGTTTGGTGGAGCGGGTCGTCTTCCTAGCCAGCCCCCGCTGACCAAAAGTGGGTTTGCGGGTGGCTCTAGGAAAACGCCTAACTCGGCCGTTCTTTTTTTGGCCACCCCCGTCGAGCACCGCTACGCCCCCGCGGGCTCACGCGCGAGGCCCCGCTGCTTGCCACGCTGCCGCGAGGAGAGGGAGCCATGCCGACGGTCGCGAGGAGAGGGAGGGGCGGCTGCGTCGAGGTGGGGGAGATGCGCGGCGACGGCATAGCTCCGCCGCGAAGAGGGGGAGCGACAGCTGCGCCGACAGCCGCTGCGAGGTGGGGGAGATGCGCGGTGAGGGCACAACTCCGCCGCGAGGAGAGAGGGAGCGGCAGCCATGGCTGAGATGCGCGGCGACGGCACCGCTCCGCCGCGAGGAGAGGCAGCGGCGGCCACGCCGACAGCCGCGATGAGGAGATGGAGCAAGAGGAGCGCAGAAGGAGACAAGCAGGGCTAGGCGGCAGCAGCCCAGGCAGATCTTGCCGGCGGAGAAAGGGGAGAATGAGCAGGCGGGGCGGCACGGAGAAGGAAAGGCGCGGGGAGCGACGCCGATGGCGAATCCGCCAGAGAAGATGACGCCCGTCGTGGCACCAGCCCAGGCGCCGCTGTCCGCCGAGGTCGTGGTGCCTTGCTTGGGCGCCGCCGGCCATGGAGGAGGAGGAGGCGGCCGGCACGGGTGGCAGCGTCGCCAGCCACGGAGCAAGACAACCGGGCCTAGGTGGCGGCGGCCCGGGCAAATCTTGGCGGCGAAGAAGGGGGAGGATGAGTAGGTGAAGCCGCGGGAGAAACTCAGCAGTGTCGACGGCGGCAAGGTGGGAGAGTGCGTGAGGGGGGACGGTGAGCAACCAAACAGATGCTAGACTTGGCCGAGCTATGCAAGGATTGTAACCAAACAAAATCTGTTGGAGTACAATAACCCATAGTGGCCTGACCACAGCTAGACTGGCCAGAGGAGAGGGCCGAGCTACAGATAAAACAAGCAACCAAACAGACCCTACGTACTACTGTATGCATATGTACTTATATCACAATCTGTGAGCTAGTAGCTTTATTAATTTCCTTGTCACTGCTTTAATTTGTGCTCCTCTCCTCTCTTGGATTCAAACAGCCCTAAGCAAAGCAGTGTATTAGTTGGTAGAATAGAATAGAATAAAGGTGCATACATCAATTAGGGACATTGCCGAATTAGCATCCTGGTCGATCTCTGCTTGCTTTGTTCAGAGTTCAAGAGCAGAAAGATATTATGCGCATGTATGCTTTCTGCAGCCTCCTACCTCCAATTCCAATGCAATGCAAGCATGTGAACGGATGGGACGGCAGGATGATGATGATATCAATTGGTTAAGTTAGTTATTAGTCACACTGAACCGATGCTAGCTATACCTACTCCAGTCATCCAACAGGTTGCGGGTACAGTTGTACGAGGCCAGCTTATCTCTGCTGGTGCTGCTGGCCTGCATCTTGTTTGGTTGAGGATGAGTTAGCTGTTCTCGATTGAAGAGGGGAGGCAGCAAATTCGTCCACCACGCGCCATCGCCATCGCCATCTAGAGTGTACACATCATGCTATCATCATATTTATTATTGAAAAAAGTGCTTTCACAATATACAACTCTTTCTATTTAAGATAATATATTTTCCATATATATATATACATCATACTAATTGATGTCGATATTTACATAGAGTTAGTTGTCCTTGTGTATATGCATCACCTATGTATCTATCTCTTCTCTTCTAATATTAAAGAGAATAAGGTTTCACGGTCCATCGATTGCATGGTCCGTCCTGACAAGTGGGTTCACTTTGTCAGCCGCCGTCCACTTTCTGCGGCGTCAGTCCGAGCTTTAGCCGTACGTCGCCCTCTCCTCTCCGCATTCACTCAGGACCCGATGGTCCAGATAGGCCTGTTACTTTTACAAATCCCTTCTAGAGATAGGAATCCGAAAAAAAATCCACCCAAATACGGTTGAAACCAGACCAAAAGAAAAAAAGCAATCCGTAAACCTCTGCAATCTTCAACCGGCCAGCAATTCCTCCTGCAATCTTCAACGGCCCAACAATTCCTCAATAGCCCAACAGTAAACACTCATGATATAAAAATACAGAGATCAAGAAACAAATACCAATAATACCAAATCGTTCTTGAAACACCGAATTATCATACTCATAAATCATCACCAAGAACATGCAAGAGAAGGACACGGAGGAGACAATTAAACTAACGGATGTTGTTGAGCTCAGTACAGGCCAGATTTGGATCAGGAGAAAGGAAAGAAGGAAGCACAAGCCGCGCCAGATTTGGAACAGGAGAAAAAGAAAAAAGAGGCCTACTGCAGCGACGAAAGATGCGGAGGCCGGCGCCGGCGAGGGGTTGGAAGAACAGGCCTGCAGGGGTGTGTTGGACTTGCTGCCTGCCTCGGCGTTGGGGGGGGAGGGGTGTATCGAGAGAAGCCTGTGGGCTGTGACTGCCTTTGCTTGTGTGGGGGTCGAGAAGGCTGTAGGGGACAGAGAGCGGTCAAAGTACCCGCAGTCAATTAATCGTTAGTAGTATTGGGAATATTTAGCGATCAATAAGCCCGAACAATTAATAATTTAGTATTAGATAATCCCTCAACCTACATGTAGATAAAATCACAACGAAATAAGTGACAACTTTTAATTTTTTTTTAACATGAGAGATCGAAGTTTTAAAAAGGTCAATGGCGTCATAGATTTGCGAAAAAAAGTACCAATCAAGTATTAATTAACTATACAACGGTCGGATATTATGAATTTTTTAAGAGGATGAAATATTTCTTTTTGGGAGGTTGAATTTGGAGGATGTCGGTTTTACGCTCATAATCTTTGGTACGTTTGGTACCAGATTTTATTGACTTCGCCTACCTCTTCTTTCGATGCGTTTGCTATTGCAGCTGATTTTGCTCTTTTTCTCAAGAATGAGCCAAACTATGCCCGGACAAATCCTTCATAGATATTCTAGCAGCGGAACCAAATTCAAATGCTTGCTCCCTAGCCTAGCTAGGCAAGATGATGGAGTGCTAGGCAAAAGTACCAAATGCACCCTCCATCTTTTTGTGTGTCTCGTCTTTTTTTCTATAGCTATGTCGTTTGCACTCCAATTGTGCAGTCAATTAGGACATAAAATGGGTATCAAGAAAGGCCATCGGCATCAACACTATTGAGAGATTAGGTTCTCTACATCTTTTTTCATCGCTTGTTTATTAAAGTTGTAGGTGATATGTGTTGTCTCTTTTTTTCTTCAGCTTATAATCGTAGTTGAAATATACTATCTATCACACTTAGCAGTGCATAAGCATATTAATATAGTTGTCACCCGTTGCAATGCACGGGCAAGTTTCCTAATAAATATTAAAGCAAATAAGATTTCTTGGTCCTTCGGTTTTTCGGTCCGTCACGACACGTGGATCCGGCTGGTCAGCCCCTCCCCGTTCTATATCCGATAATCCAAATCACAGCTATAATATAAACCAGATTCGGACTGCAGAAGGAGCTCACGCGAAAACGGACGCCCAAGTCGCATACGGACTCCGTTTTCAAAGTTCTGTATATTGATGGAAAGTTAAAATAATAACCTTTCCAACCAAACTTAAACCACTTTAAAATTCGGTCTCAATCAACGGAAATCTTTAAAACAATATGACGTGAAATTTATTCGCCAGCCCGAAGTGCAGAAACAGCCCACGCGAAAATGGATGCCAAAATCGCATACGGACTTCGTTTTTGACATTCTATATATCAATGTAAAGCTAAAATAATAACATTTCCAACCCAATTGATACACTCTAAAATTCGCTTGCAATTAACGATAATCGTCAAGATAATACGGACTACAATTTATTCGGAAACCCGATTTAGACGGCAGAAACAGTCTACGTGAAAACGGATACCCATGTCGTATATGGACTCCGTTTTCGATGTTCTATATATTGCGGAAAGGCAAAAAATAATATTCTTTACCATACTGATACCACCTAAATTTCGGTCGCATGCAAGAAAAAATTCGAAACAATATGACATGGAATTTATTTGTGAAGTTTTTTTTTTTCATGTTGCAACGTATGAGCATTTTGCTATTTTCATGTGGACCGTGTGGGCGCGCGAGAGTATCATGGGCTCACGGCAACGGCTGGCTTTTGGGTCAGCTTACACGCTCCTACAGTAATTAATAGTATTTCTTAACGATGCTGCGATGAATAAATGCTACGATGAGTAAACTATCTACCGGACGGATCAATTCATAATGTACATACTCTACAGGAACCTGCTTTTGGGTCCAGCCATGATTTGATTGCAACGATGGCACGTAAAGCACAAGTGCTTGCATTGGAATTGAAATGCATGCTCTGCCGAATGGTCTGGAAAAAGTTTTTTTTTTTTTCGTCAGATAAACCACCTGACAACACTGAACAACTCTGAACATTCATCTCCATATAATTCCCTACTTTAGTTATCTCTGCCCCATAAAAATACGTAAGGTTTTCCCACCTCACCTCCGTGCGCGTTCCGCCTCTGCCCCGCACTTCGCCTCCCCATCCGTCCTCGCGTCGCGCTGCACCCACCCATCTGCCAACCGCTCAACCCCGCCGCCAAGGCTCCTCCGCGCCCACCGGCCGTCGACTCCGCCTGGGGGCGGATCCGCGCTGCCCCGGCCGGCGACTCCGCCTCCCTTCTCTGGTCCCCTCTCCCGGCTGGGCCTTTTCCCCTCCACCTCAGCGTCAGCCGACCGCCTCATCTCCACCTCCGGCACCAGCCTCCGCGACGGTCCTGCACTCCTGCTTCGTTGCGTCAAAATACTCTCGCTCGCCCCTGCCCGCAGCCCTGCGCCGCGTTGCTCCTCGGTCCGGCCCTGCCAGGAAGAATGTGAGGACGGCGATGAGGCAGGCTCCAGTGGCGGAGCCGAGGAGGAGCTCGGGCGAGAGAGACAGCGAGTGCTCGCCCCCTGACTGCCATCGCCCCGACCGCCGAAAGCGTAGCTGCCGCCGCGCGGATCTGTGAGAGAGAGGGGAGGGAGGGAGGAACCCGGCGATGGAGGGCACCAGATGAGGTCGTCACGGTGGATCTGACCCCCTCGCCTCTGCCGGCGGTGGATCCGGCCGTTGCGACCTCAGCGGAGGGGAGAGGAGAGGCCAGACGGTTGATGGAGGGTAGCGGTTCGGGTGCCCGTTGGCGGCTCGCCCAGTCGCGCCCTCGCCCGCCGTCGCTCCTGCGCTTGCCCCCGATGCACCCCCATCTCCTTCCCATTCCACGGGCGCCTCTCCTTCGCCAACCGTAGCGTCCAGGGCGCGAAGGCCACACAAGCCGCATCCCCGTCGGCCCGCCACTCGCCCCCTCGCTGCTCACGCGTGCGTCGCCATTGCTCCGCCGCTGCTCGCTGCTCCTGCGCGCGTCGCCCTCGCCCCACAGCCGCAAGCTGCTCGCTGCTCTCCCCGCCGCCGCTCGCCCCTGCGTCCCATTTGTCGCTCCCCTCTCTTCCTCGCCAATCGCCGCAATCCAGGCATCCAGCCAACCCACTCGCCCACCCCAGACGGCGCTGCCGCGTGCCCGTAATTCCTGGCCACGCACGTTGCTCAACTGCACGGCGCCACCGCCGCGACCCTGCTTCCCAGCCGGATGCCGCAACGCCAATAGGTACAAATTATGGATGCCTTGCTGATTCTAGATTGGAATTGTTCCTTCCTGTGAATTGATTAGACTATTAAGTGTGAATTGATTTTAGAGCTTAACACCTCAAAACTGTTGTCAGACAAAGCATCTCATCATGTTCATGAGCAAAATTCAGTTGTTGTGTTAGGTTTAGTGAAAATACAAATAGCACTTTGTGTGCAGTTTTGGTCTACGTAGGGGGTTAAATTTTAGATTAGCTGTCCAAGAAAGGGATCTTTTACTTGTTCTTCAACTACTTTAAATGTAATGTTCACTCAAATGACACTGGAGGTAATTTCGGTATTCTATTGTTTGCTGTTTTTTAGTAAGCAATGCTGCTCATTTACAATACATGCAATGCTGCAGTGACACTTGTGTGAGCCATGATATACAAAAATGTGACGAAACATTGGATTCTTGTGATCTTTCACTCTGCAATGCTTACAACTTAAATTCCATTCGTGCAGGATTTTTATAAGGAGAAGAAATAGCATGACAAAGCATTATGCCACACAAAAAAAGTACATGTAAAGAGGCTCACAGATGATCGATGTAGATTTTAGAATGTAAGGTTTGAGATATAATATACATGTCTACCAACTGATGCCATGAATGATTGGGAGGGGATGTAAGGTTTTAGAATGTTATTACAAGACCAGTAAATAGGGTACCTAGCTGCCACTGTAGCATATTTTCATTCTGAAGAAAGGAGATAAGCTGTCAAGCTCTGAGATATAATATACATGTCTACCTATATATGAAACTGTCTATCTTGCTCAATAGTTCGTCAGCTAAAGATACGTTTTAATAGAAGAGGTCTTCTGAATGCTAACTACATAGTGATGATTATAAACACTAAATTTTCTTCTTCTTACATGCTCTGTAAACCAAATGAAGAAAACAAGGCTAATAATTTCTTGACTGAATTCTTTATGGCTTTGAATGAAACCCTTATGTTGCCTATCCAATGCCTTGCTAATAACTCATTCACCACCCTGCCGAATAAAAAAAAAAATTGGGTCCCTGTAGCGATGGAATGTGTGACTGATGACTTGTGATTTTTCCTAAATATGAGCAAATATGTATGTGCATTCTTACATCCTTGAAGAACTGTGACTTTTTTTAATCATGTGGGTGTTTTTTAAATACAGCAGGGGAAGGCCTTACTGTTTGTTATGTCATCTGTGTCATGGAGTTCGAGCATATGTGAACACCTATTTGATTGCTTTACTGCTTGTTGCAGTGCAGTCTGGAGTCAACCGAATCCATTTTGTGTGGTTCATTGTTCCCACCAGAGTTTCCAATGAAAGGAAGAGTAGAATATTGGGTTTTAGATTCCTCTATTACACACTTGGATAAATCTTAGATGAAGACTAAGGAAACATTGGTCCGCAAGATGCATGTCTTATTTTTTATCAACAGATTGTGTAAATTGATATTGAGAAAATAGTTTTGGTGTTTATATGCTCCATGATCCGATACTGTGGCTACAAATGCTGAATTACATGTTGCTTCAGCAACTAAGCTTAGTTAGTTCACTACCTTGAATGTATGATCCTTGAATGTGTTACAAATAAACTTTGTGAGGGATTAATTCGGAATGTGTTGCAAAGTCACTGCAGGATGGATTAGGCTATTTTGAATGTATGGTAGATTGAAGCATTGCTGTATTTTCCTTCTGCTATGACTATGACACCGAAAATAAAGATGATCATACTGTCCAGGGGCAAGAGAGTAAAAGTAAAACTGAGTTGCAGTGATGACTTTGGGCACCAATTCCAAATGGTGGATGTTCAATTGCCTAAACAACGATAACTAATTTTTAACTAGAGGTTACTCATCATTACTTTTGCATGTGGTATGTTATGCATGCTTCCTTTAATTTGGTATTGGTGCATTGCTGTGAAATATGTGAAATATATTAAGTGCATTGGCAAAGCATGGCTTAGCTTATTGTTTCATCAATTCAAATTCAATGCTTAGTGTTTCTATTGAATTTAATGGTAATTGAATGTCATGGTGATTTTTTTTAATTGTTTTGCCCGTAGCAACGCACGGGCCAATTGCTAGTACTACTAATATTCTTGACGATGCCACCTTTTTTTACCTTTCGTTCGTTGCCTTCTTTGAAGAAGCACTGTGTTGTGTGTTGTTAGCAATAGCACTGCTCAGAGGCTGTTCAAGTGTTCCACTGACATGCCTCTTGCAACTGTGATTTGAAGCACATACTGTGCTGTTAGCAAATAGCACTGCTCAGAGGAATTAATCACAGCATGCACGGACGTGATTCACATGGATTGGATTGGATTGGATTGTTACTACGACTCGCGCGCACATGGTTCATATATAGATGCAGGGATGATGATTTTGGTTGATGCTCCGACCGATCTCGGCAACTTAATTCCTGATGGCTTGTAATTAATTCTCCATATATAGCAGAGCACATATCGTGGCTAACACAGGCCCGCCATATGTTTGATGATGAATGAAATTCCTCATAAGCAGGCAGGCAGGCAGGCAGGCTTGTGTGGGATGAGGAGATAATGCTTCGTTTATGCAAAATCCATTGAGTGGTGTGGCACTGTCGTCCGTCTGAATGATAGAGCAAGCAAAAAGCTCTTATGCTGAAAATTCAGCAACATCTCATCACTCAAGTTATTAGGCAACTAACATTAACTATATCTTGAGCCAGCAGCTGGTATGGTTGGTTGGTTGCTGCTAATCATGGCATGCATGGGAAAATATACATATGCCGTGCCGAATAGTGTTTGGGCCAACTCAACGAGATTCAGCCCACAAACAGAATTGAGGCAGGGTGTATCAGGCCCAATACGGACTGTTTGTTTGTTTGTATCAGGCCCCGTATCGGCCTGTTTGTTGGGCACCCACCGCCTTGCTTGGTAGGCGACGTTCGTCAATCTCAACGGACCAGTATTTCAGGGGTATAGTCATAGGGATGAGTGTATGTAAACGTCTACGTTACGTTTGTATTGTGTTTTAAAAAAACAGTTGAGGGCAGGTGATTGTTTGAATTTTCTTTCTTTTTTGGAACATAAATATATTTGCGTCTCGTGCCTTGCCGTGCTAGCTTCTTGGAAACAAACGTTCAAACATACATGGTGCTCATTCTGTATTAATTACTTCAGGCCTTTATCAAATGATTCGGTGCGTGCTTTGTTTTAGGAGCAAATTCCTTATACGCCATTAAAATCTATATGGATCCCTTATGTGCCATCGGAAATTACACGGTCCCTTCTATGCCATCGATTTATATTTTTCGTTCCCCTGCGTGCCATCGCCGTTAGCCTCGCATGTTTTTCGTTTCCTCGTGTGCCATCGCCGTTACCTCGCACCCTTTTCGTTGCTATGTGCCATCTTGGCCGGCCGGTCAAAGCCAGGGGAGCCATCGTCTCTCCTCCCTTGTGTGCCGACCGCATAGAAGGGCTGCGCCGGCCCCGACCTTCCTTGACACTGCCACGGGAGCACGAGTTCTTCAGGGTGACGGGCCACGGCGTGCTGTGCCGCGGAGGCCCCAGGGCGAGAAGGAGGAGGAGGTGCCCATGCTCGTGTACGGCAGCAACGGCGAGTCGGCGATGTCGGGTGGGTCGAGTACCTCCTGCTCGGCGTCACCCCCCGCGTTCAAGCCCTCGTCACCCTCGAGTCCTCGCAAAGGGCTCACGGCACAGGTCGGGGATGGAGCCACAGGGGCGGTGCCGACGGCGTAGCGATGCGAGGACGCAATGGACTGCGCGTGCCGCAGCACGGGGAGGATGCGGAGCCGATGCGCGGGCACGACACAGGTGCCATGGCGTGGCTGCGCAGGAGACTCGGGGAGGACGTGTTCCGTGGCGCGGCGAGGATGCTTCGAGGACGCGGCGCCGACGCGGGCCACGGCGAGGGGGTTGCGACACTAGCGCGTGCAGAAGCACTGGGATGTCGCGGGCCCCGGCGCGTGCCCGCGGCACGGCGAGGATGCAGCGCCGGCATTGGGCCACGACGAGGGCCGCCGCACATGAGCTTGAATGCATCGCGCCCGAGCGGTGCCATGGAGGCCGCGGGAAGGTGCTGGACATGGACGAGGGACGCGGGAGGGAGCCGGCCGCCCTCGCAGGAGCGACGGTTGGGGAGGCGGCGCCCAGGCGTTGGCGCGACCGCGAGAGGGCGGCGGTGTTGGGGGCGCGAGGGCGCAGGCCGCAGGGCGAGCGGCGACTCGTGGCTCGGCCAAACGGCGCATCCGACGGCTCCATCTATGACTTAACAAACGGAATGACATGTAGGGGATACAAAATGAAAATCCAATGGTATTGAAGGGAAGGTGTAATTTTTAATGGCACATAAGGGATCGTTATAAATTCCAATGGCATATAAGGAATTTGCTCTTGTTTCAGTGGTTTGGTCAGTAGGATTAAGGTCCGGTTTAGTGATTTATTTGCTACATTAATTAATTGTTAAATTAATGTGTGGGTGATGACTAGGTAGCTAGCATTTGTACGTACGTCTTTTTTTAGGGGAAAATCATATTTCCATTAACTTGACTATGTGGCATAATCGCCAACTACCGGTTCCTCAACTCCCGGAGGAATGCTGTCCCAGAATAGATCAACATGGTGAGGATACTTATTTACAAATTTCGCAATAGCATGGACTACTTTGTTACATTCCCGGGGGCAATATTGAACATCAAAAAAAAAATAAAACAAATTGCGAACCGATGGCTAGCTTTGCTTCCAAGATCAGACCGCCAACAGCCGACAATTTGTAGCTCTCTTCCTTCATCGCCTTGACTAGCAGCATCGAGTCGGGCTCTAGGACCACCCTTGTCATTCCTTTTGTTACAGCTTCCTTGATACCCATAAAAAACCTGCATAAACCTCTGCATGGAAGGCATCTAACAGGTGATTCTTCTTGCCTGCGCCCGCATAACCTGTCCCTCATGATCTCTTATCACAAATCACCAGATTCCCGTGCCTTCTACAGAATTGAAGGCACCGTCAGTGTTGATCTTAAACCTGCAGAGTCGCCGTCATGGCGAGTGTACATATATACACCTCCCATATAAGCAAAGCAATCAATCAATCATCAGTGAATGCCTAGCTATAGCTAGGCCAGTTTAATTAATTTAGCGCCGCACGTACGGATGCACAAACTCTTGTCTCAACATATATGATCAATGCAACATTATCCCACTCGATGAGCTATGTAGTAGTAGGCGCCGCACTGAAATCCAAATTAAACGAACTGATCAAAGCATGCACTAGAATTTAGTAAAAAAAAAATTGTATTATCAGCGCATGCACAGATGAAGACGACGTTTTGGACCAGATTGGATTGTTGCCAAAAATTTAGTCAGGACAAATTGACTTACCAAAAATGTTAGCATGGTCCATTTTGGCACCAAATCAAACAAGCCCTTAAACCTATTTAGTCCATCTAATTTTTTTTACCGCAAGCAATTAGCTAGGTATATCCAAACAATTTGCAACTTACTGAAAGTTAAGGTTATGATGTGAACGGAGATAGGTTAATCGTCAATAGTACATGGATCGTGGAAAAGCGTTACAGCAGGTTTCCCGGTTCGGCGGAAATGGCTGGCGGCGCTGCCCTCTACGACGTCCGTGTGCCTTGGCTGTACGGCGAGCGAGCCAGCGTGCGTGCGTGCGCACGTGGAATTATTAACTGGTTCGAATCGATCGGCTTGGCTGCTGCATGCGTTCGTGCACCATTAAATTATTCAGTGGTAGAGGTGGCAATAGCAGGCAGTAGCTGCCCACTTCCGGCTTCCACACATGCAGTCTCTCTTATATATCACCTCTCTCTCCGTTCTTAAATTTTTTTTAATCTAAAATAAGAGATTTTCTAAACATCAATTGGCTAATAAGAGGATTGGTTTACCCGTCAGTCGACGTCTCCACCACCGTTGCCGTCTCACTACGAAGAAGAGGAAGGATAGCTCTCGCCGTCGTTGTCTCCTTCGTCGGACTGCCCTCCGCTACCTTCCCCAACCGCCATACTCCCCCGCCTGACCGGTGGCAACGGCCTGTGGGCAGATGGGGCAGGGGCGGGCGGCGGCTGCGGGATTCTTCGGGGCAGAAGAAGAAGACAAGGCCGGGTGGAGGAGGAGGGAATGGACAAAGTGGGTGCTGAATCGTTGGATGGAGATCAATGTTCAATATAGTTAACTGATGGACAAAAAAATCAGTCACTTGACAAAAAGTCAGTGATAAATATTGAAAAGAAAGATGGTAGTAGTATTACTAGTTTTAGCATGCAGTCTCTCTATCTTATGCACACACACAAGTTACCACCGATAGCAGCCATCAATTGATTGATTGATAAAGATAGAGCAGCGAAGGTTGCCCAAGTTCATCTGCTTGTTAAACAGCAACCCCTCATCAGCTACCCATCGATCCATCTCTATATATAGTTGAACAAGCCCACCGAGCAACACAAAAACACTGCATGCATGCAACCATATATAGATGCTCCTCGCTGGCTCTACATATATACATAGATACATCTGTAGTCACAATACATGCGTACATAAGACAAGGGACAATAATGGAGGAGGAATCTATCAGTTCATCTCTGACGATGACTGCGTTATTCTACACCACCGGAAACAGCTACCGCCGCCACTACGACCAACAACCTCCTCCTGCTGCTGCTGCTGTGGCGGCGCCGCCGCCTGATGATGATTATTCCGAGGAGGACGCCGACGCGGACGACAGCGGCTGGACGGCCTACTTCCTGCAGCCGGAGACCTCCGACGAGAAGGCGGCGTCGTCGTCCAGGCGGCGGCAGGACAGCAGGTCGCGGCGGCGGAATGTTGCTGCCGTCCGGTGTGGTGTGAGTGATGATGCCTCCATCTCCATGGTCGCTACCAGGCCCCAGAAAAACAAGGAGGATAAGGCCGTCGTCGTCAAAGGAATAATGGTGAAGAAGAAGAAGAAGGATGAGGAAGATGAAGATCCACTGCAGGACACCGCTTCCTCTCCTCCGCTTGTACATCTGCAGCTAGCTGCAGGTAATACCTGACCTACATAGCATATATGTATATCGATACGTCTGCACGCGCTGCTGATTGATTGATTGATTGATTATAGGATTATATATGTTCATTCTCTACTGAATCTGCTGTTTTCATTTAGTTTCTTTCTGCTATAATATGTAATTGTTCGTTCTATTGTTTGTTCATTTAGTACTCTTTGGCAGTGCAGAAGATCTGATGAAATTTGGCATGCATGCAGGAAATTTGGAGCACTCGTGCAGCAAGTTTGGATCAGCAGAGGCAGCGACCGGCAACCAGTAGTGCACGAGGGACTGAGGGAGACGTCAGTGGCAGGATTGGGACGTTGGGCCATCGTCGTCTGACCCATAGCATGCATGCATGCATGCGACTGCATGTTTGTGTGAGAAACCAGTGCCAGAGAGTAGCGGCCGTCGATCTCCTGTACACTATCTAGCTAGTAGTAATGATGTACCTTACCTGCAAATGTTAGTTAATTATTAACTGAAACTGTCGTCGTTGAGCATATGTAATTCCTTCTGCACAACTTAATTTCTCTAGCTTCTTGTTATTGGCTTATCTGATTTGTTAATTAGTTTGGTGTTGTGTTGGATTGACGCGCTCTGTTGTCGATTATCCTAATATTAATGTACACGCAAGCGGTGTCGATGTGCTCGCGCCTCCTATATCCCACTACCGTCTCATCCATGCATCTTCAGTGCATGTACGTACGCAAATATGCAGTGACGACATGCATGCATGTACCTTAATTACTATGAATAATAATAGTTCTTTGGGTTAAAGGCTTTGTTCTTGCTGTTATGAATGAGGCCAAATAGTATATATAGAGAGTTAACCATATGCATGCATATGGTTTGCATGCCGAGAATGTGGGTGGCCACTATAGTTATAGTTCTGATGAATTGCACTCTGCTGTGGTAGCATAGGACTATATATTGTGCTATATATTGTGCATGATTATAAATCTTTGGTGGAGCCACACGATTGATTACACTCGACAAGAGTATATAGGCTTTTTGACTTCCGCGGCTAACTCGATCGCTTTGTCGTCGTCAGGCAAGCAAATGAACTCCATTATCATACGTACGTCCATCGCATCGTCGCCGCCAGTTCACATGCATGACTGGAATGGAATGCATCATGCATGGAGCGCGGATGCGGATTATCTAGTCATTATATTCTTCACCTACCCCCACAAGGCCACGTACAAATCTTTTATATCTAAATAGTTAGCTTCCACTAGTTATTTTTCTAAATATGTATGAAGCTCCATCATTTTAGAGGGCCAACTAAATGCCATGCCACGTCACCATCCACTTTTGTCTCTATTTATATTTTTCATCGATCTTCTGTAGTCTCAAGCATGCAATGATTTTCTATGGCATATACGTTGATATCACTCAAGTTACTGCAACAACACACAGAGAATTTATCTAGTTTTATAACACTCCCTCCGTACCTAAATTGTAAGTGAAAGTCTCAAGCATGCAATGATTTTCTATGGCATATACGTTGATATCACTCAAGTTACTGCAACAACACGCGGAGAATTTATCTAGTTTTATAACACTCCCTCCGTACCTAAATCGTAAGTGAAAGTCTCAAGCATGCAATGATTTTCTACGGCATATACGTTGATATCACTGAAGTTACTGCAACAACACGCGGAGAATTTATCTAGTTTTATAACACTCCCTCCGTACCCAAATTGTAAGTGAAGCTTTTATTCGTCACTCCGACGGTCCACATATATTCTGTGTTTAATATGTTGTGTCTAAATTCATCAACATCTATATATTCATAAATGAATATATAATTTCGCTTCAGCTTTTCTCTTCTTTTGTACGAGTTTTACAATGATTGGGATAAATGTGAGCCCTCCATGTTATGAGATCCAATGGCTTCAAAAGAAAATACTAATCAGGAAGTACCAATGAGTGGGACTGGTACCAAAAAAAGTGGGCCCAATACCAATTTTATTTTTTATTAAAAAAAGTATAAAATATTCCACATTTGTAATTATATGAAAGTTCCATTGGTACCTATCAATTATTTTGAAAGTACCATTAGTACTTTTCAATCATTGTAACAAGCCGAGAGTAATTAGAACTCCTTATCATTTGGATACGAGATACACCAAATAAGTGCAGTATCAATGTAGTGATATATTGATCGATTTGCTTCCACCAATGCAAGGAGCCTCTTCCCTGATATATATATAGCAACCATCATGCAAATTAATTAACTTGCATTGCTTCTAAATTTAAACTATTATACCAAATTAAAGATAAGATCTTAATAATATAGTAGTAACATAAACAATGAAAAAGTTGCGAATGCATATGGAACTGACTATGGATGCAAGCTATATACCGATGCACGTGAACACTGCGCTAGTACGTACGTGCGTATAGTGCCTGCACCGCCCATACAGAGAATCAAGGACCACAGACACGTAGTACACGTGTACTGGGCGTTGTCCGTCTGGTTGTCTGGTCCGTCCGTCCTACCACATCTACGTTGGCAGAGAGAGAAGTATTCTCTCTTTTATTAATTCAAGAACCCGTTTTTGTAGAAATATTTTAGCCAATGCAAATTGCTTGCATTATTGTCATATATATTCAATATAGAGTGTGTTTATTGATTGTTCTTATAATATATATAGGGGCAATTTGCAAAACTGCCCTCGTTTCATTTTATAAATGGATGTTTGCCCCTGTTTTTTAGACTTTGCAAGTTTGCCCCTATTTTTTGAATCTGAAGATGGCCATTGCCCTTGTTCTGTTAAGAGAATGTAACGGTGTTAAACCAACAAGGAAAAGACGTATATGCCCTTGGCAGCCTTCCTCCTACTGCTGCCGCTCCAGGGCAAGAACGCCGTCCTCCTACTGCCGCCGCCGCCGCCTTACCCCGCCACCCTTGTCCACCCCGCCACGTCCTTCTTTCCCGTGCTACTCCTGGAACCCGAGAGCGGGCGGCCCCGCGCAGGCAAGCGTGGCGGCGAGCACCAGCGGGCGCGTGGCCTAGCGTCGGTGGGCGGGCGGCTCAGCGCCGGCGGGCACGCGGCTCCGCGCCAGCAGGCGGGCAGCTCCACGCGGGTGGGCGCGCGGCTCCGCGTCGGCGAAGGCGAGCAGCCAGCCTGCGTCCCTCTGCCCCGAATCCCCCGATAGGACAGTGGAGAAGATAAGCAGAGGCAATAACGGCTTTTCCCATTTAGACTTCTCATTTTCTTTTTTTTTTAATTCGTTAAAAGCCATTCGCTTTCACGGCGTCACAAATCAGGGGGCAAACGAATGATTCACGTTCAAATAACGGGGGCAAACATGCAAACCCTAGAAAATAGGGGTACATGTACAATTAGAGTTAAAAACGAGGGCAGTTATGCAATTTTCCATATATATACTAGTAACAAAAAAAAAAGGTCACCTGTTCTTTGAAACGGTTGATATAGATTAGACGTGGGGGCCAGGCGAGATCTAAGGAGCTGTACTCGAATCTATACGTGCATGCACATTGGCCTGCGTCTGCAGATGGAGCTGATAGATGATCCATATGCATGATGGATGTATGAACTGAACGAATTGTTGCTTTCCGGCTCACACGTGCACGGTCATAACCCCGAACTAACGGACCACCAGAGATCATAACAATCAATCATGCGTGCACTGCATCTACGACATCCATACATAGAAAGCCTGCGGCGCGTGCAGGTCTGCTGCAGTTGAGCCCCATGCCGTCCTGCTGCCTGCAGTCCCCTCCAATCATCTTCAGTGCATGAGCTACAAATGTACTATTATTTACTGTATACATAGAGAGGTATGAATGTATATATGCTCACCCAATGAAATGAAATGCTGTCCCTTGTCTCAAAACTCAAAAGATATGAACGCAAGGACAACTTTTTATCAATCAAAGGTTCAGTTTTCAATTTTTGGTACTACTTGATAACGGGTGTGTTTAGTACCCTGAAATTGGTACTGTTTCGAACCGAAAAGCACTGTAGCATGTTTCGTTTGTTTGTGGTAAATATTATCCTATCATGGTCTAACTATGCTCAAAAGATTCGTCTCGTAACGTACATCTAAACTGTGCAATTATTTTTTTATTTCATCTACATTTAGTACTCCATGCATGTGTCGGTATTTTTGATGTGACGGGGAATCTTCTTTTTGCATAGTGAATTTTGGAAGAAATTTTGGGATCTAAACACACCCAACATCAGATTCAGAAGATGGTTTGGAGCACATTCTCTCTTCAGAGTCCAGACTAGTCCACTCCCAATTCAAACCTTCGACCTCTCTTCTACATGGTATATGATCGATGTTTTTTAACCATGTCTGTCAGCACAAGTATCAATACTACTAAATATATGGCCAATGACATTGCTTACACCTCCCGTCCCAATATCCATCTCACCCCATGTTAGCGCAACTTCAGAGTCAACTACAAAACATCTGTGAGTGCAGAAACAAGAGGGCACATGCTAGTATATGTTACCAGGCCAACGACTTCTCATGGCTCCGTGCCTGCTGCAGCACTGTCCTCTTGATGGATCTCCTCGTCGTACTGGGCCTTCGGCTCCAAATCGATAAACTGGTTTGAGTTGTTGGCTAGATGCGATATGCTCACCCTGCCTTGTTTCCTGATGTACTCTGCAACAGCCTTCATCTCATCGGTGGATATGTAGATGAACTTCCCACGGTCATCCATCACACCAGATAGCCTATCTGTTACATGTAAAACAAAAGGCCTATCATCAGAACTAAAAAACGTCGAGGCCTTCAGTGGCGGACAAACTTCTCAGAGAAGCCAGGCTATGCAGATAGGAACTAATGGGGCTGATTCGAAGTTACCAATTATTGAATGAAGGACAAACAAAGGTACAAAATCATACAAGAGTCGCATACCCATGCTTTCCAGAGTAACAATTCTGTTGATGCAGTCCTGCAAAATAGAAATGCAATGAGAACAAAAGAAAACGAAAATACATAACGAATTAATCAATCAATATAGTATCACAAAACAGAGCAAAATAGGTCCCAAAGATTGAGATGAATGAAAAGATTCCCACAGCGATGTTCTTCATGGTCATTCAAGTTTACATCCATTGAATTTTTGTGCGATTAGCTAGTTATTTCTAACGGTGTGATTGTTCAAAACCATGTGCAACAATAGACAGGGTTTCACTGACAGACCGCATGTCCCCCCTCAATCAGAGATGCACAGAATATGAAGATAGAATAAGTTCCGGGTACCATGATTTCACAATTCCTAACTCTGAAACAACTAGCTGCTTTGCTTGCGTGTTATCCTAAAATGTTATTCATATACTGGCTTATCTCAAAATGAGTCTCATGTGGGGCTCAGATTTCTATGCATGGCATGAGGCATACATTACAAGTAATTTATTTTGCATATAGGTTGTTTAGTGAACTTAAAACAGCAAGAAAAGGAGAGGGAAAACATGACAATTATCAAATCAAGGCAAAGTTGAGGAAGCTTGACAGTTGAAAAATGAAGCACAGTGATGGGGTTGCAAAACAACAAACCATCCTTTAAATGCCAATTTAACAGTTTATTAGCATTGTAGGAAACAGGGTATCTACCACTATTTCTATTTAGATATAACAGGATGTCAGAAGTTAATTCGGTTATTCATAACAACATTTGAACCTCTGGTGCAGAGTCTTTAAGTACCTGGGTTCGCATCCTAAACTCCGCTGCCAGGTCCTCTAGCGGAACACACTTCTGTTTCTGAAAAATTTAGAAAAAAAAAAGGGAAAAAAAGAGAGCAAAGATTATCAGTTTACATAGCCAAGCATATGTAGCAATTAGGCGAATAGTATGCTCAAGATCATGGCAGAAGTGCAGAACAATACTACGTTCTCCGAAATACCATTTAGCAAACTAGAGAAAAGATGTATTACTATAATTTTCTCATAAGGAATTTGACAGACTTCAGTGTAGATGATATGAAATGGTGTGTGGACTAGAGGGCAAGCAAAGCACATATTATTTTTGTGTAGCTATCATTTTTTTTTGGCTATCACCTTTGAGAGTAAGCATATTCATGAGGGCACAAGTAAATGACCTTGCTCCATAAACAGTCTACCTTGATGTATTCTACAAAGTTGTGGAGCAATCCCTGCCCATCATCTTGTGTCTCACTCTCTGTTGTCCCTTCAGCATCAACAGAAAAGGCCCCTTTCCATTTCTCAAACTCCAGAGCAGCAGCCTCGTCCTCTTTTGCTTTCCGGGCCCTAGCTTCTTCTTCCTAGATCAATTAATTTGGTACTTAGCATCGTATAACTGATAACATGGCAGCATCAAAGAACAGGAGAATAGGCAGCTATATATAATCCCTAACCAACAGTCTCTCCTGCGCCTCGCGCTCCTCGTCCTTCTTCCTCCTCATTTCCTCATATCGGTCTTGCTTATTCCTCCTTGAATCACGTGCGGCTTCTTCAGCCTTGCAAGAAAAGAGTTTCTTCCATGTCAATATAAACCAATTTTTCATCACTTGATTTCACAAAGACATAGTTGTAATCAGCTTCCGTAATCTGTTTTTCACACGGGCATCAAACTGCCGCTCACATTTTTCATTTTTTGCAAAAGAAAATTTTGAGTGCTGTATGAGAACCAATCCCGCTAAGTTGGTTATTTGACCAGTTGTAACTGAATGTGTGTAAACCATAAAGAACCGAACGTGTATCGTGCTATCGCAACACACTGAGATGCTGCTGAAACTGCAGTGGAGACACCAATCATTGGAACACAGTTCACTAGTGTTTAGTTCGGAAGTAGAATCAATCCCTAGTTGAAAGTTGAAACATATGGCGGCAGCACATGGCATGGTAACTGTAACCGACCTGACGCTGGGCCTCACGCTCCTGCCTTTTCTTCTCCTTCTTGGAGGATCTGGGAGCGTTGCGACCTTCGGGGACCTCCTCCTCATCGTCACTGTCCGCATCGTCCTCTGGAGCTGGAGAGGCGAGGAGCGAAGCTAGGGTTAGGGCGCGGCGCAATTACTGAAGAAGGAGAAGAAGAATGAGGAAATAACAGAGGTTTTCGGTGCTCAGGCAGGTACCATCGCGGCTGGTTGATGCGGCGGCAGCAGTAGCCCCCGGCCTTCGACGCATGCGGCGCGCCGCAGCACGACCGTGCCGCACCTGATCCTCCTGGAGGGGCTGGGGCGGGAGGCGGTGGCTGTCGGCGGCGGCGGCGCCATCGGAGCGGCGGCGCCAGAGGAGGAGGGGGAAGATGGCGAAGACCAGCAGCATGCAGAGCACGGCCGCCAAGACGCCGCCACCGCCACCGCCACCGCCGGCGTCCATATCTTCCTCCCGTTCACCGGCGATATCGCTCGCTCGACAAACAAACCCTCGATTTGTTCGATCGATCGATTTCTTTTTTTTTTTTTTTCCTTTTGGGGAGAGGAGAGGGAGAGAAGAAAAGAAATGGGGAATCTGCAATTATTAATCTAATCGGGCCGGCGAGGAAACACGCACGTAACGTAATGAGGTTCGGCCCAGTTTGCTTTGCGTGTTTAGAGAGAAGCACGAGGCCCAGTCAAGGCAAACAAGGACCCTGGTTCGGCCCAGACATGTCCACATGCTATATGTCTTTCCTGGTTTCCTTTGTTTGGTTCACTTTCTTTTTTAACAAACCATAAACTGAGTACCAAAATAAAAACATGCCATATACAGCACAGAGATAACACTTGTATACATGCACACCCCTCCCCTTACCACAATAAAATATCCAAAGTATATTTACTATTTTATTGGCATGCATCTTGTAATGGATGGAATCAACAAAGGCCCCTCACAACCGAGTGCCGACGGCTACGTCACACTACCACCAAACAAAGAATTAGTCATACATATAGACATGCAATAGGTCTAAGACTCAAACCCCCATGGGTATGTTCAACCACAATGTTAGCAAGCTATGCACTTCTGTTTGAGAAATACTTCACTCAGGGTTGTAGACATATGTTTTTGGTTTCATAGTTACTAGAAACCAATTGTGCGGCGTTGCCGCACGCCTGTGGGGGTGCTACCATTCGTGAGCAGTTTTTGGTATACCAATTGTACGAATGTTACGTGTCCGAGGCTGGGAAGAGAAATTGTTAAATGGGATTGAATCTAAATGGTTAGCGAAGAGTAAAGGCTAATGAGTTAAGAAGGATGCGTTGAGCAAGAAAACGTTAACGAAAACAGGGGAAACGCATAACAATATAACAACATAAAGACCAGTGAACATTTCAAAGTGCTCAATCAAGAAGGCACGAAACACAATTGGAATCAGATGCATATGAAAAAACTCAAGGTTAACACATTGACATCAGATTTGGACAAAACTAAGAAATTACAGCTTTCACCTCGTTGCTCTGTACTACTAAGTACATTTTTTATCAAACACGTACAAGAGCTGCGCATGTAAAAGAAAGGGGGTAGGAGCCCCTCAATCCTCCAAGGAAGAATGGTTGGATTCGACAGACAGACTAAGCGCCTTGTTTTGGATGGTCTTGGTATACCAAACATGCAGGTTCAGGGTTCATACTGTAACTCATTGTCCATATGCAAAGAATAAGGTCACTTACAGTGGTAGAGGAAAGAATATCATAGACGAGACAAACATGAGGAAGAATGGTTGGACTCCATGAAGAGTTTGGTATACTAAGTACTAATACAGCGATCTTTTCTAATTTGTTACCTGAATTCTACATAAGTGACCTCATTGTCCATTGATTGCTAAAGATTGGTAGGTTCATACTGTAACTTGGTTCAGATAGAATGGCTGCAAACATGAGTTCTGTCATTCTGTGTGTGGCTCTATCGATGAACACTGCAATAAGAACATAAATAGAAGGTCAGTAGGTACAACAGGCCTTTGAAGCTTGTACAAGGATTTCAATTTTATCATTCAATCAGAAAACTAAACCATAGCTAGTACATGGAGAATTTTTAGGTCGCCAGAAAAAGGAAAGACCTTATTAAATTATCAGATTTGTTAGCACCGTCAAGGAAGATTCAGGAACAAAAGTTGAGCGAAAAGGGGCTACTGGAACATAAGACCTTATGCTTAACACGTAATTAATAATGATTATAGTGATAGAGGAAAGAATGTCATAAGATTACATAAATAAGCTCATTTCACCTTGTGTCATGTGGTCCAAACTCCAAATGTATTTTTTATAAGATAGCTAAACTAATAGAGCACTGTACAGAGTAGTAATTTTCCTTTTTGCTGTTGTACCGTGCACGACCGGCGAGTCCATTCCACCAGTGACTGACCTTCAACTACCAGCGGTGACATCTGTGAAGTAGCATGAACACGGATTGAAATTTTTTTTTTTATCATGATCCATGGAGGAAGCATCCCAAACGCCTATGGCTGCACATTCAAACAGATTATGAACCTCGTGTGTTCATGTGCAGATGAGATTTTAGGATGAAAAAGGAAATTGTTTTTCGGGAATTTCATCAAATGGCTTACCTGCAGAGAAGAATGGGGCAGCCCAAAACTACAATGCAGGCAGTGGGCTCGCATTAGATGAAAATCCTGCCGGAGGAGCAAAGGGACAGCGTCTTCGTGGACCTGCACTGAGCCGGACCGACATGGATTAAGCCAAACATCGATGAGACATGGGTCAGGCCATCGTAGGTCGGCCATGACGAGCGGAAGGCGAGACGGCAGGCGTCCGACGGTGAGTCAGCGCGGCGCGAGCGTAGCGGCCTGGATAGCTCGATGAGCTGTCGTCGCGCGTGGCCGAGCTCCGCGAGGCGAATTAAACGCGCGGATGGCTATGGAGCTGAACCTTGTGGCGGCTGTGCGGGAGAACGCGCGGCTTAGGGAGGAGGCCTGTGCACCGCCGGTGACGAAGAAGCCTCATGCTCGGGTGTGCACCACGATACGCTGAGGGAGCCGGATCAGGAGGGCCCTGGAGGGCTGCCGACCTGCCGCTAGATGGGGATCGCTGCGGAGGCGGCGTAGCAAGGGCACTGGCGCTGGGTGGGGTCGCAAATTGCGACTGCACAGCAGCGCAGCCAGGGCTCCTCCATAGACCGGCGAAGCGAAGGCTGGCTGCGGCCGAAAGACCCGAGGGGCGAGGCCACGGGCAGAGGAAACGAGGTCGCCTGCCGAGCGGGTTCGCGATGGTTCGTGAGAGGTGGGCTCACGGCTTAATGGGTAAGGGACCCTCTATGATCCGCATCGGACGATCTAGGTCAGTCGCGCAGGGAATCCAACGGTTAGCGGGTTATGGGTGGACGTGGAGCTTCTACCCATTAAGCTTTAGGCCCCGATTTCGTCTATAGAAGATTGAAACTTTAGATTTTGTTCTTCTATTCTAAGGTGAAGACTATTTCATTTGAACAAAAATTAAGAAGCTATTTTTTCTATATCTATTTTCTAAACTCACACTTTTTAGGAGGCCATAGGGCGAGGCTCTCCACCTAAATTAATTAACCACGTATTCTAACAAGCCAGTAATGGAGGGTGCATAGCTCCAAATATTACAGGGGTGACCTTGGAAGCTGTAAAAAATTACAAGGGGAGAATCGAGATTGCAACAAAGATAGAAAAAACAAAACTCCTACAACTACAATGGCAAGAGGATGTCGTTGTTCACCGACTGATGCCACTCCTGAGTGGCCACATTCCAATAATCTCCCTCCACAAGCGACAGTTATGACATACAAACGATAGCTGTTGTTACACCATCATTTGGAGCACATATATGAATCAAATCGACACCCACTAGCGCTCATTAAGAGTAGGAAGCCTCAATGAAGGGACGGCGAAAGTGTGGAGATTCAAGAGAGGGGTTCATGGTCTCTCTAACCCGACATTTAATGGGACGGTGCAATCAAGTATCACGATGATAACATAGCAATGACATTAGATCTGTTTTCTATGTAATCACCCACCTCTACCATTATGAAAGGTTTTGAGTTCAATTCTCAACGAAAGCAAATTTCTTCTGTTTTTGGCAGATTTTTCCCATTTTTCAAAGTACACTCTATTTTTTGTCAGTTTTTTTTTCATTTACAAATTTACTCTACTAAATGATACCTTTCTGTAAAATAGATATTTTGTGCATAATTGTACTAGTAAATATTAATAATTAGTAACTCCTTTTGGAGCCTCCTTATTAATCCTCACAAGATGCGTAAAAATGAAAAACATACCTAGTTGCTCACATTTGGTATTACGATGGATAATACCAAATAGCCCTTCTAATTTGTATCTAAATTGTTCACCTTTGCTATTATGACCGATAGTACAATAAAAATATACCCTCAAATTTATATTAAAATTAATTACCTACTTTTACAATCGTATCAAAGATTCATAATCAATAATCAAGCATACATGTAAAGTATCAAGATATGCTATTATAAAAAACTAAGTATAAAAATAGATATATATTGTACACATAATACATCTAAGACTCTAACCCGTGCAAAAGCACGGGTTGATAGACTAGTCATCCTAACTATATAATATCTTGTTCATTGTTTGGTGGTTGGATTGTGTGGCTTGAATTTGGTGGACTGTATTGCTTAAATTGGCACACCCATGATTGTAATATAATTAGGCCTAGTTTGGCAACTTTTGGATTGAAGAGGGTTACAATGGATTCGGAGGTATTGAGGAGATTTTGATATGTCTAAATCCCTTCAATCAATCCTCCCAAATACAAGAGTTGCCAAACTAGGCCTTAATAATGTGGGCTAGTAGTGTTAGAATGCATGCATGCATGAGCACTGACTTTGAAAGGAAAGGACCCTGCTGGGAGCGAGAGTGATGGGAGTGGGCTCGTCACTGACAACGAAACAGCCCAGCCTCGATGCATATCTGCATCAACAACTTTCTAACTGCTCCTTTTTGTTGTTACAACAGTGCTACAAAGCATGCGTGCATGCACACTAAGCTATTTCCTCTTGAAAAGTTCGATCATGTTCCAATGATTCGGTGGTTTCACAATATGCATAGTTGGCGTAAGGCCATGGACCAGGGATCACTTGATCGGTCTCTTCTCTTTACAGGTAATCATGCATTCATCTCGGGCAAGTGACCAAAAGTATGCTGTCTCCTTAATATGGAGCTAGCTATAGCTATTGTCATGGTTGAAAAATTAAGGAGGAGCATCTCAAACTACTGGCTAGCTATTATTGCTAGGATGATTAGAGAAGATACAACCATATGCATGAGCTTTGTTCTTGAGTACGTAGTTGGGGTAATTCAGGTGTGGAATATCACTCTGATCTGATGACCGTACCAGTATATGTATTCTTTTGTTTCCTTTGCACACTATATATAGTATATAATATATTTATCTGCACCTTTAATTTCGCTTCAATATTCATATAATTTCATATCCATCTTATTTATAAAATTAATTACACGACATATCTTTTATTGTTAGGAGTGAGACACGCGTAATCAACAAAAAACGCGAACCAAATTTAATATTCCTATAATTTTAAAAGTAGTTACGATATATATATTTTTTAATTTTGCATACGGAATACACATACATATTTACTAGTATTATTTCAGATGAGTTAACAGAATCCTTTTGAGAAAATAAATTAAAGAAGGTGAAGAAGAAATGAATATAATTGCTAGGTGAGGCGTGCACCGGCCTGGCAGGCATCTGGTGACTTGACTTGCAGTGACACTTACTCCTGGATCGGCATCCATCCATGCACGCATGGTGCCTGATCGAGAATTTGTGGAACTGGATCCATCAGCGGCCAATCAGCATCGATGGATCGGGAGCTAGCTGCTAGGACTTTCACTATACTTTAACTTTACCAACCAACCAACCGTATTACAGAGACAGGGCACCTGCAGCCTGCCTACCTGTCTCATGCAGGCTGTGCCATGTATATCATCGTCGTCTACCTGTGGACTGTAGTCACAGATCGACATGTATATAGTAGTAGTAAAGTGTCTAGTATCTATCAGTTTTTGTTGCCTTGGAAGCGACTTTATTAGAACAAAAAATATTTAACAGTACTAATAAATATGATCGATGATGATGATTTCTGTTTTCCTTTATTATCCATGAATCCAACGGCCTTACATGCAGTACCAGAGAGAGAGAGAGAGAGCCGGTCCGTGCAGGAAAGGAACAGGGTGCCTGCCGGCCGGCCGCCGGCCGTTGGCTCGATCGTGTGTTTCCTTTGAAGCTACGGCCGCTGCAACCACCGTACTATACGTACCAGCAAATCGATCCCTCTGGCCTCGCTCGCCACAGCAAACGCATATGCAAGGCCCCGACGACCCTCTCGCTAGATCATCCTGGGAACGAAGGATCGGACATGACCAGGCATGCAGGCACGCTTAGCTTGCTTGCAGAACGCAGGCACGCAACGCAACCCGCGCAGAGCACCAAACCCTGCCCAAGCTCCGATCCGGACACCGGCTAGCTTCATGGATTGGAAAATGTAGGTTAAATCTTCTTTAATAAAAGAGCATGTTTAGAGATCCACTGGAGATTCTCATTATCTATTAGCTAGATAAATTTTAGCTGGATGGATAATAGTAGAAGTGTTTAGATCCATAGATAATAGATTGGCTAAAAGTCGAAGAAAAGAGGGAAAGTCTATAATACTTTTGGTTTAGGAGGCGAGCGGATCAGCCTCAGTAAAATAGGAGGGATACCGCAGACATCTTGGCCGAATAATCTCCCGTATCTGATACTATCCAGGTTTTGGTAGATTATGAGATAACGAGAATCTGGTTGTAGATAAAAACTTTATCTCTCCTATTATTTAAATATGTTAGGATCTTTAAAGCTAAACTTTAGCGGATTATGATTATCTAGTTGTTGGATCCAAACGGGGGGAGAGAGAGAGAGTTATTATGTGTGTACTAGTGTTTTTCAAATGACGCTTATAATTAAACCACCGATAAAGATATGTTTTATATAATAGCAGATTTGGGTAATTTAAATGAATAAAATATGAATAATTTATATAATTTCTATGAATAAAAAACATAGTGGCACGCATCGTATGTTTACTATGAGTTAGATTTTTATACAATAGCTATTAAAATAAAAAAAACATGAACAGTTTAGATTAAAAATTAAGAGAAACATATTATTAAATTATCTTTCACGGTATAGGTGGACGGGTAATTTAAATGATGATTTTTAGTGCTTGCATTAAAACATATTTCATGGTATAGGTGGACGGGTACTATGGATGGATAATTTTAATGTGAATTTAGGGTTATTTTAATTCACCTTATATAATTTAAATGATGATGGTAGTGATTGCATTATAAAATTTTTAATTTATATTTTAGTAACTTTTAAGAAACACATAATACGTACCTGAGGGCCTACCGGCCGATTGACCAAAAGGTCAGCCTGATGTTCCTGATTCGTGAGAGTTTTTTGTGCTTATTTTTTTGGCGCGTCGATCTCAGATATCAATGATTATGCTTCGTTAAGAGCCTGCAATTCCGATATATCAATCGTGTGCGTGGGTGTAGTACATTATGATGCATGGGTACGTGTACGTAAAGGCCGGGCGGCGGCTAGCATGAAGTGGTAGTGTCGATCGTACGCTGTTTGTGACGACGACCGTGTGAAGAACATAGAACAGCAAATAAAGCTCTCGCAAGTACAGCTACAGTGCATGCGTGCTACGGTCGATTTATTTGGAGCGCGGAAAATTTTTATTTGTTGACTGTTGTTGCTGCACATGCATGCATGCATGTTACCGTGCAGTTTCTCATGCATTTGAAGATCGATTTAATTTACCTAGAATTAGACTACTTAACGTCGGCCACCACACCACCTGGAGTAGGATGCAAGGAAGATGCATGATATGGTCGCACGCGCTAGGTGCAACAGTAGAAGCCCAAGAAAATGTAATGGTCCAATATTAATATAATGCATGTTCCGTAGCATCAGTTCACTTTAATTTGACTTGTGTTGTTATTATTTTTTTAATCAATAAACTACTCCGATCTTATTTTTGATAAAATTTAAGTATACACGTACGAACCGCGCGCATGCATGTATAAGCTAGCTACATAATGCATGCCTGGACCCTTAATCAGCTTGCTGCCAGTAAAAAAAATAATAATATGGCAATAATCATGTACTACACCTCCTATTCACGCTTTTGCATGACAATAATGATGTATTTATTCAACACCATGCAATCGAGCATTGCATGATATCGCTAGGTAGCATAGCATGCGCATATGCGGCACAGCTCAAGTAGTCCTGCCTGCCCACTGCACTACTACGGTAGTAGTTACCTGGGACCAATGCACCATTTGCCTTTGTTCCCCTTCAAACTAACACATCACATGCATGCATTCCCATCCATGGACCTGCTGCTGCTGGCTGCTGGCCTGATGTACGTTATCTGTATGTATATACATAGTGATGGTGCAGCCCAGCCGAATGATAATCCAGTAATTTAGCTCTTGATTGGCGATCATCATCAACTCGATCTAATTAATATACGCCACAAGCAAGCTTGCAACGAATTAAGTTCAATTTAGTCTAGTGTTTCATGTAGCTAGCTAGACCACGTACGTACACAATATTAATGCAAAGTACATACACAGATATCTGAATTAACGAACCCACAGACACATATGCAACCGAAATCAATTAAGCTAGCAGAGGCTCCATTAATTACATTTCAGGGGCATATGCTAGAAGGTTTGAATTGATGCATGCATGGATAGATGCGTGAAATTTGAGAAAGATTAATTATTGAATGGTAACATCATATCATGTGTAAAGTAGTACATGCATGCACAATTAAAGAGGCGCAGACTATTTTTGCACTACTGCATGCCCTTTTTCAGTGTGATGAACAGAAAGAAGATTGTGTGTGTGTGTGACAGTACAGTACAGTACAGTAGCAGCTTATTAATTCATTATTTATTAGGTGCATGCGGGACATGTCTTGCTTGCATTGGTAGAAAACGAATAATATATAGGAGTATTATATGCTCGATTCAGCCATGCACAAAACTAAACTACTAAACACATCGATTCTGCAGAATTACGATAGAATTAGCTAGGGTAGGGATGTGTGTAATCGTCGGTTGGGTGTCAGTCACGGATCGGACAGCGGGCTAATGCAAATGTACGTGCGTAGAAGCTATATAAGCAGGCACCACCCCCATAACCCTCTTCCATCCCCCACAGGCCACAACCACGAGCTAGAGCTAGCAGGAGCCGATCGAGCCATCACAAGAGCTAGAGCTCCATCTTGATCCTCTCTTCTGTCAGCTTCTTCTGCGGAGAATATATCCATCCGATCGATCAGCCCATATATTTATATATGCACCATTCCATCATGGCGTCTTCGAGGCCTCTCAGCAGCATCGTCAGCACCCGCGGCACGGCGGCGATCAGCATGGCCGTGCTCGTCGTCGTCGTCATCCTCTCGGCGGCTGCAACCATGGCTGCTGCGGCAGGGCTGGATAAGGATTTCTACAGCAACACCTGCCCGCACGTGGAGGACATCGTCAAGGAGGAGATGGTGGAGGTCATCAAGGCGGCGCCGACGCTGGCCGGCCCACTGCTCCGCCTCCATTTCCACGACTGCTTCGTCAGGGTACGTACCTCCATTTCTACTATACTGTGCATCGATAGATCATGCAATGCAAATGCAACCTGCTAGCTCCGGCCCTCAATAAACGAATCGATTCCGATATATATGATCGTGCAGGGCTGCGACGCCTCCGTGCTTCTGGACTCCACCCCCACCAGCACGGCGGAGAAGGACGCCACCCCCAACCTGACCCTCCGCGGCTTCGGCTCCGTGCAGCGGATCAAGGACCGGCTCGAGAAGGCGTGCCCGGGCACCGTCTCCTGCGCCGACATCCTGGCGCTCATGGCGCGCGACGCCGTCGTGCTGGCCAGGGGCCCCTCCTGGCCCGTCGCGCTGGGCCGCCGCGACGGCCGCGTCTCCGTCGCCAACGAGACCACCCAGCTGCCCCCGCCCACCGCCAACTTCACCCGCCTCGTCCAGATGTTCGCCGCCAAGGGCCTCGGCGTCAAGGACCTCGTCGTGCTCTCCGGCGGCCACACCCTCGGCACCGCCCACTGCAACCTCTTCAGCGACCGCCTCTACAACTTCACCGGCGCCAACAACCTCGCCGACGTCGACCCCGCCCTCGACGACGCCTACCTGGCGCGCCTCAGGTCCAGGTGCCGGAGCCTCGCCGACAACACCACGCTCAACGAGATGGACACCGGCAGCTTCCTCAGCTTCGACGCCAGCTACTACCGCCTCGTGGCCAAGCGCAGGGGCCTCTTCCACTCCGACGCCGCGCTGCTCACGGACCCTGTCACCAGGGCCTACGTCCAGCGACAGGCCACCGGGCTCTTCGCCGCCGAGTTCTTCCGCGACTTCGCCGACTCCATGGTCAAGATGTCCACCATCGACGTGCTCACCGGAGCGCAGGGCGAGATCAGGAAGAAATGCTACCTCGTCAACTAATTAATCACCATCGACGTGCTGCTCGAGGACGACCTGCTGCTACCTTTCTTCACTCACTTGGTTGATTCAATTCGTTGCTTGCTTAATCACACACACTCCTAGCTATATATGCCAAGTTCTTTCATCTTTGGTCATTTGCTTTTTTTTTTAATTATTTGTCGTTTGAGTACATGTAACTAATCGAACTATATATATACCCATGCATGTACGTATGTATGTAACTGATCGATCCATGTGTATGTAGAGTGAGTGAGTGCATACTTTTTCCCTTTTAATTATTTTGTGGGTTAAATCCATGATGATGATGATGATGATGATGTAATGATATAATAATAATGACAATTCAAGGTAATAATAAACACACAATATATGATAAGTATTCTACACTCTCGTAACTTCTTCAGATGTACCTTCTTGTTTATATATCGATCTTTTTTTTCTCCATGAAACATATATCGATCGTTTGGAGCTAGTACCGAGCTTGAATGGTACGGTGTGACGCCGCCGTTGCTCATTCTTTACGGTTGGTAGATGCAACGCAGCAATCCACAAGATACTGGATGTCTATACTTGCAAGGCACTACTGCACTCCATATTTTCACTTGTTTTTCTTTTCAAAACAGCATGGCACAAACTCCAACACTCACATATATACTCCAACACATAACATAATCCAATGATCACCTCTATGAGGCTGGGCCAACCAAACTTAACATTGTCAAATCCAGATGGACAATTGGACAAGTCCTGAAACAAATAATTTACCCAACTAATAAGCTGGATTTGCAATTAATGCTTTCTGAAACTTGAACGAGCCCTATTTATTTAAAACAAGTGTTTACTGTTATTGGAAAAAAATAGAAGCCATCCATCAAAGGAGATCTTACGGTTTATAAGCAAGCAGTACAACGGTACCGGTACCAAGAGGTACAAGGTGACTACTCAAAATATTTACTATTACTCCTATGAAACTATCTTGATAAAGTATTGACCTATGTATACCAGATCAATTGCTAAAATGAAAAGAAATAAAGGCTACCAAATCAGTACAACGTGACTTGATATTTCTTCACCACCATGTTGGCCGTATATAATTGATTAGGCTGAATAAATGAAAATTACTTTCATTTGTCGCCCATATTGAGTACAAAGACCAAAATCACATTTGAAGGCATGATTTATTTCTGTATATATATGCAGGTCCAAAAAACAAATAATAACTATTTTTTGGTCACGTGTGGGATGCATTTGTATTTTTAGTAGTGTGCACAAATGGAACGGCTAAACATCATAGTTGTATGTGTAAAATATTTCCAGAGTCCCATAAATAACAATGCACCATTAAAGCTTCCAAGACAAGTTACCTCCCTGGTACCAAACTGTATTTTTTTTTTTTCTATGGGCCCAACATCAGATCTAGATCTAGGCCCAGCATTAGCTAAGCTATCGATAGAGTACACCCTGGCCCCGGCCTTTTCAAAATCTTGGGCTTTGGACCTGCTTTTCTAGAACATGGCATACCTAGGTCATTGAGATATCATCCCATTTGTTTCTCCTTTTTCTTCTAGGACTAGTAAAAATACAGCGTGTATTATTTTTTAAAATTATATGCATATTAATTTTAATATGTTATTTTTGTTTATGTAATATTTTAATTGAAAGAAGACATGTATTGTGAATTATGTTTTGTGTTTCTGCAATGCATAATAATTATTTTTCAATTATAATATTACTTAAGAAAGACATGTGTTGTGCATTATGTTTTCACGTTTTTATAATAAAAACTTTAAACTATAATGTTAGTTTTGTAATATAAAATATTTGTATACTTTTATATTTACTCATTTATTTAGCTTGTAGTATGGCACGCATGTTGCCTATATAGCGATTCATAAACCAACTATGCGGAGATGGAGTTAGTTTGAGACTCTTATTTCTATAGGGTTGGTATCTAAAAACAAAGAGAAAGAAAGTCCATAAAAAGTAAGTGAAAATGTGAGTCCAAATGTTGTTTGTGCGTAACTTAGAACTTATAACCTAAACCAAAAACTTATAACCTAAACCCATGAACAATTAGAAATTTAAATTGCACTGAAATTTTAGGATTTAACCCCACCCAGTAACAAAAGCCAGACCACAACCCGGCCTTCTTTATCCACAAGCGGCCCAAGCCCTAGCTCACACAACCCACAACGCTCTCTCACGTTGTTCACGCCGTGATTTGTTCTTCTGTATGTGATTTGATCTTCATTTTCCCCATCGCAACTTGGCCCGATTGATTTCCTCCCCTCTTGTTTTCTTCCTTTCTGCATTCCAGCATCCCAACTGATTTTTGTTCTTGATTTACCCATGGGCTTTTCCTGAACGAGAGCTTTGATATTTCCATCGGTCGTTTGGATTTGGTCTTTGCTACTTATTTTCTTGTTTTGGACGTTTTTTAGCCTTTGTCTGCATAAGGTCGTCTCGTGGTGCTTTCATTGTTCCTTGTTTTTGAGAAATTTTATTTAGATCCTTTAAGACGATGTGGTCTTATATATACTGTGATTTTACGCACCGTGTATGTGTATTTGCCTATGATTTGTGCCATGTACGTGGATGACATGGGCCTTAATGGACATAAAGATTTCTGAAATTAAAATCAAATTTCAAAAATTTTTAGACCAAGGGCTCCAGCGTAGCTGGACATTGGCCAGCCGAATCAGGTCTACAATCCAAACCGTGTCAGCTTCCTTGGTCAAAGGCCAATATTTCTTTATCTTTATAAAAAAAAGGCCAATATATTTGGCTTGGCAGGTGTGGGCAGCCATCCAAATATAGCCAAGGGTTAACATGCATATGGGGCTCCAAATAAAAAGAGTCTCTATATTAATAACTAATAAGATGTGTGTTGAAGACCATATGATGATTGCACATGGTGGTTTTCTCTTTGAACAGTGGCCATGCATGTGGTTAAGGTCAAGTGCAGAGGCAGCCATATATCTGGATATATCTGGACACACACGGTTCATTGATTGTTGACTCGATCTGGGAGGCTTGGTGATTCATATGTGCGTTGTGCGCAACGTTCAATGCTGGGCGGCATATGGGCAAGGCGTGGCCAATTAATAGTTGAACATGCATGATGGCCCCGGTTTGTATCCACATTAGAACGAGCTAATTGTTATTAACAGCTAGCAATAATACGTCCAACAATTAGCTAGCTAGGTGCATGGTTGGATAGTTTCAAACAATTAAGGTGGCTACAGAATGGGAACCGCCCATCGTATTTTTGTCAGTCAAAAGCCAGCGAATATCAGCATTTTACCAATGAAAATTGCTTCTTTAGTGAAATATATAGCAACTCGATGAAAATAAATCGCTGCCAAAAAAATTATTAACATCATTTCTGTCGGCCCAACGTGGATGGCGAAAATAGATAGCGTATGGCTAGTCACTATTTTTGTTATCTTAATTTGGCGAATGACAGTAATATACTTTTTAAGTTACAAAATAATACAATAGCCCTTGTTACCTTGTTGGCTCTATCTCATGTGGGGCAGCATGGTGGTGGTGTCGTCGTCGGAGCAAAAGAGTTGTTGCTCATATTGTATTGTGGTGGAATAAACAGGTACTGTACTTCCTCCGTTCAAAATTGTAAGGCATGCTAGGCTGTCATATGAATCGAATTACTCTCCGAAGTATATTGTAATTTTACCAGCTGCCGTGTGGGATCCATTGCGTGGCAGGTGAAAATTACTGTCTAAGCAATGAAAACGTAGTGTTCTTTATAGTGTTTAATGGGATGTTTGGATCCTACGAAAGCTTTCTAATGTGCAATTATCTGTCGATCAGCACTAGCGTGGTTTTTTTAGCAGTTTTTCTATAGTCAGCTCTAACCTCTGCTGGATCTGGCCATGAAACACGCAATCTATATGTTATCATGATGAGAGACCTAGGTTTCACATGGCACTGTTCACACGCATATCGACACATGTTACCGAGGATCATGCACGTTGTTGAGACTTGAGACCTATGATTGATTCTAGATACGCCATATACGCGTACGTGGCTGTTGTTTGGGTGGGTCTTGCCAGGCTGGCTGGTCATCAGGCTAGCGGCCTCATGACATATATCTTATTTTTTTATTTCAAACTCACTCTGTATACAGTATACCTACAATGTTTTGCACATCTTCTATGCATCCTGGTGACAATAGCCTCAGGAATTCTCACTCTCTGATCTGTCACTCACAACAGTACAGTAACCTGAAAAAGAAAGTTAAAGATCAGCTGATGCAGGGAATGAAGATGCTAAATGAAGGAAGGCACAACGTACACTACACCGGCCTAATGTGTACAGTATGTATGTGTGCATATTTATACAGTCAAACAAGTAGCCGTCCCAGAATCACCGGCCTGCCACTAATATAATGCATGGTAGCGCCATGGCCGGCGTCGATCAGCGCGCGACGCGAAGCGCTCTCTCTCTCTCTCTCTCTCTCTCTCTCTCTCTCTCTCTCTCTCTCTCTCTCTCTCTCTCTCATCAGTCATCATTCACTGCTCGGATACTCCCCAAATAATCCAGCAAAGTCAACTGGTGGCCGACCCGGCCGTGCGCCAGAATCGAGGCTGCAGCTGGCAGCAGAAGCTCTCTCTGCTGATCGATCCAACAACACGAATCCCTAGCTAGGTACTGTAGTACTGTACTCCATATATGAGCATGGGTGGCCGGGCATCCATCATGTGTCGCCGGCTCGCCGCCCGCCCGCCCGTTGGAGCACTGCGCTACAGTGATTCTTCATCACTTGCAGCTGCAGTTATACTAGCTTAGCTAGACGCGATACATGGCCATGGCCGCGGCGGCGGCGACGACGACGTCGACGACCATGGCCAGGGCGACCACACCTCCGAAAATGGTGCCGGTAGTCGCAGTGCTGCTAGCCCTGTCCCTGTGTATTATTAGCGCTGCCGGGCAGCTCGACGTGGGGTACTACAACAAGACGTGCCCGGCGGCGGAGCAGATTGTGCGCAACGAGACGACGACGGCCATCAGCAACTCGCCGGACCTCGCCGCCGCGCTGCTCAGGCTGCACTACCACGACTGCTTCGTCCAGGTACCTTATGATCTTGCTTGCTATAGCAGCGACAGACAGCAGAGACGATCGATGGATCTCTTGCATTGATTGCATGCATTCTATTTCTGATGATGATCGATCTGCATTAATTAATTAATTAATGGAATAATGCAGGGGTGCGACGCCTCCGTGCTGCTGGACTCCACCCCCACCAACACGGCGGAGAAGGACTCGATGCCCAACGGCAGCCTCCGCGGGTTCGACGTCGTGGCGCGGGTCAAGGACCAGCTCGAGAAGGCGTGCCCGGGCACCGTCTCCTGCGCCGACATCCTGGCGCTCATGGCGCGCGACGCCGTGTCCCTGGCGCAGGGCCCCTCCTGGCCCGTCGCGCTCGGCCGCCGCGACGGCCGCACCTCCAGCGCCGCCAGCTGCGGCGAGCTGCCCCCGCTGCACGGAGACATCAACCTCCTCGTCCAGGCATTCGCCGCCAAGGGCCTCGACGTCAAGGACCTCGCCGTGCTCTCCGGCGCCCACACGCTGGGCAAGGCGCACTGCACCTCCTACTCCGACCGCCTCTACGCCTCCGCGGGCTGCGCCACACCGGACCCGACGCTGGACGCACGGTACGCAGACAGGCTGCGGATGCGGTGCGCCGACGGCAACGTGAGCACGGCCGCCGCGCCGGCGCCGGCGCCGGCGTCGGAGCTGGACCCCGGGAGCTGCACCACCTTCGACACCAGCTACTACCGCCACGTGGCCAGGAGGCGGGGCCTGCTGCGCTCCGACGCCTCCCTGCTGGACCACCGCTTCACCAGGGCCTACGTCCTGCAGGCCGCCTCCGGCAGGTACGACGGACACTTCTTCCACGACTTCGCCGTCTCCATGGCCAAGATGGCAGCCATCGGCGTGCTCACCGGCGACCAGGGCGAGATCAGGAAAAAGTGCAACGTCGTCAACTAATGATGAGCTATCACTGCCTGCTGCACACATAATACTACTCCAGTATATCATCGATCACTTCTCAAGTTTCAATCCTCTTCGAATCTCTGTTAATTTTCTACTACTGTAATTTGTAGTGGCCGGCTAGTAGCGTAGCTGCCGTCGTCAGATCATCAGATTCAGATCTTCCTCTCTGCATGCATGCAGTGTGTGATATGAACTAGCACTTGTACTGAATTAGCTATATATAGCTAGGATATACATTTCATTTTTCCTGTTGCATTAATTCCTGTCTTAATTATATGGGTGGGCCGGGGCTACTGATCGTCACATATTGCCTGTTGATTCATTCCATGCCTCCGTAGGAGTAATTCGTAACCTGGATTCTTTTTCTTTATTCTTTCCATTTCTGTTTGATTGCGTTTCAAGTTAGACAGCTGCTGTACTACTGTTGCGTCGTCGTATGTAGCGCTTCAATTCTTAATGAAATCGTTCCTGACACGTTCACGAAAAACGGAGCTCCTAATGGCTTGTTTTTTACTCCGATCCAAGGTTGCACTCTTGTCGATGCAAAAGCATCTTGTGGATTGTGGATGGTACGTAGAGAGAGAGAGAGCGCGCGCGCGCGCTAGATTGCCAAAACCCGGTTGATCACATATTCTCAACATTTTTACTTTTTAAATATAATACTTGTATTTTGAAATATGTGTCGAAAAAGAAATGGATCTAGTGACATCAGCTTGGCGTCAACAATTCCCTAAGGCCTCGTTTGGCGATTCGTGGATTGTTCTAGGATTGAAGACACGTGGAAATAAGTCTTCTCTGTTTTCTACTATATATGTGAAAAACAATCCGCAAAACACGTGGATTGGGCTCAATCCACACCAACACACGCCCACCCAAACGAGGCCTAAGCAGATAGAGTGGCACGAACCTCCGCTCAATTCGTGCCAATGCTATGTCTGAGGCGAAGCCAGCGCTAGATCCACCGTGGTGCACAGTTTAAGAAATATATCTAAGTTTCTAGAAATACATGGTCAAAAAATGTTTGATTAGTGGAAAATATCATTTTACCATTGTGCCAAGGCACCAGGTAAAGTATACCTAGCGTTGCCCTGGCTATGTGGTTAATTAGATGCGACGGACGTCGTGGGGAGGGTCTCCTAGCCACACGTTGGGTGCTCACCATGGCTAGGGCCCAAAGTTCGCTGGAGTCTACGCTGGAGGCGCAATGGTGAGCTCGGATAAAAAAGGACCAATCCGGCTGCTCCGAGCGCCAAGAAGGTCGAGGAGGGATCTAGGGAGACATGTTGGAGCTCACTAGGGTTTGGTTGAGGTGTAAGAGCAACAATGGCTCCCTACAAGGATGACCTGTGGTAGAGTGGGGGATAAAACACAGAGGAGTTCAACGGCACCACTACAACGAAAAGGAATGGAAAAGTTACCGATGTGACGGAGATGCTCATTCATGACTAAGGTTTGCGTGATGGTCACCGATGCTCGGCAGCAAAAACAATGGCAGTGGAAGCTTGATGTGTTGGTGGCAAGTTGAGGGCAGGTAGACTTAGATGATTTGGGAGGGTTAGGAACCATGGGAAGGGCGTATCAGCCATAGTCATTAGTTCTAGGGTGAGCAAGCCCATATCGGAGCTCCCATGAGATACTGTTACTGACCGGAGCTCGCTGGCCTAGGAGAAGGTTGCAATGCAAGCACACAAGGCCGAGAAGAGAAAGACGGAGTGGTGCTCTAAGATGATGAGGGATGCTAGCATGCAGTGGGGGAATGAGACAATCAGAGGTGGAGGGATGCATGCAACGACAAAGGGGGTGGGGGGGAAGAGATTAGAGGAAGAAGAGAGTACTCAGGTGGTCTTCAATGCCACATCATACGAACCATACCATCTAAAGGTGTAAAAATAACAGATTTCGAGAGTTCAGTGAAAATATTAATGGTTTTGTGGTTCAAGGTGCAAAATGGTTATAGTTTAGGGTGGCCTAATGGACTTCTTTCGTTTCCACGATGTACAAGAGGCCTAAATGATGCAGACTCTTTAGGCCGCGATTTTAGCCCATCAATGGCCCAATATCGCAACCACAAAATTCCTATTTGATTTTGTTTAGATACAAATGAAGGAATAAGGGGGTGTTTGGTCTCACGTCACATCGTGTGTTTAGATGTTAATTAGAAGTATTAAATATGATATAATTAGAAAACTAATTACACAGCCGATAACTAAATGACGAGACGAATTTATTAAGCCTAATTAATCTATGATTAACGAATGGTTACTGTAGCATCACATTTGCTAATCATAGATTAATTAGACTTAATAAATTTGTCTCGTCGTTTAGTCCTCATCTGTGTAATTAGTTTTATAATAAACTATATTTAATACTTCTAACCAGCGTCCAAACATCCGATGTAATGGGGCTAAATTTTAGCCGGAGGGATCCAAACAACCCCTAAAACTATCATATCTCTTTGGTCAGCTGAAAATGGACACGGATGTCATCAGAGAACAACAAACATCTTGTACAATCCAAGACATGAATAAAAAGGCTTCATAGAGGAATCTTCTTGCTCAATCTCCACCGCCTGAACTTGATATTTTTCATCTCTAAACTTCTTTTCAAAAGGAGATGCATATGTCCCTTGAACGTGTAGCCAAGATATTAGAGTGCATATAATACAGCCATATAATACACCAAATTGAAAAAAGAAAAAGAAATAAAAATCTAGTGGACAATTTTTTATGGAGTGAATTGCACTGATCTTTTGGGTCTTTTAACCTTTTCAAATTCAAAGACATGGGCCGTGCTTGACACGTGGACGTCCATCATTGTAGATTCCAAACATTGGCATGACATTTATGATTGTACAAAGTCTCTCGCTCTCTCGATCGCTCGTGCAGCAATAACAAAAATTGAATCCATTGGATAGAATTGAGCATTTTCCCCAACGCAAAGGACTCTTGTACCAATTGAGAGGACAGAGGAATTGAAGGAAACGGAGATTGTGCGTTGGTGCTGATTGTATATATTCTCCTTGATTTATACTCCTATTTGTTCAGGTGCAGGTATAGTCAGATTTTTGACACGACGCCACAGTTGGCGATTCAACTTTGATCTCGGAATAAAATAGCCTCTGCTTGGATGATATATTATTGTTGACACAAGATTACTTTTTTTTGTGGTTGGCGGCGGGCGGGTGACGAAGATACTTGCATTAATTCATTCATTCATATTAGTGACGACTCGATCGATTCGATCTCTCACCCGCTCTCCTTGCCACTGTATGTATTGTTAAAGTACGTACGTACGGGCAATTTTGTAGTACGTATATACAGTATGCAGCAAATGGTCACTGATAGACGATGATCATGGTTTTAAATAGCGGATTTTGGGATTTAGCGGCGCATTTCTAAAATGTCCAAATAGCGGGCTATAGCCGGCTATAGCGGGCTAAATGGGGCTATAGCGCGTAGTTTTTTTTGCTAAAACAGTTATAGCGGGCTACAGCGAAGGCTATAGCCGGCTATTTAAATGCTTGATGATGATAGATGTCCAACAAGGTATTAATTGCTTTCTACTACCTTGTTGGTACGGTTCCTGCTACGTCGATAATTAACCTTATTATCCGGAGGCGTACAAATTTTCTATATGAATTTGAAGCAGTTGACATTCCTGAGAGCGATAGTGTGTAGTACAAATTAAACGCAGGACAGCAAGGTAGTAGTACGTACCACCGAAACGAAACGATGGAACGAATGAGCGAGTACTACACTTTCCTACTGCATGCTACAAATGGATGGATGGATTGCAGATGTCAACGACTCATCATCTGATCGAGGAGATATATAAATAGTACTGGCCGGCCGGCCGGCCTGTATATGCAACGGCGATTGCGTCCACATACATCATCAGATATAGAGATATGGCATCCGCATCGTCGGCATCGTCACCGGCGGTGTATCTGTGGCTGTGCCTGATGGTGATGCAGGCGGCGGAGGCCCACTTGCAGGTGGGCGCGTACAACACCACGTGCCCTCAGGCGGAGGACGTGGTGCTCCAGGAGATGACGGCCATCCTGGGCAAGTCGCCGGAGCTGGCCGGCCCCGTGCTCCGCCTCTTCTCCGTCGACTGCTTCGTGGGCGGCTGCGAGGGCTCCATCCTGCTCGACTCCACCGCCGGCAACGCCGCCGAGAAGGACGCGCTGCTGAACCGGGGCGTCCGCGGGTACGACGTGGTGGACGCCGTCAAGGCCAAGCTGGACGCCGCGTGCCCCGGCGTCGTCTCCTGCGCCGACACGCTCGCGCTCGCCGCCAGGGACGCCATCAGGCTGGTACTTACACTTGATTGGCTATGCCAGTTGCTGATGACGGTGCATGCAAGCATGGTCTGACTCTGTCCATCATCATGTCAGTCGAAAGGCCCGTTCATCCCCCTCCCGACCGGCCGGCGGGACGGCAACAGGTCGGTGGCCGCCGACGTGGCCCTCAGCTCGCCGGCCCCAGGCGCCAACATCACCGACATCATCGCCCTGTTTGCCACCAAGTTCAACCTCACGGCCAAGGACCTCGCCGTCCTCTCCGGTATGGTGGTATAGTAGTACTACTATATGCATGACTGCATGCAGCTACCATTATAATTTTCTGATGGCTCCAAAATGCATGGGATCATCAGGCGCGCACACGATCGGCAAGGCGCGGTGCTCCACGGTGTCGCCGCGCCTCTACAACTTCGGCGGCGGCGGCGCGTCGGACCCCTCGCTGGACGCCAACTACACGGCGACGCTGCGCGGGGAGTGCAGGCCCGGCGGCGACAACGCCACGCTCGTGGACCTCGACCCCGTCACGCCCACCGTCTTCGACGCCGGCTACTACGCGCTCGTCGCCGGCAACAGGGGCCTCCTGACCACCGACGCCGCGCTGCTCCTCGACCCCGCCACCAGCGCCTACGTCGCGCGCCAGGCCAACGCCACCAACGACGACGAGTTCTTCGCCGACTTCGCCGCCTCCTTCGTCGCCATGAGCAGGCTCGGCGCACTCACGCACCACAACGGCGACATCAGGACCGTCTGCTCCAAGGTCAACCCGCCGGGACCCGGAGCCAACGACGCCAACGCCGGCGCCAGCAGAATGATGAGCGACCGCCACCAGCAGCAGCCGCTTATTGGGCTTGGGTTATTGGCCGCCGCCATCATCACCCTGCAGGCTCTCTAGCAGCTCACCTGATCCTCCGATCCTGCTCCGATCTGAGCTTCTCAAGAAAATTGGTTTTCTTTAATTATTATTGCATATGATTTGGAGTGGTTATTTGATCCATGCATGCATGATTTCTGCATGGAATATGCTTTAATTGTTTGCAGAATACCTTTTATTTTACTTCTCGCTATGAATTTGGGTCGTGAATCCTGAATAAGTGGGTGATTTCACCGCGCGTTGCTGCGGGACTTAAATAATGATTTCAATAGGTTTTTTAAAAAAAAAGAATAGTATTGATTCAAATGTTCATTTGGTAGAGAAAATAGAACAATAGAATTACTGTGGGTCTGTCGCTACTCAGCCTCTAACAATAATTCTAATAAACCTATACAACTAAAATTACTAAAAAGACTTGTGGAGTGAATATTTTACTATGGCATGAGCAACACATCTCTAGTGATGATAACTTATTACCTTTGGATGCGCTTTCTTACTATACGTGAATCAAAGAGCTAGCTGGACAGAGAACTCCATTTACCTGTCATTATATCTCCCGTTGTCCTGCATAAGGGGATATTACATAATTATTTGGATAAGAAAGGCAAGTGTCTTCATATAATTCGAAGTCTTACATTTAGAAAGTGTAGCGACATTAATACAAGAACGGATGTGAGATGTAGGGAGTAACTTTAGCTTACTAAAGCATGATGGGTTCACATGTGTATATACGTGTGAGAGAAAAAAAATATAGTTGTACAGTAAACCGAAGAGGAAAACGACTTGAATAGGTATTTGACAATCCATATTAATAGGAAACTTAGGTTAATGGAAAATAAATAATATGTGGAAAGTATGATTCACCTTAATCAGCACGTTATGAGACTGTGGAAATTTTTAAAGCGACATGATTTCTAAATTAGTGGGCTCAAAGATGATGTGGACTTTGAAAGTAGAAATATATTAATGTATATTGTATGACAACATTTTTTAATACATTATACTTGATAACTTATTCATCTTATTTTAAAAATATTGATTTTCAAATGATTAATCATCCGGTATAACAACATTTTTTAAACACATTATTTTTTAATGTGCTATTTTTAAACACACTATACTTGATAACTTATTTATTAGAGATTGGTTTTTAAATAATTAATTATCTGTGACACATTATTTTTGAATGTATTTTTTTAAACACATTATACTTGATAACTTATTCATCTTAGTTGAGAGAAATTGACTTTTAAATTATTGATCATGTGTGCCACATTACTTTTGAATGTACTATTTTTAAAAAACATTATACTTGATAACTTGTTCATCTGTGTATTTATGTTATGAGAATTTTATGCGAAGTAATCGAAATGACAAATAGTTGCATGCATGGATTTTATTAGCCATAAAAGATCGGCAAAAGACATTAATAGATTGTTCTAGTAGATGATGATATGGCTTCTTAGTGGATAATGATATGGATAGCTTACATGTTGAAATATGATCTTAGTGGTCTACATCTGTATCTCTACCCCTTTGAAAACATGCAAGGTTCCAACTGACTCTGTTTCCGTCGCCTCGCGCGGTCCGTGAGTGCGTAGTGGTGTGATTTAAGTACATGGACAGATACTACAGCCGTACCTAGACGAGAGGCGTTAAAAAAAAAACACACCACAGCCCCTGTCCCATCGCCCCCGCCGACCTCGCTCCGCTCTGCTGCCGCCACCTCCGGAGTGGTTCCAACCCGTACTGTTTCCACCCCACCCACCAGCCCCGCCTCCTCGTCACTCCGCCGCCTCCTCCCTGGACCCGCCGCCTCCTTTGCCACGCCTCGGCTGGATCCGCCGCCTCCCCATACGCGCTGTCCCGCTGGCAACAAGGAGAGGAGGCCGCGGCGGTGTGCAGGGATGTGCAGTGGCGAGCCCGAGTGGCACGACGAGGCAGCCGACACGCAGAGGAGGCTGGCGCGCGGAAGAGAGAGGCAGCAGGCAGAGGTGGCGAATCCGTCGCGGCGGGCGACAGAGAGGTGGAGAGGAGAGGGGTATCGTCCGTCGCGACTGGCCGGTGGAGGGATCTGTCATCTCCTGGACGCCCAGATCCACCGCCACTGCCTCCTCCTCGACGCCAAAATCCGCCGGCACCGACACCACTGCCTGCCTCCTCCTCGATGCCAATGCCTCCGCCATTGAGAATGCTCCCGGATGCGCTCCTCCTCCTCCGCAGGGGAGGTGCCGTCGCAGCCACGCCGCTGCCGTACGCACCCTCGGCCCTCCTCTTCCTCTGGCACTACGTCCACACGGCCGTGGCGCAGGGCCTGGAGGAACCTTGACATTGACCCGGCCATGGCGTGCACTGAGCTCGTCAACCGTGCTCAGGGAGCTTGCCGACTCATTCGCCAAGCTGCACCTGGAAGCCCGAAATCTCACCGCCTCTCCTTTGACTGTACCTCCATGGCCAGTGCCCCCTCAATCCCGCATCTCCAAGACGACGAGGTGGAGGTGCGCCGTTTCATGGCTTAGATTTGCCTACTAGGAGTAATTCCAGGTCATTTTTTTACTGCAGCATGTATCGATGAGAAGAGGGAAGGTCGTGGAGTGAGAGATTTTGGAGGTGGAGTTAGCATGCTGATTTAGAGGGAGCTACTGGTTGATACTGCAACTTGGTGGAGAAAATATTTGCCGGACTGCTGGTTATTTTAGCTGTTGCTTGCTAATATAATTATGTTCTGTAGGGGTAGATTTTGTATGAATCGATCCATCTCCCATCCTCAAATCGAAGTCTGACAACCCTGCACAGTTGAGAAAATAATCGGTTGGCTCAAACCAACTAATGATCTTTTCTATGAATATTGAGGGGGAATGTTCACTGGTGGAATAAAAAGTATCCCGCTATCTATTCCATTGCTAGCCACCACAACAACATCCTAGGTTTGTTCTGTCATGTCCTGGATAATCAAACCAGTTTATTGTGTGTGTATGTGTGTGGAGTGGGGTGTGGAGGGGGGTAATACAAGTCTTTTTTATGGCATACGAAAAGGAATGGACATTATTTGTTCCCACATGGTCAAAGAAAATTGCTATTTCAGATATTTTTACATGACACTATATGTATCACTTTGAAATTTTGTTATCTTCCGTTGCATCGCATGGGCCAATTACTAGGAGATATATATAAATATACATGATAAACGATGGAACACCCGGCCCACCGGGATGCCTTGCTCGTCAGTCGTCTCGGGAGCAACTCTGGGAAATGGGCTTTTGCCTTCTATCCCACTATCTGCCTTGTGGGCCGAGGCCCATATCCTCTTTACGCCTAGCTGAGCGCCATGTTCTTTTGACAGATTGTTTGCACCAGTTCTTTCAACAAGACACATGCCAGACTAAAAACACATACTACGCGTTAACGTATATATACATTTCTAAATTAACCGGTGACGATTGAGTATATAAACGCATATATGTACATTTATTAAAATACTTTTTTATTAAGGTGGAACATTTCTTGTGAGACCTATAACTAGCGTTCCAAATAGTATAATCTCGTATAACTAAATAATTGTACACATTACAAAAATTATATGAACCAATGCCCAATTTTGTCCATCCATGTACCCAATGAATTTACTTGGTCAAGTGGCAGTTTAAATTCGTCGACCATGCGGATCAATGAATTTGGCTGGCCAAGTTGCTAAATACCCTGCCATGTGATCGCGTAAATTCCCACAAATTTTCTAGGTTCGGCCAAGTTATTTCGTCATCCTCTACTTTTGTCGGCAAGCCGATGCTTTTTTTTTTGGCATTTTTCTATTTATTGTTTTAACCATTTTCCTATACACACGCAAGCACACATATAGCATATCTAGATTTATATGCACACCTAGAAAAAAATACGAGCTCAAATAAAGATGTGCACATCTGAACAAATCGTACCAAGTTGTAAAATAAATATTTGTACACCTAGAACAAATCATATGAACTCTCTAAAATTCATACTTCTAGAACAAATCATGTTGAACTTATGAAACAAAAATTGTAACTTGGAACAAATATGCTATAGACATAGACTGATTATTATAAGCCACAAAAATAAATTTTAAAATACAAAGAAAAGGATTATAGAATGTAAGTGAATAAATGAGGAAATCAAATAAAAATAAAAACGATGAACACAACTGATGAGGATATTTAGATGGTATATTGCAATTGTTAAGGGTAAAGTCTAGCATCAACTTAGATCTCACAGATATTTCAACTAGAGTAAATTACACTAGCGGACTTTAAACTATTATGTTGTTGCATCTAGATTCTAAAACTATAAAAGTTGCATATTTAGGTCCCAAACTCATCAAACAAGCAGTGAGGAGCCGACGCAGCGAGTTGACGTGGAACCCAATAGGTGAGTCCCTAAACTATTCGAGGAAAAGAAGAAGAATAACAAAAGAGTGGCCCAACTGGGCCGGCCAGGTTTGGCCGCCGAATAATAGAGCCCTAGTTTTGGCAGTTTCACATGGCTGCTGAAAATAGGCCATTTTTCGGCAGCCAGGTGAAACCACCGAAAATAGCCTTATTTTCAGCGTATGATATCCGGCGGACAAGAACCGTCGAAAATAGTTATTTTCGGCAGCAAATGGCTTATTTTTGGCGGTTTCCGGCCGCTGAAAGTTAGGACGATTCCTGCAGTGGTCCAAAGCCATTTGAGCTGTCTAATGATTTGAGCATTTTGTGGGGCCTTTAGAAAGATTTCAAATTTGATCACCGTTGACATTTTGAGACGATTCAAGGACTTGGGAAATGAGGAGGTTTGATAACAAACTAATAAGCAACTGTCGTGGGTGATTTGTTTGGATTTTTAAAATGAAATGTTAATAACTATAGCACAAATTGATATAGGGTTATAGGGTTATGCTTATAAAGAAGAATCCATATCTTTAGTGATTAATTAATAAATGCTAGAAAAACCGGGATGTTACACAGTTGCTCCCGGTGAAGCCTGAAGGTTACAACTAGTTAGTGCAATCTATACATTTCTTTTGGCAGACAGGCGGGCAAGAAGTCAAATACACTATACTATTACTAATAGATTTGCAGCCGAACGAGATGTCGCCTCTGCTTCAAAGTCCTCGGCAAGCAGTTCTTGTTTCCTCTAGTCCAAATCTAGCAGAAGCACATATTTGAAACATTAGAAGTAAGATGGAGTACTACATAAAAGAAGTCAATTGAGCTAGTCAGACAGCAGCTAGCTAGCGGCATGTATTTGCCAGCAGGCTGGAGCTTGCCTATATATCCTTTTTGAACTGATGAAGAGCACCTTGCTTCTGCAGTTTTTTTTTTTTCATTTTTGTATCATTTGGAGAATATATACAATCATGGAACGCGCAATTGTAACCTTTGTCCGGTGGGATGGAAGAAGCAGATACAACACGGAAACAATCATCCAGAATATACAACAACGCGAAATCATCAGCGTTAGTCTTGTATTATTGTATATACTGCTGATAGAAGTTTTCGTCGTTAATTCAATCATGATATAATACTGTGGCAACAAATCCCCCTAATAAGTCGTTAGATTCATCCCCTCCAGCTACGGATATGCTCTGTCGCCGTTTAATTTGTTTGTTGGCCACATGGTCGGAATGATCGATGGAGTTGAAGGAGAGTAGTAGTAGTGGGATGCAACGCATTGGGTGCACGTCGTCGATGCATGCATGGTGGCGATCGATCATGCCGACCATGAACTCCTCGATCATCATCCAGCAAGCAACCACCCCCTATAGCTAGCTGCTGAGGTCAACGGATCGGACGAACAGAACATTCTCTGATGATCATATCATATCTGCTTCATTCCCTGTTCCATATATCTCTTCTCGTTTGCCATTTCTTAATTAAATTATTTCACGATCCTAGCTAGCTAGCATCATCTATCGTCGTTGTTGTTATCAGTAATGTTTGATGCGTGGCCTATAAATACAATCTGTCCCTGGTTGCACCTCGATCGCCATCATATATCGTCGTCGATTCCTAGCTATTCATTCCTCTCTCTTCTATCAATCTAGCAGAGAGCTTGCATTAATTCCTTTACTCTACGAATACCCCGCCATGGCGGCCTCCCTGCTGCAGTCGTCGTCCTTGTCCTTGCTGCTGGTGGTCCTCGTGGCGGCGGCGTCGACCGCGCGCGCGCAGCTGCAGTACGGGTTCTACAACACGACGTGCCCGGGCGTGGAGGACCTGGTGCGCACGGAGCTGCTGGCCAAGTTCGCCGCCGACGTGACGCTGCCGGCGGGGCTCCTCCGGCTGCACTTCCACGACTGCTTCGGCGCCGGGTGCGACGCCACGCTGCTGCTCAAGTCGCACAACGGCACGGCGCAGCGCGACGCGGACCCCAACTCCACGGTGCGCGGGTACGAGGCCATCGAGGCCGTCAAGGCCACGGTGGAGGCGGCGTGCCCGCTGGTCGTCTCCTGCGCCGACATCATGGCCATGGCCGCGCGCGACGCCGTCAACTTCACCCAGGGCCCCGCGTACCAGGTGGAGACCGGCCGCCGCGACGGCAACGTCTCCCGCAAGGAGGACGCGCTGCGCTTCCTGCCGCCCGCCGACGGCAACGTCACCGTGCTCACCCACTACTTCGCCGTCCAGAACCTCACCATGAAGGACATGGTCGTGCTCTCCGCCGCCCACACCCTCGGCGTCGCGCACTGCCCCTCCTTCTCCGCCCGCCTCTACAACTACACCGGCGCCGGCGACCAGGACCCGTCGCTGGACGCCGACTACGCCAAGAACCTCACGGCGGTGTGCGGCGGGCCGTCCAACGTGGCCAGCGTGCAGCCGCTGGACGCCGTGTCGCCCACCACCTTCGACCTGGGATACTACCAGTCCGTGGCCACCCACAGGGCGCTGCTCGGCTCCGACGCCGCGCTGCTCAACGACAGCCTCACCGCCGCCTACGTGCAGTTCATGACCAACGCATCCTCCGTCGACACCTTCTTCGCCGACTTCGCCGTCTCCATGATCAACATGGGCAGGATCGGCGTGCGCACCGGCACCGACGGCGAGATCAGGGCCACATGCCAGGTCTACGTCGACTGATCCATCATCCATATCGTCATCCCTGCATCTGCATTGCTCGTCGTTCCTGAGAGCTGAGATAGAGTTTTCCTCAGATGATCTCTTTTGTTGCTTCTTCGATCAAACTTGTTCACATTATGATCATTATTCTATTTTGATGAGACGTACGCCGCGTTGTATTGGTTCTTGGATGCTATACATTATTGGTTTAATTGCTGCAAAATCAAAGAAAACAGTCGCATTGGGTGGTGACAGATTTACTGTATGATAGATGAATTCTACTGCGCACCCAGCTTAGCTACGATATGATGACCGTACATATGAGATTACCGCATCAATAGTTCAATACAAATTCACACTTTTTTTTTTTTCATTTTCCTTGGATGTACGGTGGCAGCCCAGACCCATCTCTGGACCGGGAGCCTTCGTTAACCTTGTCAAATAGAATGGGCCCAAACAGACAAACGGTCCTCTCAACAAGCGTGATAAAAATGTCTCTTTTTCCTCCTTGAACTATCGCCTAGGTTCGTCTTTCCTTTATCAGAAAAACAACAAAACAGAACACATTAGGCCTCCAACTAACCAAAACCGGTTGCGAAACTTTTGACCTAAGTCCTACATGCTGCTCCGATGTGTGGCACAAGCCCACATATCATTTTGGTTCTCTCTACGAGGGATATGTTGCTTTGTATTCAAACGTGCAATTTGACTTTGTCTTGGCATTGTTTTAAGGATTTCTTTGTATCTTCAAGGAAATCAAGCCAACTTAATGATCGGTAAGGATATATAAATAAGCATATTCATCAACCCTACCCATTTTGGTCACCAACGGTTTTGATCAACACCAAGGTGCCTAGGTGATGTTTTCAATCTAAAAAATTCCTAGCCCATTTCTTCGAAGTTTTATCGGTAGGGTTTGCATGTTTGCATTCCTATGATATATTGGGCGTGCATGTGAATGTCTGTAGTGAGGTGTCTTAGAATATATTGTTACTTAATGTTAAATATGCAAAGCTATCGTCCGTGAATCACCTACAATTAATGAAAATCTAAACACCGCATAGGTTTCTCCATTCACTTTCCTACTTCGATTCCTATAAAACTTCGAAGAAATGGGCTCACCAGAGTCAGGCTGCCCTAGAGAGAAAGCAACCAGTGTTAGGCCAACCCAATGGAGGTGGTCGCACATGACATGGTTGAAAGACGGCAATGCCTGCCAATTGCCAACTGTGGAGAAGACCGATTAGGCGGAGGAAGTGGGATGAAAGTAGATGTTATGGCAAGCTAGGGTCTCACCGGAGCTCTGTGACAAACCACCAATGGAAGGATGGGGGCTCGTGGGGTGTTGATGGGGCCTATAGGAGAAGATTGTGCCACAAATGTCTCGTGGATTGGGTAAATGGTAAGATCTTCATCTAAGGCGCAAAGGAATTGGATCCTCTCGACACACCAAAAACGCTCTGGTGTCACCGTGCCAGCTAGGGAAACTATAAATTGAAGACAAAGCACATGCCGCCCCGAGTAAGTAGTAACCACTCCCACATGCAAGTAAACAATAAACCCATATTCATGGGTAGGGGCAATCAACGCGCATATATTCGAGCAGGCTGCATCTAGAGCACATTTTTTATCATTTGTGTCGACCAGCTACCTAGCCTTGCCATTTGTCAACACCTCTGATCGATCAAGAATCTTCCTGACCCACTAAAACCAAGTCTTAACGTTTGTTGGTCGGATTGACGACGGTACAAGGAAACCATTGCCAAATGAAGCACCACTCACACTCTACTATATATGCATCATCTTACACAACAATATAATACAAATAATGCAAGCCTTCATCATCTACAGTGCCGCTAATTTGCGCCATTGATTTATGGTTGGTTGGTGACAAAATAAAGGTTGATGTTATCCAGATATAAATATGATTTTAGCCAAAAGTTGAAATGCAGACATGCGCATGTATTGTGTTCTAGAATATGCGTGTATGCAGCCGATGACCTGCCAAACAGTTGAACGTGGCAGGCAATACCCAATGCAGATATATATATAGCTAGGCATGCGATGCATTGCTTAATTGACGGAGCGATGAGTTATTATATTTTAGTTTCCCGCGGGATGGATGATGCTTCCCTGCAGGCACCTAAACGACGGCAATCTAAAGCAACATCCTCCCAAAAGTGTTGCTACAATGTGGAAGCCACACAGGCAGCTAGTTGCCCAACAACATTTGGGTCCTCCAAGTCCGTAAATTAAACTAACATTGAGCTAGCTAGAGACCTGTAAACAAAATATTTATGGCCCGCCAACCGACGATCGAGATTAGGATATGCATAAAATATATAGATGTGCATGTAAAAGTACTAGCCGATGTGTATGCATCAGGCCACATTCATTGTTAAGAACTAACTAGCTGTTGGGTTTAGTTAGCTAGCTAGTTCACATGATTATGCATACGCACATGGGCCATCCATTTCATTATTTCGATGGGTCTGTTAGCAATCATCAGAATAATAATTGGTCAAGGTTGGTGCTGATGTTTATTGCCAATGTGTTTTGCAAGTCGTGTATACCACCTGGCGGCCCCGTCCTTGACATTTTTTTTGAAAAAAAATTGTGACCAACCGAGGAGGAACTAGGCGGTTTTTCAATAAGAAGAAATAGGCACCTAAATTCGAGTAAGAGAGGACTCAAACTTGGATGGTTAGTTGTATGGTCACTCCTTCCACCTAACCAGTTAAGCTAGGCTCACTTCCTTCCTTGACATTTTGGTTTGGTTTTGTTGAAAACGCAATGCAAAGCACTTAGATTGGCACCAAGGTGAGGTAAAAATTACATGCTTGAGCACCGAAAGCAAATTGGCACTTAATTAACACCAGCATGCAGGGTTTGTGAAGGAAGAAAAGGGCGTTGCCATTTTAGTTGCAATAAATAATACTAGTTGTATTGTCAGAGATGACACCACATCTATCGGCAATGTACGTAGTGCATACAGGGTATATAGTACGTATAGTTGCTTGGCTTGGCTTTCTGCAACAACTGCAAGTCTGCAAAAAGGTCAAAAGAATTGCCGCGTAGGAGTACTCCTTTATTTGTCGAGTCCGGGGCTCCGGGCGGCCAGGCCACCAACCCCCGCGTCAACTCATCAACTGCATGGCATGGATGATCTGTCTGTCTGTCATCCCTGTCTTAGCTTGCAGGCGCCGCGCCATCGTAAGCTCTGACGACGCGCACTTTCCATGCATATTGGCTGCCCCCATCGATCTATATATATGTATGATGATTGATGTACAGAATTCATTCAGGCAGCCAACAGCTAGCGCATCGCTTCTACTACTGCATTGCTCAATAACCAACGTAGCCAGCCAAGGAAGCTACTAACTGCAACGTACTAAGGAGAGGAGATCAGATCAGATCAGATCAGATCAGAGATGGCCATGGCCAAAGCCATCGTCGTCCTCGCCGTCGCCGCTCTGGCGATGCATCAGCTCGCCGCCGCCGCGACGGACCACCCGGTGGGAGGCAACGGCGCGTGGGACGCCAGCGGCACCAGCTACAACGCCTGGTCCGCCAAGCAGAAGTTCGTGCAGGGCGACACACTCTGTAAGCTACATCTATCCCGGCCTGTTCCATCCCAATGGCAATACATGCATAAGACCATGCCTGACCCGTCCTCCGTGCAGCGTTCCAGTACGGGTCGTCGCACGACGTCACGGAGGTCACCAAGGCCGGCTACGACGCCTGCTCCGGCGCCAGCCCTGTCAAGTCCTACACCGGCGGCGCCACCACCGTCAAGCTCACCACCCCAGGCAAGCACTACTTCATCTGCAGCGTGCCCGGCCACTGCGCCGCCGGCATGAAGGTCGAGGTCACCGTCGCCGCCGCCGCCACCACCGCGCCCGCGCCTGCCAAGAGCAAGCCCCGCCACCAGCAGAGGAGCGTCGCCCCGACCCCCGCCCCCGTGCCCGCTCCCGAAGCGGCGCCGTCCACCGACGAGCTGCCCAACGTCTCCACGCCCATCGCCGCGCCGGCGCCCAAGTCGTCCGACGCCGCCGCTACCATGCTCGGAGCCAAGGCTGTCGTGGGGCTCGCCGTGGCCGTCGCCATGGCCCTGCAGCTGGCCATGTGAGCTCAGCTAGGCGTCGTCGGTAGATCGTGCCAACCGTCATTTATTAATTTTTGCAGATATTACGTACTTATATTATTTTGGCAGCGACCCAACCGACGGCTGTTGATGACACGTTTAATTATTATTTTACACTTGGCTCCCTCCCCTTTGTCTTAATTTTTGCTACTATGTATTATTCGATTCGATTCCATTATTATTCAAGACATGATTAGTGTACGCATGTATGTATCTCTGGTGTGTGTCACTGCTGTTGATGGAATAAATAAATTTACCCTGATTATTCTCCCAAAACAATACGTGGTTATCGCGACCTGTGTGTTCACACCACTCAGAATGCGCAAAAATTAAGACAAAGCTTGTATACACTACTAATTGAGAAATGCATTCCAGATGATGCACACAAATACTAGTGAGAGAGGGAAATTGCTGGTTTCAAACCCACGACACGCCTAGCGTCACCACTTTTAAGTTTTTAACATCTTTTAAATATTACTAATATTTTAAAAATTAATATGGAATGTAAAGTTTGTAAAGGTTAAACCCTTCTGGTCATCATAATACGATTTTTTTTTCTTTTTCGAAAAAAGGCCTGTTCTTATGCTTAAATCCATTATGGTAAATACAGGCTCTAGAGATCCTGTACAAGATTTTGTAACTGAAACTTGGCAGCCTGGCATGAAAGGACAGTAGTGTGTCGGTGCATGTGGCCTGTGTGATAGGGCTGCCATGTTGGCGCCTCCTGCCTTGCCAAAATCGTAGGAAGACAAGGTGGAATTCTAGGGCCCAAGCGCTAGAGGGATTGAGGGAAAGAAGAGGAAAGGCCCTAGGTGTGCATCCACTCTCGTTGATGCGGCAAAACTTGTTGTGCCACATGACATGCATCAGTGTGACGCGTGGTAATGGGTCCTCAATTTATTTCTATATAAACATTTTAAAGACCTGGTTCAAAAAAGTTTGATCATATTTCTATTCATTTTATAGATAAAAAAAACTTGATCATATTCGTATTCATATTTTAAAGACCAGGCTCAAAAAGAACTCGATCATATTCGTTTTTTACTTAAAAAAACACCACGGACTCATTTAGATTATTAAGAAACATTTGGATCGCAACCCATTACGACCTGCCATGTTAAGCTGCACATAAAAAATTACATTATGCAAAAGAGTTTTTGTTACTATAGTTTTTTGTAGTTAAAATACTTATTCCAAAAAAAAAAATCAAAAACCGTTTGCACGTCATGCACATGGGCGCCGAGAGCCAGATTAGTTAAGTGCTGGAAGGCTTTTGTTTAATTATGGGAAAGTAATAGTGGGATGCTTGGCTGCAGGTGGCCAGGACGGACGGAAGGAAGGTGGCAGCAGATCATGTATCTGGTGTGGGTGACTAGTGTTGAGTCAAACACACAGCACAGCTAGTAGCCGGTAGCGCCGCATGCACGCGGTGGCCGGTCAAAACAGTTGCCGCGTCCGTCCGGCGGCGGCGAGGCAGGCCACCACCAACCCCCAGCGTTCCACTACGACGCCTGCTCCAGCGCCACCACCGTCAAGCTCACCGCCCCGGGCAAGCGCTAATACTTCATCTGCAGCGTGACCGGCATGAAGCTCGAGGTGGTCACCGTCGCCGCAGCGGCCACGGTAGTCAGGGGCCCTTTGGCAGCGCTCCGCTGCGTGATTCAGCGGAGTGAATCCGGAGACAGCAGCCAAACACCCAAAAACGCAGTCCGCTCCGCTCCTTCCCCCGAGCGAATCGCTCCACCGTTTCTTCATCCGCGAGGGAGCGGAAAAAACCCGCTCTCCCGGATCCTCCATCCGCTCCCGCCGTCGTCGGTCTTTCTCCCGTCGTCGCCCCCACCGCGCTGGTGCGCCTCCGAGCTCCTCCGCGACGGTCCGCCTCCGACCTACCTCGCCGCCACAGTCCATAGGCAGGGAGGAGAAGCGGCGGGGCCACGCACGCCGGCTGGGAAGAGGAGCGGGGGCCGCGCGCGCCGGCTGGGAAGAGGAGAGGGGCCGCGCGCGCCGGTGGGGAGGAGGTGAGGCAGGGCCGCACGCGCGCCGGCGGGGAGGAGGAGAGGCGGGGCCGGCGCGTCGGCTGAGAGGAGAGGCGGGGCCGGCGCTTTGGCTGAGAGGAGAGGCGGGGGCCGGCGCTTCGGCGGAGAGGAGGAGAGGCGGGGCCGGCGCGTCGGCGGGGAAGAGGAGAGGCAGGGCCGGCGCTTCGGCGGAGAGGAGGAGAGGCGGGGCCGGCGCGTCGGCGGGGAAGAGGAGAGGCGGGGCCGGCGCTTTGGCTGAGAGGAGAGGCGGGGCCGGCGCTTCGGCGGAGAGGAGGAGAGGCGGGGCCGGCGCGTCGGCGGGGAAGAGGAGAGGCGGGGCCGGCGCTTCGGCGGAGAGGAGGAGAGGCGGGGGCCGGCGCGTCGGCGGGGAAGAGGAGAGGCGGGGGCCGGCGCTTTGGCTGAGAGGAGAGGCGGGGCCGGCGCTTCGGCGGAGAGGAGGAGAGGCGGGGGCCGGCGCGTCGGCGGGGAAGAGGAGAGGCGGGGCCGGCGCTTCGGCGAAGAGGAGGAGAGGCGGGGCCGGCGCGTCGGCGGGGAAGAGGAGAGGCGGGGCCGGCGCTTCGGCGGAGAGGAGGAGAGGCGGGGGCCGGCGCGTCGGCGGGGAAGAGGAGAGGCGGGGCCGGCGCTTCGGCGGAGAGGAGGAGAGGCGGGGCCGGCGCGTCGGCGGGGAAGAGGAGAGGCGGGGCCGGCGCTTCGGCGGAGAGGAGGAGAGGCGGGGCCGGCGCGTCGCGGGGCCGGCGCGTCGGCGGGGAAGAGGAGAGGCGGGGCCGGCGCTTCGGCGGAGAGGAGGAGAGGCGGGGCCGGCGCGTCGGTGGGGAAGAGGAGAGGCGGGGCCGGCGCGTCGGTGGGGAAGAGGAGAGGCGGGGCCGGTGCGTCGGCGGGGAGAAGAGACAGAGCCCGGCGCGCGCGTGAAGAGGAGTGGACGGCCGACGACCGCGTGGCTTGAGGAATCACTTTCACGTATACAGCCAAACGCAATTCATCGAACTGATTCGCTCCTACCAAGAATCACTCGGAATCACTCCATCGGTGAATCAGCTCCCGCAGCTAAAGAATCAGAGAGCAGAGCTCTACCAAACGGACCACCGCTCCGGCTCCGGCTCCCGCGCCCGCCAAGAGCACCGTCGCCCCCACCAAGGCACCGGAGCCTTCTTCCGGGGCGCCGTCCACCGACACGACGAGATGCCCACCGTCTCCACTCCGACGGCGGCGCCGACCCCAAGATCGTCTGACGGCTGACGCGACCGTGCTCGGCGGCCTTGGCCCTTCTTCTTGATTTGATTTGCCCCTGTCCAACGAATAATAAAGCTATATATACACACTAGGGAGGATGGCGCGCTCCGCCGCGCCCGTTTCAGGTTTCATATATGACTCACATGGGAATGGTAGACTCTGTCCGACCAGGGTGTGGCATCATGATATCACACAGCAATTTTGATACAATGTGCTTGTATGGAAACAAACGAACATCATTAAGCGTAAACTAACCATTCAGCATGGTATTGACGTAAGCTACGTGGTAATAACATTTAATAATAAGCGTCATCATAACAGATGGTTTCATAACAAATGTGTTTCTTGCGTGTTGTGTACACATAAAAACTTCTTTGAGCGCATATAAGTAGATGGTCGTGGCTCCAATTGTATACCAACACAGTCTGTGTTAGGAATGGACAAAAGCAGAGGCTCGTAAATGCCGCCAAGTTTTGTGCTGTTGGGCGATTCATGCAGCCCGGTTCCCTACAGCAAATAGAGGCCAGCACATATGTAAGCAGATGCAAAGATTAATATGATCATGCATGAGATGAGCATTGTATTGGTAACAGTGCATATATAGTCAGTTTTTCTCTCTGGAAGCAGTAAGCTTAAGCCTTCGTCTGGCGCAATGCTTATCACCCGGATGCTGCTGACTGCATATGAAGAGCTATAAGAAGTTACAGCTTATGAAGTGGAATGTACTAAGATTGTCAAAAAAAAAAAAGTTAAGCTCGTTATCTTTGATATCAAAATTGTCCGAGGGCATGGCGCATGGTGCATTTACAATTCTGATTTTGAGAAGGGTCATGAATTACATATAAATCTGTAAGGAGAATACGTGTATTATTACTAACTCTTGTATGAAGTCCGTGATTATTACTTGGACCTAGTAGGTTTATGCCGCGAAGGTGGTATAGCAGATAGTGTCTCATGCTATAAATATAGGATACGGAGAAAATTTTCTTTGGCACCAAACTGTTAAGAGAGCATAAATAATGAAGTCATAGATGTACATTTATTTCCTGGGCCTTAAAGAATTGGAGGTGCATACCTTGAACAGGATGCAACAGCAACTATTGCTTTAGGTAATCTTTGGTGTTCCTGACATGATGAATAGTGAAAAGTTAGGATACATACATACAATATTTATGTTAGGCCTTCAAGCAAATATGAGGTCGATCGTAGTGCTAAGAAATGGCAAAGAACTCTCCTGCAATGCAATAGCTCCAGGAAGCTCAGAGATTTGTGTACCATGGGCAGAGCTATAGGTCCTTGTCGTGATAGATTTTCTTTACATTAGAGTTCAAGGTAAAATGAGACAATTATCCTATTACAATTAAACTGATGAATGAGGCATCAATAAGAAAATGAAGCATATACCTTTAAATATGTGTCATGCCACAACAACAAAAGAGAGACACCACCATCATGTACCGGGCATCTCTATGAATCTGTTGGCATCAAAGCATCATCATGTTCGTTTCATGGATCAACTACTGTTTTGCTGGATCTCGCTGAGCATAAAATAGTTTTTGGCAGAATATATAAACCATGGCGACTAATACAAATAAAATGGATGAAATGTTGGCATCACTACATACCTCACATCAACTAAATAAACATTGCACATTGGTCCAGCGCCTATTCTAGTATTCTAAATTTTAGTGCATACTCCAATGGTATCTGCATTGAAAAGAGGTAGGGATTGAAAATTCAACCAAAAACGCAAATTGAAGTGCAGTAGGATGAAAAATCCATATATGACAGTGAGAAAAAATATCATTGTTTAGAGGCTCAACATATCTGAGGTGTATTCAGTAATGCCAAGCCTTGTATTCGACACACTCCTGGCAAGCATTGTGCTTCACTGTCAGGTGGTGAGATTTGGAGTTGGTTTTGAGAGAGTAGGATGTGCTACACCTACAACCACAGGTCAGAACCTTATTTTTAAGTAAGAACATAGAATATGGGTGCAAAATTGCAGATACGAATGGCACATGTATGTAACACTGACATGTTATGCAAGGCAGAACAAATCCGCAAAATGGAAGCAATCAAATATGCAGACCAGTAATTGACATAGGAAGCATGACTTCCTTTTCATTGTCATTGCACACGTGAAGTTGCTTGCTCCACGCCAAGAGACAACAGCAGAGAAAGGCAGCAGGTAGAAAATTGCATAACGGAATAATCAGTCACTGATAAGTGATAAAAGAGATAGGTAATACTAAACTATTAAATAAATAAAAGGAAGCATGGTATTTACCTTTTGGCTCTCGTTCGGATCCTCTGTCAATGGCTAAAAAAAGGCCCTGCTGGTCTTGGTTTTGTTAGAGGTTATAGTATTTCAATAATGAGGTAATTTTCACTGGAAGAAAGAGATATTATGATAAGGGTCAGAATATTGTGGAAGTAATTGCAGGCTAATTTTATCTCTGTTTTTACTATGGCAGTTTTGTTTCTGTAAAAGAAAAGGGGTATCTATTAGGATAACTGGAGAGTTTAGAAGCCATATATTTAGATATATCAGCTTAGTAGAAAGTACACAATAGCAGTTATTTCGTACCTCTTTTCCTACTGCTTCACCCCTATTTGACTTTTATTTTTTTCTCGAGCTCCTGTATCTGTATGTACATATTGGGTTTTGGGATTAAATGAAAATGTATGTAAATATGACTGTAATTACATAAATAACTAAAATATTTCAAGTAAAGGAAAATATGACATAGCGGTTAAGAAAGGATCTTAGTTAATCTTTTCGTAAAAAGGATTTTTGAGGTATGTTTTCTAATTCATGCTGTGTAGTTTTGTTGTGTGCCATGCCGTTACAACTGTGGCCATGGGATGCTAACAAACCCAACAAATCATTGTATCTAGGAAATTTGATCGATCAGTTGGTGGACACAATGCAATTTTCTTTGGGACATTTGATCAAACAGTTTGGGGCATTGTTGATTGTGTGGGATCCTCTCCTGTTTCCACTGTCGAGCGAGGGCGGGCATCAGGCGCCGCCGCGGTAGCCACGGACTGCTGGGCCGTGCAGCACGGGGTCGCAGGGCCGCAGCGGAGCACCGGGGCTGGGCAGCGGGCGGCCGGCGCGGGTGACGCCGGGGCACGGCACGGCCGCAAGGGGCGCGGCGCTCGGGGCGTGGAGACGCTGGCTGCGGAGCCGGCGCAAAGGCGAGGACGAAAGGAGGGCCGGGAGGCGCTGCGCGGCAGCGGCGTGGGCGGCCGGCCCTGGTGGGCGTGAGCGCCCAGCCCTAGTGGCGCTCGTCATGGCGGCGCGGGCTGTGGGGAGGGAGAAGAGCGCCGGCGGGGAGAGGAGGCGCCGTGGGGGGTTAGAGGACGCACCGCTGCGGAGGAGCCGATGGCGGAGAGAGGGGGCGGTGAGGAGGATGAGACGGCGCGAAGGAGCCGCCGGCAGGGAGAGAGAGCCCAGTGGAAGGTGGCTGTCGTAGAGGAGGCTAGATCCGCAGCTGCGGCGGCGGAGGATGGTACCGCTGAAGCCACATGGTCGCCGGATGACGAAGTTGATGCCCGCGCAGTGGTGGAAGGTGGCCAGAGTTGAAGAGGAGAGCAGGGGAGGTAGAGGCACGGTGGTGGAGTCGAGGAAGCGGAGGAGGATGGAACCGGGCGGCGGCGGACGGCTGGGAGCCGAAGCACGTGAGGGCAAGAAATTTTTCCGCGTACAAGCGCTTTTCTGCGGCCGATGTAGGCCACGCGGACGCGGATCAGCATTTTTACTGCCACGCGTTAATCGGAGAAGGTGAATAGCGGTAGATTTACGCGGAATCCTTGAGGAATAAGGATGTACGTATTCTTTCAACACAACGTGAACCCTGGGCCTGGGACCTCAAAATTCAGCTACTTTATTGCTTTGTAAAGCTGTTTCTTAATTCTTACATGATAGCTTATAAAAAGAAAAGAAAATCTTACATGGTAGTAAAGCTCATCGCTCTTGGGCAGTATTAAAATTTCTCTGTCAGGCCGGGATGCAGAGATTAGTTGGGATTTGGTAGAGGCCTGGAGTTGCTTTTGCTCTGTCACATGCTCACAGCCCCACAGGGTGATGAAACAAAATCTCATACGTATATCCTGATTCCCAACAGCTCTGCATCCGTGGCTGCCCTGCCTGGCTGCTCACTTTGCATTGTATTGTACCCTTTTGATCCACCTCACCCGTGTTCAAGGCAAAGCGCACGTACTGAGTCCAAGGCAAGTCATTCACCTTTTTTTGCATATGTAACAGTATATACTGCCATGCAGCAGTGGCTTTGCTAGTAAAAACTGTACAGTGCTATACAGCAATAGCAACATTTTTTTTTTCGTTTTAAGCGAGTTGAGGAAAGTTTAGAGCTACAAATCTAACAAAAGTCGCTAACAAGCAAACACAAAGATAGAAAAGAAAGCAAATAAAAAGTTTGTTTACTGTCCAGACGTGTACATAGCCTATTCCCATTAACACCTATTCAAGGACATATTTCCAGGTACATTTCATTATTCTGAATCTTTTCTCTATTGTCAAGTTTGGCTGAGTGGACCCTAGCCCACCACCAACTATGTTCATATTAAGCTTGGATTTTACTAAAAACACTAGGACTCGTAATTGCAGTCAGAGGGAAGATCATGGAGACGAATAGCACAGCACAGCCACAGCCACAGCCACATGTGTTTCTCTTCTCAAAAAGACTGGAGCATATTTGTACTTCTCTTTTTCCAGGAAAAAAAAAGAGCTCATTTTTTGGTACTGCCAGTACTGTTTACCAAAAACACTGGACAATCACTTGTACCAAAATACAGAAGAATGCCGTCTTTTTTTTTTCCTTGCAAGTGGAGGAAGCAGGCGGCGGTGGCAGATACAGCAGTGTTCAACAGGGTCGGTGTGTGGAGGAATATCTGAATCTGAATCTCCGAAGTCCAACCAAGGTCCAAGGTGGTCAACTGCAGGTCCAGGCCACTCACGCATGCATCCATCCATCATCCCCCCTGTCTTGGATCATGACCGATGATTTCGTTCTAGGGTGTCTTTAGATCCCTGAAAACTGACACTGTTCTGAACTGAAAAGCACTGTAGTACTTTTTGTTTGTTTGTGGTAGATATTGTCCTACTATGATCTAACTAGGCTCAAAAGATTTATCTCGCAAAGTACATTTAAACTGTGCAATTATTTTTTTATTTCATCTACATTTAGTACTCCATACATGTGCCGGCATTTTGATGTGATGAGAAATTTTCTTTTTTATAGTAGAATTTGAAAGAAATTTTTTAGATCTAAACATAAACAGGGCCCTAATACGTATTAAAAAAACCTGGATTTTCCGGAGGCATGGTAGCAGAGAATTCTGAGGAAGCAGAGAGCAGAGTTGCTAGTAAATATGCACAGCATAAACTGCGAACAATGGTACAAATCTGAAGAAAAGGATGCAAAATTATTGAATCGGTGTGATCCTGATGGCTGTGGTGACAGCCGCCCAACCCAGCAAGACCAAAATCGCAACTGAATTCTAGCTCTGAATCAGTGCATCAATTCTATACCTCTACCAAATCCATTTCCTTGCGCGGCTGCCGTATCCTGCTTTCCGACGCATGCATCGTCAAGACGGCGTTGGGCTCGGCGCCTCCGGGGAAGCCGGAGCCGGCGGCGCAGGCGACGGCAGCGCTGCTGGTGGTGGCGGCGGCAGCGGCAGCTCGGCGGGAGGCGGCGGCGCCGCGACTGCCGCTGGCGCTGGGGGCGACGCGATCTCTGCAGGAGGAGGCGGCGGTGACGGGAATGCCGGCGGGGGCGACGCGGCTGGTGCCGGAGGCGGCGGCAGCAGCGCCGGCGACGGCGGCGGCTGCTGCAGAGGCGTCACGGGAGCAGGAGGCGTCACTGGAGCAGGAGGCGACGGCCAGGCGGCGTCCGGGGAGGGAAAGGTGGGATTTTGCGGCGTGGGCGTGGGCGGCGGGCGAGCGGCGGTGGCGGCGGCCGGGTCGGGGTCGGGGTTTGGAAGGACGGGCTGGCACTCGTCGGCGGCGGCGCACGCGGAGCCGGAGCGGGACTTGGCGGAGCGGTGGAGGACGGCGCGGAAGGCGAGGACGACGCCGACGACGGCGAGGACGGCCAGGAGCGCGAGGAAGATCTTGGTGGCCTTGCCGACGTAGCAGCCCCGCATGGCCGCTCGGCTCTGCTTCTCGCCGTCGTCGTGGCGGTGGTGGTGGACTGGTGGCTGACAGGCTGCTGTGAGTGCTCTCGCCACTGAGTCTGAAAGCAAGCAGGCGGAGGGTGGTGATGCTCTGCTCTTCTCGTTTCTGTCTGGGGGAGGTGGACGTCGCGTCGCACAAGACTACAACAAGGAGAGTCTGATTTCCCGTGCGGCTATGCTACTGGGCGGGCGGTCCAGATTGGATGGATCGGGATCAAGATCAGAGACACCCCCCCCCTCCTCGTCTCTTTCCATCCATCCATCGCCATGTCATGTGAGACTGCAAGCACCATTGGGCCTGTTTAGTACACCAAATTTCTTCCAAAATTCACTATGCAAAAAGAAGATTTTCCGTCACATCAAAATGCCGACACATACATGGAATACTAAATGTAGATGAAATAAAAAAATAATTGCACAGTTTAGATATACTTTGCGAGACGAATCTTTTGAGCCTAGTTAGACCATAGTAGGATAATATTTACCACAAACAAACGAAAAGTGCTACAGTAGTTCTACAGTGCTTTTCAGTTCGGAACAGTGTTTTTTTCAACCATCTAAACACACCCATTGACGCTTCAGATCACCTGCCTGGTTGGGCTGGCATGGCGTTGTGCATCTCAAGGAAGGAAAAATACTACCTAGTAGTGCTCTCACTGCTACTGCTGCTGCTGCCTCCTCCCCAAGGGGAGGAGGAGGAGGCAGTGCAGTAAATGGGCACAAGACAATGCCAGCCTGCATTCATTTGTTGCCAATTCCCCTGGGTCTACGCACACAAATTGTGCAGAACTTGCAATTCGTCAAGAGCTAAAAGGCCTGTTGGGCCCTTGAGACAGCGCACAGCCTAGTGTCAGCCCAGCATAGTAGATGAGAGAGCTGAGAGCCCAATGTTGGTAAAGCAACCCAGCCCAGATTCCTTCCTTGATGTAAACTGCCTCATCCAGAACCAGAGAAAAGAAACACAGAAACACGGTGGTGCTGGTGCCGCTCGCCCGCGCTGCTCCCTTTGCTATCCACTCCACTCCAGGAAACCAATCTCCCCAGTCCAGTCCAGTCCCCATGGCCACTTATCCCAACGCCCCACCGGCGGCGACGACTACCATGGCGGCCGCTGCAAGCTGCCATGCCTTCTCAGCCGGCAGCAGCCTCCTGCTCCGGCCGCCAATTCGCCCGAGGCTGCACGTCGCATGCCAAGCAGCCTCGTCGTCGTCCACCAGGAGATCAGCCTGCCTCGGCGTCGCCCTCGGCCTCGCCGCCGTCCTGCCCCGCCCATGGGACGCCGCCGCCGTCGACGAAAACGGTGAGCCGGAAAACAACGGCTGGTGGGTCACCGAGTTCCCCTTGCCCGTGCCCAAAATCAAAAACAGTAAGCAGCACCAAAGATCATCATCACCAATACATCCATCCATCCATCCTGTATGTATGTAGTCGATGGTTAATGAACAAACATCAACTGGCAGAGGAGATCAACAACGCCGAGACAGGGACGCGCTCCTTCCTGAAGAAGGGCATCTACATAGCGGACATCGGGCCGAGCTTCGCGGCGCACGCGTACCGCCTGCGCAGCTGCGCCTTCGACCTGCTGGCGCTGGAGGACCTGCTGGGCAAGGACGCCTCCAACTACGTCAACAAGTACCTCCGCCTCAAATCCACCTTCATGTACTACGACTTCGACAAGCTCATCACCGCCGCCGCCGACGACAAGCCGACCTACGTCGACCTCGCCAACCGCCTCTTCGACAGCGTCGAGACGCTCGAGCAGGCCGTCACCTCCAAGGACGACGCCAAGATCAGCGACCGATACGCCGACACCAAGATCATCCTGCAGGAGCTCATGGACAAGATGGCCGCCTAGCAAGCACCAACGCCCACTCAAATGCATCATAATAATTATCATGTCGTTCACAGTTCAACTTCTATGAGCACAGGGAATATAATATAATTATCATGTCTCATGTCTTGCACGCAGCGAGTCTGTCCAACACCGACAGTCAGTGCTTTTACACGCCCAGCTCATTCAACCGACTTTGCAACAACAAATCAAGACTAACAATGAAACAAAAAAAAAAAAACAAAAAAAACTTTGCCAACATACATGTTTGTACAAATCAGACCCCTAAGATTAAAGTGGACAGCCAGTCGTTAGCACAATCGACAAACAAGCCCGAGGATCAAATAAATCAACAACTCACGCCACCACCACCCAACCAGAGGATGCAAATGATCAATTGCATCACCAAATCAGCACAAAACAACATAGAGCATACACTAGTCACGGCCCATGGGCAGATGGAACCTGCCACTTCACCCACAAGCACCGTGCTTCATCATTGTGAGTTGCGCATCTGGGTCTGGCGCCGAGGGATGCCAATCTCGCAAGAGTTCACCCTCGCAGCGAACCGCAGTGAGCAAATCGACTCCCCAGTAGAAGACACTTCGGGAGACAGGTTCACAAACATTAGTGTCTTTGAGTCCCCTCCCAGACATGGCTACATATGTTGGGAACGGGAGATAAAGTGTCAGCTGCAACTTCAAGCATGAATCGCCAATGGGACCAAATTACTTACAAGTGCAAACAAAATTACCTGGAGCAGATACGTGAGCTTTGAGTTCCTAAAAGGAACATGTTCATCTTTCTTTGCGATTGAGAAGATGACATCACTTAAACATGACAAGCTTTTATTAATAGCCTAAATTCAGAACAAAACAATATTTACTAATCAATTAATATAAGATGCAACATAAAACATATACAGTGCTAAGGAATGAATAGTAAATTACCTGAGTCTCTTTCAAACGATCACCAGTTGCACCACTTTTGTTAAGGCGCTCACTTCCTGCTAAATCTATTAGATTTAGAACTCCTTGCACTTGTTGATCCGTTCCCTAAATATGAAAAATCATCAGTTATAGTGAAAACGTCAATGCACCAATCAAGTTTACAAATTAGAAGTAAACTATAATGTACCTCATTGACACCAAAAATTCTGAGAGTAAAAACACAGTGACTTCTAGATGATTCTTCATTCATTTGTGTTCTCCCAACTGATCTGAAAAGAAAGTGAGCAAATAACTGTTTCAAATCCAATGCATCAAACAAACTATCTACAGTTAATGATAGATACTTGCAGACTACAGTACAAGTTGTAGAAATTAACATTAGCACTCAAGTGCAAACTTATATAGAGTTCAAAGCAAGGTGGATACAGAAGTACTTCAACCATTGCTGATTGCGTGTACCATATAGAGTTCAAAGCAAGGTGGATACAGAAGTACTTCAACCATTGCTGATTGCGTGTACCATCTTGATTTACTTTTTTTTTCTTTTTATACAAAGCATCAAATGGTACCATAACAAATATTTATATAATGGGTATTACCAAACAAGTGGCATGCCAGAATTCTAAAGACAAAAACCCTATGACTATATTCAACTTTTGATATAATAATAGTCAACAGTATACGATATAGTGACTTCTTTATCAACAGAGCCACATTATGTAGTTTTTGTGCTGTTAAAAACTATGACAACTGAGTAAACATTTGTTATCAGTAGAATTATTCTATCATCGAACACATACTTTATTATGAAAAACGAAAATAAAGAAGTATCTAACCTACTCTGAGCAGCACGTCGAAGAAGCGAAGAAACTTCATTGATGCTAGTTACATCGACGACGGTGAGGTCCGACACGTTAGTGTTACCATTAGCATCATGTTTGATGTTGTATTTTGAAGAACCTCCATCTTGAGAATTAATGCGATTCGTGACAAGCAAATCACGTATAGTCTCGTTGTAAATCTCTAACATCGAAGCCTAAGAGTTTAAGATACATAACAATGACAATTAGATACAACATAACTCATTTTGGTCAGCACGATTAAATGAATTAATTATTAATAACATACCTGCATCTTATATTTCCAACCCTGTGAGTTAAGGGATTGGCTAGCTTGGAAAATTTGCTCCAAAGATCTTGGTATAAGTCCTTTTTTATCATCTAACTCTGGGTTGCCCATCATCGTATATGTTTTACCAGAACCAGTTTGCCCGTAGGCAAATATGCATACCTAAATTATGTAATATATGTTACCATTTGATTTAACATGTCTCAATTTTATTCTAAGCAAACTACAATATAGCTGTGGAAAACGAACAAAAAATACAGCTCCAAATTGTACCTTATAGCCATCTAGGGCACTTTGCACAAGTTGAGATATTTCAATAAACACATCTTGTTGTGACGCTGAATGATCAAACACTTTATCAAAAGTAAACGAATATGCTTGTGCTGGAAAGAACAAATGCAATTAGATCAATATCAATAATCCAAACGACAATGATAGCAAAATGTAAAATACAGTAATAATCGTAAACATCTCTTTACCATTATGTATCAATTCAATGCCGCGGCCCAAGTTTTCTCCACTCTTTGGATATGAGACCGCTCCTGATTCATTTGGCAGAAGCGGCCTTACTCTACAAAATACCCTAATGTTTCCTTTCAACTCCTACAAAGAAATAATTTCAGGTAAAAGTGGATTGAATGTGCACAATAGAGTTTTGAGTTTAGTAGAAATTTTCTTACAAGAATTGTGTTGTGAAGTTTTTTCCGTAACTTCTCTCCATCTAGAATTTGTTGCTCAGCCTCTTCAAGGCGTGATAGAGCACTTTCCAACAATTTCTTTTGATTCTCAAATTCAGTCATTGTTTCTGAGGCCGTCAAATCAGACCGCTGTACAGTTAAAAGAGGATCAGGATATTAAACATCTATTTTCCAACGACATGTAAACACTTGATACTTCAAAATGCATAAAGATTAAAGATAGACATGCACTTACTAAAACATAGTAACAAATTATATGTTAGGAAGAAACAAGCATAAACACACCTTTAACCTTTCATCAGCAGCTGCAAGCTTAATCTCCAAAGTCCTTATTGTCTCTCTTTGAGATGAACATGTTTCCTATTTAATTAAAAAACATGTTAGTCAATATCTTTATGTTTATAGTTGTATAGGGATGAAAACATTTAAACTCAGTCGTACCTCAAGTGCGGAGGTTCTTATCATGGCACTATCTAAGTCCATAACAGTTTTTCCAGTCATTTCTTTGTAAGTTCCTATCTCAAACATCAAAGAATCTACTTGAGCAGATTTACTGTCACGATCCTCCCGTACATGTTGAAGCTCCATTCTAAGGCCTTCAACCTCCTTCAACAAATCATTCTTTTGTTTTGCAGCTTCATTTTGCAAAGACTAGAAGGACAAAACATTATCAAGACATCAGGGCAAGTCTCAGCACATTGAATAGAAAAGTATGGACAGAAAAAGGGAATACTAAAAGGATGTAACTAAGAATTTTACCTTTGCCAAGTCTAGCTGCATTTTTACTGAGTTAGCATGATCTTTTAGACCATTCATTGTCTCAACCATAGTATTCTTCTCTTTTTGTAGCTTTGCTATTGTCTCAGAATTCTTTGTTGTATCTGCTTGGAGATTGCAATTGTATTGCTGCAAGCTTGTGTTATATTCTTGGAGCCTTCTGTTTGTGTCCTGAAGCATCTTAATCTAAGGAAAACAATAAACAAGCAAAGAATAAACAGTAGCACATAAGGAACGTGTTAGCATAGGTCAAAAGGATTTATTTTAGAGGGGAAAAGGAGATTCACAAAATGTGTTAGCGTATACCTGGTCATTAAGGCGTTTTTCCTCCAGCTTTGCCTTTTTCAGATCTTCCAAAATTTCATTCTTGGAAGATTCCACATCCATTCTTGCCTCCTTTTCATCTCCTAGCGCCCTTAGGGCATCCTGCATTTTAAAGAGACAAAGAATGACACAAGATAAATAAGATAACACTAAGCCAGCAAGCACAAGTCACCCACCATTTTCTCGGCTTCCACCATCTTCAAAGTTTGCTGTAGAGATGCATATTGTTTCTGAAGCTCTTCATTTATTGATTTTGTTTCTTCGATAGAATTCTTCAACTCAGCCACTAGGCAATGCAATGAAAATCCAGTGAGAAGGATGCAGAATAAAGGGACTGTCCATGGTGCGATGATTTCGAAAGGGTGGTACCAATTTCAGAGTGCTGTTTTTCAGCAGACTCGAGGAGGCCGCTGAGCTTCCCAATTTCAGCAAGATTGGCATCTTCCCTCTCGAGCAACCATTTGATACAGGCCCGCAGCTTCTTGATGTATTCCATCATTTGCTCACTCTTTCCCTGCAAGGGAAATTGGGCACAGCATAATAAGTTGTCAGACACAGTAGGTAGTCAAAAGAAATGGCAAGGGTGAGGCATAATAAAATGTCATGTAACAAAGGCAGCAGCAGACATTGCAAAGGTCCCAGTAGCCTTCTCAGGTGGAACAAACACCAGTACCATGGCAGTGGCCTATCATTTTGATTTGGTGTCTAAACATTTCTGTTTATAGGGATTGATTGAAGCCTAAATTTTTCCCTGTTCTTAAACACTGTACGCTTTGACCTCTAATTTCACTCTTTGAAATTAAATACAGTACTACAAAAATGGGCTGAAGTTACTGGTCAATTTGTCTGTAGTTTTGTTTCCTTCCAGAAATGCTATGGGCACAGGCAAGTTACTAGTTCAATCAGCTGCCTAATAAGTCATTAACAGTGCATTCAAAAAAAAAAATACTCAGTCATTAACAGGCGAGAAGTGAAACGATTTGTACAGCAAGCAGACGCGGTAATATCATCACGTCTACCATCCAGAGCAGCTGCGGTACCAAAGACCCACACGAAGTTGAGACCAGTACTCACGGCGGGAGCGCACGGTGAGAGAGAGAGAGAGAGAGAGAGAGAGAGAGGGGGGGTGTGGAAGGCGGGCATGGCAGACCTTGTAATCCATCTTGTTCTTCCCCTTCATCTTCTCGGTGAGAAGGGCGTCAACATCCTCCCGGCCCGCGAAGACCATGGGCTCCTCCGTCGGTGGCGGCGGCGCGGAGGCGAGCGGCTGCCTCCCGGTGCCGGCGGCGGTGCGCTGGCGCTTGCCCGCCTGCCCCTCGGCCGGATTGTTCTCCTTGTGGTGCAGCATCCCGGAGCGCGGCCCTCGGGCGGAGGACATGGCAGGCCAGGCGCGGCGGGATCTAGGGTTGGGTTGGGTTCGAATTTGGAACGGGAGAGGGAAGGGAGGGAGAGGAGAGTCCCCAGATTTGAAATCGTTTGGGGTGGGGTGGGAATTCGAGATCCGCCGCGGCCGCGCCTGCAGACGCTCCCCCGAGCGAACTTGGGCTGGGCTGGGCTGGGCCTGCCGTTGGTGCTGGTGCTGGTGCTGCAGCGCACTACTACCACGCTTCGCTAGTCCACGTGCCATATGCTCACTTGTTGGGCCATACTACTACTCGTCAAAGTGGAACACGCAAAATGTCGATCAGGCGATTTTAGAGCGAGGCTAAGAGCAAGTATAGTAACGCTGGTTAGGCGGGCTCTAAGATCTTCCACGTCGACAAAACCTTAGCTGGCAAGATGAAAAGGCAGGAGAGAGAAGGAAAAAACACCCGCTCGCAGCCTCTGCGGGCGCTACAGCCGGTGTTTCTCTTCCTCTTCCGGATCCGGTGCGTCTCTCCTCCGAACCGCGTTTCTTCCCTCCGCAGCGCGCCAAATCGCCGACGTCTCCCGCCAAATCGATTTCTCCCGCGCTCCAAATCAACTTCTCCCGCGCAAAACCATAGATTACTTCCCCCAAATCCACTCCCAAGCCACCAAATCTGTCCCCAATCGTCACCTCTTGAACCCTAGCTCTAAAATCGCTCCCAGCATCGACTTGAGATGAGCCAGAAGTCCAAAAGAACCTCTGCGCCGGCGCCGCCTCAGCCTGCTTCGTCGGCAGGTGCTCATCCAGTTCCGCCGCTGGGTTTCCCTCCGATGGCTGGAACCGGCGCCTGGTTTCCTCCGCATCATTCGCAATCTACGACACCCTCCGCTCCATGCTGGCTTGCCGGGGTACAGCAGCCGGACATGGTGGGCTCATTGTCTCAAGGACCTTGGTGGGCAACTGCTGGTCCCTCTGCATATCCCGTGCCCCCAGCCCGAAATCTTGAGGACTGCGATGTGCAAGCATGGTAGTGTCCTTCGTTTTTTTGTCCACTTCATTGTTTCTTGTTCAGTTCTTCTCATGCTGTAGGTTGTCAGTATTTGGCTCTATTTTTCTTCCTCCTAGCATGTAGTACTGTCATGCGTGTGCTTTTCTAACATGTGTTGGTGGTGCTTACCGAGTAGTAGTATTTGTTGTTGTACAGCCTATGATAATTTTAGTTGAATTTATTTTTGATGCAATGAATATATTTTTTGAGCAGGGGAGTGAATCCACACCCACCTGGTGGTTTCCTTAGTTTCATGAAGAACACACTAAGCAATGGAAATTCACCACAACAGATAAATATTGGCGATGACGACGATGATATTGATTGCAGTAGAACTGAGAAGCGCTTGTTATGGACAAAAGAGGAGGACCTTAGATTGGTATGTGTTTTTAGCTTCAAATGCTCTCCATGTATTATATTATTAACATAGCAATATACCTCTTACTAACACAACAAACCTCATCTGCTATACTGTAGGTCGGCGCCTGGTTGAATAATTCAAATGATCCAATCGGTTCAAACTACAAGAAGAATGACCAATATTGGAAAGATGTTGCTGCTGTCTATAATAGTACCACACCAAAGAGCAGAGCAAGGCCAGTCAAGCAAGTAAAGACTCGCTTTGCTAAAATTAAAAAAAAGGTTCAATGGTTTTGTGATAGCTGGAAGGAGGCCAATGCATTGTATGCAAGTGGTGAATCAGATATAGATTTAATGGAGAGAGCGATAAAAACATATGAAGCTGATCATCAAACTGATGGTCCGTTTATGTTCAAGCATTGCTGGGATGTTCTTCGTAAGGAGCCAAAATGGGATGCCTATTTGGAACGTCTTCAAGAGCTAGAGCCAGACAAGAGGAAATTCAGTACATGTGAAGATGTGGGGCAGCATTTCTCTCTAAATGATACTGTAGATGAACGGCCAATAGGAGGCAAGCAAGCAATGGAGCAGCTGAAACGAAAAAGAAAGGACCAAGCATGTATAATAGATCTTGAAGGTGAGCTTAATAAGTTTGTGGATGCTCAGAATGCAGCAAATGAAGGACGTAAACAGATGCTAGAGATACAAAAGCGTGTGTCTAGTGAAAATCTTGAAGCCCGAAAGGTTGCACTCCTTGCAGCAAAAGAACAAAAGGAAGCCACTATGCTGGAAACCTACAGATCGTTGATTACGCAAGACACAATAGTGATGTCCGAAGATGTAAGATCTGAGCACGTGCTAGCCTTGAGGTGTTTGAGAGAGAAGTTATTTAGCAACAATGACTAAGGTATTATCCTACTAAAACTGATCTTTTTATTGAGCCTTTGCTGCATTAATCCAGTTAATAGCCCTCAATGCAAAAATTCATGCTGCATTAATCCAGTCAATAGCCCTCAATGCAAAAATTCATGCTGCATTAATCCAGTCAATAGCCCTCAATGCAAAAATTCATGCTGCATTAATCCAGTCAATAGCCCTCAATGCAAAAATTCATGCTGCACTAATGAGCCATTAGCTAAAAAAATCGTGCTTGCAGAAATTGTTCTCTACATGCAGTCAAGTTGAAATTGCTCTCTGCTGCATTAATGCAGTCTAGATAACCATGCATGCTATGAGAAAAAACATGTAGTCAATATGTGAAAAACGATGAAGTTCAGATAACCATGCGTGCAATGAAACAAATGATGGTTCATCATGCCTATATAAGACTCCATCACCTCTCAAACTCCATCCGTCTTCCTTCTTCTACCTCTCATCTTTCTACTTAGCCTGCTAGCCCACCATGTCGGATGAGCCTGAAGAACTAGCCCCATCCAATATTATAGAACAGTATGTTGTTGAGCAAAACATCTTAGACTCCTTTGCTAAGAATCTCATGCTGAAGATCAAGTCTAAGCTCATGTCTAGAGCATCTAGACGACAAAGTGGTAAAAGAAAGAGCATTCCGAGGGATCATGAAGGTGCTCATCAACGCCTAGAAGAGGACTACTTTGCTGAAGAACCACTCTACCCTGAGAGTATGTTCCATACAAGGTTTCGTATGAATAGACGGCTCTTCATGCGCATTGTGAATGCACTTGGTCAGTGGTCCCCCTATTTCACTTATAGGTCAGATTGTGCACATCGAGTAGGGCTCTCACCACTGCAAAAGTGTACAGCAGCAATGCGCATGCTAGCATATGGCACCCCTGCAGATGCTCTTGATGAGTACTTGAAGATTGGGAAGTGTACCGCATTAGAGTGCTTGGACAAGTTTGCTCAAGGTGTGATTGAGGTGTTTGGTGGGGAGTACATGAGACGCCCCACACGTGAGGATGTCGAGCATATACTTCAGGTTAATGAGTCTCGTGGGTTTCCTGGGATGTTAGGAAGCATAGATTGTATGCATTGGAGATGGAAGAAGTGTCCTTTAGCATGGAGGGGTCAATTCACCCGTGGTGATTATGGTGTGCCAACAATGGTCCTAGAAGCTGTTGCTTCTCAGGACCTTCATATTTGGCATGCTTTTTTTGGAGTTGCTGGGTCAAACAATGACCTTAATGTGCTCAACCAGTCCCCACTATTTTTTGATGCTTTGAGAGGAGAAGCCCCACAAGTTCATTTTTCAGTCAATGGGAATGAGTATAGTACGGGTTACTACCTCGCTGATGGTATATACCCAGAATGGGCTGCTTTCCTGAAGACTATACGACTTCCCCAAATTGATAAGCATAAGTTGTTTGCCAAGCACCAAGAAGGGGCAAGGAAAGATGTGGAGCGTGCTTTTGGGGTCTTGCAGTCCCGCTTCACCATTGTGCGCCGCCCTGCAAGGTTGTGGAAGAGAAAGAGTGTTGGAAGGATCATGCTAGCTTGTGTGATTCTCCACAATATGATAGTTGAAGATGAGAAAAAGGAGGCCACCATTCATATTGACTTGAATCAGAATCCAGGGGCATCATTTGCTCTACCTCCTGAAGTGAATGTTGGTGGTAACTTGTGTTTTGCTGATGTGCTACGTAGAAAAGCTACTATCCGTGCTCGTCCACAACATACCCAACTTAAAAATGATCTGATAGAGCACATTTGGCATAGGTTTGGAAATATCCATCATAATTAGTCATGGTAGGATACTGAAATCTATTGGTTCATATTATGTTTCTCCCTATACATTGAGCTCATGCTAGATTTATTTTTTTCAGGACTATGCTGTGATGTGGACATGGAACCATTGGCTAGTGCTACTCAAAGGTATGTATTATCTACTCTACTCTACCATCCGGTCAATGTATCACAACTTGTTCTTTTTTTTATTGGTAAATTACTTTTAGTGAACACGCACCGTATTTCTTTTTTTCTTCACAGTGTGATTGGAGGTTGTTGATGCAAATGGATTGCGGCTCCTGCAGATAAAGTATCAACTATGGCTTTGTGCCTTTATCATCGTTTAGATCAATAAAATGGCTTGTTTGCTGGAGAGCTTATTCTACTGTACTTTTGATTAATGCTTTTTTAGACTCTTGTCCTACTTTATTATTATTTGTCGATGTTGTGATGCTGCTAATGTTGCTTGAAGTTAATCAATTTGGTATGTCTTAATGTCAGCATGAGTATATATGTATGGCGTCGATACTATGAAATGGCCACAAAGATGTGACCACAGTGGATGACATGCATATGCAGACATAAATTTTAAAACAGGTAGCCTAGAGCCAACCGAAGGACCAACTTACTATATAAGCGGGCTCTATGGTTTCCCACTAATGACATGGCACCTGTGTAGAGCCTTCAGCAGGTTCTACCATTAGCCATGCTCTAACAACAAGAGCCTACGGTGGATTCTTAAGCAGTTGCTACGTCGTTCAGAGCCATCTCATATGATAAGATGGGTTTTAAGCTTGTCTCTTGATTCAACATCCTCCCTCTTATCTTGTCTAGGAGTCCATGTAGAACTGGTCATTGAATAAGAGTCCATCTCTTTTCTTTTTTCATCTCTCTTATCTCCACATAAACAAAAGTACCACGTAGTCGGGCTCTAAACCCTTTATTATCCTTGCTCTTGTATTTTTCTCTGGTGGCACTCAAATACACGCATGTCTCATAGTTTTACATAAATATGCTTTTGCTATGTCCTGTAGGTATTTTGGAACAAAAAAAATACAATCAATGCCGCGTCTTGAAGACCAAGTGCTCACTTGTCTCTGGCTAAGGGTGATGGGTAGGAAGACTATGTGCAGTGGATTGGGTAAATAGATTGCATATACACTGTAGCGACACTGTTCACAGAGAGGGAGGTAGTTGGAATAGTAGATACACAATGCATTTACACATCCTGCTACACATAGTCTAACAACTACATCCATCCCAAAATATATCAATTCCTATTATGTTAAAGTTTGACAAAGCACCAACATTTGTGGCCCCAAACCAAATTAATACTCCCATCCATTCCAAAAAAAAAAATCGAGACATTATACTTTTGTTTATAGGTTGAACTTTGACCAAATTTATAGAGATAGACATTCATGACACCAAATAGATGTCTTACGAAAATATATGCCATGACGAATCTAATTATGTGTTTATTTGTTTCATAAACATTTATATTTTTTATATAAATTTGGTTAAATTTTAAATTGTTTTGACTTGGAACAAAATTAGGATGCTTTGATTTTGGAGAGAGAGAGGAGTATTATAATATTATTACACCTAATAAAGTATACTTTTCATGATATACCTATTTGGTGTCATAGGTAGCGGTACTCTTCTCTATATTTTTTTTTCAAATTTAAAATAGCTTGTTTGGCTTAAGCCATTCTAAAAAAAAATTTAGTAGCTGGTGCTCTAATAAAATTGTCAGAAAAGATAAAAATATTAGAAAAAACTATGTTAGCCACTCGAGAAAAATAAATCGTATAATAATATGAATAAAGATGGCATATAAAAGCAGCTCGCAGTGCACCGATAAAGGGTATGTTTGAATCCACTAGAGATTCTCATTATCTATCTAGCTAATAGGCATTAGCTAAACAATCTTTAGCTGGACGGATAATAGCAAGGAATGTTTGGATCCACGGATAATGGATTGGCTAAAAGTCTGAGAAAAGAGAGAAAGTCTATAATACCTTTATTTGTAAAATAAGATGGGTACTGCGGACATCTCGGCTGAATAATCTCTCGTATATAATATTATCTGATATTATCCAAGTTTTGATGGATCATGAGATAACGAGAATCTAGCTATAGATAAACCTCATATCCCCTATTATCCAAATGTGTTTAGATTTTTAGAACTAAACTTTAGCATATTATGATTATCTAGCTGGATCCAAACATCTCTAAAGCGCCTGTGGATCGCGAAGAGACAAAGGCGTGTGTAGAGAAAGTGATTTGTTCTACTCGTAACACACACACACAAACTATTATGTCGATCGAACCATGCATCATGCAATGCACATGCAGCAGCCTCGTCGGCAACGCAAAACTAAAAGAGGAAATTAAATAAAGCGCCGCATGCATGCATATTATGCCTTGCTCTCCTTGCAAGCGCGCAGCATGTACGGACCGCATGTGATCCAACGATAGCTACAAAAGCGCATGCACAGTTTCTTCTTCGAGGTTGAGGCTCCTATATATATCTAATCCAAACTGTTTAAAAACATAAATTAAACAGTACTTAAAATAAAAGGAGAGGAACAATACGTCGCATAGCTGCACTCTGTTCTAAATTATACGTTGTTATTTGAACTTTTTTTTACATTAATTTTGGCCACTCATCTTATTTCAAAACTTTATAAGATAATTGAAAATTTTCAAGTCGTCTTGAAGCACATATGATACAATGACCTAAATCACAGTGAAAATAAATTATAATAATTTTTAATAAGACAAGTGGTTAGAATTAAAATAAAAAAGTCAAACAACATTCACATCTCTCCCTCTCTTTTTTTTTTCCTATTTTTTTCCTATAAATTGCCTTGTGCATGCCTGCCTATATATATAGATAGCCCTGCAGGGATGCGCACCGACAATATATTCTTTTTGTCTGCTCATGTGAAGTGGACCTGCTGCCTATATATATTCGGATTACTTTCACTTTCTTCTTTTACTTTGGCAGCAGAGAGAAAATTAAAAGAGATATTCCATCTATCTAAGCCTTTGGCCGCCACTATACTACGCACACACTGACACACACCATTATATATATCCAGGATGCACGCAGGCGGCGGCAGCATATATGCATACAGGCCGTGTTCAGCACCCCGATTTTGGGGTGAAATTGGGCCCAATTTGGGTCCAAAATCACTGTTCCGAATCGAAATACACTGTAGCACTTTTCGTTTGTTTGTGGTAAACATTGTCCTACCAAGTCCTAACTAGGCTCAAAAGATTCGTCTCGTAACGTACATCTAAACTGTGCAATTAGTTTTTTATTTCATCTACATTTAGTATCCCATGCATGTGCCGGAATTTTTGATGTGATGGGGAATCTTCTTTTTGCATAGTGTATTTTGGAGCACTTTTGGTGCTCTAAACACACCCACAGCCAGAGCGTTGGTTGTATATGTCCAGTTTAATTTGGAATTTGGAGTGCATGCAGGCCCCCGATTTCACCTGACCTGCTGCAGGGCAGGGGCTTGAAACTTAACCAACTTGATCAAAGGTGCGGGGATTCCTTCGATTCTATATCGTCACTGCGTGTATACATGTTTCGATTTTATTTGCACTGACCACTGATTATTCATATACTAGTGTATCAATCATGAAATCAGTTGCTTTTATTTTCTGACTGTTATTCGATCAAAAACCCAATAGTGTGGATTCACCATTTCTCCATGCTAAACTAGCTAGTGGGGTAAATTCAAATAATATTATTTTATTCCTCTAATATAATATTCCTAGCTACAACATTTATTTCATCACTATTATTACAACTTTTTTCTCGTCAGGCTCGAAAACACTGCGAATAATTTGACAGGTTTTTGCCACAAAAACAAGGTGGTGTGCGTCCACTCCATTCTTCAGTAGCAGATGATGAATTAATAGGGCGATGGATGAATGCATGCATGCAGGGCAGGCGCAAGGCCGTACGTGGATCGATAACATCGATCGGTGATAGACGTACGATCATGGGTGGTTTCACCCCTCCGGTGCCGCAGAATGACAGCAACTGGGAGATCCGGGTGGCGGTGCAGCTGAGCCTCCTCCTCCAGATCTTGCTCATCTTCATCGGCCCCATGCGCAAGCGCTCCTCCCACCCCGTCCCCCGCTTCACCGTCTGGTCCTGCTACCTCCTCGCCGACTGGGTCGCCGACCTCGCCCTCGGCCTGCTCCTCAACAACATGGGCAACATCGGCGGTGGAGGCGGCGGCGGAGGAGCCAACTCCAGCTTCGGCCTCAAGCGCGGAGGCGGAGGCGGCACCGCCACCGCCGGCAACAGCACCAACAATAACAACAGCAGCCCCATCATCTTCGCCTTCTGGACGCCGTTCCTGCTGCTCCACCTGGGCGGCCCCGACACCATCACCGCCTACTCCTTGGAGGACAACGAGCTGTGGCTCCGCCACCTCATCGGCCTCCTCTTCGAGCTCTTCTCCGCCTCCGTCATCTTCTTCTGCTCCCTGCGCGGCAACCCCATGATCCACGCCACGGTGCTCATGTTCGTGGTGGGCATCGTCAAGTACGGCGAGCGCACCTACTCGCTCTACTCCGGCAGCGTCAAGGGCTTCCGCGACAAGATCCTGGACCCGCCGGAGCCCGGCCCCAACTACGCCAAGCTCATGACGGAGTTCGACTCCAAGCAAAAGGCGGGGCTGGTGGTGGAGATCGCCGTGGCCAACGGCGAGGCCGAGAAGGCGCACCAGCAGATGGAGAGGCGGGAGACCACCCGGCTGGTGCTGGACACCCAAAAGAGCGCGGAGGTGCGCGCCTACGAGTTCTTCCGCATCTTCCGCCGCCTCTTCGTCAACCTCATCCTCAGTTTCAAGGAGCGCCGCCTCAGCCAGGCCTTCTTCCTGGAGCGCGACGACCTCACGCCCGGCGAGGCGTTCGAGGTCATCGAGGTGGAGCTCAACTTCATCTACGACATGGTGTACACCAAGGCGCCCGTGGCGCTCACCTGGCACGGCTGGGCGCTCCGCGCGCTCTGCTCCAGCTGCCTCGTCGCCGCGCTGCTCATCTTCGTCTTCCTCGACAAGCCCCGGCACGGCATCGCGCCCGTCGACGTCGGCATCACCTACGCGCTGCTGCTGGGCGGCCTGGCGCTGGACGCCGTCGCGCTGCTCATGATCCTCTTCTCCAACCACGCCAAGGTGTACCTGGAGAAGAAGCAGCACCTGCCCTGGGTCCGCTCGCTGATGCGGGCGTTGGCCGCGGTGAAGCGGTGGCGGACGCGGCGCTGGTCGGAGAAGACCTCACAGCTCAACCTCATCAGCCACTCCCTGGGGAAGCCCGATCAGGTTGGTACGAAAGCCGCCTTCTGTCTCTGGCTCAACAAGGTCGCCGGCTGCCTCGGCATCGAGGACATCGTCGACGACTTCGTCTTCATACGGCGCGTGAGGCTCAGGAAGGAGAAGGAGAGCCGCTTCATCCGGCGACTCGTTTGCAGGTGCTGCTGCTGCTGCTGCTGCCGCTGCCGCCGCCATAAACCGGCGGCGGAGGAGGAGGAGGCGGACTCCCGTCTATTGGACTTCATCTTCGAGGTTCTCAAGAAGGATGCAACCTCCATGCCACCACAGACACAGGGGCAGCAGGAGAAGAATGCCATGCCACCACAGACACAGGAGCAGCAGGAGAAGTCGAAGAATGAGATTAAGGACCATATCTTGGAGGTGTGCAACCGCCGGGGCAAGGGTGCCATCAAACGCCTCATCATCGACGAGGCGCCCATCGATATCACCAAGGATGATACCACCCTCATCACGGAGAGCGTGGAGAAGAGCGACTTCGACGAGTCGCTGCTGCTGTGGCACATCGCCACGGACCTGTGCCTGTTCCCCGACGAGCACAACAAAGGGCCGCGGCCGTGGAAGGACGACACCGAACGCTGGCGGGCCATCGGCCAGACCCTGTCCGAGTACATGCTGTACCTGCTGATCAAGCAGCCGGACATGCTGTCGGCGATGGCCGGCATCGGGCTCCTCCGGTACCGGGACACACGCGCCGAGGCGGAGAGGTTCTTCGCGTCCATGGCAGCGTGGAGCCCGGACCACCAGGACGCGCGGAAGATGCTGCTCAGCGTGAACACATCGATGAAGCCCGCGGATCTCAAAGGCGACCGGAGCAAGTCGGTGCTGTTCGACGCCGTCAGGCTGGCCATGGTGCTCCGGAAGCTGGACGAAACGCTCAGGTGGGAGCTCGTCACGCATGTGTGGGGGGAGATGCTCACGTACGCGGCGGGCAAGTGCCGGGGCAACATGCACGTCCGCCAGCTCAGCCGCGGCGGCGAGCTCATCACCCTCGTCTGGTTCCTCATGGCGCACATGGGCCTCGGCGACATGTACCAGATCCAGGAGGGAGACGCCAAGGCCAAGCTCATCGTCAAAGACCAGTAGTAGAGCAATGCAACATCTATATATTGACTAGCTTGTTTCAGCTCCATCGCTCCCCTGCTTCCCTCCTCGTCGCTCATCGATCCATCATCTTCCTACCTATATATATATATATATATATATATATATATATATATGCATTGCGTGCATGCTAGTACTAGTAGTATTATGAATTATATATATATATGTATGTATGTATGCATGTATCTCAGCGTCAGAGGCCAGTAGGAATGAAGAGTTTAAGCTCGCTCCTCATCCGACCCCTCGTCATCTACGTATATGCATGCTCAATTATGTATTTCTATGAGTTATATGTATGGTTACTTAAATTGAGATCAAGAATATAATGCTCGCTTTTTTACCAGGAAGTTTAGTGCTATTGTAATATACAGATGATACCGTTATATGTCTGAAACATAATATAGAGAAAGTTAGAAATCTTAAGTCGCTGCTTTACTTATATGAACTGATGTCTAGATTCAAGATAAAATTTTCGAAAAAGTGAAATCATTATTATGGTAAATAGAGATGATGATGATGATGATGATGTAAGAGAGTACACAAGACAAGCTTATTTATGCAGACGACCTTTTCGGCTCTTAGACAATTTTTTTTCCCAAATAAGTATTTAGGAGTGCCTATGAGCCCTATAAGATTAAATGTTGCTATTAGTTTCTTCTGTAAGAAAAAAAATGCTAAAAGGGTTGGATATTTAGAAGAGACAGGAGAGGATCCCTGTATATTGCTGCAAGGGTGACTTTTGTGATTAACTCAAGCCTTACAAACTTCACCGATTTGAAAAAAAAAAAAATTGTGTTTTAAGAGTTCGACCACAAGATTATCCCGATCCGTGTGCTCTGATCTCATTGCAATCTTTAAAGAATGAAATTGGGATGGAAAATCCCTACATTATTTAACCACTTCACCATGATCTAGGCTCATGTAAAATCTCAGCCCTCATCGGATTGACCACCGACGGCTGTCATTGCTCTGCGTTAAACCCGACGCCTCCGGAAGCCAAGCACCGGACTGGAGGAAGGATTGCTTGATGCTGCTACCTTCGATTACCTTTTGCATGAGGAGATGGGACGCGGAAAGGAAAAAAAAAAAAAGATCTCTACCACAGCATATGTTCCGATGCATCATCAGCAGAATCGAGTAGGAATAAATTAACACCGGACAACAAGCAAGCCTAGTTAGCATCACGTACCATATGCAAGTGCATAGTGAAGAACTCACGTAACGTATATTACATGCATCTTCAGCTACACCGCACCATCCATCGAGGAGATATATACACTGCACTATCCATATCGAAGCCCGGCGTGTATTTAATTTGCAGCTAGCAGGCCACCATATACCTATTGTTTCACTGAACCCACTGCTACTTACGGCTACCATCCATCGTCAGTTAAACGACTGCATCAGGTGTCTGCGTTCATTGTCAGGTGCTCTCTCAATTCACAAATAATAGTTATCGTGTTATAGATTTTGGTTTCATCTTCGCTCTTTCATTTTATTCAAATAATGCTCTCTCTGTGCATGCATTGGTGGATGGCTAGCAATAGCTGGACGACCGGCCGGACGCATCGGTCGGTGATGGGTGGTTTCAACCCTCCGGTGCCGCAGAGTGACAGCAACTGGGAGATCAGGGTGGCCGTGTTGCTGAGCCTCTTCCTCCAGGCCCTCCTCATCTTCCTCGGCCCGACACGCAAGCGCCCCTCCCACCCCCTGGTCCGCTTCACCGTCTGGTCGTGCTACCTCCTCGCCGACTGGGTCGCCGACCTCGCGCTCGGCCTGCTCCTCAACAACATGGGCAACATCGGCAGCGGTGGCGGAGGAGGAGGAGCGAGCTCCAGCGGCAACACCACTGCCAGCAGTAATAACGGCAATAGCAACAGCCCCATCATCTTCGCCTTTTGGACACCGTTCCTGCTGCTCCACCTGGGCGGCCCGGACACCATCACCGCCTACTCCCTGGAGGACAACGAGCTATGGCTCCGCCACCTCATCGGCCTCCTCTTCGAGCTCTTCTCGGCCTGCGTCATCTTCGTCTGCTCCCTCAAGCAGGGCAACCCCATGATCCACGCCACCGTGCTCATGTTCGTGGTGGGCACTGTCAAGTACGGCGAGCGCACCTACTCGCTCTACTCCAGCAGCTTCAAGGGCTTCCGCAACACGATCCTCGACCCGCCGGAGCCTGGGCCCAACTACGCCAAGCTCATGACGGAGTTCGACTCCAAGGAGAAGGCCGGCCTGGCGGTGGAGATCGTCCGGGCCAACGGCGAGGCCGAGAAGGCGCAACAGCAGATGGAGACGCTGGAGACCACGCAGATGGCGCTGGACACCGACAAGAGCGTGGAGCTACGTGCGTACGAGTTCTTCCTCACCTTCCGCCGCCTCTTCGGCAACCTCACCCTCAGCTTCAAGGAGCGCCGGGTGAGCCAGGCCTTCTTCCTGCAGTCCAAGCGGCTGGAAGGCAATCCCAGCGAGGCGTTCGAGGTGATCGAGGTGGAGCTCGACTTCATCTACGACATGGTGTACACCAAGGCGCCCGTCGCCCACACCTGGACCGGATGTGTGCTCCGTGCAGTCTGCTCCTGTTGCCTCGTCTCCGCGCTCGTCATCTTCTTCTTCCTCGACAAGCCTGGCCACCAGATTGCGCAAGTCGACGTCGGTATCACGTACGCGCTCCTCCTGGGCGGCCTGGCGCTCGACGCGGCCGCGCTGGTGATTCTCCTCTTCTCCGACCGCGCCAAGGTGTACCTGATGACGCAACAGCGGATGCGCTGGGTCCGGGCGCTGACGCGGGTGGTGATGAAGAAGCCGTGGCGGACGCAGCGCTGGTCGTCGCCCTCGCATCTCAACCTCATCAGCCACTCCCTGGGAATGCCCGACCAAAAAACAGCATTCTGTCTTCGGCTCAACAAGTTGGCCGGCTGGCTGGGCATCGAGAACATCGTCGACGACATCGTCGACGAGTTCGTCTTCATACGGCGGGTGAAGCTGATCCGGAAGGAGAAGGAGAGCCGCTTCCGCCGCTTCATCCGGCGACTCATCTGCTGCTGCGGTAAACCGGAATTGGAAGAGGAGGCGGCGGCGGCGGCGGCGGCGGCGGCGGAGTCCCGTTTGTTGGATCACTTCATCTTCCAGGGTCTCAAGGAGGACGCATCCGCCGGGCCACCACATGGGCTGCAGCATAAGGACCATATCATGAAGGTGTGCAACCGCCGTGGTATGGGTGCCATCAAACGCCTCATCATCGACGAGGCGCCCATCGATATCACCAAGGATGATACCACCCTCATCACGGAGAGCGTGGAGAAGAGCGACTTCGACGAGTCCCTGCTGCTGTGGCACATCGCCACGGACCTGTGCCTGTTCTTGTCCTACTGCTGGCACGACGACCCGCTGTGGCACACCAAATTCCGGCTGCCGTGGAAGGAGGAGACCCCACAGCAGCGAGCCGTCGCCCGGACCCTGTCGGAGTACATGCTGTACCTGCTGATCAAGCAGCCGGACATGATGGCGGCGACGGCCGGCATCGGGCTCTTCCGTTACCAGGACACGCGCGCCGAGGCGCAGAGGTTCTTCGCGTCCATGGCGGCGTGGAAGCCCGACCACGAGGACGCGCGGAGGATGCTGCTCAGCGTGAACACGACGATGAAGCCCGAGGAGTTCAAGGGCGACCGGAGCAAGTCGGTGTTGTTCGACGCCGTCAGGCTGGCCAAGGTGCTCCGCAAGCTGGACGACACGCTCATGTGGGAGCTCGTCGCGGGGGTGTGGAGGGAGATGCTCACCTACGCGGCGGCCAAGTGCAAGTTCCACATGCACGTGCGGCAGCTCAGCCGCGGTGGCGAGCTCATCACCCTCGTCTGGTTCCTCATGGCACACATGGGCCTCATCAGCGAGTTGTACCAGATCGAGGCCAGCGCCGCCAAGGCCAAGCTCATCGTCAGAGACCAGTAATATAGCAATGCAACGTCTATATATTGTTTCATCAGCGGCTAGCTCCATCGATAGATGTCGCTCCCTCCCTCGCTCATCGATACCCTCATCTCGCATTGATTCCAAGCTACTTCTTCCCTATATATATATGCATTGCATGCTACTACTACTAGTAGTATGAATTATATATGTAATATGATTGTATGGTCTCTGTCTGTGTTTACTGAATTAGATGGCCTGGCCGGCCTAATGCCCCCATGCATGGTATGTTTGGCTGGATCGATGCCAAGTGTAAAGTGTGCAACACCTTGTATTTTGCCTAAGTCGTAAAACTAATGGAAAGTACACTTTTTTTTATAAAAAAAATCACAATAAATTCCTAAATATTTGATTTTGAGCAAATTAAAGTTTGAATTTTATTTTTGCATCGCATATACGTACAAAATAAATATGAGAACCCTGGTTAGGTACGGACACAGTGCAGCTTAGCTGATTTTCTTTGTGAGTTCTCGTTGTTTATTTAGAACATGCATGCCTGATATGTATTAGTTACAAACCGAGTACTTATACTAGCTAGCTCGTTTTTGGTTAGTTTCTTTGTGATGGAGCCTATCCACCTAGGTGACTTGATATATGATTTAACAATATATTATTCTTTCAGTGATATATCCTTAACTTGACAATTTTATTTGTTCTACACGTACAAAAAAAAAATGTGTGCATACACCTTTTTGTTCGGTTCTGCTCTTTTTTTTTAGTTGCTAAAATTTACTTTACATTTGCATGTTTCATTTTTCTTGATTTGAGAATATTCTATTCTTCAAGCGAGAATGTTTATTATGTGAATGCAGAACATTTGCATTTGTGAAGGCGAATATATTTTCTGTGATTGTAGAATATGGATAGTGAAAACTAACTAGAATGTTTTGCTTGTAAAGTTAGAATAAATTTCGTGATACACATCGAACATTGCTCTAGTCTATGGACTCTTTACCTTAACAATATGTTTTTTTGCCAAACATATATCATACGGGAGTTGGATCTTGTTTCGAAGATTTTATTACAAGGAAAGGAACATAATAATTTGATTTGGACTCAGGGTTGTTAGGACTGTCCAAGTACTTAGCTTGCTAAAATCACGTAATCTATCTTGAAATAAGACAACACACATTGCATTTGAAATACACATGCAAGTAGTTGGTGAACACATGCCAACTCTTCTGTATTCCTGCTATAAAATAAACAAAGAGAAGCTAACAAAAAAATAACTTTTACGTAGTGATAAATGCCTCAGAGACACACGCCGGCTTTTATGTATAATGTAGGTGCAACTCACACACATAATGAAACACAGACGTACAACTTAAATAGTCTAGCTAATCAACAGCCCACTTTGCACACCACACATGCATTCTACGGTCTACAAGAAACCAAACTTCATGCACTCTAAAGACCCGAGGCCGGCGACTTACGCAAGCCCTCAAAATAGGCGTCCTCCTATCCACATTGCAAGGTAAACCGGCCCAAACTTTGGAGTGTTGGATTTGTTCAGAGCAAGCACTAAGGTCATCATCGACAACGGAGCCACTAGGTTGATCGATTGGCTATCGAATGGATAGCGCCTAATCGGCTTAAGGCTGTCCCGCAGCGATTCAAATCAAGGAGTGTGAGAGATGGGCTTTGCAATGGCGCGTGGATATCTGATATCAAGGGCACACAAACGGAGACCATAGCGGTCGAGTTTGTTGAGGTTTGTGACAAGATTCAGTTAGTGGTGCTCGTGGAAGGCGTTGAGGACCAATTTAGGTGGAGGTGGGAGCAGGATGTCTCCTATTCTTCTTCCTCTGCATACCAAGGCTGCTTTCTTGGATCATCAATCTTCCTTGGCGCTAAGTTCCTTTGGAAGGCGAAGGTGCTTCCCAAGGTCAAGTTTTTCGCTTGGTTGGCAGCACATGATCGCTGCTGGACCGCCGAGAGACGTTTCAGGCGTGGATTGCAGAACAGCGATCATTGTGCTCTGTGTGATCAGGAGGCTGAGTCTATTGATCATCTGCTCCTTCGTTGTTCGTTCTCCAGACAAGTCTGGTTCCTTGCTCTGCAGCAGGTGTCTTGGCAATCCTTGGCGCCGGGTACGGGGGACAAAATCATGGAGTGGTGGTCAACGTCTCGTAAAAGAGTCTCTAAGGAGCTGCGTTTAGGGTTTGACGCTATCGTCCTGCTCATTTTCTGGATGCTGTGGAAGGAAAGGAACATGAGAGTGTTCGCCAGAGGAGGTTCTACGGCTCAGGCAATGCTCTCTAAAATCTTAGCGGAAGCAAATTTGTGGTCGTTTGTGGGCTTCCAGGCCTTACTGCTACCTTGCCCCCGCTCTCGGGTGTTCACTCTGGGTCGCTAATGTTGGATGTAATATAAACCTTTGTTTAGCTCGGGGGTGGTGGGTGTTGTGTGGAGTTCGGTCTATAAGCCTTGGTTTACCGGCCTTGTACTCTAGTCCCTCTTAGTGAAATACGGGTGCGTGGTCGCTAAAAAGGCGTCTTCCTAGTCATACATCCATCACTCCATACGCATGTATGCAAACTGAGTTTTTTTTTTTTTTTTGTTGCCATCACTCCAGCATTCAGCCACAATCACACATAGTTTTTTTTAGATAATGAAAGAAATCCGGCCTACTATATCCATTGAATGGATATATCCAGCCATTAACAAGTTTACAAGAGTTCTTAGACTCCAATCCTCAGAATTGAGGAGAAAAAACAAGAAAGGAAGCTAAAAAGACTAGGGAAAAACTAAAATCTACGTCCTTGCTTCAAACTTGAATCATGTGCACGTAGCTATATCTTATATATGACTTGTTTGGCTCTGAACCATCGGCGCTCCAACGTTGTTGGCTGCTAGCTAGTTTTTTTGGATATACCACACTATAACAACAAACTAAGTAGTCTTGCTATGCGCACGGACACAATAGCAACTACTTACTAGACACCCATGACAAACATGCAAGCACACGCAAGTCAATATAAATTACTACTAGCAAGAAGGGTTTGATCAGAATTTGGCAAACATATACCAATCATATGACTTTTGAACGACATACATATCATAAATTTGATTATGCAGAATTTTAGAATTTAATATGCTGCGGTGTACGGTGAGTTGTTGAATGCATGACTGCAAAGCGTGTTGTACTAGTAGGGTAGTAGGTCGTATATATTGCTCTACGGAGAATTACTCCTTGCCATCACCACCGGCATGTGCTTCTTCGCCGTCCTCCTTCTCACGGTCTTTGTTGGTCTGATGATCCCCAATGGGTCGAGGAGCGCGAAGCCCTTGGCCGCCTCGATGATGGCCACCGGCAGGCCGAGGCATTTTTTCACGATCTGCTCCTGGATTTTCTCCAGGTCCTTGAGGAGCACGTCGTCCTCTTCTTTCTCGGGCTGCTGCTTCTCGTTGTTGTTGTTGGCGGCGGCGGCGTCCTTCTTGGCCTGTTTGTACTCCCTCTCGAAGAGCTTCCATGCGTCCTTCCCCTTGAGCTCCGGCGGGTGGAAGACGTGGCCCGTGCGCACCATGAACTTGGCGTCGTCCTCCTTGCGGCAGGTGACGAGCACGGCGCCCTTGTGCTTGGTCCACTTGGGCAGGCCGTAGGCGAGGCGGTCCCCCCACTCGCCCTCCGGCGGCGGCGGCAGCGTCAGGTTGCTGTACCAGCCGCCGTCGTCGTCGCCGCCGTACACCCGGATGTCGTCGAACACGATGAGGTAGGACGTCTTGGACAGGGTCACGTGGAGGATGTAGAGCAGCACACCTGCGTGTGCATGCCATGCGTGCGTTTCTTTCAATTCCACGTGGTCGTGGTGTGTGTTATTATGAAGTATGTCATCGTCGCATTGCAAATCTGTAATAGCAATTGCATTATTGTATGTATTCAAAGAACAAGAACCTCCTACCGATTTTGGATTTCTGGACGGCGGTGCTTTTGTCAACCTCCTTCTTGAGAAGTTCGTTGAAGATGCGTTCCTCCTCCTCCTCCTTTGCCTTGGGGGTATCTGCATCTGCTTGCGGTTGGGGGCCGTCGCCGTCGCCGGCGGTCTTCTTCTCCTTCGCCATCTCCTCCTTTGCCTTCTTGCGGAGCTCCTCCTGCTCCTTCTTATCGTTCATGATCCTCTTCACCTCCTCCTCCGTGGCTTGCCTGACGACGTTGGACTTGGCGACGATGTCGTCCTCCACCTTGGCCGTGTCGAGGCCGAGGTTGTCGAGCATCCGGTAGAGGAGGTTGAAGCGGTCTTCCGAGTCCGGCGGGCCCACGCACACCCACAGCCGGATGGCGAAGTTGTCCTTGGCCTTGTCGTGCACGAACACCTTCTGCGCCAGCGCCGTCTTGCCGCTGCCGTGGATGCCCGCGATGCCCGCCGCCCGGAACATCGGGTCGTCGTCGTCGTCGTCCTTGGGGGCGGCGATCAGGGAGTCCACCACTTGGCCGGCCTCCTTGTCCCAGCCGTACAGCCTCTCCTCGTCCACGTAGCTGGTCGTCCACTCGTAGTACTGCTCCGGCTCCAGCACGTTCTGGGCCAGCCGGTGCAGCAGCTTCAGTGACGACACTGACACTAGTGCTCCTTTGCCTTCTGCTTCGTGATGATCCTTCTGCTGCTGCTGCTGCTGCGACGGCCGGGGCCTGCAGGGGTAGCAGCCGCCGGTCGCCGCCGCCACCACCGACAGCAGCTCCTTCTTATTGTCTGCAGGAGCAGGACGCTCGGCGCCCGCCGGCTGCGTGCGTTGCTCCAGTGCAGCGTCGAGGAGAGGCAGCAGCTCGGCTAGCTCCTTCCTCTTGCTCAGGGGAAGGAGCTTGTCGTCGTCGTCTTGCTTCTTCTTGCTGCTGCCATCGTCGACGTCGTCAGAATAAGAAGAGATCCTGACCTTGATCTTCTCAAGGACATCGGCGATTCGACTCAGGTCCTCTGCGTCAGCGATACTGCTATCGTCCACGCTGCGGAATGCCTCACACCGCCGCAGCACTTCGGGACGCAATTCCTGCAGCTTGTACATCTCCTGCTCAGCTCCTCCTCCACTACTGATCTCTGTCTTCTTAGCGTCGGCCATGATCGCTGATCGATACAGCTACTACACTACTACTACTCTCCGGCCAGTAATACAATTCTTGCTTGCTCGCTTTGGTTTGTGTATACATGCATTGCATGGAGATGATCTGCTTGATTTATAGGCAGCCCGCGCAGCCTGACAGACATGTACATATCGATCTCCATCAGACCAACAAGCATATCTATCAACTGCATGCATGGCAAGTCATCATCAGATGCTTGCTCGCTTGATGAGCAAAGCAAAAGGTGCGATGATGCGAGAATCGTCGTCGTCACTTTAAACCTTGGACAAGACACGTACAAATAAAAAAGGCCTTGCATTGGTCATTCCACACCTGAGAGTGGCACCCAAGTAAGGAACATGTGTGATATACTAAAACGTACGTGCAGTCACCCTGCTGGATCATCGCATCACATCACACGCATGCATATGGTTCCCACCGGCAACCGAAATATTAGAGGGCCAACACAACACTGACAGAATACAAGCAACAAAATCTCTAGTAAATCAATTATTCGATTCGTTCATTTGCTTTCTCAAAACATACTTCTATGACACTCTCTCTACTTCTTTTTCTTTATGCTATAGCGTTCCTTTGAATACAAGTAATAAGCCGGCCAGGTGATCGAATTTCTATACTCATTTACAGAGCTGCGGGTGAGGCCAGTAAAGCGGTGGCGACGCCAACAAGGCAAATAACCTAGGTCAGCCTAAATAAGTCATCTATATCAATTGGAGAAAATAAAAACACAACTGTGATGCATGGAGACATGGAGTCAAATCCTTTCTTTCAGCCAGGAAGAAAGCTTAATTCATTATGCCTTCAATTCTTCACCAAGGAAGGAAGAACCAAAAGAAAGAAGCATGGCTTATATTTTATAATAAGTAAATTACTTCCTTGGCTTAAAATAAAATGCCGCATCCTTCCTTGTGCTCAACAACATTTTTGTTCCCTACTTGACCCAAAAATTATGTTTCGTTCATTCCAGGACACTTCCGTCAGTTTTGAGCCTAACAGTGTCAAATAAGGAGGTGAAAAGACAATTTTGCCATTGTCTTCGTCATCTTCTTCCTCTCCTCGTCCCCTCTCCCTTCTCCAGGCGTGGCAAGGGGAGCGCAGTCGCCGGAGCAGTCATAGATGGGAGCAGGCCACCGCGCGCCCAGTGCTGCCTGCCGGTTGCGCCACGCCAAACCACGCCGGCCATCCATGCCTGGCCTCCTCCCGCGCAACTGCCGGCTCACTCCCATTCTGCCTCAGGCCGCAGGCTCCCTCTTGCGCCGCCAGCTCCCTCCCGCTCCGCCCGCGTTGGCCGGCTAGCCACGCGCGCACCCCCGCCCTTGGCCGGTTGTACTCAAATCAGGGGCAAAGGATGTCTTTTTTCTCCAGTGCCAAACAGAAAATGTGACATAGTTGACGGAGTTGTCGAGAAAGGAACAAAACAAAATTTCTGGGTCAAGTCCGAAAAAAAAATTAGACCAAAGGAAGAAAGCAACAGGTTTTTTTGTTGGGCCCAGGAAGTAATTCACAAGGGAAAAAAAAAAAGAAAAAGAAGAGCAATGGTTGCACCTTGACAGGCCATGCCATTGGACATCTGGCCCAGCAGCCCAGCTGACACACCTTGACAGCCCACCTAGCTAGGCCCAGTCAATAGAGCACAGCACAACGGCTCGGCCTCCATTCCTTTCCTTGGTGGTGAAGTCCGGTTCCTCACGGCGTGCACCAACTCAACTCCTCCTCCGATCCGCCTCCGCCGTCCGTCGAGATCTCGAATCGAACCGGGAGGGAGCTCAGCCATGGCGACGCGGAACCGGACGCCGCTCTACCGCAAGTACCGCGACGCGCTACGGCACGTCCGCGCGCCGGCCGGGGCGCCGTCGTCGTCCGGCGGGGGCGGGGGCGGGGGCGGGCCAGGCGGCGGGCCGGTGATCGAGATGGCCTCGCTGCTGCGCTCCGAACGCCCCTACGCGCCTCTCAGCACCGACGACCCCTCCGCGTCCAGGTGCCACAACTCTCCCTCCGACTCCCCCTTGCCGTTGCATCTCGTCCGGTCAATGAATACCCCGTTACCATGCTAACTAGTAGTAGAGTTGGCTATAGATCGATTCGAGACTAATAGCAAGCTGATCAGTCAGTGCCTTAGGAGGCAGTAAGCTGGAGACTGGAATGTTTGGTTGCGAATTTGCATAGCTAGATCGAGCGCATGGAATACTAATAGCATGCTGATCAGTGCCTTGATGTGTCACTGACTGGTTGGACACCTCGCTCGTGATAGGAAGGCACTGACATTGGTGTCTGCGTTGCAGCAGGGGTGCTGTCACGGTCGGGCTGCCCCCGGCCTGGGTGGATGTCTCCGAAGAGATATCTGCAAACATGCAGCGGGCAAGGACAAAGATGGCAGAATTGGCTAAGGCGCACGCCAAAGCCCTGATGCCATCCTTTGGCGACGGCAGAGACGATCAGCGAGCGATCGAGGTTCTCACGCATGAGATAACCGATCTGCTCAAGAGGTCGGAGAAGAGGCTGCAGAAGCTGTCCATGAAAGATTCGTCGGAGGACTCTAATGTCCGGAAGAATGTCCAGGTGATTGATGATACAGCCTGATTTATGTCATTGGCAGCTGCAAGTTTAAGAAGAGTTGATATATTTGCTTTGCCCATGCGTTCTTTTTTTTTTTTTTGTTTGATTTGATGGACAAAATACCATTTCACTGTTACGTTGCAGCGTTCTCTTGCTACAGACCTGCAAAACCTCTCGATGGAGTTCCGTAAAAAGCAGTCAACTTATCTAAAGCAGCTTCGTCAACAAAAAGAGGTTTCCTTCTGTTGTGAATCAGATGCATCAAGTGTTGGTACGATGCATATCCTACCCTGCCTGACTGAGATGCTTTGTTGACTACCTTTTTTTGCAGGGTCAGGATGGTGTTGACTTGGAAATGAGTATGAATGGCACCAAATCTACATTTGAAGACGATGAGTTTGAGGATGTGGTGAGTTCTTTTTTTTTTTTTTTTTTGTCTTTTCACGCTGCATACTTGATTCTAACGAATCTTTTATTATCATGTATATTAGATATTAACAGGAGTGGCTATAGTAAATTATGTCAAATCTGATGCACTCCGGGTCATTCTCTCATTATTTATTTGTCACTTGTTTACTATCTAGGACTCAATGAAATTTCTGTATTAGTGAAATCAAGATTTGCTTTATTATTGGTATGCTTCCCGTTATGTCCATGAACAGAAACATGATAAAAGGTGAAAAGTAATGACAAAGTTATGCCTTATGTGCATTGGTGATTGTGTTTACTAAAGTCTTACAGCTCATAAGTCAGGTAGGTAGGCAATCGATCTCCATTGGAATAGGGTTGTGGATATCAGTTAGGATTGTTGATTATGGAGAAAACTCTATTCTCCCCCTCCTTGACGCTGTGCCTGGATGCTAATATCGATTTTTTTGGATGTGGGAAAATGGACAACCCTATATCATTCCTTGCTTAACTCTTATTTTGCTCTGAGAAATGAGATCCCTTTTCTTTTCTTTTTTCTTTTGCTGCAAACATATGCTTTGGATGGTGTAAAAGGGAATAAGCTTGGATACTAAGCTAGTATATGTTATGGTGGCAAGCATCGAGCTAGCCCCCGGTCCTTATCCATGCATGTACTAGAATATCTCCTGTCCGTTTACTTTGGAACCTCTAGACTGATTAAGGCCTTGTTCGACTAGCCTCAGATTGGAGGGATTGGGAGGGATTAAGGGGGATTTTGACTTGCTAGGGATTTAATCCTCCTCGATCCCCTCAAACCAAACAAGGCCTAAGAGGGGTATGAACCATTTGGTTTCATTAGATGTTCTGGTGTAGTTATTTACTATCTAGTGCAATAGATGTGTATTTTTTGTTTGACACTAATAGATGGGTACTTGGCTAGTAATATATATAGTATATGAAGTCTATGTTATATTTGCAGAAAATCAAAGATTTTAGTTACTTATTTGGCATTGCTCAAGTCTAATCAAACATAACAGCAGGCCTCGTCATTCACTGATCCAGAATATGGTCCTGCAATGAAAGACTGAAGGTGTTAGATGATTGATTCATGTAACCAAAACTGCTACAAAGATGCTTTAGGAAATTCTTTGGCATAATCTATCGTTTTATAGTGTCGGTATTTTCTTTCTTTTTTGAATGTTTGATTATCCATGCACGATAGATTGAACTGGACTTGAATTTATTATGTTAGGAATACTTATTGGGATTCAATTCAGACCGATAGATGATGAGAACTCCAGCTCACTCTTTAAAGTTTAAGTTGTTGATGTGATAAGATTTTGTTACCAGGGTTTCACTGAGGTTCAGATGTCAAAACTTAAGAAAAGCGAAGTGTTCACTAGAGAAAGGGAGAGAGAAATCGAGCAGGTGAGTTGTTAATTTATTTATTTGATGGTTCTGTCAGTCACCATACATATGCTATTTCTGACAGCACATGTTCCTGAGGTCTGTTTATTACTGTCTGCTTGTGGTTTGTAGGTTGTTGAGTCAGTCAACGAACTTGCTCAGATCATGAAGGATCTTTCAGTTCTTGTGATTGATCAGGTATATGAAACCCTGGTTAACTGTCAGTGATTAGTGTTGATAACTAGTTGGGACCAAACTCTTGATTTTTTTTTCCTTCGAACAGGGGACTATCATCGATCGAATAGACTACAACATACAGAACGTTGCAGCTTCAGTCGAAGAGGGTTACAAACAATTGCAAAAGGTTTGATTCATCAAACTGTCTTTTCCCTCGCTAGAAGTAATGCTTCTGCAGTTTACATTTCTGTAGGATGGACCTTTAAGTAAAGAACTAAAGATGGACAAAACCCTTGTGCTACCGGCAGGGCTTTTAAGTTGTATATGATTCTTAGTTGCTTTTTAAATAGCATAACAGGTGTGTAGAGATCCGTTCTTTTGTTATATGCCTACATCTCACCTTTTTAGCCAGTATTATCTCTAAATACCCTGACTAGTTGTGTAGATTCATCAAAACAAATATTTTCGCAGTGTTATCCTACCTCCAGTCACAAACTCACAATTATATGATGTTAAGGCTGTCCTACCGTTGTATAAATATGACGGGGGTGGGGGTGGGGAGTTGTATGAGCTTTTATTAAAACATAGTATCAGCCTGTGGCTATTTCCTTCACTGTAAAAGATGGCACGCTTTCCGCGACCATGCATAGGGCAGTAAATTTGTAACCAACCATTCAGTTTACTGCTTACCACAGGCACTGCCTTTGTGATCTATCTCTCTCACTCACTAACTCTTAACTCTCTCCGTTCATATATTACTTTTAGCTATATACATAATACATTCATATATGACAATAACCATTTCTTATAAATAAAGAAAAATAATTGGCGGGCAGTCTAATATCTTGGTCCTTCTGTTCTGCAGGCTGAGAGAACGCAGAAGAAAGGGGGCATGGTGATGTGTGCCACTGTCCTTGTCATTCTGATATTCATCATGATAGTCCTTCTGATCTTGAAGAAGATCATTTTCTGACATACATAGCTATCTCTTTTTAATGGTCAATGGATGGACGGCATCCAAGCAACCACCACCCTCTCCTGCGAGCAAGGATTACACGGTGCCTGCATATTGGGAACACCACAGTTCGTTTGAACAGCGCGATACGACTTACTGATCTGAAGATGGTTCTTCTGCTCATATTCATATTTGCTGGGCCAGCAACTGCTTTCACCAGTCTTCAGTCTTGGCCACAATTTTTTTTTGCAGCGCTGCAGATGTAGAGATGTCATATCATATATGACCCAATTTTTTGAGAAAAAAAAAAGATTGAAGAGTTGTATTGACACATTTCACCTTCCTGTTTGTCTTGGAGCAACCAGGTTAGGCTGTGTATGCCTCTGTATAGAGCAAGCTGTACCATCCAGTTATTGGAAATCGAGAAGTAGATTCAGTTTCTGTGTCGTCTCCTTTTTGCCGCATGATTTCTGCCCTTCTATTTTGAGCTAGCTTTGAGGTGGCATTTCATTGTACCAGGAAAAAATCCTAACTTTTTCCTTTGTGATCAGTGATGCCAAATTGCTGGTGCAGGATTGAGATAGGGGAGAGCGGGGTAGGAGAGGAACCCAGGAGCAGAACTGCTCGAGTCAACTCGGACAGCTGGGAAGGAGGCTGAGTACATAAGTGATTACTTAGACCTACTTGGACCGGACCCGGGCTGGTCCTAGATCCGCCCCTGCTTTGTGGTATGCTATGCTGTATCATTTGTTTCACTCAAAACCAGGTTTTAACAAATGAAACTTTGAAAAAAATATGTTTAAATCATCACGAGACGGTTTTCACCTTGTGGACAATGACATGGCTTTGGGCCAACAATAACTCCTCCCCTGCTTGTTGTTTGTGTGCGATGCTTCGGCGATCTCACCGTAGTTATTTGTGCCTGACTTACCCCCTTCTCCTAGCCATGGCCACCAGCTTGTGCCATTGCTCGTGATATGCTACTACCATCGAGCTCCTCCTCTGTTGCTGGCCGCCATGGTTGTAGAATCTCTTACCTGTATCAACTCGATTCCTCTGGCGGTGACCACTTTGTGCGCATCGCCATTGCATTCTCCCTCACATTCTGCAAATATGAGAAGACTGGCTGGCGAGGCAAGAGGAAGAGGTGGCGGCGAATCAAGTGTGCATGCGGTAGCGTCAGCTGCCGCCTAGGTAGGTGGCGGCGGCGGCAAGGCGGCGAGGTAGGTGTGCTCGTGGAGTAGTGATAGCCACCGCCCGACGGCGAGGTAGACGCGCATCCATTGCCGTGCACTTGCACAAAGTGGTAGAGAAGAGACGGAAAGGAGAATATAGAAGTCGGAAGATACCATGTAGTCACTGAGGAAGCATGGTTGCAATGCCACATCAGCAAAACAACACATTGGTTATTTGTCAGTTTTTATGAAGTTTGATGTGTTATAATACCCGGGTTTGAAGATAGAGATGTGAAGTAGACAATATTCGACATATCTTAGGGGGTTACTTCGATTTTTTTTTCTCATGTACATTTTTCAAGTACAAATCAAGCAACAACTAGACCTCAACATTGAAGGCTTCCAATAAAGAGTGATGTCCCGTCCTCGAAAAGAAGGGAAATGCTTTGAGGGCACGTTTGGATGCTTGCGCATGCATATGGCTTGCCAATATATTGGTGGCCGATTTGGCCGCCCGCATGCATGCTGTGCATTAGCATTTTTTTCAATCTCGTGTCATTTGCCGCATTTAAAAGTTCGGAGCAACCCAAACACTTAGCCAACTAAGTAAACGGTCAACAGACAGAAATAGGAAATGCAAACACCAGCAGGTATCCAAACAAACTCTGAGCAGACCATTCAAGAATGGCTTCGGTACAATCATGAATCTAAACCAAGTATTGTATTTATGAGATTTTCATGAATGTTACATTAGCAGTTAGATCCTGAGTTACACTAAAACTATACTCGGAGTGTTCTTTTCAAACCATAAATGAATTTATGTCAAGTCATCTTTACCACCCCTACCCCAAACTTTTTGCTGAATTTGAAAGGCGAACCTAAAATTGAGTTACATAAAGCATCCACGTTAACTTTAAAATTTAAGACATATAACAATTAACTTTCCTTTTCTTCTTACTTTTACTCTCTTCTCCTTCAAAAACCACCGAACCCTTTGCTCTTGCCAGGCTGCATCATCACTTCCTTTTTCTTCCCTAACTCACATGAGCCTCTCCCACGTTTGGTTGTGCCACCACCGCATTGCTTGACCGGCGTTGTCGCCTCCCTCTCACGATGCAAGTGGTCATTGCCCCCTTTCACTTCCCTCCATCCGTCATTTATTTGCTCTTGCCCTCCCTCCCCATGGTATTACGGTTGCCTCCCGCTATCCCTCTCGGTGCAACATCCTCCTTACCTTTCGTATAGCGTCCACTCCCCCTGCAGTGGCACCACTCGCTTCCCATGGCTCACTAATCATCCTAGAGCTCGGGCTCGATGCCAAAGGCATCACCACAGACAACAGTAGCAACAACTTATGCCTAGTTAGCAACGATGTGTGGTAAATGTTTGGCCACCATCCAAACATACCCAAACAGGCAAACAGCAACTGTGTGCATAATCAACAAGATGGCTCCATATCTGGGGTTCTTGTTCTTTCGATTGTGAAATGATCAACAACCCGCACAGATCTGACAGGGTCCGGTGATGAGGCTGATCTCCACTTGCTTGGGTGCTTCCGTTCATGGCTGAGCTGATGAGGCCCTCTCACCTCTGACTCCCACCTGGGATCCAACTTCCAGCCCTTCGGGACCTGGTTTTCACAGAGCAAAGAAACATTTTTTTTACCATATCAGAAACCAATGCATGGTTACATAAGGTGACACACAGATGGGAGCAAAAGAAAAAGCAGTCTGATCTGTTACCTTGTCAACTGCAAGAGTAAATATTTCCAGATCGCCATCCTTCTTAATATGAAACCTCGTGAAAGATTTGTAGTTCGCAATGCGCAAGGATGAGAAGGCTTCATCAAAGTGTATGTGGAACCAGTTGATACAGATGTATAGGTAGCTACCAAATATGAGGGAAACAACTGGCGTCGAGAAAATCCAGAAATAGATAAACACAGAAGTGTAGTACATGATCAGAATGCTCCGTGAAAGAGACATTATTCCATTCTTGCAGATATTTATTCTTGTCACTGCCATGACCTGTGCAGAGGTCTAAGCTGTTAGATGCTTAAAAAAAATCTACAAACACGGACTGAGAAGCAAGCAGTAACATGCACCAACTATTTACAAATCAATCTTATGTACTGCAATGCATCTCATAAAAGTCTAAAACAGTCGGAGTCTGACTACATAAACAAAAATTTAAAGTCGAACATAGTTGAAATACAGCTGCAGATTCATCCCTCACAAAATGTCAAGCAAGCAAACTGTAGAATTTCCAGAATCCAGAAAGTATTATTACCTCAGGGACGTCAAAGGCCGACATAAGGTATTTTATACATGCTGGGTACAGTCCCAGAGTCCATTGTTCCAAACGAGCACGGAGACCAGTAGGATCTGGGAAATGCTCACTTTCCATGGACCGATACCATTCATATAGAGTGTGATAACCTACAAAAAAAAATCGTTTTTGTAATACAGCTTTCGCTTTAAAATGGATTTTGGATTTTGAATTAATCACCTAAGATAAGAGATCTTAGGATTTAGGAAGCACAATATGGCATATCATACCTGAAGTTGCCAACAAATGATTCCGAATACAAATTTCTATGCCCAACTCCAGCAGCATCATTAAAAGCAGTGCTGCAGTTAAATGGGCCAAAACATGGAGACCACCTATAATAGCTCTTCTCCTCCGTGATAGTTTGGATGGTACAAATGAATATGACGCCATCAGTAAAGTTAGACTTCCTACTGAAGAGACATAAGAGTGCTCAAAAATGTAAAGCAAAGCACTCCATATTGTACTTGAGAAGCTTTTCAAACGCCCTGACCAAGTTTCTTCATTTAAGATATGAACAAGATTACACTGGAACAAACAGAAATAAAATCAAGAATATGAGTCCAATTTGTCATTTAGTTAGTTCGACCTTCCTAATGATAGTAGTCGTAGGTGATTGAGTGTGCAGTTATGAAAAAGGAAGAGAACATTAGTGACAATAAAAACTAGCATCAGTAGTCAGCAAAGAGACCATAAAAGGTAACAGAAATGATTTATGTGATGCAAAGTAGTCCTCTGAGGCTGGTACAAATACAAAGAATGAAAGAAATATGACATGTACAGTTGAGTTTTTATCAACTGGCTGACTTTAATTCAATGGAAATACTTGAAGATTTACAGTGATTAGTTCGTTTTCAATTCAAAAGAAAATGAACAGAGTCAGTGGATTTAGGCGCAGGTTCATGAAATGTTGCAGCATGATATTTTGGCTAATGAGGACACCTACACCCCCAGGACACCGATTCTGCATCGTACTACTCAAGTTACAAGTCTGGTAATAAATTTGCTAATGGTAACCAGCTAGGGACTGTCACAGTCCAGCTGGTGATGACTAAATGATCTATTCTCAGTTTTTAAACGCTTCTTGGATGAGTTGAAACCCTTTGATAATTGCTAGTTTTGGTTTCATATTGCTACATGATTGTTCTATAAATGTGTTGGGAAAGTTCTACATTCTTCAAGACATGACTAAATAATTTAATAGAGAAAGGTAATAAAATGTATCTCACTTCCTTAAACATGAAACTGAGAACAATTGCACTATGAAATAAAGATATGTAAAGACTTCCAATGTTTCCAGGTTACAGTTTGCCTAAAAAATGAAGGGGGTGGGGGGGGGGGGTGGGGGGGGGGGGTGGGGATTGGGGTTCAAGTTTATTATTAGCAACAGCTACTAACTAAGATGTGCAAGAAATGAATACAGTAATTTCAAGAAAATGGCAATTTTGGGCTCTGTAACTAACCTGCGGGAACATTGAAAATACCAATATGAAGTAGATAAAACCACCAATGGTGTCAAACTGCCAATTCTTCTTGCGGAACTTTAATATGTTACCAAGTGCAATCTGTGAATGTAGTAAAACAGATCTTGCTCATATCACATTGGTGGTATATTACACAGAAGCTTCTAAGATGATCACTAAGCTAAATCAGAAAGAAGTCACTTCAGCATAGGAGAAAAAACATACCCCATTAGACTCGTCATAAGATGGATAGGCTGCCTTGCATTCATAGGTGGTTCCGGAGAATCTTTCAAAGTTTCTAAAAACGTGTGTTGGGTGCAAGAAGGCACCACCACATCCGTTGACAAGCAAGTGTTGCACAAAATTAGTATTTTCTGATCGAGTGGCAGAGTGCCTCATAAAATGATGTAAATCCCCTGCCATGCGAAGTTTACATCTTCCATTCAGGTATTCCTGAATTAAATGTGAGACATTCTTGCCCGTAGTCTCCTTCCAGTACCAATCAAGAAGCCAGTTTGGCTCATGTGTCACTACAATCACAGAATCATTCTCCCCAACCTGCACAACTTTAGTATTGTAGCCGATCAATTAAATCTGGAAATGAAAATACTACTCGCTACTTACAAGAGATATTCTGGAAACATAAGAGCGCTTCTTTCTGACTAGAAAGCAAAAGGGGATAAAAGCCTAAGACTACACAGAATCCCCATCAACATTTTTTTTCCTGTGTATTTACTGTACAAGCTAATATTAAGCGGCATACATGGTTGAAGACTCGAAGCAATTAACCAACTACATGGTCTCCCCACGTGAAACCAAAAATAAGGAAATGGAACTCGTTTAAAGCAAAAAAAAAAAAAGGTAGCTGAGCAAGTAAAGAAAAAAGCACCTTGTTTCGGCAAAGGTCTGCAAAAAACTTGAATTGGTACACATCAACATCGCCATGAAGAGATAAATCAAGACCAAATATCCACCAACCCTTGGGAAGATGCAATGCAAAATAACTCTTCTTCTGCGGCAGAAACCATCCTCCTAACCAGCTTTTATGACATATATATCTCATAAAAGTGTGCAGCCCATCAAACCAGTCTGTTATAAAAAGGACAGAAATTTAAAGAAAGGGACTCGACGCAAAAAGCATTTTATTCCTTACATAATTGATCAAATACGCAAGCAAGAAAGAAGAGATATTAGGTTAATCAGAAATGTTTACAAACCATGGTTTCCAGGAATTATAAAACACTGTGGTCCATCATATTCAGTAATCTTTGATACACCAGGGGGAAGCTCAGGCTTATCCAAAGCTATATGTTCATCCCTATACCAAGGTGGAGGTTGTAGAGCGTACTCAAAAGGCCTAAAGAAGCGCCTCTCATATGTAAATGATGAAGGGTTTGGGTACCTGCAAAATCGAAAATGACAGATTATATGACTAACATGCGCTAATACAAAGGACTAAGTTCTGTCTAGTGTATAGATTGTGCCACTATCTATGGCAATAAAGTTGGACTTCAGCATGCAAGTGATAGGAGATGCAATTTTAGGATTATAAACTGGAAATAGGTTCAGCTGTATGGAGCCAACAATGAGTGCCATCTGATACCAGGCAAAAAGAATCATGTATCTAAAACTAATCAGGTTTTTCTTCTCAGAAAGAAGCGTGGCATCTTATCTATGAAGCTTGAATCATACAGAGGCAACCAATATACTCCTTTTTTTTTTTCTTCAGAGAAGAGAGAACAATATGCAAAATATTATGGTGCAAATAGATCAGTGAAATAAAACTTGCTTCCAAAAATATGAAAAAAAAATCAATCGAGTGGTTAACGGCTTAACTAGATATTCACCATTCGGTTAGAAATTAATTATACAATAATTTCCAAGGTATTAGGAAGAAGTGAATCATGCGGTCCTCCTAGCCAAGCAAAACACAGTAGAGACATGCTTTGTAAATATGCACTTGAAGATGAATGCATAGAAGAACCAGGTTTGATTAAGTATGGTACAATCTTACGCAAGATCTCCACCGATAAGAAGTAAGTTCCCACGTGGAAGAGTATGCATAGAACCACCAATTATGGTCCTAATAGACGGTTGGGCTAGCAGTCGGGCAACTGTATATGACGAATTCCCTCCATCACCAGTGTCGGCAACAAAGTCAAACCAAAGGTCTTCCCTTTCACTGAAGTAGTCATACAACAAGTCGTCATTCTGAGTGTCATATGTTGGTCCTTTCATTGCAGCCTACAGAAGGATGTAAAATGTAGTTTGAAGACAAGAATGTTTAAAGACAGAGATGTGCAAAGACGCAGATAAAAAAAAACTGGAATTTGGATTCTTGGCATTAGATGATTAGACTGACTGCTGTACTGCCAACATTAAAAGAACAGATACAGCATTTTGGAGGTGAACTGTGCAGACAAAAAAATATTTGGGAAAAAATTGTTTTGGAGCATCTTGCATCCCTTACCTGCATCATGCGCATGTCAAAGCGCCCAACAAAAAGAGTCACAGAGACCATAAGATCGAATGCTGTCTTAAACAAATCAGCTGATGTCCTGCATAAATAAAAATTCAAGGTGTCAGATGTTTCCCTTGGTCTCATCTGGAATCTAACTTGATGCAGTTAAGATGTATAAGGTCCTACCCTGAATACCAAGGTACCATATCCAGGAATTCTGGTTTCAAATGCCTCTTAAGCTTCTCATCCTCCAAATCTGTGGACGGGTGGGTAAGAGCCCATCTGAAATACGTACAAAACATAATCAAGAATTACACAGATACTGACCATACAGAACATAGGATTTATGTGGTATTGGAAAGAAACATTAGTAGCCTCCTCATGGCTGCAACTGATTCAACAATAACACTACGCATAGCGCGAAACACTTAAAGGCATACCCAGTTGATCTCTCCACAACAAAGTTAGCAATATAGAGGCCAACAAATGTAGCCCACAATGAGTACAGAGGAGATATTTCATCCGATGGTCCAGCACAGGATCCACTGCAAACTAACTGGAGAAAAACGTGATCAAAGAAGTGCAGCATGGATGTCACCACAAAAAGGTGCGAGCGAGCGGAAAAAATAGATGAATAAAGGAGAAGCAAACAGTACCTCCCCATAGATAACCCATTTGGCTAGAAGAGGATAGTCACTTGCAGATCCAACAGGAGCAAACCAGGATGAGCAAATCTGATCTTTGAGCTGATTCATACGGAGAAAATTTGATATCCAGGTACTTCCATTTTCATTTTCAAGGAAAGCAAGCAGATTGGGGTCAGAACTACTACCAAAAGATTTGCTCTTGTGCACAGCACGATTCCCACAATGGCTGTAGAATACACAGCAGGCGATACTGATCACCTGAAATAGATGCAAAAGGTCAATCTTCCTTCCTAGGGTCAATATAGAGGGAAGGATTACCAAAAAAAAAAAAAAAAAAAAAAAAAAAAAAAACATTGTGGAGAACTTACGGTGCAGTTCTGGACAATTGTCCATATTCCTGGCCTTGTTCCTGCCATGCGAGCAACCAAGCCGATGTACCAGAGACCAATAAATATGATATGAAAGGCGATGATGAAAAGGACTGAGGAGAAATATATTGTCAAGAAAAGCGAAAGGTTCATGCGCATATCGACCCCCATTGATTGGAAGCTGGGAAGATGGTACAGGGACGCGAAGCAAATCCAGGCGACATACCTGCGATCGGTGTAAGACGATGACAATATTGTCAAGAACCTTTTTTACTGGTCTGATTAACAAGTAATCGTAGAGCTTTTGTTGTCTGATTAAGCTGGGAAGACAAGCAGAGAAGTGTGGGAACGAGGAACATTACCATCGGTTGAAATTGGAGTAGCTTGGCTGGATGGTCCTTCCAAGGAACGGGGACGAGAAGAAATAGAAGAAGCCAATGAGGCAGACATACATGGACCACCACTTGACGTTGTTGTCCAATTTATGTATGAGCGTGTGCATGTTGTCAGACGATATGAAGAAGAGGCAGGCTATGATCACCGCGGTCATGATGTGCCTGGAGTGCTCGTGGGGGTATGGGTAGGTGTGCGTCAGGATAGTCCTGACCCTGCCCATCTTGAGGGTTCCCAAGAGCGGGCGTGGGCTGCCGCCCTGCTTGTCTGAACCCATCAGGAGGGCACCTCTGCAGAAGCAGTGCAGCAGCAGCTGTTTTCGGAGTGATGGGAAACCTGTCCTCCAGACGAAGGATCGATCAGGCTGGACTGATTTGATGCATTACCTGAATGATTAAAGATTAGCATGTCAGATCTGTGTGATGATTATTAATGCCTGTGCTTATAGCATAATAATATTCCTTTTGAAGCACCCAACGTACAGTATCTGGATGGTGATGGATGATTGATGATTATTGCATACCAACAGCAAGTGGCATGCATCCTAGTACGATCCCAAGTGTGGGAATGTGGGATGATGTGGCATGGCAGCACGTGGGCAGACTGCAGAGTCAGCTGTGCGGAAGCAAGGCATTGATGCCTTTACGCAAGAACTTAATTTCTAGTAATGCAAAGTAATAAGCAATAGTATATATTATTATAAACACATGCAACTGCCGAGACGAGGAAGAAAGGAAAAAAAAAACTGTAGGCAAGATAGATGGGGGGCATTAGCGATGCGCAGAGCTCCGGAGGCTAGTCGTAGTGAACCCTCCCTCCGAATCACGCACGGCTAGTCCGCAATGCAGCAGGGAAATCCTGGCCTGACCTGCCCTGTCCTGTATGTTGTACGGGAGTACTAATAACTACTCGAAAAGTGGATGGAGGGGAGAAGGGCAGGTGAGGTTGGGATTGGATTGGATTTGCTCGCTCATCCAGCACGCTGGTGAATGGGATTGAATGGAATGGAATGGCAGTTAGGGTGCGTTACCAGTCGCAGCAGCGGCGGCGGCGGCGGCGGGGACGAATCGGAGTCCGGCCGGATGGATCTTCACCTTGGTTGGACTCCGACGGCAATCCAATCCAATCCAATCCAATGCTGTGTCCCGCGGGGAGCGGAGGGTAGGGGAGGGGACGGGACGGCGCGGCGCGGGGGTTCCGAGTTCGGGAGGGAAGGGGAGGACGAATGCAGGGACGAGCAGACGCAGCAGCATCCATGGAATGGAACCCCCGTGAGGAGGAGAATATCCCTCTCCTGTCTCGCTGCTGCCATCCATCCTGACCGTCCATTCCAAAAGCAGCGCTCCTGATTTTTGCTTCGTCAGGGGGGAGGGGGACTAGAACATTGCTCTTGAAAAAAACCAGGGGGTCCAGGAATGTGTGGAGAATATCCATATATCATCCTCAACAAAAAAATATCCCTCCACCTGTCGAAAATGAGCGCGCCATATAATACTAATAAAATTATATAAAACAAAGCACAAATCATCAATCAGCATGTAGGAGGGAGGAGGGCTTTTATGTTCTTTAGCAATTTCTGCCTTTTTTTTTTCCGGATAGAGACAATTTCAGCCTTTACGCAAAATGAGCAACCTTGTGTTGTGTCTTTAACTTTGGAATTAGTTTTCAAAAAAAAAATTAATAGCATCGGTTAATACTTTTTCAACCACCGTAAAACGTCTCTGATTTAAAAACCATTTTTAGCACGCCGCCTTTTTTTACCGAGCTTTTAAGAATTTCTTCATCCACTTTTAGACATCAACTTTCACTACTCATCTTGTATATATTGCAAAATGTAACTATTTTTTATTATAAAATATAAATTTGGTTGCGAGCAATCTCTCAAGATATAGATGCAATGCACAAAAAAAAAAAAGGATGAGCTTTTTTTCGGTTACGGCCAAGCACCGTGTTCGGCCATGCGTGGAGAGATCGGGCTTGCTAACCTTTTTTGTTGTTGTCGTCGTCGGCGGCAGCGCACAGGCTTCTCTCCCTAGGCAGGCTGGGCTCATCAACCCTGAACACCACAAAAAATAGCAGATGCCTCCTTAGATTGCCGCGAGCAGTTGACCTCCAAATGATTTTCCTCTCGGTACCCCTCCTTTCCGCGCTTCCTCTACCTTGGCGGCAATACGTTAAGGTCCCGTTTGGAACGCAGGATTTTCTTCTCATTCCTGTGTTTTTTCTGTGAAATTGAACTGATTTCTGTAAAATTTCTGCACCATTCCTGTAAAATTCCTACGTTCCAAACATGCCCTAAGTTATTGAGAACAGCATATGATAGAAAATAGTAGATGGATTAGAATTTTCTATTTATAAGTTCTGTTGCCAATTATTGGTCGTTTGATTTACTGGACATTAAGGTTTGACACATTCGTATCATTTAAAAAATTACAATTATAATTTATTTTTATATATGATTTAGCTGCAAAGCACAATCATCGTCGTAGTACTAATTTGACAAGCTTGGATTCTTCGACTGGAGATCCTCCTCCCTTGGTTTTCTTTGCTCTTTGCAATCCGCCCCTCCCTCTCGTTCGTTGCTTCCTTCCTGGCCACTTGCCTGAGCCCTCAAAACATACGAGACGAGACGAGACGAGACGAGACCGCCGCCGCCTCCGACCTCGTCCCGAACAAGCCCAAAGAAAGCCCGTCCCGCTCGCCTCCCTGCGTCCGCTCCCCGGCTCTCCGCGATTCCGCGGCCGGGGACCGACCAAGCACATCGGTGAGCTCGCATCTCCCTTCTCTTTTCCTGACCTTGGCTTCTAAGCAAGTCGATTGATACAAAATTTTGGTGGATCTGTTGTGTTCTTGACTCAAATTGTAGGTAGGGTATTCCTGGGAATACACAGGAATCACTATAGATCCGCCCCTGAGTATTACCACCCACGGAATTCGATTGCACTGCCGTCGTCGAATTCATCTGATTCCCCGATCCGAGCTACCATACTGCATCCACCATTCATTCATGGAATTATATTAATTAACGACCCCGGGAGGGAAGGGATTGGGAGGAAGAGAGAGAGGGGGGAGGGACACGCGGCCACCTCGTTGCTATGCCCTTTTCTTTTGCCTGGCGGCCCCCCACAGCCCCAAAGCTTGCTCTTTCACGGGCTGTGGAGAGAGTCTCAATAATTATCCGCTCTAGTACTAACTGCAACACCTCCTTTTCGTCTCATATATACCTGTGTCTGGTGTCTGATTGGTCCTCCCCTCCTGTGGGATGGGTGGATCTTGCCGCCTACTAGTAGTATATGAGAATCGGCTCGATAGGGGGGTAACAACCCTTTGAAACTGCAATTTTAATAAAACGTCATTATGTCAGCATAATAAATCGGTATGTATGTTCACTGTAACCTTACGCATGCTCTACATATGATGCTCCCCGTGTTAAAAAAAAAAATACCTAAAATCTAGCTTTGCTACTGTAACCTTAACCGTTTCCTCTAATCCTCTCACAGAAACCTCATGTTTGCTTTATGTATCAACATTTGGCATGCTACCTAATGCTCCTCCACCCACTCAGATAGTCAAGTGTGCCTCTTTTTTCCCCCTTTGCAGGATTCTCCGACCGCATGCATCCTTTTGGATTCGTCTAGTAGTTCTTCAACACCCCCTCCTTTCAGACTGGCAGATATCAAGAGGCCACACACACCTCCCACCTCTAAGTGGGTGTGGGCCTGCAACAATTCTACAACCACACTATCCCTGCCTTTGGGAGTAAGCCCGACTTACATCTGGAGACTACGCCGAGCCTTGGAAGGTCTTTTTGTTGACTACGGCTAACAACCTACCGCAGCTGAGATGTAACAGATCTGTTGAGCTTGGTGGTTCTCTAGAAAAACAAAAGAGTGGCTCTGCAATTTAGCGATGTGATTGGTTTCATAGTTTTTCTTTCTGATGTGATCGGCAATCAGAGCAATCTGGTGTAACCTCAGTTGACATCAGAGTTGATTTCTTATGGTTAGGTTCTTTTGTTTTTCGTCCTCTACTGCACAACACAGACCCAAGGTACAGTCAAATACCTACTGCATTTTTTTTAACGCTTTCCATTGCCTCTCCATGAAGAAACTAGTTTACAGTTCCTACTATTGCTCACTTTCTCTCTCTTTTATTTGGTCCTTTTAGGAGGCTTTCCCCCCAGCAGATGCAACCATGCGTGCAGCGTCAAAGAAGGACCCTCTGGAACAGGCGGTGAATTCCATGGCTGAGCCAGCTAGTCCAAACCAGATGACAGATGGGAATAACCGGTCAGCTGTGAGCGGGCATTGTGGCACTAGTCCATCATCTCAGCAAGAATGCTGCAGGTCAGAAGATTTGAATATATATGCATGCTCTGATGAGGGCAGGGAGGTTGGGCACTTAAAGAAGAGCCAGTCTCTTGGAAACATACTTCAAAACGATCGTGATCATAATTGTAGCGAAGGCACTGAGTGTGATATCACAGACCATGAACACAATTGCCACCAAACAGTTGTTGAAGAATCTAGTAAGGTGTGCAGCCCCAAAAACGAGGATGCTTTTGATGCCTCATCTGACCTGATCAGCCATGACTTTTGTGAACCTTCAGGTGACCGCGCTGTTGGCTGCAATAGTCATCATGGCATATCTTACGCCCAGAGTAAATTCCCAAGATCGCAGTCAGCCATATTTCAGAATGATGCCACCAGTGATGCTGAAGGCTCTGCTGATTCTGAGACACTGGGGTCCCGCTGCAGATCTTTTGATGGTTTGTGCTCGCTGATTGATGAGAAGGTCGATTACTTGAGTGATGATGAAATGCATCGCTCTAAATCGAATTTGGATGTGTCTTGTGCTCCTCCTCCTCCAGATGTATACCGGACATTAAACATTGAGGATAATGGTTCAGTTGGTTGCTCTGATGCTGCTGAAGAGGGTCAAAGGTCCATGGGAAGCACAGAAGAAAATTTTGTCAGGGATGGGATTCTGGTAGGTCATGAATACTGGGATGGCAAATACATTTGTGGTGACCACTCAGTGGATCCGGTTGCCCCTTTCTGTGCTGATTCGGGGGATGTTTATCACCGTTCTGGGAATGAAGGTGGCCTCAATGAAGCTATGGATCGAGAGAGAGAAGAGAATCTGTGGAGCAGAGACAGCACACTTCACCAGCCGCTTGTCGTTGAAATGCCTGACTCGGCGAATATATCTGATGCACAGGACATTAGCGGAGAAGCTGAACACAATAGTACTGATATTGATGTGGACCCAAATGAACTTACTCCAAGAACATACAACATCAAAAGAATTGAGGATTGGATCAACCAAATTGATATCAATGACATCACTTGGGATGAACAGGGAGAAAGTTCAATATCTGCATCTGGCAAATCTAGCGAGCCAGTAGCTATTGGTCCTGCTGTTTTACGTCCTGATGCTAAAAGTCCACTTGGCATGGAGATAGCTTACAATTATATTTCAAAATTAACTCCTGCGTCATCATCGGCACAGTTGGCAAACCTGGGTTTGGTTGCAATCCCAAGATTGAGCGCATTCTCAGGTTTACGTCTATTGAACTTATCAGGGAACTCAATTGGTAAGCCTTTTTTTTTTAATTTCTTAGCTCATTGTTCTAGATATTGAGCATGCTGCTTTTTTTCCCTTGTTTTTGTCTTTTGGGGTATAACAGCTCATTGGCTTCATTGGAATATCATTTATGTTTTTTTTTTTCCTGCACAGTGCGAGTAACTGCAGGAGCTCTTCCGAAAGGCCTCCACATGTTAAGCCTGTCGAAGAATAACATCTCAACGATTGAAGGCCTTAGGGAATTAACACGATTGCGCTTGCTGGATATCAGCTATAACAGAATATCTAGAATTGGCCATGGTATGGTTTTAATGCTTATCTCCTTACTTTATATGCTTATATATTATTTTCGTCTGCACTCACACGATAGATTATTATGCCATCTGAATCCCCTGCCCCGGTGCCCCCACATTTTCATATTCTAACTTGGCAAATTCATTCTGCTTTAGAGTCCTAACTACTATATTTGAGTGATGTGAGAAACCATTCAAGGATGCTTTCCCCATAAAAAACATGATTATTCAACTGAAAGAAGATTTCTTTCCTTAAATTGACTTGTGTTTTGGATCATTTGTTAGGGTTGGCCTCCTGTTCCTCATTGAAGGAGATTTATCTGGCTGGTAACAAGATCAGTGAGGTCGATGGTCTTCACCGCCTTCTGAAGCTTAAGGTTCTGGACTTGCGCCACAACAAGATCTCAACATCGAAGGGCCTCGGGCAGCTGGCTGCGAATTACAATTCCTTAGAATCCATTAACCTCGACGGCAACCCTGCACAGAAGAATGTGGGTGATGAGCACCTGAAGAAGTACCTGCTTGGTCTCCTGCCAAACCTTGTGTTCTACAACAAGCAGCCTATTAGGGCCACTGGTTCAAAAGATGTGTCAGACCGCCACACCCGCAAAATCTCTTCTTCGCACCGTCCTGAACGCGGCGGTCGATCAGACCGCAGATCTTCCAGGTTGGTGGGTGCCTCATCCTCTCACAAGGCACAGAGCTCACGCCATGCACGCCCTGGATATGCCTTGGGCTCAACACTGAAGCACTCGAGGGCCCGGAACATGCCCATGACTTTTCTGGGGTCAAGACCCACCGAGTATGTGAGCGCCGTAGATCCGGCGAAGCAAACTTAGACAGAGGGAAAGGCACAATAAGATCAGCCAAGCACGACCATCTATACCCTACCTTCTCTGTTGTGCAAAGCAATAAATGAGGCGCCAGTTTTGCTGATCTTTTTTTTTTTTTGTCTTGTCATAAAGCTCGAAACAATGGGCAGAGCAGTTATTTCATCATAAAGCTCGAAGCAATGAGCAGAGCAGTTATTTCATATAAGTGCATGGCATGTATTTTGGAGAGTTGTTAGTGCTATTGATTGATGACAATTTTTCTTTTTGAGAAAGTTATTGATGACAAATTGGAACTGTACAATGTATCAGTTTTGATGAACATTTCCCCCTTGCGAATAAAAGCTCGTGAAACACTTAAGGTGAGCATTTGTTTCAAGTCATATGCATGCTGTGTGTACTCTCTAAATATGGCTGAGTGCGTTTGATGTCGAATGGAACTGTATCATGTAGTGTCAGGATCACTGGAATATGTTGTATCTATCTGGTACGACCGTACAAGTACCTCTGTCATATGCATCCGGGATTTGTTGCTGCCGTTAGCATTATATATACTTCCTTCCCCTTGTGGCCTTGTATGCTATGCTTCATCATCCGTGGAATGGTTTACAATACATAAAGCATAGAGAGTTGATCATCGATCTTGTACCATTGGTGTTTGATGATACGAGTACAAGTTAGTCGATCTTGTCAGAAACGAAACCTTGCATATGGACTATTTGATTGATTCGGCGAAAGTAAAGTTGACAATGTGGTGCATATATGTTGATGCTTTGCAAGAATATGATTAATCATCGGCGTAACAAACGTTCCTTACACAAACAAATATACTAGAAGAAGTTGCTAGTTGATGGAGGGAGGGAGGATGGATGGATGGATGGATGGATCACAAATTGAGCCAAAGACGAAGAAGTGTCTAAAGGGAAGAAGGTAATAAGGGGATCCACATGTACAATCGATGAATCCGGGGCGGGGCGGGGCGTGTTGGCAGGTTCTTCATCAGACCGACTAGGCCTTGCTGGGTGCGCCGCTGCCGTTGGATGCCATCTGCACGGCGTGCACGTCGTCGTCGGCGATGAACTTGCTCCAGAACCAGTGGCGCTTCCAGACGAGCACCATCTCCTCGATGGGCACGTTCTTGGTCTCGGGCAGGAAGAGCGCGATGAAGACGGTCATGATGACGACCCACCCCGCGAAGAAGTAGAAGAGGCCAAACTTCATGTGGCAGAGCATGGTGAGGAATGCCTGGGCGATGACGAAGGTGAAGAGCATGTTGACGGAGACGTTGATGCTCTGCCCCGCCGGCCGGATCTCCAGCGGGAAGATCTCCGAGGGCACCAGCCACCCCAGCGGGCCCCAGGACCAGGCGAAGCCGGCCACGTAGACGCAGATGAAGAGCACCACCGCGGCGGCGTAGCCCTTGGGGATGCTGCCGATGCCGCTGGTGCCGTAGCGGACGGCGATGAGCGTGCCCACCACCACCTGGCACACCACCATCTGCGTCCCACCCTGCAGGAACAGCGCCCGCCGCCCCAGCCGGTCCACCGTGAAGATGGACACCACGGTGGCGAAGACGTTGACGAGCCCCGTGATGACGGAGGACATGAGCGACGCGTCGCCCTTGAAGCCCAGCGTCTGGAACAGCACCGGCGCGTAGAACATGATCACGTTGATGCCCGTCAGCTGCTGGAAGAAGGGGATCATCACCGCCATCGTCAGCTGCGCGCGGTACCGCCGCTTCAGGATGTTGCGCCACGGGTGGCGCACCTGCCGGGCCTCCTCGCTCGCCGCCACCAGGTCCGCGTACTCCTCGCCGATCTCCTCCGTGCCGCGGATCCGCCGGAGCATGCGCCGGGCCTCCTCCGGGTGCCCGCGCTCCAGCAGCGAGTTGGGGGTGTCGGGGAGGAAGAGGGAGCCCAGCGTGATGATGCCCGCGGGCACGGCCGCCAGGGCCAGGCTCACGCGCCACCCGTACCCGGCCTTGATCTTGTTGGTGCCGTAGTTGATCAGCTCCGCCGCCAGGATGCCGATGGTGATCATCAGCTGGAAACCGATGTTGAGCATGCCGCGGAGCCGAGCGGGGGCCATCTCCGACAGGTACACGGGCACAGACTGTAATAATTTGTTGTTGTTAATTATACTATATATATTAGTAACAGGAAAAAAATTTCAAATTCGATCAAGAACATATATTATAGTAACAGTGCACAGTTAATTATTAGTTGATCGACGAAGATCATCCAAGCACACCAACATGACGACACTGAATATACTGCAGTGTACTAGCTATGCTGAAAACGACAAACTACTACTGTAATAATTTTCCAAGTCAAATCTTTGAAGATGGAGAATGAAAGCAATGCCTGTGGAAGATCGAATTTCTTCCAGCTTGTGCCCACCTAATTGCTAATGGATAACCACCATACCTTTTCAAACTTGAGTTTGACTACCTACTAGTACCGATCCAAATTCCAAATTGTTGCCAGGCCACTGGCACGGTACGTAGAGACAGATCGATAGAGGACGTACGGAGATAAAAAAAAATCTCCTCAGGATGGAAGAAGCAACATCAATTGCGTGGTTCAAAATGCATGCATGGCCAAAGAATCACAGGATATTTTCACGGCATCTCCCTTCTCGCTCTCTGGTGTGTGGACTACCATCCTCACCGCGTGCAGTGGTTATTATGGCAGCTGCACGTACAGGTCTTAGTATTCATATCTGATGATCGGAGGGTGTGCTTTATTCTGAATTTTCGATGCATCTTCAGGCATGTATAGTAACTAACAATAATCTACCTATCTATGTGTATAAAATATCCTGATGATCGATCGAGGTTTAGTTAACTGCATGCTGTAGCACGATCCATGCATCATATAAATGTAGGCATAGCATAGCTAGTGTCACATGAAGCTTGCTGCGTTTGCATGCTACGTATTTGGGATATATGGAAGAAAAAAAAAACTACTTTGTTTTCAATTAATAATGAAATTTATTTTTTGCACGTGGACCTTGGGTGTCGATCACCGACGACCTTACAGCTAGCTAGTAGCTATAGCTTAATTACAGCTAGCACGCGCGATGCTGGAATTAGCAAAACAGATGAAGAGATCGATGCTAGCTGGTAGATATATACTAGAGTCTAGAGAATACATAAAAATACATCCTTGGTATAATAATTGGAGGGGGCCAATAAGATCAAAACAGTCTGGAGGACGATGAACAAGCAAGGCGATGAGAAGAAACCGGCAATCAGCTATATATATATATATATAGCTACTAGTATATCGATGGGTGAGTGAGTCATGAAAACAAACAAAGCAGTCAACCTCCTAGAAGTGAACGTCTTCAATTTAATCTCTCTCTGATCTGATTCACACACCAAAAAAAAGGAGAAGAGGAAAAAGAAAAGTAAACATCTTTGAATTGTGTTGCTATCTAGCTTGGACTTTGGGAAGCATGCATGGATATGTATATATGCTTCCAAAGGGTTCAGGACAATAGAGATGCTACCAATACAGTACTTTATATGCAACAGGCTGTTGCTTGTTGCCAATAAACTAGCCTACCAGCTTGGACTTTGCACATGAACGTATTAATCCCTATTATATATATATGGATGGGCCGGAGATACTTGTCTCTTAGACTAGCTGGTAGTCTGGTCTGGTGCACATAGTTTGTTTGGCTTAACGACTGTGCCACCACCGTACCTAATAATGAAGAATCTCATCTCGATAATACGTACTTATTTATATAGATCATCTTTTCAAATATCAAGCAAGAGCTTGATTTGGAGACTATATATGTCTCTATCATATACATCTACGCAAGGTCGTTGACGGAATCGCTACATCCTGTCATATCACAGCTAGCTATAGCCGTAGAAGATCAGAAATTACAGAGTGTACTCAGCTCCTCACACACAGTGCATACATATACACAGAGAGATATATGGTGCAACCAGTACATTATTGTTTCTTGGTCTGTCTCATAATTAGATGGTTCTTTTTGCTGGTTAATTAAACGAACATATATATGCAACAGGCTACTGTACGTACGTACGTGGAATTAAACGATCGAACATATATATGCAGGACGACAGAATTAAATTTTGTTGATAGCAAGAAGTGTACTAGCTAGCTATGTATTACTAGGAACGTAGAAATAAGGTACACAACAACAATACAGTACCTGATTGGCGAAGCCGACGCCTATGCCGAGGAGGATACGTCCGATGATGAGCATGGCGACGTTCTGGGCGGCACCGTTGAGCGCGGCGCCGACGAGGAAAGTGAGCCCGCCGCCGAACATGGACCACTTGCGGCCGAGGACGCGGGTGACGGTGGCGGCGAAGAAGGAGGCGACGAGGGCGGCGAGGTAGAGGGAGGAGGTGAAGGTCTGCAGCAGCTGGTTGTCGTACTTGCAGTACTGGTTGGAGGAGTCGGACGCCTGCTTCTTGCGGTACACCTCCGGGAAGAACTTCTGCAAGAACGGGTCCATGGAGGTGACGCCGCCTAGTAGATGGATAGAAGAAGGGATCATCGTCATGAAGAATTATTTGTCATATATAGTTATATATCATGGATAGATATATGATGATGAAGACGAAGAAATCGATGGATATTGAAGACTCCAACGACTAACTGACCTGAGATACCGATGTCATATCCGAAGATGAGTCCTCCGGTGGCGGCGACGACGCAGGTGAAGAAGACAAAGAGGGTGAGCTTGCCGGGGTAGTCCTTGCCCCCGCCCGTGCTCACGATGGCACCGCCGGCCATCCTTCTCTAGCTCAGCTAGCTGTGTTAGACGCCGATGGATCGGAGAAACCAATAGTGGTAGCTACAAAAGGGAGAAGCGGTAGAGCAAGGTGTGGAGGGATAGTAGGGTGATGAGGAGGTCAGGAGGAGCCCGGGGTCCTCCGTCCTTATATAGACGACGACAAACAGTTCTTCCATTCGCGGGCGGCTGGAATTAATATTTCTTCTCCCAGCCCTCTTCATTAATCATCATCATCTTTATGATTGATTAATTGCCAGTACGACTATGCTAATGCTTCTAGTACTAGTTATTGATTGTGCAGTGTGTGTACACATGACATGGTTAGCTGTCCGCACATATACATACATATCGTCATATCAATATCATCATCCCATCGAAATTATATATGCATGGTGGTGGCAAGTCAACGCTACCTTATATATTATATTATTATTCTTAAACTCCTAATGCGGCGATGAAGGTGGTCAGAGTAATTAAGCAATCAGCAGCAGCAGCTAGCCCCAGTTGGAGTAACCGTTACGGATGGATCGTCGGAGGAGTAGCTGAGCTGGAGGAATTATCTATAGGACTACTCTGCTCGTACTCCGCCGGTAGTTGTTGCCGTGCGCGCGGTGCGGCGTCGTATCCGTGTACTAGCATACTCCTACTACTCTCAGAATATTATGAGCTGAGCTAGGGTTGACTTGCTACCCTGGCCGGCCTCCCCATATGCATCCCTCTCGTATCTGTCCGTTGCATACTTGATTCATATATATATATATATCTCAAAAATAGTATATACTTGATTGGTTGGATGATCCATCTCCCTTTGACTAATAAAACTCCATCCGTTTCGAATTATAGATGATTTGCCCCTCTCATCTTATTTCATGTAAACTAAAACATAGTGAAAATAAATATTAATTATGAAAATGTTTGGATAATATATGAGTAGGTAAAAGTTAGCGTTGAAAAAGTCAAACGGAGGGAGTAACAATAATATAATCAGCCAAGTCATATAAATGAACCTATATATATGCATGCCAACAATTTTCTCTCTTCCTTTCATTATTTTTTTTATAGCTCTACTAGTTAGTGCAAAGGTGGCACTGGCAGGTGCATGTGGGTGTGCGTTACAACCGCTTGGTTCGAGTCTTCCTCAACCTGAATTCATACATATATGTACGCTCCTACTACCATATATATGAGTGTAAGTACACATGGTCGCCGGTGGCCCCTGCTAGCTAGCTGCCATGTGTGAGTGCGATTTCTGTGGGTTATTAGTTGTAGCATGCCGCAAATATATATCATCACTGGTCAATCCTCCATCAATTAATGGCTCCTCTCTCTCCCCTCTCTCTCTCTCTTTTAGGACCCTTTTGGTAGATAGAGATATTTTTCAAACCACTTCTCTCTCAGCGAGATAGTAGAATCCTTAAAAGGAACATGAGAATCTCAACAAGACGATTCATGGATGCATATACAAACTCACAAACATTAAGTTTCACAAAATATACCAAAAATACATGTTTATCGGAGAATTATAGTGACAACCCATTTATCTTTATACAAGTTTTACAGCATTTGTGAAAAATGAGAGACGTTTGATCCATCGGTTTTAAAAACATGAGGTACCGAGGTATTAGAAAATACTATTAATTAAATAGGTGTTGATGGGACTATGGTATTTTTTTAATTCGCTAAAGGCCTTAAGGATTAATAAAAATTTTTGAAGGGAGTATTAATAAAAATTCAATGGGAAGGGTACCTCCGTTATTACCGGTGGATATTTTTCCAAACACTATAAACCTTCTTTTTTTTCTCACTGTTGAAGGAACCTTAATTAAATCCAATGTCATCTACATCTTCGAACAAGGTGGAAAAAAGCTTGAGCCACTCCCAGTGGCGGAGGACCTGATATGGCGAGGTGTGGCAGCTGCCATACCTCACCATATATAAGTGTGTGCATTTCATACAAAACTAAAACATAGCTATGGTGCAATAGTAGTTCTCAGCGTTGGTGAGTGGTGGTTCTTTTGTTCGATTCTTGGTGCAGGTGTTCTTTTTGTTCTTTTCTTTTCATTTTTCTTAACTTTTCTTTTTGTTTTCTTTTTCCAAGCGCCATTTTATCTTTTTTTTTTCAATTTTATTTTCTTCGCCATACCTTCTTTTGTGTGTGTCTTCCGCCACTGGCCACTCCTGACATGTCTGCATACACATCCATGTACCAAATAGCTAGCTGTACAGAGGACGACGATATATATGTGAGTGATCTTCTTGCTGCATATATAAACAAAATCAACACACGCTAGCCTAAATTTCAACCTGTTCCTGCAGGTATATATGCAGTTCAGACTATTAGGTAGGAGCAACTGAAATTAAAAGTCGATTTGTTGACGTGAGAGAGGTATATAGGCATATATCAAAATAGATGTGAAAGCAAGAAAATGTTTGCACATATCAAATTTAGAATAGTAGCTGAAGCAACGGTCCATCTGTGGCATCACTCGCGCGTAATCGGCGCGATCATATTCAGATTATTATCGTAGTAGTATTATATATACTCTGACCGCCTCACATTATGGACCTTGTTCTTTCCACAACATGACGTGCGTGTACAGACACGAAACACAGCAAATCACATGACATATCTTATCACTTTATTTCACATGAGTTTATTTTTTGTACTTCGTCTTTTAGTTTTCTCTGTCGTACGTCGAACAATAGATATATATAAGAGCTTATGCTGACCTATCATCGCAGTCTCTGCCCGACTGTACTTAATTATTCACTGGATGCTAGTGATCCATTAATACTAACCTGATCCAAAAGGTGACTGTAGGATGTGGCTGTGTGTTACGTTCCTCCAATGCAGCTAGGAATAGGATAGAATCGATCGATCTGCAGCAGGACATACATGCACAGTAGTAACGTAGGCAGTTTGCTCGTGACTGAAAAGGCAAAAGGCGACGACCTTTATTTGTGGCTTTAATTTGCTGCATGCATCAAGCATAAATTTTGATCCCTAATTAATAAAGCTGATGAGGCGTACATATAAACCCGTGTCTCGTGCCAGCTTCCACGTACTTCATACGTATTCACGCTTATCCTGCTGCTCTTGTTCTCTCTCTCCTTCCATTCCATCTCATGCATGTTCAGTGCACACAATGCAACTTCTTTTTCTCTCGCTCTAACATATAGATTATATGATAATTGAACACAATGATTAATTATATATTCGGCATCTCCGTTTTCTCAGAAGAAGACTATTCTAGACCAAATTAATTTACTGCAAAACGGAGCTCACACTGCCACACGTTGTCGACTCCGTGACTGCGAGCGAACGCATAAACCAAAACATAGTACTCCCTCCATTATTTTGTTTGACGTTTTGACCAACCAAACAAGTTCATTTGTAGTACAAAAGCGATGTCCGAAACGTCATTCATTTCCGATGGGAGGTAGTATATAATTAAGAGTTCAAAAACATTATATTAGGTGAAGCTGATCTGAAGATAAGCTTAGAATATGCATGGGAACTGAAAGTATTGCATACGAAACAAAGAGTATGGCCTGTCCTTTTGTTCATCACTTCATTATAGTAGCAAGGGTTCAGAACCCAAACCAATGTGTTGTGCAGGACATGCAAAAAGAAGAATGGTTATTAGCAGTTGTGAAACACATTATTTTTTTAGCCAAAATTGGCCATCAAATTGTTCAACCTTTGTCGACATATTCACACTTGCATTTCTAGCATGACTAGTCTTTTGTATATAAGAATAGTTATTACACTACCCTTTTAAGTAGGATCGGAGTACCACATAAATTAAGGTTCTAATTTTTGGAGGTAACCGCACATGATGCCAAATTTCTAATAGTTCATTATTATTAGTTTTGCATGGCACCATCACTATTGGCGAGAACAAGCTTAGACGTGCGAAGCCGCCACCAAGTGAATTTATATATGCTTATCCTCTCGATTATCGTGTAAGCGTAGGTGCCATGCATGCATGAACGTGCAACGAACTAGACGTTCCCATGTAAAAGTATAGGTATATAGATAGTACCTGCGATGGCTGCTGGGTTTATTTTATTAGTCGGCCGCCAACTTTCCAAATTAAAGCTGGCCAGTTTTCTTGGAATCACGGAGCACGCACAGTACAGCAATTAGGATCTATCGGACGACATCGTGAGGCCAAAGCAAGGCAGAAAGCACAGACAACTTGAGATTAGAGTATATCCAGATGCACGTGCTGCCTGTGATGAGGCATCACTAGCTGTATGTGACTCTCTGTCAGCTAGTATATACGTAAACTACAACTGGCCTGGTCGATCATATATTCATATATATCAGGGCAAACAAGTGGTCATTAATAACCAGCACACAGCAACTTAGCATACCCCGGCCGATCCATTCCGATCCCATGCATAGAGATACATATGCACACAGAATAAAGCAAGCAGACTGCATGTGCAATGAAGCTGCGATCAATAAGCTGGTAAGTTAACGGCTAGCGACAGTGATATAATTAAGGGTATCTCGTGTTATGTGCTAGCGGTTAGATCGAGTAGTGCTGGATAAATACATGAAATTATATCCAGCATGCATGTCAGAACAAATTTAAAGATGTATGCTGTAGTTCATCATCTTATTTTCTCCATCTAAAAGCAAGTATAATAAGGGGCTTAGAGCCCGATTACATGGCAGTTTTGTTTAGGTGGAAGAGAGAGACAAGCAAAACGGAATGGAGTGGGCTCTCATGCAAGAGTCTAGCTGCTCACACGCTCCAAGAAAAATACAGTAAATGCAAAGAGAGAGAAAGAGAGACGGCCATATTAATTTTAACAGCCAATCTTACAGCCCACTTATAATATGAATCAACTCTAGCAATGGCTGTAAATGATGTGACAGGTTTATAAAGCCTACCATAGGCTCTATTATTAATTTTGCTCTAACAAGAAGTCAAAGGTAATAAAATAAAGGTAGACCGTTTATGGAAGAAACAAAGGCTCCGATCCGTTTGTTTTTGCTCTTCTGAGTCTCGCTTATATCTAAAAAGCAGGTTTGTTAGAGAACCTATTGTGTGAAAAAGCTACTCCATATGTTTAGCGATGTTGATTATTTTTCACGCCAGCGAGGCAAGCTAGGCCGGTAGGGTGGAGGCACCGGCGGGAGGCCAGACGGCTGGGTGGAGCTGCCGGCGTGAACGACGGCGGGCAGGCGGGCGGGCGGATGCGTTCGGTAAATCGCCAGGGAGGAGGCACGTTACGGGATAAGTGGAGCGATGCATGTGTTAATGCGGCTTAGGGGAATTGCAGCGGTTGAGAGAAAAATCAGAAATAATTAAAACGTCTGGGTGGAATTTTCGTTCTTTTTTTCCGACCAGAATCATATTATAATCGGAACCAAACAGCACACAGTGTAGCACTCCAGCGACAGGAAACAATGAATCCACAGGCACGCAGGCATAGGGAGAGAGAGATACTTCAAAGATGGAGGCATGCAAGGATCAGGGTCAAACATATGGTCAAATTTGCTAGGCCTGGGAACCATCAAGTTGTGCAGGTGAAGGCAACCAATTTAACGGTAGCTGCTGCGATGTGCGTGGTGTGGATAAGATACAAATTAAAACACCAACTGACTCGATGGTCATGGGATGGATATGCATCAAGCAGTCGTTCGTCTTCAGCTTCAGTTGTCAGACGTACGCAAAGCAAAGCTCCATATAGACGATGACTGATGATGATGCAGCTGGTTGCAGGGATCGGTTGATGGCATGCATTGGCGTCTAAAGGTCGGCCGATCTAAAACGTACTTTGAACAATACTGTACCTTGCATAGTGATATGATGCTGACGTCAATAAATTTCGTTCAGAGAGGGAAACTAGTACTGAACGAACGCTGACTGAATAATATTCCTTGCTTGCTAGTAATTGCAACTTTATGCATGTATGAACTGCCTGCGCACTGTCGTCTTAGCTTAGAGAATTGAAGACTATTATAAATAAATAAAAGTCTGCGGTCAGAGGCACGCGCGCGCCGGTGAAGATGACGGCGGTCAAGTTTCTCCGGCAGGCCGCTGTCGTCCGCCATGAATGATGATGGTATACGGTGTTTCAATTCACACCCAACGCTTCAACAATTAAGGCTGTGTTTAGATCCAAAACGTGGAGGCAAAAAGCAGGTGAAATCTGCCAAAATTTGGTCAAAAACATCACATCCGACACTGTAGCACACTGTAGTATTTTTCGTTTGTTTGTGGTAAATATTGTCCTACCATGGCCTAACTAGGCTCAAAAGATTCGTCTCGCAAAGTACATCTAAACTGTACAATTATTTTTTGATTTCATCTACGTTTAGTACTCCATGCATGTGCCGGCATTTTTGATGTGATGGAAAATCTTCTTTTTGCATAGTAGAATTTAGGAGAAGTTTGGATCTAAACACAGTCTAAACTGAGTAGCTGAAGCCCAGCCGTGAAGCATTCATGCAGGCTGCATGCGGGCAGAGCACCCAGCAATCTCAGCCGGGAACATATGCTGCAACCGAAAGAACGGTATAACCACTGTACAATTCTATCAGAAAAAGTTTCAAACAATTCTGAAACAAATCATGAATGTATAATTCAATCTACCCTATCTATATATATAAAATTTCATGATCAAATTGGTCATACTCTAACAGTTAAAAAAAAAACAAATTTGGGGTGCATCTGAACTTTACTTCTTATCAGAAAATTTATCTTTTTTTAACTGCTAGAGTAGGATGAATTTATATAGATGGGGTAGGCTGAAATGTACATTCATGATTTTTTTCAGAATTTTTTAAAACTTTTTTTATAGGGTTGCACGGTGGTTGCACCGTTCCCTCGGTTGCACCGGATATGTTTCCATCTCAGCCAGCTCTAAACCATACATACAGAGAACGAAAATTCACTTTATTTTTCTCTCCCGTGTAATTCAAACTTCTCTCATCCAAAACTTACATGTTTGTAGAAAAAAAATACACCAACCGACTCGGTTTTAGTTTCATTTAATGAATCCACCAACAGGAAACACATATATCTTGGTTTGTGCATTTATATATGTGGTACCACCATACATAGCTAATGTTTACTATATATATTTTCTACTACTAAATAGATGGTTGGCCAAATTAAGTTATTAGAATATGATTTATTTACGCAAGAGATCAACGGCAACAGGGCCCATGCATGTGCATCCGTATGACCGTATATCATACCATACCATAGAGACATGTAGTAGCTGTCCGAGTGTATAGCAAAACAGAATTCAGGCAGCATGCAGGTCAACTCTTCTGGAGGGGAGACGTAGCAGCGTCGATCGGCGAGTCGTCTCTTTCGCTGTCACAGCACAGGCACTGTCTCGTCCTATGCTCATCTTCTTCTTCCCAAGACCACCGCACAAGCCTGATTGTTCTATTTTGCCCAAATTAATTTGTTATGTCGGCTCATATATTCATCATAAAGGTTTTTTTTTTTCAGTTGGGCTATATAGCTAGCATATGATTATCACTCCTTTTGGATTTCTTATAGTATGCTTTGTTTTCATCCAAATACAAATTATTGTCATGCCAATGTATTTTAATTGTGTTACATTTTATCGTTTTAAACTTTATTGTTTTTTTAATTTTCTTCGGTTGTCAAAATAAACTATTATCAACTTGCGTTTAGCTTGCATTTTATTTTTGTTGCATGGATGTATCGGATTCTAAAATATTGGTTTGTACATATCCAAGAGCTATGCTGATTTTTATTTTTTAAAGCGTTCATTATTTTTCTAATAATGTTAAAGATTTTTCTTTCTCAATCTGAAAAAAAAACCTCAACGATGTCACGGCCCAACTAGGAATTCAAGCACACACACAGGCCTGGGCTGGGCTCCAAACTTGTCGGTATGCCTCTGACCAACAAATGGACAAATGGCACAAGCACAACCATCCACAGACCTGCCACGGCACCACCGATACAAATGGACAAGCCATAGCCCGCTAGAGGTAAGGCAACAATAGTTGATGGCCAACAAGAGTTAGCATATTCTTTTTTTCATTACACAAATTTGGTTTTTGTTTTCTTAGGAAGTGGAAATACCCTAGTTTGAAATCATGTCTCCGTCACTGATCATTTTCAATGTATTGTTTCACCCTCTTTTATTACTGTACTCCATAAAGTATCGGATCTGTTTGGCAACAAAATAGTATTCCCTCTGTCACAATTTATATGTCACTTGACTTTTTTAGCACCAAGTTTGACCAAGTCATCTTATTCATTTTTTTCCCAAAAATACAAAAAAAAATTCATAGTTAAAGAATATTATATGCTAAACTAAATTGCAATGAAAATAAATGATAATAATGATTTTTTTGAATAAGATGAGAAAAATCAAATTTGATATAGAAAAAGATAAACGATCTATAAATTGGAACAGAGAGACCAGAGAATATTGAATATGTCATTATTACAAAGGATTGGATATAGTAGATATAAAAGAATAAAAAAACTATAAAAGGATCGTGGGCCTGCTTGTGCTTTGCACGGCGCGCTCTTCTGCTGGGCTCCTGCTGCCCAATTGGGGTTGGGCTGGGCCGTATGGTTGATTTCTGTCCTCGACTTGCTTCACATGGCTCGCAGGGACACCACCACCTGACCTGACCTGACCACCACCACCGGGGCGGCGGCGGCGGCGGCGCCACACCCAGCCTGCCAAAGCCTTTGCTTTTTGCTTGCCTGCGCCGCCACCAGCAAAACCCTAGCATCCCCCTGCCCTTCTCCTCTCCCTGCTCCTCCTCGCCACCGCCGCCGCCTAGCCCGCCCGAGATGGCGGACACGGTGCAGTTCCGCCTCGAGCGGATGACCGACGAGCTCGACGACCTCGAGCGCCGGGGCCTCTTCACGCGCGCCGAGCTCGCCGACGTCGTCCGCCGCCGCCGCGACTTCGAGTTCCGCATCCGCCGCCACTCCCCGCTCCGCCAAGACTTCCTCGACTACATCGCCTACGAGCTCCGCCTCGACGCGCTGCGCAACCTCCGCAAGCGCGCAATCATACGCGCTTCCGGTTCCGATTCCGAAGGCGACGACGACCCTGTCAGCGAGAACGGCAACAAACGGCGGAGGCCCAAGAAGAAGTGGAAGAAATCCGTCTCCGACGTCGCGGGGGTGCTCCGCGTCCTCGACATCTACCGGATGGCCACCGTCAGGTTCAAGGGCGACCTCGACCTCTGGTTTCGCTACCTCGAGTTCTGCCGCGGCAAGCGCCACGGCAGGATGAAGCGGGTAACCAACCAACCCCCCCCCCCCCCCCCCCCCCCCCATTGCCAGCCAATTCTTATTCCTCATATCTTTTATCTCTTGTCTCAATGCTGCAACCCCCCTTATCTTACCACAGGCTCTCGCCCAAGCTATCCGCTTCCACCCCAAGGTCCCCGGCCTCTGGATCTACGCTGCAGCATGGGAATTCGACCAGAACCTGAATGTCGCCGCCGCGCGTGCGCTCATGCAGAGTGGCCTCAGGTCCTGTCCACAGTCGGAGGACATGTGGATTGAGTATCTTCGCATGGAGCTCACCTACCTCAACAAGCTCAAGGCCCGGAAGGTTGCGCTTGGGGAGGATGTCAAGACGCTGCAGAAGAGCAGTGGTGACGATGCAGGCCAGTGGAAAGAGGAGAACAAAGAGCTGTTCATGCCACTGAACCAAGAACGTGAAGATCCTGAGGAGTCTGGCTCCGCTGGAGTCGCTGCTGGGGAGGAGAAGGAAGACCTGTTCTGGCAGCACGGGCTGCTGATCATCCAGACCATATATCGCGGTGCCGTGGAGGCTCTTCCATCGAGCCTAACCTTGCGGAAGAAATTCTTGGAGATTTTGAACAGCGTTGACCTGGCGCATTCTGATGAGCTGAAGCTGGAGGTCATGGATGACCTCAAGAAAGATTTCTCTCATTGCGAGGACTACTGGGATTGGTTTGCTAGGCTGCAGATTAGCAGCCTGAACAATTCTAGTAGTAATTCAAATAGGAAGGATGCTATAGCGAATAAGTTGAACAGATCAATTCAGGTAAAAACATTATATCACCACTTCCCTGTAAATAATATTAATTATCCATGAAAGCTCAACATTGCTTGCTGTTTAGGCTTTAGGGACAGAGAATGTAGTTGAATGCATTTTGTCTGTCTTGCACTGATATATATATTTTTCCAATGTTAATCCACCCCACGCAATTGATACCACAGACACGAGATTTATATTATGCCGTGGTGCACTAAAATTATTGGTACAATATGTTTATGCACTCTACTGTTCCCTCATTTGTTTAGTAATTGACTAGTTTTTAATGTATGCTTGTTATGAAAGCCATTTTTTAAAGCCATTCTCAATTACAATCTTAAAACTTGACTGATTCTTACATCACATCGTGTATCCTTCCTTTTGTAGTCTGTCTCTCTATTGCAGTTTAGACGGCAATGCTAAGGTTCCCCATTTCTCTACCAAGGTCCGGTATACCTTTCTGGCCATTCTGAATTTATGTTGTCTGTGGATTGTAGGTGTATGATGAAGCTGTCAGAAGGCTACCAACTTCCAAAATGTACTCACTGTATGCAAATTTCTGGATGGTTGTTGTATACCCTGACAGGGAAGCTTCCATCGCGTTATTCCAAGATTCTGAATTTGATGCTTCAGAGTACACTTCATCCATACTGAAAGTTTATGAAAATGCTGAGTCATGTGGGTGTCTTACTGAGGATCTCGCTTGCCAATATGTATCACTTTGTTTGAAACTAGAAAGATTGGATGAAGCGAAGAATCTTGTAGAAAAGCTCTGTGATGGCCCTCTTTCAAATGCTGCAAAATTGTGGAGCCTGAGAGCGACTATGGAGATAAATTCGTTTGCCACTGCTCCTGGCAGTTCTTCCCTGAGCAAGGAGAACTTGAGTTCTCTATTTGATCTATTTAGTGCTGTACTTTCTAAGTTGTCCATAACTGAGGCTGAGGAATTGTGGCATATGGTAAGTCCCTTAGATTAGCAGTGGTGAATTTTGGTTTCACCTTGCAATTTGTCCTGTGTCTGAAATTATCTGTATGCATTTCAGGCCATGAAATTGTTTTCCCATGAGAAGGGCTATTTCGAGAGGCTGGTTAAGTGTGCAATGCTATCGTTAAGTTTGCCGAGTGGCAGTGATTCAGGTGCATCAGTTTCTTCTGCTATTGTTGGATGGCATTTGCAAAGAGATGGTATGAAACAAGCTAGGAAGATGTATAAGAGGTATGGAAACTAACTGTACACTTGCCATGTTAAATATGTGAGTTGTGTGCTCTTGCATGATGATATTGTATTTGTATGGTCTGCATTTCGAATTTCATTATGGATGACATTTATCAGGTCACCTTTTCCCCCCCTTTAGTCTTGAAATATGTCCACTGCAGGCGTTGTATTGCCTTTTTGGCTGCATGGTCTATTTTCATTGTTACTGTTGACGTGTTGAAGTTTGAGGAGAGATGAATCATAAATCTGGGTTATGTTGCCTCTTGAATGCTGGGATTCGATCGTTACCTCATAACTTGGCCTTTGCTTGTGGAATTGAACACAGATTTCTTGATCTACCCCGGCCAAGCCTCAAGTTCTTCCAATACTGCATAGAGCTGGAGTCAAACCTCGCATTGCTGGGAGACCATGGTGCCCTCACAAACGCGCGACGGCTTTATGATTCAGCAACCGACCTGTATCCCCAGGAAAGAGAACTATGGAGGAACTACTACAACCTGGAGCTAAAGGTGACATCACTCGCTAGTCATCACTTACTGATACCTATTGTTTCCAAAGGAGCTGTCACCAACATTGCATGCTTGATTGTAACCAGGTGGGAACATCAGAGACTGCAAATGCTGTGTACCGCCGTGCTCGTAAGGTGCTCAGTGACTCCAGTGCCCTGACCACTCCCCATAGCTAGTTAGCAGCGTGCAAACGCGTGTTAACATGTAATGCCATTTGTTTTTTTTTTTTTGCTTGCATATTTAAGTTGGGTCGGCAATTAAGCTGATGCATCAAAATTTTGGGTGGTTGTTTGGTGTTTGCCTTCAAAAGGGCGATTTATGCCTTTACTCAATGGGTTGAGGTGCCTGTTCCTATTTCTCTCTTGATTTGTCCCTTGTGGAGAAACCGATGAAATTGTAGTGGCTGGTTCGTGGTCCACAGTGATAATGTACCCGTGGTCCTGGTAGGGATGCACTCAACTAGTCACCCACACCTCCCGGCCCGGCCATATACCTATCTAACCAGTCCCTGAAAAGCCCCAAAGTACAAACCACAACAATGGTCAGATTAATTATCTACTTGGATAGGAGAACTCTTGAAGTTTACACATTCACAGTGCCAACAAGCCACGTCACTAACAGCAACTAACATGCGTTTCTTTCATGACAGCCACCAAATCTATACCCTGTGCTGCTGCCTAACGATCGATGGAGCCTGTCCTCTGAAAGTTGCTGCCCACCCCATTCCAGTACGTAAAAGAAAGATGATGGAGACTGTGCAGCAGCTGCAGCTATCCGACCTCAACAACTAATAACTAAAGCACATCGATGAGGAGCAGAGCAGCTAGCGTAGCCCATCTTGCGCCTTGCACACCCAACAATGGCTGGGCCGGCGGCACGCAGCAAGCGCCTGCTGCTCCTCGCCGCCGTCATCCCTCTGGCCCTGCTCGCATCGTCGCCGGCGTGTGCGGCGCGCCGTCGCCCCGTGCGGCTGCGGCTGTACATGCACGACATCGTGGGCGGTCCAGGGCAGACGGCGGTGCTGTTGGTGAAGGGCACGGGCCCCGAGAACCCGTCGATGCACCCGGGCAACTTCTTCGGCGACACGGTGGCGGTGGACGACCTGCTGACGGCGGGCGTGGGCTTGGACTCGGCGCCGGTGGGGCGCGCGCAGGGCACGTACATGACGGCGTCCCCGCGCCGCCCCGTGTTCGTGGTCAGCGTGACGCTGCGGCTGGACGCGCCGCCGTGCTACAACGGCAGCACGCTGGTGGTGGCCGGGCGCGACGACACGTCGGAGCCGGTGAGGGAGCTCGCCGTGGTGGGCGGCACGGGCGCGCTCCGCGGCGCCCGGGGCCACGTGCTGTGGAGCACCGCCAGGGTGGTGTCCGCGCTGCACGCCGTGCTGCTGCTGGACGTGCACGCGTCCGTGCCAGCTTCTGACGATGCGTCGTCGCTCCTCAGTTCAGCAGACGCCTGATCTTACTGTCAGCAATACATGCATGATTGCTGTTGTATTGTATAGCAAGCCCCTCATCCTTTGAGAAAATCTCAGTTGATGACATTATTGGGGAAAACCACCATGGATGGAATGTGGCAGCAAGCGATTGTATCTTGGCCTTGCAATAATAGAAAGGAGATTAAGAGTTGGAGCAATTGCTGGCGATGAGAATTGGACTGAATCTTCTTCCTTTGGTTTCAGTCGAAGTTACATGATAGTAGTTTTTGTCCAACAACTCCACCTGGTGTGGACTAGACTTGGTACTGGTTGTCCATCTCCAACCTCTGCTCTGCCCCCTCGCATTTCCCCTGCTTCTAGAACGAAAGAGAAACCTACCCTACCCTACCCTACCCTGGGAAATTAAGGTGGCCACAACACTCCACTCCAACGTTTGTTGTACCAGTCATGGAGTAGCTAGAGTGGTTTCGTTGCAGGTTTGCAGTTGCATGCATGAGAAGCAAAGGTAAAAAGACTGAAAAAGGAGTGCAAAAGCCTCTTCGCTCTCATTGGAATCACCAGAAATAACAAATAGTACGAAAGCAAAAAGACAGCATCTATGTATTGTAGCACCAAACTCCACCGACCACGACGACGACGACATCTCACCACCTAACCCAACTTTTTTTTCGTTACAGCACGCACACTGCCCACCACCACTCATCTCACCAATCATGGCGGCCATATTCTCCCATCTGCTTTACCTCCACCATCCACCCACGGCCGTCAAGTCAATCTCATCTCATCTCATCTCAGCAACTCCATGGAGGCATGGATCAGTCCTCACCAGACGACGCTGCTGCTAGCTGGATCCAAGTCCAACCACCGCGGCCACGAGGAGGGCGACAGCGCACGACCAGGCCCACCCGCACCCGCCGCTCCTGCTGGTTGGAGCAGCACCCGAGCTGGACTTGGACCCCCCGGCAGAGCCAGATCCAGAGCCGCCGTCGCCGGGCGATGAGACGGGCGCGTTGGCGTCGATGGTGGCGCCGTCGCCGCCCGTGGTGAGGTAGACATCGAGCTTGACGGTGGCGTCGGCGCCACTCATGTTGGCCGTCTGCCAGAGCACGTACCCCGTGGCCATCCTGTACTTGCCGGTGCCGCCCACTACGGGGAGCTCCCTGACGTCCTGGCCCGTGTCGTCGCGCCCCAGCACCGCCACCGTGCTGCCGTTGTGGTCGCCCGACGTGAGCACCAGGTTGGCGCACACCATCAGCGCCGCCCCCGTCTGCGACGACAGCATGTACAGCCCCTGCATCTGCCCCAGCGCCGCCGACGTCGGAGAGGCCGTCTCCGTCACCGGGTTGTCCATCACCGTCGTGTCGCCGAACGTCATGCCCAGCGCCGGCGCTGTTGCAGTCGACCCTCCCGCTCCCGGGCCCTTGATCACCTTCACCGCCGTCGGGTCGCTGCCCGACTGGATGTCGTGCATGAAGAAGCTCAGGTGCGTCGTCGTGCCGTTGCTGGCGTCGTCCGCAGCTGCCACGGCCAGGAGGAGGAGGAGCAGGATGAGGACGGAGGATGCTGCTGCTGCTGCCATGGCTGATGCCCAGCAGCGTGCGTCAAGGAAGGAAGAGAGCGATGGATTTGGGTTGCTGGAATGCAAGCTAAGCTACCCACCGCCGAGCGATATGTAGTATGGCGGTACCCACGCCGGTACACGGATATGGAAATGGAGCTGAAGCTGAAGCTGCAGCTGCAGGTGGGAAATGAAATGCTAAACGAACGAACCAACAGAGCGGTGGTTGGGTTGGGTTGGGTGCGGAGATTTGGTCGTTCAACTCACCTACTACTACGCACTCCATGTGCCGTCCAATTCACGTCCTACTTCTTTCCTTTTCTTTTTTTTAATACAAGTATTATATAACACTTTTTTGTCTGTCACCTTTCGTACATCATCGTCGGAGGGCCCCACCCACCATACATACTACTAGTATATTGGTCAATTGCCACCTCATCATATCTCTACTGCTTATTAACCATGTGTTTGGTTCCGGGGACGGAAAAGGATAGGATGGGGCGATCCCTTTCTTATCGGTGTTTGGTTGAGGGACTAAGAGGGATAGGACCGTTCTCTAAGGGAATATTCTCCTTAGATGCGGGGCAACCCCGTCCCTCCAATTCGAGCGGACGGGGACATCCCTCGTGGATGTCGTCCCCTGTTCGTCCTCGTCTTCGTGGCGACCGGGCCAAGCCGAGGTGCGGTGGTGCGATGTCAGGGACGGCGGCCGGGCGGAGGTGCGGCGACGACGCGCGCCGGCGGCTGATCCTTGAGAAGGAGGGCCGCTCGCTAGGACTCCGGCGCGGCGAGGCGGAAGGGCGCCGGCTCGGACTCCTGCGCGGCGATGGGGTGGGGCGCCGGCTCGGACCCCGGCGCGGCGAGGAGGAGGGACGCCGGTCGGCTCGACCTCGGCACGGCGAGAAGAAAGGGCTTCGGCTCGGACCCCTCTGCGGCGAGGCGAGGGAGCGCCGGCGGCGGATCGACGAGGCGGAGGGGCAGCGACACCGCCGACTCGACGAAGCGAAGGGCAGAGTGACGGCGGTGACTGTGTGAAGTGGAAGAATAGTGGTAGTGGCGTGAGGAGTAGAGGATGACAGATGAGACCACTGCAATAGTGTCTAACGGAGTCAAACAGACATCCATATTCTACTTTCCAATCCCTACAACCAAACAAAAAATAGGGTTGAATCCATCCCCACTAACCAAACACTATATGGGACGATCTCATCCTAAAAATCGAAAATGAAAGCATCCTATACCACGATGTCTCCCGTCCAAACACATAGAAAGATCGTAGTGTGGACAACAATCCCCGCGTGGCCCTACCCCGTCCCGGTGCCCCCGCGGCCCCGCCCCGTGTGCGACTCCCACGCGGCTCGTATCCCTCCCACTCCCCGGACTCACGATCCCACGATGCGAAACAATCGCCCTTCTCTCTGCACGTCGCCCTCCCTCCTGTCCGCATCCACCTCGCAGTCGCAGCCGCCAGTGCGCGTCGCCCCGTCCGCGCCTGGGTCGCCCTCGATCCCATGTGTGACCGTACCTTGCCAAACGTCCCGTAGTAATGGAACCTTCATCTTCCGACGCCGCCGCCGTCTCCAATTAGGCGCATGAGCGGAAACAAGCAGCAAGAACTATTCATCCATCTCAGACTGTCGTGGGATCCTCAAGTGAGTTCGTTCTCATCTCCTACATGTCTGTTCATGATCCAGGATATAGGGTTGCTCATGGTCTCAAGTTGTTTCCAGATAATGTATGATCTCGTGCTGCCGGACGTTGAATTTATTTTGGTTACGTATTTGCATGCAAAATCTGCAGGGACTTGCTACTTTGGTAGAAAGTGGTTTAATTAGTGACAGAAGTGTGCATTTAAACTTGTTGTACTTACAGTTTGGATACTGAATTGAGCGCTTTATGCCTGCAGTTTTTCTTTTTTGGCCATCGTTATTAGTATCTTGCCTGTAACATGATCTCTGTTCCAAACTTGCTTCCATCAGTGTACGCCTTTGCTTTCTTAGGAAATTAAACAAGATGCAGCCACTGTCAGTTTGTCGGACAAAAATATAGCATACATCTCTTTTTCAGGTTTGAACAATTCAATAGATAAGGCAAATGGAAGCAATCACATCACTGTTTGAACAACTCACCTTTTTTTCACCAAATATGTGCTCACGTATGCATGTATATCTCTCTGTTTTTAAAGTAGATTGGTACAAAAGACAAAGTTGTCAGACCATAAATAGATTCTGCATCTATGGTTAATATGATAAATACTGGCAATGTGTTTATTTTTTTCGCCTCGCGTTGTATAATTTCAGTGAGTTTATTAGCGTCTCATAATCGGCTATATGTTGACACTTCCTCATGAAGCTTAATTGTGATGGCATCGCCACAATAATTTGAAACAAAAAGGGTACATGTCTTACATATCTGACCTGTGCACATGATGTCTAGGCTAATATCTTACGACACATGATTTAGTAAATCAGAATATCTTAATCGCGATGGCGTGACCGCAAGAGACTAATTAAACTTATTTTTGAATATGTGATGGATTGATGTTGTGTATGGATTGGTCATTAAAATACTTATATTGGATTGAAGTTTTGTAAACTCTCATGACTCCCGATGCAAAGCACGGGCACACTCCTAGTAGTGTGTGTATATATATATATGTATATATATGTGTATGTATGTATATGTGTGTGTATACACACACGTTTAATTTGCCATCCACCATCCTTTTAATTAAGCGCTGCTGCTGCTCTGTCCACCACCGTCACCGTGCATAGGTGCCGCGACCTGCTGCTGCGCAGGGTGCACCAAGGGGCCGTGGAGGCCGGTCGTCATGGCCGACGACGACGAGGTCTTCGCCTACGCCAAGCGCATCGCCGCGTCCTACGACCTCGTCATCTCATGCTGACCAAACAGCTGGGGACCAATTCATAACTTTCTCTGCATGCATCTCCCAATCCCATCCACCGACCGTCTCTCTTCCTTTTTTTCTTGTACATGTCACTCAGCTTGCCCTGCTAATATATGTTATGAATGGGACTGAAATGGATATTTAGTTCAAAGTGAACCGGCGGTCAGTAGTACATATTTAGAACAAATGCAATGTAGCAAAAAAATTCCCCAAAGGAAGCGGGGTGCGATTTCATAATTTTAATAAGAGTATACTCTTTCAATATCCAGAAGCCCATCTCAAACTCAGCTTTACAAGCAACAAGGATAGCATTATACGGCGGAGCAGGATACATGCTGCTTCCACTAAACCAGACTATTGCTCGCTCCTATTCCTCGTCAGATGAGTCGCTTAAAGGAATCTTCTTTTCCTCATTCTCCGCAGCAGAATCCTATCCAAATAATATTAAAAAAAAAAAGTCAACCAGGGAAACAAAAAAAGAAACAAAAAAAAGTACATACACATATCTGAATCACCAGTGCCAACAGAACGCATTACCTTCATTTTATCCCAGTCCTTCAATTTAGAACCAAGCATGTATGTGTCACGCAGAGGTGCCCATGCGGGTTCATCTTCATCTTTGCCAGTATGCTAGGAAATGCAGATGAATTATGACATATGAGAAATACAGCTCAAGCCATTAAGATAGAGTCACTTAAAAAGCGAATATTGCATCAGCTAGACAAATTCTGCTGTCGCTCAGACATTTGTTAGGCTAAGACTAACCACAGCATGTGACTTCAATTTGTGAAACCAAAGTTTTCGCCCGACATCTATAGTTCTAGCTAAAAAGGATCGAGATTTCCACATGGCAAACAACAAATATTTACAACATATTTTCTAACAGCAAGCCATGTCCAAACTAACCACCAGATCTACGGTGCCCTAAACCAAAATTAATCCATACAACTAAAATTTTAATTTAATAGTTCAATCTGAGGATGTTGAACAATGTATTAAACATAACTGTTTGCCAAGTAAAAACAAGTAGAGCAGATATGCCATTGAGGTGCACTAGTACTAACTTCACTTTGAAGACACGAGAATTTATCTTAGCATCAGAAGCAATAATTAAAGTTTTATAATGTGATTTCAAGTAAGAAGGGAAGCAATTAAAGTGTATGTTCAACAATTATACCACTCTGAACATGCCACAACTTGGCTCAGAAATCAGTGAACATCAAGCAAAATAGCGAACACAAGGAGTCACCCAAGGAAAAAAAAAATGTAGCAGGTACCTTGGAGGAATTTAAAGATGCCTTGTTCTTGTTATATTGATGAGATGGCTTCTCCAGTTCCGCAAGGAAGGTGCTTTTTCTTTCTTTTGCTATAACTGTCAGGATTTATCAGGAAACCATTGGATAGGATCAGAGTGGCTGGTGTATCTCAAAATGACACACATTAAAATGAGCATGATGTGTACAACAAAGTTCAATACAACATTAAAGCACAGTATACTGCACTGCAATTAAATGCAGCAGATGCTGTCATTGTTTGCATCTATTGGTCTGTGTTTTCTTGAGAAATCAAGCAAGTGTGCATCTAATTGTGTTCATAGAATCATATATCATGAAGACATTCAGTGGTCCAACGTTGTGGTTTTTGTAAGTCTAGCTATCATAGTCCTATACTGCTCAAATAACAAGAATATAGACCAACCCAATATGAGTTTAAGTTCAAGATGAGACCTAATGATGGACATTAGTTTTCTTTAATTAAAACACCACAAATTGAAATACATAAAATAAGCATAAATAACTAAGACTTATCAGAAGGTTAGTGAGAAATATGCTATACGACTTCCAGCCAATGCATAGTTCTCTAGATGGCACAGAAACATTCGAGTTCTTGTAGATGTAGAATACAACTATGAACAAAGCAATTCACAGAGTCCAAAGATAGTATAGGAAGAACAGCTACAGCATACTAGCTTGAGAAGGTTAAAATATATACTTTTGGAATCTCTAGTGCTTGATGGGTTCAAATCTTTCCGAGGTTTCTGTGCCTTGCTGACCTGGAAATAAAAGGCAATTCCAATAACAGCTCAGTTTGTTGCAACGAAGAAAAGTTACTAGCAAAGCTACAACTACTTTCAAGCAAGACTCAGATAAGATTCATGTTCTTACCGCATTGAACAGCCTGACAACTGGCCGACCGGCAGGCAGACAATTCATCATCATCATCATGTAAAAAAAGGCACAGATTTAGTCAGCAACAGATCGAATTTGGTGAGGAACTGCAGCATGAGATACGCATAACCCAAATGAGCATGGTATTTAGAACAGAGCATTACCCCCCCTGGTTGCAACCTTCATGAGGTCCTTCTCTTTGCTGTCCAAGTGGTCTTTAGGTAGGACATGCCCCTTCTCTGCTGCCTAGATTTGTTTTGTTGCCCCAGAGGCATTGAGCAAATTAATGGCTTATATACTAGAGTATAGGCATGTATCAAGGGGAGTAGTACTGTATGAAACAAGGGAGGCGAGAGGCATACCACTTGCTTCTCCTTGCGAATCTCCCACCTGGGCTTGCGCTCCTCCACCTCTTCGGCTAGCTTGGCAGCGACCAATTTCTTGTGCGCCGACATAATCGGGCCCTGATAAGAGGGGAGCATGTTAGCAGAGACAATCCACACGACATCTTTCTTCTTCTCCTGTGTACACTCTGCTGTTCCTCCGTCGTATGGCCAGGTAACAGCAAATGATTGAAATGCAGAAACCTACCTATCTGGAACAAATGAAGGCTGGGAAATCAAATTACCAGGGGGTCGTCGGGGAGCTTCTTGCCCATGATCTTGAGGAAGGCGACGCGGAACGCCCTGCATCCTTCCTCGAACCTGGTGACGCCCGAGCTGGATGCCCCCTCTTCGTCGTCGTCGTCATCATCGACCTCCTCCTCCTCCTCCTCGTGCTCGGAGTGGGAGAGGCCCTCGTCGTCATCATCTTCACGGCGGCGGCTCGGTGGGCGCTCCTCCCGCCTGCCATCCTCCTCCTCTTCGTCGTCGTCGGAGTTGTAGTCGCGGGCGCGCTTCCGGAGCAGCTTGAGGAACTTGGCGCTGGGCTTGTTGCGGCGGCGGCGGACGGAGTCATCCTGGTCGGAGGAGCGCGCGAGCTTCTTCTTCTTCTTGCTCTTTTTCCCCTTGGGTGGCGGCCTCTTGCGCTTGCTGGGGTTCGGGGCGCCGGCGGCGGGCGGAGCAGCTGATTGGACGGCGGCCATGAATGGCTTCCCTTCGTGAGGGTTTAGGGCTTGAGGGAGGGCGGCGGCAGTGTGATACGCTTCCGTCGCGGAGGGAGCCTGCGTTTTCTTTCTTGCGGCAGGCCCGGCCCAAACGTTTTTGAAGCCCGTCACCAGGCGCATGGAGGCCCAACTTGGTGTGTGTAGTTTCCGCTTCAGTCCAATCCTTGTCTCTTTCTATCTTTAGTTATATTTAGTTTATGTTTTGCATCATTCTAATAATTGTTTAGAGAGGAACATTTCCCCCCTTTTTATTATTTTATAATTCTATAATACTTGCGCCGTGCATCCCTTTATTTTTAGGTTTTGGTATTTATTTTCTTTCTTTGGTTCATTTTTTTTGTTTTAACTATTTATTCTTTATAGAATTTTTTTTGGTATAAAGTTCTAGCATTTTTCTCTTATAAGCCTATAATAGTTTTTTCTTAGAGTTGGGGCATTTTTTGTTTTAATCAAGTGTGTCTTTCTGAAGCTGAAACATTTTAATCAAGAGTGCTCAACAATTGTTTTTGAACTCTATATTCATCTGAACTCATATATATATATATATATATATATATATATTAGTATTTAGTCAAATGCAAATATAGAAAAGAAAAGAGAACTGCCCATTGAAATGAATAAGAGAAATTAAATTCGACCATCTCAACTGACGAGAGAAGTAGTATATTTGCATAATTTTTATTGCAGCAACCTTTTTGTTTGGGAAGACAACGGAATTAAAAATTCGCCGCACAACCGGCCACCGGCCAATCCCGTCACCATACATTAAGAGTCTACCTGGCCACGTCATACAGACAGTGACCCTGACAGCGATTAGCAGCCGCCCGTTGCCCCCGGTCATGTGCCAACTGAACCAGCTTCGATTCGAATGAATCATCCTTTTCATTAACGACAGTCTGCCGACCCAATCAATCAATCAAATGTATCTGCTCTGCTCTACTCTACTCAAAGCTGAGTCAGCCAACAACTCCTGTCCACTCTTCTGCGCCGCCCATATTACTCTAGCAGCCGGCCTGCCTGCCTCAAAACAGCTTAAAGTTATAGGAAAAGAAACAGCAGCTGAAGCAAAACAGACCTTGAGTGTGTATGTTCAACTCTGAGCTCTGCAGGCAGCCCGTCAGCTGAAACCCATCGATGGCAAGTCAGTAGCCCCCCTCTCTTGCTGCGTCGTGCTCTTCCACTTTGATTCATGTACTAAAGCTTTTGTAGCGTTTCATGTTTGTTTTGGGCACCAAACTCCCAGCCTGGAAAAAAAAAGAAAAAAGAAAAAAGCGCTGATGAATCTTTCTGTGCTGCCTTTCTGTTTGATGATGATTTTTATTCCTTGCTGCCATTTTTTTCTGTAACTCACCGCTCAAAAGGTCTGTGTTCCTTCCTGTTATGACCGGACAGAACTCCATTGAAAGTCCTCGACCTACGGATTGAAGGTTCCAGCTAGTTTTGTCTGCAAGACAGTTCAAAGACATGCACTGAACTACCAACTTCAGTACATCGTCTGTCAGACGTAGTACTGGTGAAGGATTTCCGGTTGGCAAAAGCAGGCCATATGGACTGGAGAGAGCAACCGTTCAACATTCGTGATCAAAATCCGCAAAAGCAGCTGCCAACCTATCCTCCATTCAGCGCCACCAGGAGCAGTCAAGGATCATGCAAGCAGTTCCCTGCAAACCTTTACCAAGTTCAACCAAAGAAGGTAAAGTTCATTTGCAGCTATGGAGGCACATTCTTACCAAGGCCAAGCGATGGTGAGCTCCGGTACGTGGGCGGCGAGAGGCATCTGGTTCAGATTAACCGGGACATGTCATGGAGCGAGCTGACCTGCAAGACAATGAAGCTGATCAGGCGGGATCACACGATCAAGTACCATCTCCCGGGGGAGCAACTGAGCATGCTCATCTCCATCGCCTCCGACGACGACCTTCGGAATATGATTGATGAGTGCGTTGTGCTAGAAGCAAGCAGAGAGAGGCTGACCATGTACCTTTTATCTGCTAACAACGACGAGCACAATGCGCACCTCCTTGCCACGCACTCACTCTCATCCGATGCAGAAAAGGAAGCACATTTCATTGCCCTCGTCAATGGACTCACTAGACCAACCCCGGCATCAAGAATGCAGAGCCTTGGCAGCAACTCAACCAATGATCTAGATCAGGCGACATTTCTGGCAAGCATGGAAGAGGAAGTTTCACTCCACATCAAAGGTAAGCCGCCAAAAGCATCAAGTGGACCACTGGAGAAGAAACTTCCGACTCCAAGCTTCCTAACACGGATGGCCAAAAAAGACAAGGTGCAAAACAGCCAAGGGAACCTTTTCGCCCCTAGTAGGAAGGTAACAGGTGTTCACTTTGGTCCAACTGTGCCATCCCAATCTGCGTGTGCAGGTAACCGGGAGCCAGGTGGTAGTTATCAGGCCATCTCAAGGCATCAACCACATCTGCAGCGAACGACTACGAGCATGATGGAAAAGGGCCATCAAGCTGTAGTAGCTCAGGAAAATGAATCACCTAGGGAAGGCCTTCTGATACCGCTAGAAAACAGCAGTTTGAATATATCATCATTGAGCTCAAACAGCAATAGTCCAGCACCAAATACGGATCGGTCTGTGTTTGAAGTGCCAGAACCTTCATCAAGGGGCTCCCATAATACAGCGAATCAACAACCCAACTCTGACGATAACAAGATGAGACCAGAAAGGCATAGCATCCAAGACGAAGGCCTATCTCATTCAGCAGCAGAACCACTAAGTAAGAGCACCAACTTCCAATTGAAGAATAAGATGGAGATGACCGAAGATAGATCGGAGTCTGCTTCTCCTATGCAATGCCATGATGGTGCTGGCATCAGTTCAAACATGCATACTCAGGAGAACTCAGTTACAACCAACACCACGAAGAAGCAACAGCCTGCAGTTACCATTATGTGCAATAGCACTCCAAAGAAAGATCATTCATCCAAGCCTACCAGTGATAGCGATGAAACATTACTTTCAAGCTCTTTTACATCTTCAGACAAGACAACTGAGCTGAAACCAAATACTCTAGTTCGTGCTTTGAGCGAGAGACAACAAGAAAGACCCAATGAACAATCATCAAAAACAATCAAGGCTCGGTCAGTTGGTGCTGATAGAAACAGTCCTCATATCATAGTTCTGGCACAAGAAACTAAGGATAACAGCATACCATTGATCTCAGAGCTTAAAGTATGTCTGCCCATCTCTTTTCATATGCTAATTTGAAAGAAAAAAAACTCAATGCATAACTTGTCAATATATATTTTTCTGGTAGGAACATGAAACCAAGAATGCTGAACAAAGTCTTCTGAACAATGTAGCGGTGGACGCGGGACTTACAAGTAATGTCCAGGTTTGTAGTGACCTTTCTTAATCTGTAACAAAGCCACTTGAAGCTCAAACCCACTGGTAGGAAAATAACCAAGAATAAATAGAAAATGGTAAAACTAATAATTGATTAATACGAAATTCAATGCCCCCCCCCCCCCCCCCCACACACACCCACCCACCAAAGGTAGGATTTATCATGAAATATCCAAAGACATTCCTATATTCCCTCATTAAATAGAAATTATGCAGTACTTATTCCTGAAATTGATGATATATATGGCAGATAATAAGCAACGAGGACCTCGAAGATCTCCGTGAGATGGGATCCGGTGCATTCGGAACAGTTTTCCATGGCAAATGGAAGGGGACCGATGTTGCTATTAAACGGATAAAGAACAGTTGTTTTATGTTACCATCACCTCAAGCAGATAAACTGGTAAGCCTATATAAATTCATCAGCATTTTTTGAAGTCGCAGCCAAGGGGCTGGTACATGGTCACTTTAGGAGAGAACCTATAGCTTTGTAATCTAGGTAACAAAACACCAACATGATCTGCAAGTGTATCGTGTTACCATTAAGCTACCTCTGTACTGATTCATTATCTGAACCGAGAAATAAGATTATAGATCACTGACTACACAAAGTTCTCCTCTAAACAACCTAAACTGCACATTATTGGACCCGGACGCCAGGCCATACAGGAAAAACACTCAGCTGCTATGCTTGGCCGCAAACATTAGCTAGTATGGGGTCAGAGAGATATTATCTTTATACAGGATTCAGAATCAGAGACTCTACGTAGAAATTATTCTCACTAAAATGGTAATCAAAAGAAGACATGGAGTGTTGTTTTATCCATCACAAGAAATACAATATGTGCAAACATGCAGATTGCAGAATTTTGGAGAGAAGCAGCCATCATCTCGAAACTTCACCACCCAAATATTCTGGCGTTTTATGGAGTTGTAAATAATGGACCTGGGGAAACATTAGCTACTGTAACAGAATTCATGGTCAATGGATCTCTCAAGAAAGTTCTCCTTCGCAAAGGCAAGCATCTTGATTGGCGCAAACGGATAATGGTTGCAATGGATGCAGCCATTGGAATGGAGTACTTGCACTCCAAGGACATTGTCCACTTTGATTTGAAATGTGACAACTTGCTAGTGAATGTTAATGATCCATCTCGTCCCATTTGCAAGGTAAGTTACAAATCAGTAGCACAAAGTTTGTTCTATCTCAGGTTTCAAATGCATTGCTGACAAAATAAAAAGGTTCAAAAATGATATGGTACGAAAGCTGAGATTTTGCATGAATCTGGAGTTGATGCACATAAGTACTTAACATAGAATCAATTACTACAGGTTGCTGATTTTGGTTTATCGAAGATGAAACAAGCCACTCTAGTTTCTGGTGGAATGAGAGGAACCCTTCCATGGATGGCCCCAGAGCTGCTGACACTGAGTGGCACTAAAGTATCCGAAAAGGTACTATACTGAGTCTTCCTGATGATTGCAAGTGTGTGCTGACAAATCATGGTTTCTGTGTGCCTTTGAGTTTCACACGGTAGTCCTTTAGTGGGAACTGGGCCTAGTCATGGACTGATCTTGTAATGGGAGTTGACAAAATGACAAGTTTTGTCTCTCCTATTTGATTTTTTTTCTTCTTAATGAAATGACACACAGTTCTCTTGCATTTGTTCGAAAAAAAAATGGTAGTCTTTTGTAGCTGCAGTGATTGTATTTATCTAAAATTTCTCATGTAAAAAATCTCAACCATCTTGTCTCTACAAAATAAATCTAAACTATTCCTGTAAGTTAAAAAAAAAGGAAAAGATAAAAAAAGAAGAGGAACTATGCCAATTATGTCTTTGTAGATTTGGCAACATGAAGATCCTTTGGGGAAACAACTTTACAGATACTATCAGCAAAAGAAGATTCATATCATAGTTTAACACCAAAATCTAACAAATAGCTCGTCGATTGATATTCTTAGGTAGTACTTTTTTTTTCTAACAACAAAGCTGGAGGTTACATTACAGAAATGAGAGATTTATGCACATGGTATATATTTTTTACTCAAAAGTAATCAATATAACTTGATGGCAAAAATATCTGATTTGCTGATTGCCAATTATCTAAAATGTTAATGGCCATGTCCTTTTTACAATAATACACAGTGCACACAAAAGCAACTAATGAAAAATTCAAAGTGATGAATTAAAGCCTAGCAGCAACAAATTGTCAAGAGCCAAGTTTACCACCACAAATGGAAATAATTATGGTGCGTTGGTTTCCTACTTGGACATTATTTTCTAATTGCTAGACAAAATGCATTTTTTTTGCGTTGACACAGATTGATGTCTATTCTTTTGGCATTGTAATGTGGGAAATTCTCACGGGAGAGGATCCATACGATGGCATGCACTATGGAGGAGTCATAGGTATGGTTATATTAAGATCAAACTTCCCTTCAGAAATAGAATATCATGTCTTATGTGTGGCTGATAGCATCATATGTATTAATATGGGTGATTTGTTTGATGCAAGTTCAAAGTATGGCATTTTTGGATCTGATCATGCTATCCCACAGCATTCAATGCATGACCAGAAACTATTGATTTCACACAACCAGAGGCTTTACGAGAGCTTGTATCAAAGAAATATAGTTGCTGTTTGTTGTTGATTTCAACCAACAAAGTTGCAGTGAATTTCTGTCTGGGTTATCAATTGTGTGAAATATAGCTGGGATTCTGGCCAAACTTGTCCTAGTTTCAGCAAGTCAGCTAATTAGCCAGTTCCAGCAGAGCCTTCCCCAAGTTTCTGGATTACAAGTTGGTTGAGACAATATAGTGTATTTTGTAGTCTTCTGGATGCATTAATTCCCATACAGATATATAGCGAAGAGCGTATATGGAATATGGATACTTTAGAATCATATACCGTACCTTTTTTTTTTTCTGCTACTCCAGTAACAATAATCGGTGATGGGTGGTTTTTGCAGGGGGCATTTTGAGCAACACGCTGCGGCCACCGGTGCCAGCTTCATGTCACCCAGAGTGGAGGAAACTGATGGAGCAATGCTGGTCAACTGAACCCGAGAGACGGCCTTCCTTCACCGAGGTGGCGTCCCGTCTTCAGGCCATCCTAGAAGCAAGCAAGCAGGGGTGAACCTCAATAAGTTAAGCCGCGTGTATAGCGCTGTCCAGAGTATGATGCGGTCAGCATTAGGGTATTAATTGTGAATCAGATATAATGTATATGGAAAGCAGTACACTAAACCCTAGTTCTCCGCCCCAGTTTGAGCCAAGCACATTGCGTACACACAAGCATATGGCCTATATGCACATTGCAGTTCTCCATCTCTGCATGGGCATGATACATGTGAAATGTTACAAGTCTTCATGAAACGCATACCTAAATTCGACTCGGGCGTTTTGTCGAACATCTTGAGAGCACGAGGAATGGAATGGGAGCGACGTGTTTGCTTGCCGCGGTGCGGAGCGAACAAGGGGAGAGGCGGCTTTGGGCCCGGCCTGTTCCTCCTTCCTGCTAGGTAATAAAGACCAAAAGTTTCGGGCCCACAAAGACCTAGACCGCCTCGCTTCCCTTTCCCTTGCCGTCGCGTCGACGACCCAACCGACCCCCCGCCGCCTCCGCTGCCGCCGCTCCTCGATCTTCTGTTCCAACTGCCGCGCCGGCGACATGCCGCCCAAAGGTTCGCGCTTTTCTTCTTCTCCTCCCTCGTTTTGGGGAGGAATCGAGGAACACCCCTCCCCTCCCCTCCCCCTCTCCTCTGACCTCGACAGACGATGATTGGTGGCAGAGCTGCCGGGGTTCTACTACGACCCGGAGAAGAACCGCTACTTCCCCATCAAGGGCCCAATCCCGGGCGCCACCACCCGTCGCCCTCCCGCTCCCGCTCCCCCGACGCCGCCGCCCGCAGCGGGATGCAGCAGGAAGCGGGCGAGGCGGCCGGAGCTGCTGCTCAGCGCCAGGGAGGTGTGCGGCGGCGGGGTCATCTCCTCCGGCACGAGCACCAGATCCACATTCAAGCAGCAGTGCCAGTACGCGCAGGCGTCGCAGCCCATGGTATGGTGATTGCCTTGCCTGCCGCACGCACGCACCTCGTGTTCCTTTCCTTCTAGCCAGCCTTGTTGGTGGTCGTCATGCTGCTCTGCTTTGCTTTGCTTCTCTTTGCTTTGCAGGCCTGGAAGTACCAAGCCACGGCATCTCTGGCTGATAAGGCGCTGGAAGAATTGAACGCGATGGTTCAGACGCCGCAAGGGCTCAGAGAGTCCAGGATGCTGGCCACCGGCAGCACCAACGGTTCATTACGGTAAGGCTCCTCTTCACTAATCATCACTGGTCATTCCCTTTTTCTTTTCTTCTGAAGAAGAATTATGACACTGTTACCATGTATTGTTTCTTTTTAATAACCTTCCCGCAGGTTATACAGGTTAGGGAGAGCTCGGTGCTTTGAGAATGAGATAGAATTTTTGCCCCAGCCTGCATGGACGCCCGTGAGGAAGCACAAGTCAGACACTCGCCCCATCATCTGGTCATCTGAACCAGTCTACCCAATCTTGTCAAACTTTCAATCCAGCATAACTTGTATAAAAAAGTTTGGGCTGCATGTCCCTGATGCATCCAACACCAACACACCAGTTCAGCGAGCATTGTATCCTAAATTTGCTGTTCCTTCTGTTTTCTGTCTAGTATATTCTTGTTGTTGCCATAATTGCACATTTTCTCTCTCCTGGAAATATGTTGCGTTGTGAATTTTGGTCCCTTGACATTGTGAAACATGGTGGCTACTCTTGGATCTGGAGAATCTGGCGGCTCTGTACATATTATGGATCTTTCTCACACTATTGACTCATCGTTAGAATGGTGGATTGCCTGTAGAGTTGCATCACTTGATCATACAGTGTGGACTGCTGACTGTAGTCCTGATGGAACTCATGCAGCTCTTGGTGAGTTGATTCAGTCGAGGCTTCATTGTATAAATTTGCATAGACATAGCATCTTTTGTCTAGTTTGTGTTGCGTAACATTGTCAAGTGGCTGCGTTGAGAAACCTAACAATATTGCTACTAAATCAACATTTTTGGAATCTGTTTAGGATTTAAGCTTGGCAGTTGAGCACAGATCTATATAGCAAGACCTTCTTGGGTTGCTACTTGTATGCAACATGCATACCTTTCCCCCCCACCGTAACACTGTTAAGTAATGCCATTTGTGCAATCTAATGTTCAGCTGTTGCCTTAGTTGGAGGAATTATTTTAGTCATCATTACAACTTGTTCTTACAATTTTTATAGCTTGCAAGAGTATGCTTATGTTAAATGGGTGCCCTTTACCTTCAGATTCACTTGTTCATCTAATATCTAGGTATGGACTATGGCGCTGCTCTTCTCGATTTGGAAACAAGGGGATTATCGTTGCTGTGTCGCTCAAAAAGTGCCATTCTTTCCCAGAAATTCGTGCATTCGGTAATAATCTAATTTTTATAATGTATACATAAACTTCCTCCCATTTTTTAGTATAACAGATTCGGTTATCATTTTATTGGCGTGTTGTTATGAATTATTAAAACCTGTGTAAATTCTCTGGTCCGTGGTTTGCTCTCCTCAACATTATATCCCCACTTTCCAGTTAGCTTAAATTCAGTGTGTCTAATGCATGACTACATGCTTCCCGAAGTTCTGAAAGAAAGGCAATATGCTACTGATTTGTTTTGTGTGCAAAACTGAACGAATGCTTTCCCTATGGCAGCATATGTTATAATCTGCAAGTATAAGTTCTATGGATTTTATACTTGCTTATTGACCATGCATGTGTGTTATGGTTAATTTAGAACTTACTGTGACATGCTCTATTCCTGTCTCTGCTATGCCCATTGAATTTTCTTACTCTTTTAAGGGAAATGTGGTGTTGTGTGGTCTGCGGAATGGGAATATAGTCCCTGTTGATGTACGGCAAAAGCACCAGAATCATCCTACCGGAGCACCTTCACCTAGCACTGCTAGGAGGACAGTTCCCATGCTGCCCAGAAGGCGTCACGGAACGCGGAGAAACCAGGTGTGCAATACTAGTACACAACATTTATTTGTTCATGAAAGCGGTTATATGGGGCACATACAGGAGAAGCTTTATCTGTGCTTTATAAGCTTATAGTGTCACCATGCCAGACAAGTGGGAAAATATAAAAGATGTGACCAGCCTAGGAGGAACTAGGTGGTTTTTCATTAAGAAGAAATAGGCACCCAAATTTGAGTTGGGAAATATATACACAGCAAAATTTTTGACATCCTAAAATATTATAAAGACTGGAAAACTTTAGCATATTTCAAGTTTCAAAACTGCAACATGTGTTTACTATTGCCACTGTGGATCTCTACCTCTTAAACTGGTCAAGTTAGGAACCTCCCATTTCATGCAGAAGTAGAATAAAAATGCTATGCTTATTTCTTTTGAATACATAATTTGCTTGTTGGGACTACATAATTTGCTAGTTTTAGCCTGCCTGACTTTCTTGGGACTATGCTTGTTGTTGCTGTTGCATAATTTGCTATTTTTGCTCATCAAGAATGCAATGCTATCGTTTTCTGTTGGAAAATATCATGCAGGATGACAAGGCTAAATGTTCAAGAGATATTTCTTTGTCGTCTGCAGTTTGCAGGTAGTGCTAATGTTCTTTCCTTGGTGCTACTGTATTTTGAACAATACATGTGTTCCCTAGTACTGAATTTTACATTGTTGCACAGCTTGGTTACACTCTCATCAGATGAGAATTACTTCTTAGGAAGCTCCATGGATGGATCTGTAAGTTATACTTGACCATTGTTTTAGTGTTAGAGCAAGTGGATAAGTACATGCAAACGTGCTCAAAATCTCCTAGGTTCGATTTCTTTCTAAACTGCACTTGTTTGCACAGTACACCTCAATGTGGTAACGGTATGTTAACTAGAGTTGTGTTTGGCCTGTTCCACTTACCTGTCGCAATGTGCTATAATTGAAATTTCACACAGCACATATTTTGCGTAAAAACCATTTATAGATGTCTCGTTCATCTTAACAATGTCAGAAGCATTTCGAAGTGACACGTAACTGAATGCATAACATTGGACATAAGTACATATTTTGTTACGACTTGTCCAATCTGGAGTTTTTGTATGCAAAACATTCATGTATTTTTGTAACTCTCTATGATCAAGAATTTAAAGTTTAGATGCAGCACATTAAGAGTTATTTTGTTATGCAGATCAAACTCTTTGATCTCCGTCTCATTCAGAAGGGAGGTATACAGTCCTATGAGGGGCATGTGAACTCACACACACATTTACCGCTTGTTGTTGATCCATCTGAGACCCTACTTATGTCAGGTTTGTTCATTTTTAGCTCTAAATGTTGCTGTGTGTATTTGCCACTTAGTGTTTTTGTTGTTTATTTTGGCCATATGGTGCTATTTAGGATGCACTTTTAGTTTACTCCTTTTTTTCGCGAACGTTTAGTTTACTCCTTGAAACTAAACAATTCGTTGTATACGCTCTAGATGTGGTTTGATTTAGATATCAGATTGATAGAGATACACTAGTTTGTTTGCATTCCCACTTGATAGTAAATCCATCCGCTTCTGTAGCGGAAGGCTATGTCTTCGTCCATTGCTGCATCAGGAATCCTCTGATTCTTGTGGTCAAAATGCTGCGTGATAATGTCACCATTTGTTGTAAATTAATTCCAAGGTTGGCTAGACTGAATTGTGATTTGTGAAATTATTTGTGTGCTAGTGGGTTCATATCTCAACATACACAAAACATGCTTATCCTTGCCAGGTGGGGAGGACTGCACTGTTCGCATTTGGAGCATCAAAACAGGCGAGCTAATATTTGCACAGAGTGTGCCCGACACTCTCTTCACGGCAATTTGTTGGCACAAAAGCAGCCATGACTTGTGTGGCCCTTCACTTTTTGATGAAAACCACAGCTGGGGAGCTTGGTTGGGATCTCGTGATGGGCTGTTCTATATGCACGGTACTTGAGTTGTTCTGCACTTTGCAGGCAGTATTCTTGAAGGACATGAGTTGAGAGAGCACTGAACTCTTGTTGCCCAAAAACGCTCAAAGAAAGTAGGTGCGATGATGACAAGAGTATAGTGGGGTTGCTGGAGCTGTTTGCTAGATGAAGAACACCATCTTTGGAGACCAGACATTTACCTAGGATATTAAAACTTAATACAATAGACATGTTTCTCTTAGTGGTAGATATAGGTCACTTGTTTAGCTAGGAACATGTTTTCCTTTGGGCTAAAGATGGCAGTGCACCATATGCTTTGTTAAAGACTCCAATGGTGGCCAGTGTACCATATAAGGATAGACATGGTGCTGTTTGCAGATGTACACTTATGGCTGTATGTTGTTCCTTTTAGAGGAACATGTGAAAAATAGAACATTTGCACTGTCCTCTGAATTTTCTTCACAGTCCACAACTTACTTGAACTCATTTTTGTCGTTAAGTTGTACCTCATGCAAGTGATGAAGTGAACCCGGCTTGTGTTTGAGAGATCGATGGCTTTCATCATGTCCTATCTGTAGATCACGTGCAACGAATAATTTAGTACTCTCAATAGCTGAAGTTAGCAGGAGCAAGCTAGTTGGGGTGAAGGAGGTTCCTGGGGGCTCTCATGAAACTCAGCTTGCAACCAGAGCTTTGGAATGTATGTGCGGTAAATCTTCAGGAAAACTAGTGCGGCTCAAGAAAAGGATCAGCCTATATATTTTTGTGAAGTGTTGGGAATTTTTTGTCATTTCGAAGCCAAATGTCCCATTGAAAAGCTTGTGTGAAATCAGCGAGTGCAAGCGAATTTGTACGGTTCCCAAATTCGTCATTGTTATTGTTGTAGAGAGTGAACATTTGCCTGTGTTGTCTATCGTGTGAAGATACCTAGGATTCTAGCGAATTTTGTTCTAGATTTATTTGTACGGTTCCCAAAGTCGTCATTGTTTTCTGTGAAGATATCTACTAGGATTTTAGCGAAGTTGTACTGTTCCCAAAATTGTACCGCCCCTCTTTGCCTCTACTGCTCCACAACTGACAGAACTTGTCCACTCATTTAGGTTGTCTTTAGCAAAGCGTCTATATAAAACGAAACGACGTTGTATCTACATTGTAGACAGAGTGAAATTTGAAATAGGCAACGAGGATACACTCTGCTAGAAAAAACCTTAATCATTGAAATAAAAAAAATCATGCAAACCCTTTTGGTATTAATTCGATTTGTCATTTTTTGTTCTAGGAATTATACCAGCCCAATTGTCACAAAACTTTATACCCATGCACATATACATATGTAGGGAGTCTATCTACTACACGAATTTCAGATTTTTATTGAGCTGTGGAACTGGATGCAGAATCACCTGATGCTCGTTAAGGCTTATTTAGATTGGAGGATTTTTTTTCCTGAATCTTACCTATGTTTTTGAATTGTTACTTGTAAATTTTCTGTAAAAATCTTGCAAAATTTATGTACAAAACTTGTGTTCAACTTCAAAGGAGGCCATGTGTGATGGCTCTGGAGATGCGGGAGGTATCATAATATACATATGCAATTAATTTTATTTATTTATTTACAATTATGTTTGTAATCCTATTACAAATATAATAATCATAAGAAAATAAGGAATATTTATAAATATTTTTTAAAAAAAATCGATTTACCGTGCATACGGTAAGTATTTTGGGATAGAGGAAGGGGTAAGCTGCGATCAATTTTTTATGGAATAAAACTGAAAGGATGGACGTAATATTTTTTTTTATACGGAGGGAGCAGTAAATTACTATAGATTGATTCACAGATCACAAAACAGGGAATGTATGGCTCTGACAGCAAAGCAGAAACCTCCCTGGCTCCCTCCGGCTCTTGCGCCTCCATTTATGGCTGGCGCCTGCTGGAGGGGGTGGCGAGGGCGAGCGTCGAGGAAGAACGGAAACGGACATCACACTCCAACCCCACTCTCTGACTGCGTTCCGTTCCAATTCCAAGGAACGAAGACTGCAACTGACGCAACCCCCCTGGCCCCTGCCTTCTCCGTCGTCGTCGTCTCCTCTCTCTCTCTCTCTCCACGCACTCGGTACGAGGTGTGGCGTGGTGGTGTGTGTGGACGGCATGCCATGCCAGTACGACTAGAGTGGACTTTGGACGGACGGACGCCACACGCACATCATTGGGTGTGTTTAGAGCACCAAAAGTGCTCCAAAATACACTATGCAAAAAGAAGATTCCCCATCACATCAAAAATTCCGGCACATGCATGGGATACTAAACGTAGATGAAATAAAAAACTAATTGCACAGTTTAGATGTACGTTACGAGACGAATCTTTTGAGCCTAGTTAGGGCTTGGTAGGACAATGTTTACCACAAAGAAACGAAAAGTGCTACAGTGTATTTCGATTCGGAACAGTGATTTTGGACCCAAATTGGACCCAATTTCACCCCAAAATCGGGGTGCTGAACACGGCCATTGCCTCCTCCCCCACCCCGTGCTGCCATTGCCATTGCCAGTCCACTGCTTCGCTTTCAACCACACCACCTACTCACGCTCACTCCACTAGTCCACACTCCCCTTCACGCTCTTCGTCGTCATCATCACCCATCAACTCTCCCCTTGCAACCCGCAGTACCCCATCCATGGCCGCCGCCGCCGCACCCTCGTGACTCCCTCCATCCCTTCTCGGGCGGCCGCAATCCTGTCTCCTCTGCCACACCCCCAAATCCATGGCCGCCAAATGCGCGCTCCTGCTCCCACTCTTCCTCCTCCTGCCCCTCGCCGCCGCGCAGCCGCAGCCGCCGTGCCACCCGGACGACCTCCGCGCGCTGCGGGCCTTCGCCGCCAACCTCACGGCCCTCCGCGCCGCCTGGCCCTCCTCGTCCGCGTGCTGCGCCTGGGACGGCGTCACCTGCGCCGCCGACGGCCGCGTCGCGGCGCTGCGCCTCCCGGGCCGCGGCCTCGCGGGGCCCCTCCCCGCGGCGGCGCTCGCCGGCCTCGCGCGCCTCCGGGACCTCGACCTCAGCCGCAACGCCCTCACGGGGCCCGTCGCCGCCGCCCTCGCTGCCGCCCCCGCCGCGCTCCGCTCCGCCAACTTCTCCTCCAACCTGCTCGGCGGCGCGCTGCCCGACCTCGCTGCGCTCCCGTCCCTCGCCGCCCTCGACGCCAGCAACAACTCCGTCTCCGGCGCGCTCGCGCCCGACCTCTGCGCCGGCGCGCCCGCGCTGCGCCTGCTCGACCTCTCCGCCAACCGCCTCGCCGGCGCGCTCCCGTCCTCTCCCCCGCCCTGCGCCGCCACGCTCCGGAGCCTCTCCCTCCACTCCAACGCCTTCACGGGCGCCCTCCCCGCCGCGCTCTTCCAGCTCACCGCCCTGAACAGCCTCTCCCTCGCCTGCAACGACCTCGCCGGCCAGGTCACCGCTCGCCTCCGCGGCCTCAAAAACCTCACCTTTCTGGATTTCTCCGCCAACCGCTTCTCCGGCCACCTCCCGGACGTGTTCGGGGACCTCGCCTCGCTCCAGGATTTCGCCGCGCACTCCAATGCCTTCTCGGGCCCGTTGCCGCCGTCCCTGTCCCTGCTCTCCTCTCTCCGCGCGCTTGATCTCCGCAACAATTCCCTCTCTGGTCCAATCGATCGCGTCAATTTCTCCGGGATGCCGCTGCTTGCTTCCATTGACCTCGCCACAAACCTCCTAAACGGCACGCTCCCTGTCAGCCTCGCCAGCTGCAGGGAGCTCAGGTCCATCAGCCTTGCCAAGAACAGGCTGACGGGCCAGTTGCCTGAGGATTACAGCCGGCTCGCCTCGCTGTCCATGCTCTCGCTGTCCAACAACAGCCTGCACAACATCTCTGGGGCGCTCGCCGTGCTCGGTGCCTGCAAGAACCTCACCACGCTGATTCTCACCAAGAATTTCGTCGGCGAGGAGCTGCCGGGTGGTCACAGCGTTGGTGGATTTGAGAGCATGGAGGTGCTGGCACTCGGTGACTGTGCTCTCAGGGGAAGGGTTCCGGAGTGGCTGGCTCGGTGCAGGAAACTGGAGGTGCTTGATCTGTCCTGGAACCAATTGGCCGGCACCATCCCCTCGTGGATTGGTGAGTTTGAGTATTTGAGCTACTTGGATCTGTCCAACAACACCTTGCTTGGTGAGGTACCAAAGAGCCTGACGCAGCTGAAGAGCCTTGTCGCTGCCAGTGCCAGGCAGTCACCAGGCATAGCGTTTACTAGCATGCCATTGTATGTGAAGCATAACAGGAGCACAAGCAGCCGGCAATACAACCAGCTCTCAAACTTCCCACCGTCCCTGCTCCTGAACGACAACGGCCTCAACGGGACTATCTGGCCTGAGTTTGGAAACTTAAGGGAGCTACATGTCCTGGATCTAAGCAACAATTTCATATCTGGGAGCATACCTGATGCGCTGTCAAGGATGGAGAATTTGGAGGTTCTTGACCTTTCGTCCAATAATCTCAGCGGATCGATTCCGTCATCACTCACGAAGCTCACCTTCTTGTCAAAGTTCAGTGTGGCTCACAACCACATGGTGGGGCAGATACCAAACGGAGGGCAGTTCCTCACCTTCGCCAACTCAAGTTTTGAGGGTAACCCTGGTCTGTGCAGATCGAGTTCTTGCAGCCTGCTTCTGTCTGCGGGAGCTCCTAGCGACTCAGAGGCAAAGCCTGCGCCAAGTATCAGGAACAGGAGAAACAAAATACTTGGGGTGACGATCTGCGTTGGGCTGGCCCTCGCAGTATTTTTAGCTGTCATTTTGGTGAACATGTCGAAGAGGGATGCCACGCTTATTGATTATGAAGATACTGAGGGTTCTTGTCATGAATTGTATGATTCTTACTCTAAGCCAGTGCTATTCTTTCAGAATTCTGCAGTGAGGGAGCTAACTGTCAGTGACCTAGTCAGATCGACAAACAACTTTGACCAAGCAAACATAATAGGATGTGGTGGATTTGGTCTGGTGTACAAGGCCTATCTCCCTGATGGGACAAAAGCGGCAGTGAAGAGGCTGTCTGGTGACTGCGGGCAGATGGAGAGGGAGTTCCGTGCAGAGGTCGAAGCATTGTCGCAGGCTCAGCACAAAAATCTTGTAACCCTCAGAGGGTACTGCCGCTATGGAAACGATAGGCTGTTGATCTACTCTTACATGGAGAACGGTAGCCTGGACTACTGGCTGCACGAGAGGTCAGATGGTGGCTATATGCTGAAATGGGAGTCAAGGCTCAGAATTGCCCAGGGTTCAGCAAGGGGGCTGGCATACTTGCACAAGATTTGTGATCCCAACATCATCCATCGAGACGTGAAGTCCAGCAACATTCTTCTGAACGAAAACTTCGAAGCCTGCCTGGCTGATTTCGGGCTAGCTAGGCTAATACAGCCGTATGACACTCATGTGACTACTGATCTGGTTGGCACCTTGGGGTACATCCCACCAGAATACAGTCAATCGGTGATCGCCACTCCAAAAGGAGATGTCTTCAGCTTTGGTGTAGTCTTGCTTGAACTACTCACAGGTAAACGCCCCGTGGATGTATCCAAGTCCAAGGGATCGAGGGATTTGATCTCCTGGGTTCGTCAGATGAAGTCTGAAAAGAAAGAAGAGCAGATTTTCGACAGGCTGATATGGAGCAAGACATATGAGAAGCAACTGCTGTCGGTTCTTGAGACAGCGTGCAAGTGCATCAGCGCCGACCCTCGGCAGCGGCCATCAATCGAACAAGTTGTCAGCTGTCTTGAGAGTGTGTGATCGTTGCGATATCGTGTTGATTGCCAGCTTCTTCATTTTTGATCAAAGGCTAGGAGGTGTTGGATGAGAGATGAACAGAGTAGAGAGACAATCTGAGTAAATTCAGATAACCCAGATGCAGGCTATTAGGTGCTCCGAGGTATATAGGCTTGGTGTTGTGCCATTATAGCTAACCAGAAAATAACTTAGGTCTTGTTCTTGGCTTCAGTAATTTAGTATATGCTGTGTCCTGTAAAAGCATAATAAATTCCAGTATCAATTTTAGTTCTTGCAGCAAATCAGCCATCGGATCTGCAATGCTAGCTTGATGTGTTTTGCCAGCTGTTGTGACTTTAAAATGGTCTCTAAATACTGGATTTGAGGACAATGACATTTTTTACCATGAAAATTTTCTCAGTTGTTTGATGCGGCACTTTCAGATACTGGGGAGTATGGATGTTAGCTGTTGCTTTTGTCAGAATCTGTATCCCGTGAATAACTAGCTCGGCTGTTCATCTCGTTTAATAGAAATTCTTGTAAGTTATAGCTTACAATGTTGCTCTAGCAAGACCTGTCAAAATCGACATGTTGATGTTTTTTCACTTCATTTCGCTCGGGGAAAAGAACGGGTCTTTGGAACATCAATCTCGGCTGGTATTATTTGCAGCTGTTGCACAGTGAATTAGCTGCAGCTCTGTCTCACTGTGGCCCTGACGCCCTGTAGTAGCAGACGCAGCACAGGAGAAACTATGGCAGCCGATCAGAATTGAGAACATGCCTTACTTGAGAAAAGCGTTGCAGAATTGACCCGCCATTTGAGTTTCTGAAAGTCAGCGTAAATTTTGTCAATTGTCATCGGTGACATATAATGGTCCGCCACTTTGTAAAAAAAAAAAATTTGTTCTTTCTGTCGCATATAACGTCTTCTAGTGGCTGCGCTGAGAAACAAAGCATGCCCTTAATTAATATTCAGGTGGTTGAGCTGAGATACGATGTAATTCAGGTGAGGCGAAAGTAAGACAATCATAAACCACAAAGCCAATCACACATTCATATATAATCCATTCATATGTAGTAGAATGGCATATCGAGTGTTTTACAGAAAAGGACCGACTTTTATCATACATGGAAAGGCGACATTTATATTATAGTTTTTCAGATATGCATGGCGTACGATACGTCCTGACTATGCAGAGGCACAAGTATATGACGGCTGCAATCAGGGCAACCAGAAGGCAATCCCAAGTAACCCACAGCCACGGCCACACCTGGTTAAAAATGATGACAAAGGATGAGATGACGACGAGAGCCGGGCCAACCTCCCTGAAACCGATATACTCGAGAGCTTCCAATGCGGCGTAGGGTGCCTGCGGAACCAAGAGGGGCAAGTGGCCACCAACTGCCAACACCACCACCACCGCGTAGACAATGTTGAGCGCGATGGTCAGCCGCCACCACCATGGGAAGTCGCCGTCGTCCCTGCTGATGCTGAGCCAACCAGGTCTGTACGTGTCGTAGGCAAAAGCTGCTAAGAAGGCAATGAAAAGGAATGCCCTGACGACAGATATTGCCCACAGCAAAACACCGTCCAAATTCTTCGACCTGTTGTACTCTCCGATCGTCAGTGACGGCGGCGACGACGACGTTGCCAGTACTAGCTTGATCATAGCATGGGGCTCCACTTGTTGGTCCGCCTTATCAACACTACTAATGGTAATGGACGCCGCTGATGGCGTCATGATTCCAGCTTTCTACGTGCAGTGTGTTCGAGGAGGACCGCCTCTTTCTTTCCTGCAAAAAAAAATAATAAATTAAAAAAAAAAAAAACAGTTTGATATCAGTTCTTCGTCTCTATATATGGCCCCGGCCCATGGAGAACACTTCGCCGCCGCCACCACCCGAAGCCGGCCGGCGGACGGGTGATCCCGGCCGGCCAGGAGCTCCGACCCAAATCGTCAAGTATCAATCAAGATTCAAGAAGAAGATGGTAGCTAGGGGGGATCGAGGAGGAGAAGCAGACCGACCTTGGCCGCGTCGATCGACCCATCTCGTACGTAGTCGACGATCCCTCTGTGAGACAATATGCTTTGTATTCAGACTTACGGTGCAATCGTGCGATCAACAAATATCAAAAAAGGATCTAAATCCAACGGTCGTTGCAGTAAGTGCAATTAGGCTTATAGAGGATATATTCTATGCAGTCATGTTTATGGGGTTAAGTGAAAAATGGCAACAACCATTAGATTTAGACATGAAGCTTGATATTTATTGATTGCACGATTGTATCTGATTGCATATGTCCTCGTGTATCTCTCTATTTATATGAATGAAGGCGCACGCGCATGCCCTGTTTCTGTTTGTTTCTGACACAAACCGAAGTTTCCTTTCTTTTTTGGTTTTCTTTCTTGTATTTCCTTTTCCGTTTATATGTTCCTATAAGTATATGCCTTTTTTTTTAACTCCCGTTTCCTTTCCTTCTCTTCTTTTGTCTTCCTTATCTATCTATAATCACAGATCGAAAAAACCTCACACACCGCAGAGGGGCTCCAATTGGATTTGGATTGGGGTGGACGAGTCGTACACTAGCGAGCGAGCAGTCCATCAAAAAGCTTCTGAAACTGAAAAAAAAAACTGCAGCACTGCAATTTGGAAAGCGCGGAAAATAACAGTATCAAATTTGTAGAAACCGGCAGAACAGAAAGGTTTCAAGCAAGAAGATAAAAAAGGGTCCGCTTGCAACGGTCCAAACCAAAAGGTTCTGATGTGCAATAATACGTGATTAGAGATTAGAGTGCAGAATTCGCGCATACAGGCTACAGAAAGCTACCTTCGTCAAGACAGAACCGATTTACAGATTGTACATGAGCACACGGCCAGCGATGGCGGCGCTGCAAAATACATATTCTAGGCAATAACACTGACAGTAGTACCATGCTAGGAACTAAGCATTTGCTCCCCTGCATCCTACTGTAGCTTGCTAGGTGGAGTATAGCCAATGCTTTCCTCCAAGCAAGATGCATGCCTATGGGAGCAAATACGGAGTATTACAACAACGGCGCGCGATTCATTTGCAAGGTTGTCCCTGCATGCACGAGCAGCATCCCCGCTCAATCCCTGATTTGTGTGCCAAAGATTCGATATCTTCTGCTGCCCCAGGGATCGTCTTTGTCCAGACGGTATGATTTCAAGCAACACCATATCCAAGGTGGGTTCCTGGTCAAGGGATTGCCATCTTCGGGGACGCCCAGCAGCTTGTTCATCTTTTTTACCAATGCTTCTGCTGTCAGAAAACCACCGAAGAATTTGGCCTGCCATGGATTAAGATGAAGACAGTATATAACACCTTAATTCTCAGCAAGACATTTTATGTGCCCCTAACTTCTACCGCAAATACAGTTCTTTTTTATCCACTACTGATGGATGCGAACAATAAGTACGGTTTGTAGGTAAAGTAATAAAGCGTAAGGGTGATTTAGTAACATATTACCGCATCATCCTTGTGGATATAAGCATGAATTCTCGCTGTAGGATCCTCAAGAGTCAACCGAAGACAATAGCTACCAACCAAAAGCAAGCTGAGGTCACTAGCTCGACATGGATATGCTGCCACAACGCGAACTATGGTTTTGATTTTGTGCGTCACCTAGCACAAAAAAAAAGGGTGAGATACTGAAGCTAGGTAGCTTCAGAGCCAGTTCAGAACACTCTAAAATCTATATTTTACGAGGGGAGCAAAATAGATAGTTTTCTTATGAAAAGGGAGAGACAAATCACTAGGGATACAAACTAAACATGCTTTGATGTTCTTGGGGGGGGGGGGGGGGGGGGCACTGGGGAGGCATTAGAGGAAAACCTAGTACAGGAATAAAACTAAAAAATAACTGGAGAAAATGAGAAAGAAGTAATACCTGTTCATGGGTTAAAGATGCCATTAACGTTGTGTAAGCTGCTGTCTCATATTCTACAACTGACAGAATCGAGAACAAATTGTCATGTGGAAAGCCTTTGTGGGCAACAGATGGAGACAAGAAGTGCATCAGCAACAAAATACATGTGAAAAAGCACTTGGACAAAAAGATCATGATGTGCTGCCCTTGGATCTCCATAGATACACACCGCATGAACAAAAATATTAACAAGGTCTTTTTTATGAACGTCCTTCATATGGGGGGATGCTATATTATACACTTGCTCAGGTAAGAATGAAGATGAAGGCCTGAGGAGCAAACTTAAATATTGCTATTATAATCAATATGCTTGTTGCTGAATCAGAAGCTAAATGCAGGGTCTGAACATGAAACAGAATATGCTTATCAGTGGACTAAGCTCTATACCAGAAATATTAGAAACCTCATGGAAGCTTGCCATCGGCTGGCGATGAACTCGGTTGGCGATGCGGCTCTCATACATCCTGTAGGTGCTCATGCAATTGGTAAAATTTACTTACATGATGTTCAAATGACATTGAAATTCATCAGAGAGAAGAAGATTACTTTAGGCAATTAACAACGCTGCCATCTTCATGAGATAAAAGACGAACTCTACTAGAAGGCACCAAAATGCCTTTCCAAATGCCAAACTCTTGCTTGCAAGTAATGTTGCAGAACCTGGCCCAATAAATATTCTTTTGCAAGTGAAATACTTCCTTGATATCCATATCTGAAAAAACTCTCAGAACAGTTCCGACACATGGCATTGTGCATAAAACCTCCCTGGGTAGAGGCGCTCCTTCAAGATGTAAAGGGGGTGATTCAACTCCATCAGCGTCCAAACTGCATGTTCACCAATCAAAATAACAGAGGCATAAAAGAAAGGTAAGGTAAGGTAAGAAAGAACTGTGAATTAGCAAATGCTTTATCTTATTTATGACTTGTTTGCTTGTCATTGACTATGCTCAAGTTCAGTGCAGCATTTAAGAACAACCTAATAAAGGTTAAAAGTTGCAACAATGTTTCAAAAACACTAGAGCACATATGGTAATTGATAACTATTGCTGAAAAAATAGAAACAGTAAATAATCACAAACCTACAATCCTACATTGTCTGAAACTCAGCTGCGGGGGTATCAGTTCCATCCCAAACATAAAATATCCATCCGCTGTTATTTTTATGGACATGAAGAACCTATAAGAAGCAAAGAGAATTTCTGGAGCATTCCCAAAGCTAAATTAACTCTTGAGCTCAATGTGATTAAATAAATAACTAACCTTGCATACTAGATCAAATGTAGTTGTAGAATCAGATTTTAAACTCCTTAAATCCAATTCATTATCTTTCAGACCTATGGCGCAAAGTAGTTAGATAGAAACAGATGTCGCAAAAGCTGCTGATAGAGCATTGTTAGGGATTTATTAATTAAATACTAAATGAATCTCTGCACAAACAGAGTCCATGCTATAATCGAAGGCACACATTATATATCCTAAAGAAAAAGAATAGCATACATTAATCAGAAATCGGGGTAGCAGGTAGTTAAAAGTAATATGAATTCACTGCAAGAAGCGGACAATCAATCTAACAAAAATATAGACTGAAACTAGTGTTTACAAGTCAGGCAGAGACAGCCATTAACTAAATGCTAATATGGGATAGAGCAAGTTCTATAGTATTCATAGTCTATAAGAAAATTTTACCTCTTTGTTAGTACAAGAGTACATAAATAGCATGGTTATCATGTACTAATTGGCCCTAAATAAATTGAAGCACATGATCATACTAATTAATGGGACCAAAATTGAGAACCAAATTAGCCTTTCAGCTGCACAAGTACAATAGTTATGCTTGGTTCTCATTTGGATAAGAAGTAAGAACATGTTTGCCACCATCATATTTAATTGACACATACAATTGTAGTGGAATGAGCATGATTAAAGCATCAAAAAAAGTCTCATGGAGATGGGTGGACAAAAGAAAATTGGCAACGGTAATAATTGATTAGGATTTAGGAGTCACCTAGAGGATTATACGCAAGCCACATTCTCATCTGGGTTAAAAGTTCATTGTCATGACTACTGCCCTGATATTTCATAGAAGTTTGATACGGGCTGCACTCTTTAGATGTGTTCCCTTCAAACAGTGCGAATGAAGAAAACTTTTTGTTAAATGAAACAAATAATTCTCCATGCATCTTTACCTGCAGACACATAAAAGTTGATATGAACTTGTTGTTGCCAAAAAAAAAAAAAAAAAAAAAACTTGGACAATAACCACATATAAAAAGGTACGGGGGGATTAAAATTATACTCCTAGAAATACCGGCACAACTAAAGAGAGCTTTATGCTATACCACGACGTTATGGAGACTGATCACATCTTTGCTTGACTTAACACAAGGCAATAGGGCAGTGTTGGGAGCAAAAAATGTTGCAGAGATCCCAGCTGGACGTGATTGATCCACAATCCTCAGTGTTACAGTGAAATCTGCGAAAGACTGAAGCCATGAGCAAGCCTCCTAGCTCTGATTGGAGGAACAAAAGTAAGAGACTCAGCAAAGAACATAACAAACAGAAGACCCTTCGGATTCATTCAAAAAAAAACTTGTCTAATTTCACATTTTCACTGTATATAAAAAAATCAGAACCGAACCCCAGAAATTTCCCTGTTCATGAGGCATTTACAATCCAGAACAAACCCTACCCTAGGTGAATAGTTTGTGAACCGGACTAGAGAAGAACTGAAGAAGGAAGCATACAGCTTTGCGTTCCGATATATCAACAGCTAAAGCACATACCGCCGGCCAAACTGCACTGCTTATTATACCGTGCAAAAATTTGTGCTCTAAACCCTAGGAGGAGGAGGAGGAGGTGGCCGGCCGGCCGGCGGGTGGGAGGGAGAAAAGGAGGGAAGGGGAGGGGGTTTAGAGTGAGGCCGGCTCACCCGTGCCGCGGCTACGGACGGCGGGGCCAATGTTGGAGACGGCGGCGAAGAGGCACACCCGGCCGCCGGGAACCTTGAGAGCGTCGGCTATAGACAGATACACGTACTCCTGGGCCTCGTTGGCCGGCGCCGCGGCGGCGGAAGGAGCCGTGGCGGCCTCGCGCGGAGGCGGACTCTTCCCCTCCCCTGCCGCTGCCTCCATAGCCTGGTGTGCTGTGTTGTGTGTGTCAGTTACTGGAGTGTTCCCTCGGCTTCTTCATATGCAGTTGACAACGCGCGACGTTTGGCATGCCCTTTCCATGAGTAGTAATTATTTTGGGAGAAAGGCTAATTAACAAATTTTTCTCAAATCAGAGCGAGTGGATTGTGTAAATGACTGTGCACGTGTATTTTAGACGCGCTTAGGTTCCCACCTAAATCCGGGTTGCCTATGTCCCTTGGAATTGGGAAGACGGAGACGTCCCCACTGACACGGTCTAGGCATGTGCAGCAGGTTGTCTGTATGAATTCCATACCACCTTTCTCTCTGTGGACAGTAGCGCTACAGTGTATATTCAGTGCTTTTACACGTTTCACTGCGCATAGTCTAACAGGTGGGGTGCAGCTATCCCCATGCATGGCAGGCCAAGGCGGAGAGGCAGTGTGAGGTCGGTATGGCGGGGCAAGGCAGAGCATGAGCCGAGTGTATCAGGGATGGGGTGAGGCGGAGGCGTGGCTCGGTGTAGCAGTGCAATCTTATTAATTCTATTAGCTCTCATTTTAGTGAAAGTATTAAAACTCACATTTAGGAGTCGATTTTGACTGCCTCTTGACACCTCAATAACAAAGTAATAATCCCAAAAGGAGACTGTATAGACGTGAATTCTTAAAATGGAAGTCATGGAATAAGACTATCAAATTACCTTTTACATCTTCCACAGAAAATTAACAAAATACAGTTGGGAGACCATCAGACCCGGTGCCTTGTTATACTCCATCTGAAAGATAGCATGTTTTACTTCTTCCGCAGTAAAAAAGAGATGTGAGGATAACATTCTCTAGATTGAAGACTTATAGGATATAATCTACTTGATGTTCCACCATTGAAAAATTATTCTCCTTTGGAGGGCCCAATAAATTTTGGTAATAGGATATGATATGATCTTAATTTTATCTCATCATAATGATCTCGTTGTTTCTTTCCAATTGAAAAATGCAGAGTTTTTCTATGCTTACCGCTAGTAATTAGCTGAAAATGTTTAGTATTATTGTTACCTCGTAATTGGTTTTTGATCTTTGAAAGTTGGAGCCTTGCTATTTCTTCCTTCCTCAGCAAACGAGTGATTCTCTTCCTTAAGCAAGAGAGGGTATCATGCTACTTTAGACAGAGCACACAGTATGTTCAACTTTTTCTGTCGAGGAAATCAATCAAGACCTTGATAGCTTTTTTTTTTCTTTCTTTCTTTTTGTTTCACTCGTAAATTTGTAGAGAGCACAACATGTTTAGCTTTTTATCTGTCGAGCAAAGTAAGTTCTCAGTTAGTGCTGACTAGAATTCTAATTGCCCATGTGCCAGACAAAACTATTTCTCTCAACTCCACTTTGGCCAGCCAAGCTTCGTGATTTTGGTCTGGCCAGTATCCAAACATGTTTAATACTGCCAAATTTAGATTAAAAAGAACTTAGTCATTTATTCGACCATCATAGATGTACGTGCAAAACGCATGTATTGTGATATGATCAAGGAGGCAATAGGAAGGAGAAAAAAATAGAATTAAAAGGAAGGAGATCTGGTTGATTGGCGTCATTCCTTTCTCATTAAAAAAGAGAAGGAAAGTTACGGATGGGTATAGGTATAAAATGAGACGATAAATAAAAAGAGAAAGTGGATGAAACATTTTGCATCTATGCGTTTTGGACCTTTTCACCCCTTTTCAACTTTTTCCAAACTGCGCAATGGGACCAGCGTGAGAGGTATACCTATACCTTTCTAGGTAAAAAAGATTTTTAAAAAACTCACTCTTTTACGGTATAGATTTATGCTTTTATCCCGGAATTTCAGCATCCTATCTTTTCGCACGAGCCCATCTCCCGTCATTCGCTGGTTTTCCCTTCAGATTTCCTTTTCTCTTCTGTTCTTTTTCTTTTTTATGCATGTTTCCTTTTTTTTTATCCCTCTTGTAGCATTTTCTCCTTCCGTTTCCTTGCATTGTTTCTTACACTATTAGCAAAAGTATCCATGGATCCTATGCTGTACGTATATATATTTGTATATATTCCTTCGTTTCCCATGCATGGAGAATATTGTCGAATTTGTATATATTCTAGGATCCATGGCGACCGCGGGGAGGGCGATGAAAGTGGGACGGCCCGTAGACGGCGTATGACATGACATCAACATTGCTAGCTTGGCTTCCTGCATCAGGTTGACTCCAGCAGGCAGGGTAAAAACCTCATCTATCCACTATTCCAACTATCTTCCTCTCTGTAAACAGTATCACTATAGTGTCATTTTGTACTATACCCGGCTTTTTACCCAAAGTGCTGGCCTTAGGCTGAGCAGGAGTGGCGGTGGATGCCGATGGTTGATGTGATTTCAGTCATTGCTACTACGTAGTGCGTCTCGGGCTCTCGGCAGAGTCGCCGCGTGGACGAAGGAACAGACGGAACAGGGCGGAGGCGGCGACGGTGATATATATGGGCTGGATTGGGCCGAAACCCCTCCTATTCCTGTTGCGAGAGGAATTCACAATTCCAATCCGATTAGATTTTGTGGCCTTTCCTTCTCCTTTCGGTCGGTCTTGCCTTACCCAGCTGTTCGTTTGTTGGGCCGGCTGGTACTGCTTGCCTGGCCCGGAATAGAGCCAGCCATGGCTCGTTTTGTTATTGGTGTTGTGAATTTCCTGTTTTTTAGTGTCATAGGAAAGATAAACTAAATCATTTTAACAGTTTTCCGAGAAGGTTCTGTTTTCTACCATACTGAGTAGCATTATTATTATTTTTGCACTTGTATCATCATACAGAGTTTCACGAAGGGTCAACGCAATGCGTCCAACCAATGCTGGAGTGTTTTGAGCGAAAGAAAATGCTGGAGTGTTTTTTCTTGATTAGCTATACTAAACTGCACTCACTAACCAATGCAGCCTTGGCATTGCGAGGGGAGCAGAGCAGGCATACAAAGTTGGTACAGGCCTGTCCAAATGGGAGTCTGTCTCCAAAAACCATTGGATTCCCACCTATCTATCCATCGAGAATCCACGAAGGGGACGGGAGTACGGGACGGAAGGGAACCCAACCCAGCAAAGGTCTCCTCCACACGGCCCCAGCCCCCAGCCAAGAAGACAAGCCCCACCCGCGGCACCACCAACCTCTTCTCTGCTTCTGGAGTGCCCCCATCTCCCCGCCCACACCGCAGGCTCCACTCTCCTGGCGCCCTCTGTGCCGCCGGACCGGAGCCCCGCCGCCGCATGAAGACCGCCAAAGCCACTGCTGCCCAAGAGGTAACCGCCCCGGCCTGCATCTCAATTTCTCTCCTTTTTCTTCCGCTCCGGTCCGTCCGTTTCTTGAGACCTACCTACCTAGGATACCCACCTACGGTTCTTGATTGGGAAGGAACGAAATTGCTGCTGCGCTGCCTGTACTCCAGAGTCCAGATTCACAATTCGTCTCCGCACCGTCTCTTTAGGATCAAATCATGTGTTCATGTGTCCCCCCCCCCCCCCCCCCCCCCCCCCACCACCTCTTTTAGATGGCTGATTCTTTCTTTACTGGACTGAGTGGTTGATCCATAGCATATAACTAGACAAGCCAGCCACACCAAGGAATAACCTTTAACTTTCAAACTGCGTCACCGATTCATTCCTGAACCCTGTATGTATGGATGGGCGTATCTTGTTGTCCCAAAACCCTACTGACTGAATTTCCCCTTTTTTCCTAGGATGACGACGAGCCCAGGAAGATCCGGTCCTCACGCAGTAAGCGCCGCCGAGCCTGCCGCAGCCGCTCCTCCTCTTCCTCAAGCTCTCAATCTCCACCCCGCAAGCGCTCCAAGAAGCACAGTAAGAGGGGAATTCCTGACAAGAAGAGCAAGAGGAGCAAGGTTAGCAGCAGTAGCCGCAGACATCGGCACCGCAGTCTTAGCCCTAGCAGCAGCCGCAGACATCGGCACCGCAGTCTTGGCCCTAGCAGTAGCCCCAGCAGCAGCCCTTCCTCGGTAACCCGCCACAGCAGCTCCACAAGCAGCAGCAGCAGCAGCGCCTCTGAGAGGTCGGTGAGCCTGCCACCCAGGAGCCGGTCCAGAGATGTTACGAGGAAAAAAGGGAGGAGGAGGGACAGAGAGAGGGATCGCAAGGGGAGAAAGGTGCGGAGGTCGACAAGTTCCTCGGGCACTTCACCGAGCAGTGGCAGTGACCGGAGCAGGAGTAGGAGCAAGGGCAAGAGTAGGAAGCGGAGGGCTGCTGGTGGCACTAAGGATGGCACTACAAGGGATAAGATTGAAAAGGGCTACACCAATCGCCATTCTTCCCGGTCTGACAAGAACAAGGATGATTATGTCGATAGGGATGAAGAAGCGCCTGCTACTATTGCCAAGAAAGGGGGCCATGATATTCATGGCCGCAAGAAGAATGTGGAATCAGAGCTGATGGAGAGCCCACCTTCCAAAAATGCCAATGAAAGTGAAGTGGCCTTGCCTGCTGCTGGTGGTGCAAATTCGGACGCTGAGGATCTGGAGCTGATCCTTCGGAAGAAAGCGCTTGAGAACTTCAGAAAGTTCAGGGCAGCAGCGACCATGTCAGGAAAAACAGATAATTTAACTACAGGGAAGGAAGCATCAGCAGATAACCCACAGAATGACAGCACAAAGATTGCTGAAGCAACACATTTTCAGAGGCAGGGAAGCAGTTTGGGGGTGAGGCATTCTGTTGGATCACCTAGATCAGATGATCGTGAGAATGGTACCGGTCATTCTTGGAAACAGGAAAGCAGTGCTGGCATGAGTCGTGGGGCTGGATCTTCTGGAATACTTGAGGCCGGTGATGCTGGTGTCCCAACTCAACAGAAGGGAAGAACAGTAGAGGGAACTTATTCAGCTTCTCAGTTTAGGTCACCACAGGATGATAGTAGGAATAGCCGTAGTGTAATGCAAAGGTTGGTGAGCACTCCAGGTAGTTCTGCTAGTGTAAATCAAAGGTTAGGAACCAGTGCAGGGGTGAGTCATGTCAGTAGATCTCCAAGGGTTAGATCGGTTGTGAGCATACCTGCTAGGGAAGGGCTTGATGATAGCACACATACTACAGCTTGTAGGCCCAGTGATGATTTTGCCCCTGTTCAAAGCAGTAGTGAAGTTGGACTCCCACTGGTTGACACTAACAAGGCTGAAGGAACTAATGGAGAGAACAGAAAGACAAGTGAAGCTTCAGCCTCCAATGGTTCTGTACCGTCACCTGCTGTGGACAAGAGTCAGGCTAGGATTGAGGATAAAGATGGTTTTGAGAAGAAGACTTTCTCTAGAATGCATGACGGAGAGACGGTTGAGGTGAGGAACATGCCTTCACTGTTGCTTCAGGAGCTTGAACTCTCATGCTGCAACTATATTCATTATCCAGTCTAAATATTTCTCTCTCTCTCCATTTTATAGGTCAGCTACAAAGTCTACATTCCCAAGAAAACCCCGGCCCTTGCAAGGAGGAAACTGCAGCGCTGAGAATGTCAAGAACACAATGTTAATGTCTAGCTTTATCTGGCTATATGTATATTTGTTAACCATGAGTCCACATTATACATGTCTTAGGGATATCTTTGGCCGCATCAAAAGTCACCCCAAGTTGCAGTTTTGCTGCATACTCATTAAACATAACATACTTGTTATTCACTTGAATAAACAGTTGTGCTCTGTCAAATCAACGTTTTGAGCAGTTATAACAGTTTCTACAGCAAACCTATTAATTTCCTGGGATGGTTTCATTGTAACCTCAAATACATAATGATATACAGTTCAGCATCGCCTGCATCCGTTGCTGTTGGGAACTTGGCACAGTCTTTCCACATGCAGTGGCTGCCTTGTTGCAAGAAGCTGTTGGACAAATACAACATACATTCCTGCATGTGCCCTTTGTGCTTGAAACGATGTTAGATACTGTAATGATACTTGTTTCAATAGTTGTATGTGCCCAACGTACTCTGTAGTGCTGATATTATTTAGTCTGTTCATGCTACAACCTTTTTTTTGTAGTTTGTTTTCTTTGAATGTGTCTTGTGGTGGCGTGCCTGTTGAGGAGCATCAGATGAGTTTGCTTGTTGCATCATGAATTCTTGAGCATTGGATGAGGAATTCATTGGTTGGTGCTCTTCGTTTCCTGTGTCTTTTGTTTCTTTGTTGTTACCTGAAAATATACTCCGAACTTAGGTCCCTTGACATTGTGAAACATGGTGGCTACTCTTGGATCTGGAGAATCGTGTGGCCATGTATATATTATGGATCTTCCTGATACTACTGACCTGGCAATGGGATCATTGACTACCTATAGACTCTCAAACAGTTTGGACAGCTGATTGTACTTCTGATGGCACACGTGCAACTTTGGGTGAGTTGATTGAGTAGGGGCTTACTTGTAGGCAGCAACTGAATTTTTCCTTGTACATGACATACTATTTTTATAGCTTCTTTATGTTGCAACTTTGTGCTACATAACACTATCAAGTTGGCTGTATTGAAAAACCTGGCAATTTTGCTACCAAATCAACATTTCTAGAATTTGCTGAGTTAAATCTGACAGTTGAGTAAACAATATGTATAGCAAAACCTGCTTGTGTTGATGCATCATGAATGTATGTATCCTATATTTTGTTCCACCATAAATCTTTTAATTTTGGTTCTTGGAATGGCATCTTTGCAATTTAAAATTCAGGTGTTGTGTTAATTGGAGGAATTATTTAAATTGTCATAGCAGGCTCTATTCATTCTTAGTACACTTTTTACAACTTGCAAGAATATGCCTATGTTACTGGAAAAGTAGAATATTCTTTAGCTTGGGATTCACTTTCCATTGTTTTTTCTCCACAACAGGTTGAACCTGAATTTCATTGATGAGAAAGCAAGGAAAATACAGAGTTTTAGCTTGGGATTCACTTTTTCATCTTATTTCTAGGTATGGGTCGTGCTGCCATGCTGCTTGATTTGTAAACAAGGGATATATCGTGGCTGTGCTGCTTTAAAAGTGACATCCTTTCCCAGAAATCTGTGCAATTGGTAACAATCTAAATGTACACATAGACTTCCTCCCAATTTCTAGTATTAATTGGTTCATCTTTCATTTTATTCAGTGTTATCAAATGAGAGTTTTTGAAAACTTTTGCAATTTTCTGATCAGTGTGTCTAATGCATGACTACATGCTTCCTAAAGTTCTGAAACTGCTTCCCAAAGTTCTGAAACTGGAACAATATGCTATCGATTTGTTTTGTGTGCAAACTTGAACAAATATTTTCTATTGTAGCATGTGTGCTAATCTACAGACACAAGTTCTATGGACCTTATACTGGCTTGGGGGCCCTGTATCCATGTTATGATTAATTCACAATTTACCATGACATCTTATTCAAGTCTCTTCTACACCCACTAGATTTTCTTACTCTTTTAAGGGAATTGTTGTGCTATGCGGTCTGCAGAATGGGAGTATTCCCCTGTTGATGTATGGCAAAAAGTACCACAGTCAGCCTACTGGAGTAGCTTCACCTAGCACTTTTAGGAGGTCAGTTCCCATGCTACTATCAGGATACATGTTTGCAGCATAGAATTAGTTCATTCATTGAAGTGATTATCTGGGGCATAGGAGTATAGGACACAGAAGAAGCAATTTCTCATTCAATGTTAATTTGGTCTAACATCTATATGCCGCACTGTGTTTCGTGGTTGTGTCAAAGTGCCAGACAACTGGGGACATTAGACAGCAAATTTTCTTTAGGGCACTGTGTTCGCATGAGAACCTAAAAGGTTCAAAAGGCTGGAAAAATTTAGAAAATTTCAAGCTTCAAATCTGTAACCTGTGTTTAATGTAGCCACTTTGAATTTCCATCTCTTAGACTGGTCAAGCTATTTATTTTGAAAGCATGTGCCGCTCATCAAGAATGTGCTATCGTTTCTTGGAAAATGTCATGTAGGCTGTCAAGACTAAATCAAGAATCATTTCTATGTCGTCTGCAGTTTGCAGGTAGTGCTAATGTCTGCAATTACTGTCTGAAATTACTGTCTGCATAGTCTGCAAGTATTTTTGCACCTCCTTATGATCAAGAATTTAAGTTGACATGCAACAGCTTAAGAACTATTTTGTTGCCGTACAGATCAAACTCTTTGATCTTTGTCACATTCAGAACGGAAGTATAGAGTCGTACGAAGGGCATGAAACTAGTTTGTGTTCCCATCGCCTGTTTAACATTGGCAGGCACAAACCTGGACGAACACGAATCATAAATATCTACAGATAGATAGATAGATATCGGTCACCTGCCTAGCATGGTGGTTCAGTGACTTTCATCAGTCAGCTATCGTGCAAAGAAATAGCCATTGCAGTGCCCTCTATCTTTTTTTATATTTCATATAATATTTTGCGAATCCAGTGTGTCATGGAATGGATTGATTCATACATTTTCCTCAGGGAAGTTGCCTCTACTGTATATTGCATACTGCTGCTATATATAGTGTTACAGTATGATGGATGTCTCTGAAACTTGTTTCTCAGGGTTCAAGTGTCAACCACAAGGCAAGGAAAATTGCATGGAAACTAGCACTCCTTTCTCAGTTCTCAGCAGATAAAATCCTTGTCCTTATTGTTGATCATCGTCAGGTCTATTGTCTCCCAGTTGGTTCGCAGGGTGATGAAGAGCAGGATGCAGTTCTGGCAGAGGAAGCCGCATATCTGCCCCATCCACAGCCCCTGGTAAACAGTGGTTCATGCATGGTTGGTGAGTGAAACCCCAATCCAAAATCTGGATTCAATTCTAGTACATTTCTATTGGAAGAAAGGAAGCAAGCCAAAAGAATTTCAGAAAGGAAGATTTGCATTGCACTTGAACATAGTATATACTCCACCTTGGTTTGGAAGCCAAGCGTGAATCCAAAGAGGATGGCAAGGGGCAAGCCTATGATGTAGAAGGCCACCAGGTTGGTCCATGCTGCCAAGTGCTGCCACCCACAACCTCTTGCAACCCCTGCATGCAGTTCCATTTCATTGGCAATTAGTTTCAGACTGAAGCTCTGTAATAAGGAATTAGTCTGAAGGAAGTGCAGAAGTCACCTGACAAGGCCCCTTGTGTGGAGTCCAGCACCACTGAGCCGATGAGCAGCGGCGTCATGGCGGCGAAGGCGCTCGCCACGGCCTGGCTGCTGCTGAAGAGCCTCACCCACAGGTCATGGCCAACGCCCAGGAGCAGGAGGAATGCCACCCCAGCATCAGGGAGAGCGCCAGGGACACGGTGAGCGCCTTCTTCGCCTTGGCGATGTTCCGAGCTGCTCCCAGCTCGTTGGACACCCTCGTGCTGGAGTTGGAGTTGGAGTTGGAGTGAGTTCAGGGTGCTTTGTCATGTCAGCTGACGATCGACACCTCAACTGAAGTCTGAAGAAGAAGAAGAAGATACCTGATAACGGCAGCGAAGCCATAGGTGATCATGTATGATACTGCTTCCGTGTTTTGGCTGCAGAATAATTTATAACCATCGGTCGCTCTGATGTTAGAACTGTATATTACGTACTTACAAAGACATCATCAACACAGGAGGATTAATTATTTCAGAGCAAATGCTAATTACCACATTGCAATGATGGAAGTGCTGAGCTGAGATTCCGGCATCAGCCCTGCAAACAGCACCAGGATCTCGAACGCCCAGTACTCGAAGCTGTACGTACGTCATTTTTTGTTTCCAATTATTCGTCAGAAACACAGTACATGATTCTCACCATCTTTTTGAATACATTGATTCTGATTACTGACCAGACCATGACTGCGGAGGGGATGGCGAGCTTCATCCCGGGCAGGACGTGGCGGAAGGCCTCCGTGGTGAATCCTCCCCACGTTTCTCTGCACGCCTCCGAGAACCTCACGTAGGCCGCCAGCATGAGCAAGGACAGCCAGAGCGAGATGGAGGTGGACATGGCGGCGCCGGCGAAGCCGAGGCCGAGGCGGTTGACCAGGGCGTGGGTGACGCCGACGTGGGCCGCCAGCGGTAGCAGCGAGAAGGCCACGAGCGGCGCCACCACGGACTGCGTCTGCAGGAACCGCAGCGTGCACTGGATGAAGCCGTAGGCGAAATGCGCCGGGATCATGTGGCGGAGGAAGACGGCGGCCAGGCGTGACACCTCCGGGTCCTGCCGGAGGAGCACCAGCAGCGGCTCCGAGTAGAGCCAGACGAGGGAGATGAGGACGGAGAAGAAGGCCGACGTCAGCAGCGACGCCTGCAGGTACACGCCCATCATGCCGTACGCCTTGGCGCCGTACCCTTGCCCGCACAGCGTCTCCAGCGACCCGCTCAGTCCAGTCTGCCATGGCCGTGCATATGCCAATGCCAATCACACAGTTAGTAGTTGAGTTCACAGCAGCAGCTCCATCTCGTCAGTCAGTCATCAGCGGCCAATATATACCATGAGCGCGATGCCGGTGACGGTGCCCCATGAGTTGCCGAGCGTGGCGGCGGCGAGCTGGAGGTCACCGAGGCGGCCGGCGTACATGACGGAGACGAGCGGGATGGCGTAGTAGGCCATGCTGGTGGCCACCATGGGCGCCGCGAAGGTCAGCTGCCCCGCCACCTCCGCCCAGTCCCACCATCCCAGCAATCCCAGCTGCAGGTGGTGGAACCACCTCCGCCTCGTCGCCGCCGCCGCCGCCGCCGCCGCCTGCAGCAGCTCATCTGCCAGCTCTTCTTTCTTGCCTCCTCCTCCTCCTCCATGATGCCCATCAACATCTCCATGGAGATGGAGATCGCCCAGCAACGGAGCTGCTGCCTCCTCACCCATTGCTTGCTGGCTAGCTAATTGCCTAATTAATGCTACTACTATACCTGCAGGCAGCTTAGCTTGCTGTATATATGTACGTATGTGTTATCTGCTTGTATGTATGTATATATAGCAGCATCAGGCAACTGCAATCCAATTGACCAATTCTATCGTCTGCTGTATTTGCTTTTGTTGATTTGGCCCGACACTGTAAGCTCGATCGATCCATCGTTCGTTAGCGTGTGCTTGAATTACTACAGAGGGGAGGAGTAGATCGAGTATGAGAGTATTCTCTCGTCTCTACTCTGATGTCTGATGGGTGATGGCGAACTAGCCCAGCTGCAGCGTGTTTTATTTATAATAAAGCCAGACAAAGAAACCAAACTGGGCCCCACACACAGCATGCAAAGCTATCACATCGTCCACGTCAACGCTAGCTGCACTCATTTGTAGCAGCAGTATAGTACTTAGTAGTAATGCATTTGCTTGCCTAATTGATTTCTGTGAGATTGTGAACAACCAAGTAGAGCAAACATTTCAACAATCTTGGCTTTTATACAATCAATGCAAACGGCTTGGCTTTCTAAACTGTTTGGAATGTAGAATTTCCTTTTCTCGTTCCTATATTTTTTTTTCTATGAATTGAAATTGACGATTTATGTGAAACTCTTGCCTCCTAACGGTATGATTTACTGAGCAATTTATTTTGACACGTAGTATTATGCTATATAGGAGAGTACTCCTAGTCTGCCCTGCCCTGCCAGAGTACTGAACAAGGTAGTAAATATGTCAACTGATTAATGTGAGCGGTAAATATTTTTTATATAGATTTTTAACCTTTTCTAGTATAGGTTAATGTGAATATTTTTTTAGTTTTTATATAGATTTTAACCTTTTCTAATCCTTTTCCAACCTACAGTGGATCAATGTGAGCGGTATTACGAAAAATCATAATTTTTTAGTATAGATTTGAAGCAAGAATGCATTTAAAATATTAAAAACCAATCACTATTTAGTTCTGTGACTACGACAGAGTATTTTTTTCTGTACCAAAATGTTTCAGTCAGCTCTTGCCTCACTCTCGAGTTGGGTTTTATTTGGGCCCAGAGTGGCAGCTAGGCTGTGTTGTGCACTAGAAAAACTGAACCTCTATCAACCGTTAGATGGTAAATGTAGGGCATTGGGAGGGGAGAAAGTCATGCGTGTCGCGTGAGGCAATCTGAACCGGGCCAGGAAGAGGACAACTGACTCTTCTGTATAGGTAGGTAAGGCTACGGCCAACGGAGCTGGACACTGCAGTGCCGGTGTAGACGATAATTTATCAAGTGCATTTTTGATGCGACCACCGTGCAATTCTAAAAAAAAAAGTGTCAAAAGATTCTGAAAAAAATCATTAATGTACATCTCAGGCTATCTTATCTATATATAAAATTTCAGGGTTCAAATTTAATCTATATATATAATTTCAGGGTCAAATTCGTCCTACTCTGGCGATTACAAAAAAGACAAATTTTTGACAAATAGCAAAAGTTTAAATGCACCCTGAATTTGTCTTTTTTGTAACTGTTAGAGTAGAACGAATTTGATCATAAAATTTTATACATAGATGAGGTATTTTTTTCAGAATTTTTACTTTGTTTATTAAGGTTGCACGGTGGTTGTATCAAAACTTTGATTGCACTCGATACGCTGAAGATGTACATTCATGTGTCCTTTAAGCATTATCACTCACTGCTGACTGCTCCGCCGATTTGCGGAAGAGGCGCTAGTTTGGAATGGAGGGAGAAAACAAGCATTGCGAGCATCTCTGCTGTGAACGGTGCGACAGTTGTACAACGGCCCAACCACCACCAGCAGTATACATCTCCCAGCAGGTATAGGCATACAAGACAATACTATAGTAGTAGTATAGTATGGCAGCAGCAGCAGCAGCAAATGTCGAATTGTGGTTCAATAAAACTCACCTGGAGCTTTGATTCCATATACATATCAAAGGCAGCGAGCGTTCCTTTTAAGAGAGTTACAGCTACTTAACTTTTCGATTAATAACATCTTTAGAAACGCTCGATCGCTCTGAGCCCGCAATGAAGAATCTCACAGACAACTGATCCTTTGCTTTAGTCTCTTGTTCCGCTCGATCGCTTTAGTATGCTAAAGCTCGATTGCTTTAGTCTTGCTCACATCCTGGAGTAGCCCTCGTATTCCCGCATGAACGAGTCGTTGAAGTTCTTGAAGCTCGACAAGATGGCAGGGAAGTCCTCCTCTGCAGGAAGGATCGTCGTCCGAAGGTGGAACACCCTGTGTTCACAGAACAGAACAAATCCATCACTGAAGCTGTACACAGCTGCCTGACCTCAGTAGTAATGTCCTTTCTGATTTCCTACCCAGTTGCTAGTTACCAGTCACAACAAAATAAAATCAAACTAGTAGCATAGCATGTTTCAGAAGATGATCAAAGTATATAAACAGATTGGATGGAGGTTAAGGGCAGCAGATTCTACTGGTCTTCGTTTTCTTTTTTTTCTCTCTCAGCAGCGAAGAAAAGGATGATGCGCATGTCGCATTGATGTTTATTTCTCTGGTTTCAGGCTACATATTTCATTCTGAATTCTTATAGATTTACGAAGCTTCATAACATTACATACAAGTCATCATCGTATAAGAAGAGCACTTACCCTTCCTTTTGCCCAAAACCAGAGCCCGGAACAGTGGAAATTCCGGTTGCCTCCAGAAGCTTGAGGCAGTAGAAAACATCTGGTGCTTTGCCGGCTCTTTTTGCCGCCTCAATCGCTCTTGGCGGCAGCTGTATTTGGGGGAAGGAGTACATAGCTCCTGTGCAACCACACAATTGCAAGAGAATCAAATCACTAGTCCTCCAATTGCTGCAAACCACAAAGTTTGTAATCGTGATGTTACCTTCCGTGAAATTGCACGTGACATTTCGGCAACTGTTGAACCCATCTGTCATCATGCGTGCTCTCCTCCTCAAAGACTCAAGGATGGACTTGCTGCAACATCATTTGGAGCCAAATCAAGTGTTCAGTATCCAGTTTTTTTTTTCCATAGAAACTGGATACGGACTAAAAAATTATGAGGGACAGTATGCTTAACCTTTCAGTAGCAAACTTCAGGTATGAGATATCTCCAGGTTTAGGAGGGTTAACCATTACTCCCATCTGTAAAAAGAAGACTTATCAGAAAGAACCGTGGTTTAGTTTGGTGAAAGGAATTAGCATAGCTTGAACCGATTTGGTTGGGAACAATGGGCATAGGTGCAAAGAATGAAAAACACATATAGTAACTCATACAGCCTACAAGGATGCAGCACAGAGCATTGCAAGTTAATTTAAAAAGAACACGACCACAGGGAGGGAGATACCCCCTGGGCGCAATTAAGAAGGATGTACCAGGTTTCAAACCCAGGTCAGGACAGAAGTTGCCTCCCGGAGCTTAATGCTCTAACCGGTCCACCGCAAGAGGCTTTGGACATTGCAGATTAATGTAAACAAACGCACTTATCACCACACAAGAGAAGGTAAGATGTTTCAATCTGATATATAACTCGTAAACCTATTCTGACTTATAGAAATATTAAGAATTGGTTCGATGCTCCATAGATAAAATCAGTTATTAACGTACTTTAAAACTTCTAGTGATGGATTTAAAGAAAAGCAGAAGAGTAAAGAATCAAACATTGAGCAATGTTTCACTTACAAAAATTTGCCCAGGAACATTCGGACTCAGTTGTATTGATGCAACCTTGTACATCTCATCTACTGTCTGCAAGCTCAAATCAGAAGAGCGGTTAGCATCAGACCATGACCATTATATTCAGAAAATGGCCTTCATACACTCAAAAAAGAAAATGGCCTTCAAATGTCTTTTTCTATGATATATAGCATGAGCCTTATTTAAGGGCCTAGCTTGCTTAAAGGCAAAATCTTAACTGACAAAGTTTAAAGGCTTTCAGAGCTTGTTCAACACTACTCTACAGTTTACAATGGACAAATATACCAGCTGTAAATGTATATATGTTGGTGGCATAAATATGTAACTCCAGTAGACACTATTAATTACTCTACAGTTTCTGAAATTTAGTCAAAGAATACTCTGGTAAAAGGAATATGTTGGTGCAACAAATGTATTAACAACAATCTAATAAGTAGGATGGGCCATCGGGCTAAATTGCATTCTGCAAGGTAGGTACCTACAATTAAATAAAGTCAAATGTAGCAGCCTGGCGAAGTAACTATGCTGTGCATTTTTCTTAATGCATTTGCAGCTTGGCATGAATAATGCAATACTCCCTCTGTTCCAAATTGTAAGGGGTTCTAGCCATCTTTGTATTTGTCCATATTCATATGGATGTTAATGAATCTAGACACATTTTGAACACACATATATAGAGGAATTAATGAATTAAGTTGAGGTCTAGAACCCCTTATAATCTGGGATGGAGGGAGTATTTTTTCTAATATCTCATTTACATCTTTTCATACGTCCATTAAGTTTACATATTTAGAAGCTTTTCATGGATATTTGGGATAAATGCCAAGTTATGATAAATGCTGCAATGACATAATACCTTGGGAGGAAGATTTGTCATTTCAAAGTATCCACCGCGTTGCCCACACTCTCCCCAGTACCCTTTGGACACAGTGTGGAAAGAAACAAGCTGAACCTCCCTGCTTAGTGGAAGACCAATGTCGAACAAAACCTGGAAAAAGTTGATAAAGACTATGTCAGCAACAGTTTTTGGAATCACCGATATTTTAATGCACCATGGTAGCTCTTAATATATTGTTATTTTGTGGTGGTAAGGGAAGATTTATTGAGCCCATAAAATCCTAAAGGATTGTCAGATGAAAACTATGATGTTGGATCAAGTTGCAACCATAAGCTCATGACAGGGCATCATCTGTCAGAAGTTAAAAGTACCTTTCTTGCACTTATAAATGGGCGCTCATCTTGATAGATGTTCTGCTGATACACTTCGTCTGCAAGCAGAACTAAGTTTTCATGGTAGCAAAATTGCAGAAGTTCCTTTATATTTGCTTCACTAAGGCATTGACCAGTGGGATTTCCTGGATTTATAATCACCATCGCTCGAACCTAATCATCATAGGTATCAAAAAAGTACCATCAGAGAGGAATACACACAGAAAAACAAGAAGCTGCATTATAGCATGACCATGGTGATCTCAAAAAAACGAAAAAGAACCAAGAGCTGTGAGAAGTTCAAACAATGTTTCGCAATCAATATAATCATTAACATCAAAATTCTACTAACTACCCGTTAGTTGCTAGGTGATCTGTACCACGGGTCTCCTACAGATTTGTTTGATATGATAAATTGTTCAACTATTTCGAAGCCCACTGCACAAAACGTTCATGAGATGTTCTACTAAGGGAATGGCGGAAATGGTTCGATGAGACTAGAATCAATCAATGATATGTTGTCGCCATTTTCACTTGGTATTGCTTTCTGTATACCGATAGGCACGAGCAAGCTCACAATGCCATATAGTACATGAATTGCAGGAATTACATAGCCAGAGAAGACAAATTTGACTTGCAAGACGGCTCATAAAACACTTACAGTGATTCCCTTTGACCGTGCCTCCGCCACTGATTGTCTGATATTGACGAAGTCAAGGCCCCAGTTAGCCTCTTCTTCCAAGTAGTATGGGACGAGAGAACCACCAAAGAGGGAAATGGTAGCAGAGTAAAGTGGGTATTGAGGAACAGGGACCAAAATCTGCCATGGAAGATTTATCGATGAAATTAGTCTTTACTCTCTTTAGTAAAATATAAAAGTAGCATCACGTCGGTGGAAAAGAAATGTTTTTGAAGAAGAATCATACCCCATCCCGCTCATTTCGGATAATGGTGTTCAGAATTTGCATGATACCCTTGCTGGCACCGTCTGTCAGGTAAATCAGTTCCGGGTCACTGCAGTAAGAGGATCATGGAATTGTTAGAAATAACATGGCTGCTACTCTGATAATAGTTTTTTTTTTTTCATCAGTGACATTATCTGATCCAACCTCGGATACCCATCACGCCTCTGGATGAAGTCAGCAACTTCCTTCCTAATCCCAGGGATACCACGGGAATCACTGTAAGCACCTGATCAGATAGAGCCGTGTCATCAGAGTACTCATATGGCTAGCTAAAAGTTGCATCTTTTCTTTTTTCCGATTAATTAAGACTGCTAAAAAGTTGATACTTTGTGCTTGTTATGAGCCTTGCAGTCAGGCAGATGAAATTGTGCAGTGCAGGGAATGGGTAATTTGTACTGATACCTAAAACCAAAGCAGGGATTTGTTTCCCCCCCGACAAGAACAAGAGCACGGGTATGGTGGTATGTTACCTAGACCGCCGGGCGCCATGGCGAGGTAGTGCTTGGCCCGGGCGATGGCATCCGCCGGGAAGATGAGGCCGACGTTGGGATCATCGAGCAGGAACGGCGCCTGGCACAGCGCCACCACCTGCGCAGCATGCGGACAGTAGGGTATGGATTGGATGGGGGAGACTAGATAGTCAGATGTGATGGAGAAATGAGTATGGCTGGCCATGCCAAGTGGTGATGGCCGACTCCTCACCTGGCGCGGGAAGGTGAGCGGCTTCTGGCCGAGCGCGTGCGGGTTGCCGACGTTGGTGAAGATGATCTTTTTGCCCTCCTTCTGGAGCTCGGAGGCGCGGAGGTAGAGCTCCCCACGCACCGCGTACTGCACCTTCTTGACATTCTCGTTCAGCTCCTCGTAGTCCAGCGGCTTCCTCGCCATCTATCCTTGCTGCCTGTGTGTCGCCGATCCGATGGCGGCGGGTGGACTGCTCACCGCCGCAGCGCCGGCCGCACACGGACGGGGGAGACGGGGTGTGGGGGTGGGGAAGCAGACAACCAGGAGACAGACAGGGGAGCAGGTGGGGATTTGTACTCTACTGCTGCTGGCTGCCTCTGCAGTGCAGGTGGTGGTAGTGGGTGATTTGGAATTGGAGCATCGACTGACTTGTCGCATTGCGGCCGTGCATCAGCGGATAATGTGGAGGCATGCGGATAATTTGGGTGGGGGAGAGGAGACGCGGATCAATGGCCACTGCTTGTGTTAGTAGGTTGGTTGGGTTTTATCGCCTTGCCTTGCCTGCGGTGGAGAAGGCCCGGCGACCCGACGCGTGGCGCGCCACCGCAATAATGCACAGCAAAAGAGTTGGACTCGCCACGAGATCGTGCGATTGCTTTGCTGCTCGCGTCCATCCTGTGATGTGGAGCTGCTGGTTCAGAAAATAGAAAATTCAGACAAGATGCATCGCAGCGCCAGTCCAAACAGACAGACAGATTGACAAAATGGTGTTTGTTGCCAAACAGGATCCTACTACCACTCGACTTCAATTATGGTGCTGTCCCAAATTAAAGCTTTTACAAGCAGTGATCGTGCGGTGCCCACGACGGACGGACGGACGGATACACATGCATCGACATAAATAAATTTTCGATCTTTTTCCCCCTACTACCAATGCAACAACATTGGCTACTACTTACTGTACGTACAATCCGGCATTCACAGCGGCCTCTGAAAATGCGATTGGAATCCCAGCTGATGATGAACTTAAACACAGTCAGGCGATGGAGGAGGCCATGGATCGGAAGAGTGAGCTACTACTTGAGGGCGGGGATGTTGACCCATTGCAGCTGCAGCTGAATCTCCCCGCTCTCGACGTTCTTGAGCCGGAGGATCATGTCCTGCACGAACCGCCCGTTCCTCCAGCACACGTGGCTCTCGTCCGCCAGGCAGTTCCGGGTGCTCGGCCGCACCGACCTGATGATGGCCCCGTTCTTCATCTCCTCCGGCTTCATGTTCACCGCCTCCATCAGCGGCGCCACGTCGATCTCCGCGTCTCCCATCGGGTCGTCCCTGCTGAATGTGTCCTTGTCGAACACCTCCTGTATATATAGCATGCATGAGTTTGTTGTCAGTATCATCTATAATTATACTTCTCGATCTATCGCAACAAAACTAAAACTGATGATGTACTCTACTCACAAGCCTGAGTGTCTGGTTGGGATCTGACACCGTCAGAGTTAGCTCCTCATGCCAGATGGGGTTCACTGATCTCTTCTTAACGCTTGTCTTCAGTTTCTGCATGCACCGTACCAGGGTTAAACAGAGAACAGCAGCCACATCGTCAAAACACAAAGCAAAGCAGCACACAACAACAATACCGGGAATCTGGAGGGAAAGAAAGGATGATGAAGACCTACCTTCTTGCCAAGCCTTAGGACAACATACGGATCGCTGCCTCTTGCGTCGCGGTAGGCAAGGTTGATCCCCCGAACCACCCGGACTTTCAAGAGGCCTACCAGTCCGTCCATGTGATTGAATCAAGTGTTGCTTAGATCCCGTGGAGCGTTGGATCAAAGACCAAAATAACAGTACTATAATTATTACAGATAATGAGAGGAATGTGGGACGAAGAAGTGCCTAATTCAATACAAGAATTAGGCGACTTCTTGCGTCCCTTTCCTCTCACTAGAGATCTTTCTTCTGTTCTGTCCCTGGTTCCATCACCCTGAATATATAGTTTGCCACGGAGCTCCACAACCGTCGGAGTTAATTTTGCCATTTCTTTTGTGGCTTGCATTGCAACCAGCCAAAAGGTTCCGTCTTTTTACTAATTTTAGGGTATAATTGGGCAAGTGAAAATTATCACCTTTTCATGGTGTGCCTATTATTTTTTGTGAATTGCATGCGCATGCAGAACCAGATTCGTTTGATTAAATCGTGTAAGAAAGGTTCATCTATCTTATTACCATTTAGTAATTAGAGACTCCTCTTTAATCATTCATATGTTGATCCTCATAGAATGTGAAATAAAAAAATAGATTCTTAAAATTCTCACAATAACAAAAAAAAAAAAAAAAACATCCGCCCCATCAACCCAGTACACTAAGATCTTCATAGGCATTAGATCTATTTTATACTCCCTCCGTTCCAATGTATATGTTGTTTGATTATTTTTTTTACACTAAGTTTGACCGGCTCGTCTTGCCCTGCTATATTTCACAATTATCATTTATTTTCATTGTGATTTAGATTAGCATATAATATACTTAAGTTATGAATTTTTTTTTACATTTTCACAGATATTTTGAATAAGACGAAACGATCAAACTTGGTGCAAAAAAAAATCAAACGACTATAAATTGGAATAGATGGAATATTTTATAAAGAAAAAAGTCCATCTAACAACCTTGAACCATCATGATCATCTGCTTTTCAACCTCCAACTATGAAACTGGGTAATCCAGGCCCTCAAAATTAACCATACCATGTTAAAACGGTATTGGACGATGATTTTCTATTTATTAAGATAATAAACATTGCGGAATTTGTTTTTGCGAACAAATCAGAAAAAATATTAAACTTATATATTTTTTCTAAAAATATAGCCAGTCAATTAGTACTCTATTTTAGGATTTTTTTTGCATTAGGGTTTTATTCCTACACCTAAATTTATTTCTCCAAGTAGAATATTATAAATGGAAACGAATCAGATCCAAATATCCTCAAACAAAGCACCAATAGATAGATTAAGTTTTTAGAACTATATTGGTATAATTTTTCATATTTTTATAAATTAAAGTGAATTAATTATGAATTTTTAATAGGTGGTTGTATCATCTCATTGCCCCCTTGAGGTCCTATGTTCAACTCCATGTGGGTGTGAATTTCAACAATTTTGTTGACGAAAAATCTTGCTAGTAAAAATTCAGATTTAGATGTTTTCTTGAGTGTTAAGGTTTGGGTTTATCTTTCTTGCTGTAAATAAAGTGGTGCGGCAGTAGGGCAATGCAGATATGGTGATGCATTCCGATCCAGCAGTATAATTGCTGGGTTTGTATAAAAACTCGAGACGCGCATATGCATGACCTCTGACGGTACGGTAATTGTTTTTCTGCAGCTTGATTTGCACACACTCCTGCTCAGTGCTTTTTCAGCAACGAGCGACTGGCTTTTAACTTGTATCACTTGCCAGCCCGGCAACCTTTTAATTTGTCGGCAGGACAGGAGAGGGGAGATCAGAGGCCGATCGACCGGCGGTAATCATCCATGGCACATATAGATACTTGCATCCCACGCAAAGCAACGAACAATTATTCCACGCGCGTCGTTGTCGATCTACACTGTACATATATATACTGCATGCACTTGTACATACAGCTACCTAGCAGTAGCAGAGCAATAATGCAATGCAATGAAAGTTAGCAAGATGAGATGGACATGGCGTATGTTAAGTTTTGCTCAATTTTCATTATCCATTGCGGATCGGATCAAAGTACAGCTACCTAATTTATTTTCTCCAAATATAACATTATAAACAGAAATAAATCAGTTCTAAATATCTTCAAAACATAGTAGCAATAGATAGATTATGTTTTTAGAAAAAACATATATAAGTTTCATATTTTTTCTAATTTAAATAGATTAATAATGAATTTTAGATATTACATTTTATTTTATTATTGTAAAAATTAGAACCACCATCCAATGCCGCTTTAAATTTTAAGAGAGCCAAAGGAGGTTTTTGCCCGGTTTTAGGGGCAAGCCTAGATAGTGTTGACTGTTGAGTAAGGATATGTTATGCCCCTACTAAAAAATTGCAACAACGAGTAATAAACTATTTTTCACTACAGCTACTAGTAATAAACTATTTTTCACCATGGATGCCCTTACTTGCAAAGCCCTCACACACTATGAAATCTAAGGGTATCTTGATAATCATACTTAGTGCGTTCTCCGTCAAAAATATCCCCTAGGTCCGCCACTACCCGATTTGGTTCGTTCTAGGACTTGGATTACGCAGTTTCATAGTTAAAGGTTGAAAATTAGACAACCATAGTTTTGTTTGGATTTGAAGCAGTAATATAGGTTTTCACGTCCCCACGAAGGGTGATGACGGATCTTTATTTCATCCTTGACCTTTGTCAAATCCGGTCCTTAACTTGTGCATTCCGAAAAGCATAACCGAATGAGTTGTACCCCTCAATTGAAAGAAAAAGGAAAAAAATGATATTACAAGTATGGATGCTCGTCATGACTTGCTACCACAAACTATGAAGCTATACACAACAGAGCAAACATATTTGACATGTGGTAGCCGATGTGGGGTTTTTTTTTTTGAGAGATAGCCGATGTGGGTTAAGACGTCCAAAATGAAAACCTATAAAGATTAGCATAGATATACGTGCAACACGCACGTGTTGTGAGATGATCGATCAGGCAATAGGAAGGAGAAAAAGAAAAATAGAATTAAAAGAAGGAGACCAGATCGATTGGCTCGTTCTGCTAGAGTAGGATGAATTTGACCATGAATTTTTACATATAGATGGGATAGGCTGAGATATACATTCATGATTTTTTTTTTCAGATTTTTTTGAAATTTTTTTTAGTAAGACTGCACGGTGATTGCACCGGATATATCCCCACGCATGCCTACCGTCTCTTTATTAACCACAATCTATAGAATCCCCTTCCACGTGCATCTAGTAAAGAGATCACGTGCTGTATTTCCTCATGACACTAGTCACCCAACAGGAAAAAAAACACCCTATACACTACACAAAAGAAATTGGGAGAGAGAAAGAAAAAAAATAAAAAGAAAGCAAAAGAATCGTAACAGAAAAACGGAAAAGCGAGGGGCCTGGAGCGTAAAAAAGCCAGCAAGTCAGAGAGCCCCAAATCGCAGAGAAGGGCAGGGCTACAGCCTACAGCAAATCTTCCCCTCCACCTCTCACTGGTTCGCCCGTACCCCCACCCCGCCGGCCGCCGGCGACCGATCGCCGCCGCCGCCGCCGCCATGGGCTCCGACCGCGCCGAGCTCGCGCGCCTCTGTAGTGCCCGCAACTGGTCCAAGGCCATCCGCCTTCTCGACTCCATCCTCGCGCGATCCCCCTCCTCAATCCACGACCTCTGGTATGCCGCTCTTACTCCTCGATCCGCGGGATCCCTCTGATCTGCTCTGCCTCCCCTGACTTCACCCCGCCGAATCCGCTCGCAGCAACCGGGCCTTCTGCTACTCCCACCTCGAGCTCCACAAGCACGTCGTCAAGGACTGCGACCGCGCGCTGCAGCTCGACCCCGCCCTGCTCCAGGCCTACGTCCTCAAAGGTTGGTCGGTTCGCCTCGACGCTCTTGCTCCCGTCTCCCTTCCTTGTCACAGCTCCTTCCCTTCCCTCGTTCAAACAGCCTTTTTGTTTCTCAGCTCGGCCATGGGGTTGGTAGTGGGGCTTTAAGTGTACTAATTCTCTACTTGTTAGCTCTGGGATACCGTATTATTCTGAGCGGCCGGCTTCAATGTATAGCCCAGGAATTACTGCCTCCAGACAGTGTCTAGATACGCTGTCAATCACATGAGTACGTGATGACATGTTTTGGGTTCAAGCTAGGGATCCACAGACACCTTTGGAAAACATTAAATTCTTTTATTAAGAACTGGGATGCTTCTGTCCTTGGATAGATAGAAATGTCTAACTGCCTTTTCCAACTTGACACAAGCAAGGATACATCTGTCCTACCTCGTTTTGTGTACACACACTCTCCGGTAGGATGAAGATCCCTGCGACCGTGGAGATTTTTTTTTTTCTGAAGCAAATGCCACCTCTAACTCTAAGCTTACACCGCTGACATGTTTTGTTGCCAGGCAAGGCACTTTCTGCACTAGATAAAAAAGAGGACGCTCTGGCTGTTTGGAAGCAAGGATATGAAATTGCTGTCCGTGACACCACGGACTTGAAGCAGTTGCTAGAGTTGGAAGAACTGGTTTCTTCCGTTAAGATTTCCGAGACAACCGAGCCTGCGGACCAGGTCATGGATGCATCACCGTGTGATACCAAAGTTGTTATCTCAGAGGATCGTGTCGTTGACACGTCCTTCGCCGTGACTACAGCGGCCGATACGAAAAATGTTGTCTGTGAAGAGGCCATTGGCACCTCCAAAGCTTCATCTAATGGCAACACCAAGTTGACGAATGGCAATAACAAAGTGGACAAGAATAAAGTTCCTAGCAGTCCAGGGAAAGACAGCACAGGAACTCAAGCTTCAAAGAAGGCCCCAAAGTCAGATAAGAAAAGCAAAGCAAAAGCAGTCAAAGAAATAAATGGCCAAGCTGAAGGTGCGGCGGACAGGACAAGTTCTGATGAAAGCGAAACCATATCGCTAGATCAAACTCTCTTTGCTACGAAAATTTCAAAGTCTTCAAAATCCATAAGCTTGGATTTCCGACTTTCTAGAGGCATTGCACAGGTACGTTCACAATACCATCCGTTGTAGTTTCTGAAAGAACTCCTCTTCAGAAATTTTAATCGGTTATACCATCGTGAAACACTTGAAAGCTTGCCAAGGCTGTATTCTGAATTTTTTTTCTTAGGACTGCAGAAAACATGGCAACCACAATTGGCCATATTTGTTTATTCAAACCAATTTTATGCTAACAAAATATTCTGGGAGGTGTTAAAAATATATAGAAGAGAAGCTATGTTACTATCTTGACTAAAATGGCTTGATTACATCTTTTTAGGTAAACGAAGGAAAGTATGACCAGGCAATATCTATTTTTGATCAGGTTTTGATCTATTGCCACGATTACAGTTTCATTATGTATCCTGATGCATAGAAGGAACCTGACAATTTGCCATTGACCGTTTAGATATTGCGAGAAACTCCTACGTATCCTGAGGCACTGATTGGAAGGGGCACAGCCTATGCATTTCAAAGGGAATTGGACTCTGCTATTTCCGATTTCACCAAGGTAGACCTTTAGATATTGAGCCTTCTGTATCCGTTGTGTAAAATGTAAAATGACCTTACTTTACTTGCAGGCTATACAAGCTAACCCATCAGCAGGGGAGGCATGGAAGCGACGGGGACAAGCTCGCGCTGCTTTAGGAGAGTTCAAGGAGGTATGCTTTATCTATTTGTCAAAATTTCAAAACCTGTATTGATCCAGCCGACAAAATTACAGCCTGTATTTACTCAGCGGGAGAAAAAAAGTCAATACAGATCATCTAGCAACTCATTTTCAAACATGTAACTCCGTTACATTTGAATCCTTTATTTTTCAGGCCATTGAGGACTTGACTAAAGCATTGGAATTTGAACCAAATTCTCCTGATATTTTACATGAAAGAGGTTACTCACTTACTCCTGTACTCATGATTGAATTCTTTCGCCAGTGATGCTAGTTCTCATATATGCTCACTTCATGTCTTCTATGCAATAAAGGTGTATGGCAATGCTGCTAGAGCATGTCTTCTACTCATTATTCTGATAGTGTATCCTGACTTATGATAGGAATTGTGAACTTCAAATTCAAGGACTACTACTCTGCACTTGAAGATCTTTCAACATGTGTGAAGCGTGACAAGAAGAACAGCTCTGCTCACACTTATTTAGTATGTAAATGTTTTGCGCTGAATATTTCTTTGATCATTACCTAGTTGGTTCCCCCCAACCTTCAAATTCTTCTGTCCTATAATCAGATGGGAATACTTTCCATCTTTATCATAGTGATACTTTCTTTCACAGTTTACTGTAGTCCTTTCCTTGTAAACTAGTCTGTATTTCATAATTCTATTAAACTTTAGCAATCAAATTGTATGAGACCATCGTATAAATAACCGCTGCTTCTTCAATGCCTTTTACCCTCAAGCAAGTTGTGTAGGCTCGATATGTACCCAACATGAGCTACCAATATAGAGGATGGACGAGTGAATAAGTATTAATAATAATGATCAATAACAAAACGTGGTGAATTTTGTTCTTTGAGAGCATGCGGCAGTTGTCATTTTGAATTTTTGTTAGTTTTGAGGCAGTTACTAATCTTTCTTTGCTTATGAACATGTAAACGCGAAACTAGAAAATGTAAATATTTGCTTCCTTTAAGGATTCTCTTGCCCTGCTATATTTTGTAGAATAATGTCTTCTTATTGTATAGGGTCTTACTCTTTCAGCACTCGGAGAGTACAAGCGTGCTGAAGAAGAGCATCTTGTTGCTATAAAATACGATAAGAGTTTCCTTGACTGTTGGGCTCACCTTGCTCAGGTGCATTCCATTATCTCCAACACACTGGGCATTTCCATGTATTTTTTTCTTCTTGGTTTTATATGTATGTAGTCTGTAATCATGTTTCCTTTCATAATAAGGCACATGAAAACCGCAGAGAAGATTCGACATATAGTGCTATTCAAGGTTGTTATTAGTTCCAAATTTTAATGTCTTCATTGACTATCAAATTCAGTTATGTACAATCATGAAAATCACCTGTATATGGGTGTTTACCCCTTTTGCTTCTTAATATAAAGATATGCTGCTCTTCTGCGTGTTCGAGAAAAAAATAATTCTACTTGTTTGAAAATTATAAGTTTGCATTACTTTGGTTGTTTTTTTGAACTACTGACTGTCCATTGGATTGCTCATCTCTGCCGCATACTAAATGATTTGTTGCTCTGTCGACAGAAGTGTTGGTCGAGAGAGTAGCAGACCTTCTGAGTAAAATATAGTAAACAAAAATGTTATTCAATAGTCTACTCCAGGGTGTCTTTTGTGTTTAGAAGAGGGGTCACGTATCGCTCATGTTCTATTGGTGCCTTGAATGGGCTTTAGCATAGTTTTATACTATTGTATTAGACTCTAATGAAGTGTATGCTTATGCTTTTGTACTAGCATACAAGATGTGCATTATCCAAAGGAGTGAATTTGATTTTTTTCAGCAATAACTGATTAATTGCCCTTGTTGTTTCTTCTGTTGTAGCTTTATCTTGATCTGGCTTATCCAGAGGAGTTGCTGAGCTGTCTTGAGAAAGTTATTCAAATTGATTCAAGGTATTTTTTTTTGTTTTTCTCATCCGCCAAACAGGATTTTCTGAAACCTGTTAGGTCAATTATTTAATTTATTTCAATTATTTTCTAGGTTTGCAAAAGCATACCATCTTCGTGGAATTCTCTACCATGGAATGGGTCAACATAGGTATCCTTTTGTTTAAATGCTGAAACATATTAAATTGTTCTAGTTCTCTGCTTCCTATTTATCATTAGATCTTTGCTTAGCTGGGTATAATTGTATCAGCATTTGTTAGTCATTGTTTCTTGATGTTCAGAATGGAATGAGGCACCTTTTTTTTCTTTCATACTAATGGTTGTTGCTAGTTCGATACTGGATTTCCTATAGGAATGCTGTTTTTGGTGCAATCGCAACACTTTACTTTCCTTTCATGCTTATGGTGTTTAGATCTTAGTTACAGGGAGTCGAGTGCACAGACACTAATTGGGGCACAAGTGAGATTGTGTAACATAAACACCACCATCTTGGGTTCAATATTATGTGCAATTTACAATTGGCATCTTGTTTTTTTTTTTCTTTTGAACATGAAGGCTTTAAGTTATCTTAAGTTTTGCTTGTACTAGTGTCCAATCGTTCATCTCAAATGTTCAACTGGTAGCCTTCTAAGATGCTCCTCCACTTCCCTTTTTTTGTAGGAGTGCTATTAAAGAATTATCAATTGCTTTGACATATGAGGGTTCAAGTATTGAGTGCCTATATTTGCGTGCCTCGTGCCATCATGCAGTTGGAGAATATAAAGCTGCAGTATGTCAACATCTGATTTGGTGAACTAGCACAATACCTTCATTAGAGATGATGAGGATCTCTCTAGGCTTGTGTGCATCATTTGTTGCATACATCTACATCATTATGCTACTTTTCTCATGTTCTATTTGAGAATTAGCATGTAGTAACAGTTTTCAGTTTATTTTTGTTTTGTCATTATGTTAAAATATTTTTTCCTTTTTTTTTGTGAAGATAAAAGATTATGATGATGTACTTGACTTGGAACTTGATTCCATGGATAAATTTGTATTGCAATGTTTGGCCTTCTATCAGGTACACACTACACTCCCCCCACCCACCCCCCCCTCCCCCCCTAATAGTATGTGTACAGGATTGTAAAGTGTCATCGTATGTGTACAGGCAACCTGTACACATACAACAATAAATTTGAGGTCATCGTATGTGTACAGGATTGTAAAGCGTCATCGTATGTGGCAAGGATTGTCCCTCAAGCATTACATTTGTTCTTTTGTTTGAGAAGTCAAAACCATGAATTTTCTGTGATAAATTTTAAAGCCATTGGAGAACATGCAAAAGAATAGTTTGCTAAGTGGGAAAAAAAATGACCCAAGCAACAAAATCCCAACATGATTAGATACTTGAGCCATTACACTTGCAGTAGCCATGTTGATCTTATGTTTGTATGGAGTCAAACTTTTCTTTATTTAGACGATTATATATTATTGCGGGTAGACTTACCTGTTGTGCGGCTGTTAGCTTCTTTTATTGAATGCAGACCCTTCTTTTTCTGTGGCTTGCCATTTTGCAGGATTAATTTACTCTCCTAATTTATAATAATCTTATGTTTGTGTGCTATTGATCATGGTTCTCATACCTGGTTCTTGCAGAAGGAAATGGCCCTGTATATTGCTTCAAAGGCCAATTTAGAGTTTTCTCAGTTCAACATTGATGATGACGTTGACCCACTGTTCAAGGTTAAGATTATCTCATATGCCTGTTGCATTTAATTTGTGGTGCTCATAAAACTTAAAAAGTAGCTATATGGACAATAGGAATATTGGTGCAAACGACTGCATCCGAAAAATGTGGCTGAAAAGGTTTATCGCCAGCCACCATTGCGGATCTCATTGAGAAGTGGGCGCCTTAACAAGCAAGACTTCAAATTCACAAAGCACCAAACAACTCTTCTTCTAGCTGCAGATTCAATTGGGAAGAAGATTCAATATAACTGTCGTGGATTCTTACCAAATCAACGTCAGGTATCCCTCTTGAAGCTTCTATATTTTCTTATTGCTTCGCCATCTTCCAAATTATACATTGTTTAGTTATTCAAATGTTCTAATTAGAAGAGTGCTGAGTGCCCTAATTTCTGTATTTGTTTGAATATAGGCTCTGTCTGGGTGTATGCAACTAATAATTGGCTGCTAAATTATGTACAAGGTGTCCAAACAATCTAGCTATGGGTAGCTATTTTTTAGCCCACAACCCAGCTAACAATTAGTTCATTAGCTGAGGAAACCCAGCTAATAGCAGCTAATTTATGTCAAGAGACAAAATTGCCCTCCACATTATCTGTCCTCTTCAAGCGCTATCTTTGCCGGCGGCGGCAGCAATAAGCACTCAGAGAGCACGAGCTTGGCCATTGTGGCGGCAGCAATGAGCAGCAATATGGGGATGCATGCGGAGGCATGGATAGCTGGCTATTGGGCACTGGTAGTGTACTCGACCATTGCTTCTGTCCTGGATAGATGGCTCTTGCTTGGGATGGCCATTTGAGTGTGCGGTGGCCGATCTTGCTGTGAGCGAGCTGTGCCATTTGCAGGGGGAAGGGGATCTGAATGAGGTAAATGAGGCGAAGGTGAGGAAAGAGAAAGGAGAGGAAGAGAAAAAGAGGGCTATTATTGACAAATTTATAAATTTGTGTTCCTATAACCCTATTAGCTGCTGAATCCAAACAACTCTAGCTAACTTTTAGATAGCTAATAATCAACAGAATGTTAGCTGAACCAAACAGGGCCTTAATTGTTTACACTTAAGGATGAGATATTGCTGGAGGATAAATAAGCTTTGCTGGGAGAATACACACATAGCTTTTTGCGGCTCACTTCTTATGTGGATAAGTTTTGATGAGTAGCCTTTTACATTACCTCTAGGAGCTGCCTCTCAAGATGTGCTAGCAGAAAATGTGCAGTAAAACAGTTCTGAGCTGCATGATGGTGGCTAGTGATGCGCTTGGTTACTCATTCGTGCTTTCCCCCCACCGTGTATGTATTTTTATTTTTTAGAGTTTATATCAGAGGGCTTCACGGTTTTGGAATTGAATGTCTGCGTTCTGTACAAATTATTGGTTATTTCAGTTCTCACAGTTTCTAGCTGTCATTTCATGCATTTTAAAATATCCTTTATCCTGTGACTTTGCTTTATCAGGACATTGTGGTTAAAAGTTTTCTGCTTTGCTAACATTCTATTCTACTTTTGTAGTACCGCATGGCCGGGCTGGCTGCTATTGAGATTGCTCAGAAAGTGTCCAAGGCATGGCGCTTTTTAAGGAATCCAAAGAACATTGCAAAGTTAGTTAGGAGAAGGGATAAGATTAACATGAGCCAGAACAGGGGTGGTTATTGTAGCACCAGTACTCTGTCTGGATCTCCAACGTCCAGCCCAAATGAAGACAGGATCTCCTCTGGAATCTCTCTCTCCTGGCATGATGTCTATAACATTGCTGTTAAGTGGAGGCAAATTTCTGAACCTTGTGATCCAGTTGTTTGGGTCAATAAGCTAAGGTGATCTACATGCTTTTACAGGGAAAAATATTTAGCAATTTTCTTGCTTAACCTTTTCTTTCTGTTTTACCAGTGAGGAGTTCAACTCTGGATTTGGTTCCCATACCCCAATGCTTCTTGGTCAAGCAAAAGTTGTTCGCTACTATCCGTATTGCCAAAGGTTGGAACATCGTTATTTATAATAATTAATGGTCTACCTACTCCAACTTGCTTAGGTGTTGAGACTACAGGGCTAGTTTGTTGTTGTTGTCATTGAAGATTCACTAATGGCCTTAGCTTATTTTCTCTTATTCAGAATTTTGGAAAGTGCAAAGACCATAATGCTTGACTTGAAGTATGTCAATAATGCAGAGGACCGTGCAATTTTTCTTACAGATATTGACAAGTTGAAAAAGGTAAGCAATGTAGCAGTCCGTTGAGTGCCATGAGCTCATGATTATATCAATGTCTCCTTTTTTTTTCTTGAGCATGCAGGAGAACTGTGCATTGTACTAAGTAGAGAAACAGAAGTTGCAAATGCAAATACCCCACAGCACAAAAACGAAAACCAAACACACCCTAACACACACGTGAGTTAACTGAACAGTACGCCACACATACAAAAGGAAAATGGCCGAGGAACACTATCAATGCAGCAGAGCAGTCATCCATCCCTTTCACAAATTGTGCGTCAGAGGCTGGCTTCCTCCAACATTTACCTAATAACAAGTGTTTTCAAAACGCTCGATTAATTGCCATTTATCACAAATCATTCATCGGACATCGATTAGGTGCTTCGGTTTGATTAAATTTCCTATTTGAGCTATTAGTCAACTAGTCACGACTAATCTGGCATTTCTTGTCAATCGACTAGCTGCTAGACCAGCAACGTGGACTTCAGCCCAACAGCACTTGAAGCTCAGCCCACACCAGCACCACTATATATTCCAGGACACAACTGGAACTCTGTTTTGGACCTTGAGACGATTTTGCAGGCGCAGGCACCCTTGCACAAACGGGAAAGGGGAGAATCTCCCTCCTGGAGGATGTGCCATGCTGACGCTGCCTCTGCCTCCCTCCATCTGTACCTTAGTCCCTTTCCCCACACACCAGTGACACCGCATCCGCACTCACCCCACCTCCACTCTCTCTTGGTTACTTTTCCCAATCCCAACAAAAACCAAGTAACAAGTGACCAACTCCTGAACTTTTGTGTTAATGTATTCTACTTCCACTCCCATTTTTTTGTCCTAAACGCTATTGGGATGGGTTAGGATAATACTGTAATAAACTGCCTGGGCTGACTAGCCCTAAACTAATCACTTAGTTTGACTAGCCCCTAAACTAACCGCGACTAGCCAACACCTAGTCGTGATTAATCACCTAGTTGGTGTCCAGGCGACTAGAATCCATATCACAATTTGAAAACAGTGCTAATGACAATATGCACTCTGGGTGCTGCCCCCTTGAAGGTGCATGATTTCTGGTTGTTCCAGATCTGCATGCACACAAAGTGAGCATAGAGTGGAATCTGTTGTGCTGCTCCTTGGCCAACCTGGTAAGTCGCAGATTGCCACTATTGTATAAAACCACCAGGGAGCAATAGCTTGCAGCCCCACGAGTCTCATGATGTTGGGTTGTTGACCATAACATTAACATCATTAGGGCTTCAGTTCATGTGATTCTGAGATGTTGAAATTAGTAATTACTTGAGAAAACTGATTGGCTCTCCATTCTAGCATGTTTCAAAACAGATTTGCCACATCCGTGTGGTATAGTAATTTTATCGCTCAATTAGATCTGTACCTTTCTGTATCTCAGGGCTGATTTTCTTTTGGATGTGCTGAGCAATATGGCTAAGAGTTGATTTATTGTCATAGTAAATTTTTCATAGCATTGGCAATATGGATATTATGCTATGTTTTTAAAGTCAATTTTCCTATGAGAATTTCTCCTGCAGATAGAAGTTGCATCGTCTTGCTCAGATCTGTACCATATTGTTGGTGAGACGTACTGGGTCGCTACAAGATGTGATAGTATGGCGTATCAGGGGTAATTAGCTCAATCTGCCTTACATCAAACTGCAACTAAAGTACTTAAAAAGATATTGCGCTATCCTTGTGCTTATGTTTTAAGTTATTAACCCAATATGTATTGTGTTCTTTCAGGAGGCGTCTTGAGGGGACAAGAATTACCACTCAAAACATGTAAGTTGCGTAGACATTTCGTTTACTGTTTCACTATATTCTGCTGCTCGCCAGCTTACTGAGTTACTTCTACTGATGTGTGTAGGGGCAAGACAGGATTTGACTTTGCAATACGAACACCTTGCACACCATCGAGATGGGAGGAGTATGATGAAGAAATGACTGCAGCCTGGGAGGTACAGTTATGATATATTGCACCATTGCTTATGACATGAAAATCACTAAGAATTAGAGAAGGTTTGACACGGGAAGAGCTTACAGAGCATTGTATTACCAAATTCCTTTTTTCAGCCACATTCCTAAAACCTCGAAACAGTTGCAATGAGAAGAGTTTAAATCATATCAGATGACCATGTGTGTGCATGGGACATGCATATACTGCTACAATGCTTGTTGTGATGAACCTAGACATTTCTTGTGATCTGCAGGCGATTTGTGAAGCATATTGTAATGACACAAACCCCACACGTGACCCCAGTACGCTTGACGCTGTGAAGGACGCGATATTGCGAATGACATATTACTGGTAATGATCGTGGCCTCTACTCCCTGTCTCATCAGTCCAATAATATATTCCAATCGACGTGGGTGTTTTGTTTTCAGGTACAACTTTATGCCGCTTTCGAGAGGCTCGGCTGCTGTTGGTTACATAGTGTTGCTGGGTTTATTCCTGGCAGCAAATATGGATATTACTACTAGCATTCCACCCGACGTCCAAGTTGATTGGGAGGCAATTCTGTCTCCGGATCCTGACACGTTTGTTGATGCTGTCAAGCCCTGGCTGTACCCATCCATAAAAATAAGCAGGTGCTTGAAAGATTATACGGACGTCAGCTGCGCGTTTGGTACAACAGGATCGGTTGTAGCGGCCCTAACTTCTGTTGACCCATGATAATCTTGCAGAATAATTCGAGCAAGTGTTATAGATTGCTTCAGTTGGTAGCAGCTTTGTTTCACTATACCTCAGCTTTGCCTAGTTTGTCAGAAACTGTGGCTTCGGTTTGTATGCTTCAGGTTTGTTTGTATACATGCTAGCTGATGTTGTAACTTACAAAAAATAAGATAATTCATTTTGGATGGAATAATGTTTGTGTAATAAACAATAATTCATAAAACGTCTGCACGAAGCAGATCCCCGCAGATGTACTGGATGGCTCTTGTTCTGGTACGTGCACACCTGGTCTCCGGAGCACGAAGGCGTACATGTAACAAAGATTTCTCATGTGCATATGTGAACGTAGGAGACGAAAATTCTTTGTCAGCCGCGTAAAAGGCCTCGTGTGCACATGTGCATTAGTTGGTTCAGTTTTTTTCTTCCGTTGCCGATCAACTACAACTCTTATCTGCGGGCATGACGTGCAGCATATATCACCAGTAATCCCCGCAGGTGCAGGACCCATCCACGAAATGGTGGAACCTGTTCCTGTCCCTGAACACGATCTTCCTGCCCGTGATCTTGGACACCAGCTTCAGCACGGCGTGGCAGTCGGCGCAGGCCCTGAGGTTCTTGACGATCTTCAACGTCGTCCCGGGCGGCGTGCTTATGAGGCCGAAGGCGACGGCGAGCTTCTCGCTGTGCACCGCCAGCGCCTTCTCCTTGGTGGCCTCGTCCAGGTCGTGCAGCACCAGGTCGGTCTGGGGGACGTGCCCCTGCTCCTTCACCAGCCCGTTCATCTCCTCCAGCTTGGCGTAGATGTCGTCGGTGCGGGGGTGGCTGGTGTCCCCGGCCACGAACTCGCACACCTGCCGCCCGATCTCGATGGCGCTGCACCCGGGCTCCTTCTGGATGCCGCTCGCCTTCATCATCGCCCGCACCCGCCCCACCTCCTGCCACCCCCCCACCGCCGCGTAGATGTTGGACAGCAGGATGTACATCCCGGAGTTGGCGAGCCCGTTGGCGACGAGGTGGTCGGCGATCCGCTGGCCCAGCGCCATGTTCTTGTGAAGCCGGCAGGCGGCGAGGAGCGACACCCACATGACGGCGTCAGGCTTCGTCGTCTCCATGCTCTGAACGAGAGCGAACGCCTCTTCTACGAGTCCCGCTCGCCCGAGGAGGTCCACCATGCAACCGTAGTGCTCGACCTTGGGCACGATGCCGTACTCCCGCTCCATGGACTCGAAGATCCTGCGGCCTTCGTCCACCAGCCCGGAGTGGCTGCAGGCGTTGAGCACGCCGATGAAGGTGATGTCGGTGGGCCGGAGCCCCTGCGCCCGCAGCTGCCCGAACGTCTCCAGCGCCTCCCTGCTGCGCCCGTGCATCGCGTAGCCGTTGATCATGGCGTTCCACACGACGACGTCCCTGTCTCTGAGCCCGTCGAACACGGCGACGGCGTCCTCCAGGCTCCCGCACTTGTAGTACATGTCGATGAGCGCGGTGCCGACCCTGGCGTTGAGCCGGACTCGAGTGCTCCTCACGAAGGAGTGCAGCCACCTCCCGGACTCCGCCGTGCCCAACTGCGCCACCGCCGACAACGCCAGCACGACCGACACCTCGTCCGGCTCCGCGCCCGACCGCAGCATCCGCCGGAACAGCCGCAGCGCCTCGCTGGGCCTCCCGTGCTGCGTGTACCCGTCCATCATGGCGTTCCAGCAGACGAAGTCCTTGCTGTGGTTGGGCAACCCGTCGAACAGGCTGCGCGCGTCCTCGAGCGCGCCCATCTTGGCGTAGCACGTGAGCATCGCCGTGACGGACACCACGTGCGGGTCCGGCAGCATCTCGTCGAACAGCGCGCGCGCCGCGGCCGCGTCCCCGGCGCGCGCGTACATGCCGAGCAGCGCGGTGGCCACGTAGGCGTCGCCGGAGAGGGCCAGCTTGAAGGCGTACCCGTGCAGCGCGCGCCCCACCGCCAGGCCGTCGCACGCGGGGAGGGAGGCGGAGAGGGTGTGCGCGGTGGGGAGGAGGCCCCCCTGCCCCTGGGACAGCATCTCCGAGAGGAGCGCGAGCGCCGCGCGGTGGAGGCCTCGGGAGGAGTGCGCGTGGATGGCGGAGGTGTAGAAGACGGCCGTCGGGTCGGGCGTGCGGCGGAGGAGCGCCACGGCGAGGTCCAGGCGGCCGGACGCGGCGTACGCGCGCTGGAGGCGGAAGTCGACGGCTCTGTCCCGGTCCACGCCGGCGCGCAACGCCGCGGCGTGGAGCTCGGAGGCGCGGCGCGCGGACGCGCAGCCCGCGAGCAGCGCCGCCGCGCGGTCCGCCGTGAGGGCGGCATGCTGGACACCGCTGGACGGGTGTCCGGCTCCGGCCGGCGCGGGAGAGGGGAGCACGTGCACGGCGGCGGCGGACATGGGATGTGGGGTAGCTAGCTCACTGGCCTGCAGATGCTTATCTTCAGTTGTTCACTGAACGCAGCAGATATTTGTGAGAGAACGGCGTCACACAAGACACAATTCACTGAACTGAACAGAATAAATAATCTCGGCAGGGCAGTAAGCACAAACAACTATTGAAACAAGGAAGTACCATGAACCATCACAGTATCTGACATCGTTTCAAGCACAAAAGCAACTGCTGCTTGCAACAAGGCAGCCATCAGCCAAACCATGCTGAACTGTATCAGCACATTCCATGAAATTAAAATTTGGGGGGCGACTTTTGATGCGGCCAAATATATCCGCAACACATGTATGTATACTGTGGACTCGTGGTTAACGAATATATATATATATATATATATATATATATATATATATATATATATATATATATATATATATATATATATAAAGCCCTGTCCACCCGACCGAGCCAAACCTAACCCGATCGACCCACCTGATCCAACCCGACCGGCTGATGCACCAGGTCCACCCGACCCACCAAATGCATCCCTCCCCACCTGGTCCGAATCACACGCCAAACCTAGATCTATCCCGCAGCGAATCGGAGAAACCACCTACTCCACCGCAGTCTCCATTCCAATCTCGTCATCCGCCGCCGTCGGCCGTCGCCCCACCCTACCCATCTGTCGCCGAGGCGCCAATCCCCCATACGCCGTCGCTCCATCCTTGCGAGCTGCCGGCGCTGCCATTACCCTGCTGCACCCATTCACCATCCGGGACCTGCCGTCGCCCCATCCGCGCCATCCGGTGTGTAGACGGCACTGGCAGGCGACGGATCGGGCGATCTCCAGGGCGCTGTAGAGGCCCAGGCGCGTCGAGGTCAGGAGGTCACGCACGCCGGACCCACGGGCGTCCTCGCCATCCGCCGTTGCGAATCGACTTGGCCGCCGTGCCTAACCCTCGTCCATTCGCGGCCGCCCGATCCTCACCCACCGCCTCTGGCCGCCTCACGCTACCCCACTGCCCCGCCCAAGCCCCGACTGCACCCAGCCCCCGGCGGCCGGCGCGGCCGCTTGCACCCATGTCGTGCGCCTCCAGCAGCGGGCGCCCCACACAGACCAGACCAACGGCACCACCACGCCACGCGCCAGCTCCGCTACGCTTCCCAGGAACTGCACCATCCCCTGCGCGACCGCCATCGTGTGGCGCAGACGCACCGCCAGTATGAAGCCCCCGCACGCCAGACACATTGTGTGCTTGCAGGTGCTATCTCGAGTCCACCGTGATCTTTGCAGGGAACACATTCGATGGGATGCTCACAAGGAATAGCACTAGGTGAGGGCAGCGGCTGCTCACACTTTCGATTCTTGTTTCCAAAAATTAATTCTTGCTTTGTTTGATAACTGAACCACGTTACCTATCTAAAGCATACAAGTCATTTCCTTTAATTCTTGGTGGTGGACAGGAACAAGTGTTGCTCTGGTGCTTGAGCTTTGCCAATGGATCTATATTCGTCAAACGAGTTTTCAGGTTTTATGCTTGCCATCCTGTTTGCCCAATGCAGTGTATGAGCTTCTAACCATTGGTCCATGTGGTGGATTTCTGTTTCTAATTGAAAAATATCACAACCAATGATCCACTGATGGCTAATAATCAACCGAGGTCCTGGTTATGCAATAATCCACATGCTGTAAAGGCGTATATGGTGATTTTGGTGCACCCGTTGTGCACATCAAGATGCTAATAGTCTCAATGTTCCTCTGATGGCTGTTATCCAGGCTGCTCCTATGGCGACGACCGTGGACCTGTGATTATATTTGCGTTAAGACAGATTATTACTTGGCTGCTACTTCCTAAATCCAACTGCTTCTCTCCTCAATTCGTGTGAACAATTGGGGTTTTTCTCCTTGTTTTATTTACATGCTACTAGTTAATTTAACAATTCTCTTGATGGTATTTATGCCTACCACTTGCACTATTTATGCTTTTAATTTTTATGGGTTTCCATCATTGCTCGTTCACTATTTTCTTAAGTTTATACATGGTATATGATCAGTCAACAATCTTTATGCTTATGTTGAATTGGTTGTATGCTACATTTTTCATATAAGATTACTAGCAACTGTGCTTTTTATACTGTAACATTTTTCATATCGTGTTTACGCTGGCTAGGTGCCGACGGGCTGGCAGTGGCGGCAACAACCAAATTGACTGTACATCCAAGGTGTTTTGTATGTTTTTATGCTCCCTCTTGATTGTTTCTATGCATAAAAATAGATATCTTATTGAGATAATGGAGCATATTTTTGTGAATAAAAATGCTCCAAATTGATATATTTATGCCACTGACCATGGTTTTCTAAGCTTTATAAGTCCTCCGGAACACATGATAGTATATATGTTTGCCATTGCACTATCTATGACTATCATTGCATTATTTATACATATCGTTGCACTATTTTATGCCTACGGTTGCAATATTTATGCATATTGGAACTGTTTTTATGCATGTATGTTTTGATTTAAAACTTTTGGTTCAATATGGGTTTATGCTCCCCTGTTGTGGAATTTTTAGGACTACTAGTAACCCTTGGCCATTAGGTCACCACTTTGGGTGAAGTTTTGAGGTGGCTTGATGAGTGTTGCCGGCTGAATTTGGTTCGAGACTTCATTTATGTTGATTTTGCGACAACTTTCTGCTTATTGTGTGCATGAGAGAACTATATGGTAGGTAGTTTGATATCCTTTTTATGCTATTGCTCGTTAGTTTATATGCTTGATGAAATCTATTTATATGCAAGTTTGTGTAGATCTATATTGGTTATATGATTATTGTCATTTATTTTTATGCCTTTCTGATGCGAGGTGATGATGAAAGACGAACACCCATGGAGGCAATATAGGAGGGCTAAGACTCGGCGATGGGGCAGCCACAATGGTGTGCATACAATTCTCACTACTATGCATGATAGTTTTGTTTTTTTTAAGTTGTTTCTTACATTATGATATCATGTGGTTATTTTTATACTTGATGAAATCTATTTATATGCAACTTTTTAAGATTTATATTGATTATATTATTACTGCCACTGATTTTGTACCTTTCTTATGCAAGATGATGATGAATGATCAGCGGTCATGGAGACAACACACAGGAGGGCTAGGATTTGGCGATGGGGCAACATTGATGGCGACTTTCTCTTCTTGCATGATTTCACTGTGATGGCTTGGTGGTCAACTGCATTTATTATTTCTATCATCGGTCACTACTGTTTTACACCATTTTCGCAAACTATGTGGAAAGCCAAATTGTACAATCACTGTGCATAAAACATGTATGTTATCAGATCTTTTTATTTAAATTGTTCTCAACGAAAAACTTATGTGAACGAACATATGATCAGTTCTTCGAAACCGGATTACGGCAATGAAGAGAATTTATGATTGCGAATATATGTTTTTCACAGAAAGTATTGAAGTATGGAATATTGAATTCTGTCAACGAAAGGAGTTAGCCTAAGCTAGCGCTCTCAAACGGTATAAAATTATTGAACTATGAGTATAAATAATTTTCGTTCTAAGCATAAAATATTTTCCTGTTATTTTTCACGGAATAAATTTCAGTTTATGCTAATCGTAGAAACTGTTTTTTCTAGTATTTATATAGGCCGAATGAATATTCTATGCCACCGTATAGTTTTTTCTACGCTTCGGTAACCAACCAGCCAATACATTTTTTCTCAAAAAAAAAAAAAAAAAGCTCAGCGTGGATCCACGTATCTGACCGAGAAACATGCTCGTGCCCACGTGCAGTGCGGCCGTCCGAACAGCATGCACCAGGTTCGGGTGGGTAGGGGCCAGAGGCAACCGGACGAGCTGGCTGGGGCTTCCGATAGGCAACGGAAGCCCAGAGCTTCAAATATCCTTTCCCTGTATATAGTATATAAAGAAATTTCATATATATATATATATATATATATATATATATATATATATATATATATATATATATATATATATATATATAGAACTATTATGCTACAGCCGGCTACAGAATAACTAATTCTGCAAGAGCCTAACCTACCGATCAACCATGCGCTGGTCCAGACTCCAGCGACCTGCTCTACGGCTCAGCCCACACGGCTCGCCTTGTCCGGAAGCCGCACGGCTTGGCTTGAGCTGCACAGGTGCTTGACCCATTTAGGGGCGCCCCTAATTGTGCCCCGTTCCCATAATCATGTCGCTTCTTTCCCGGCCGCAGCAATCGTCGTCGAAAAAAGTCCGAGCTCTCGTGTGGCCGTATCTGGCTCTGTCCGCCATCGTCTGCACTTTGCTGCCGGAGACGTCAGGTCTGCGCTCCCGGCCATCTCCATTCTGCCAACTACGGTGGGCAACAGTGCAAGCAATCTCAGGAACAGCAAGTTTTCTTTTTATCTATGTACGTGGATCTGGTAATCATAGCCCAATCTTCCAATTTCTCATGTTTCTACCAAGAGATCCATGCTTCTTCCTATGATATTTGCTCAAAATGCCGTACTGCCTGTGTGCTAGATTCCTCCACTTTGGCTGCCGATGAGCATGCAACCTCCAGGCTCCAGTTCTTGCAGATCAAAATCGATTGTTATGGGAAGATCATTCAAGCCAGCAGAGACAAACTCCCAAGGTTAGTTCCTGGCACCAATCAATGGATCCGCCCGTGGACCGTCACTACAATTGTCCAAGTTCAGATTTGGTCCATAACCCTGATGATTAAATTTACTGCTGTTACTGTATATTTCCGTTTTCACCTGATTGTCTTCGTATTTTCGTTTGTCTAATCTTGGAGCCATCAACCAAAGCGGAGATCGGATCAGGTGAGAGCGCTGCGCCAGCGCGTCCATAGTCATCATCTCCGATCTCGATCTTGCAGCTAACATCCGCTTCTATCGTCCAACACAGCTAACAGATTGACAAGTCAAATCAATTTATTTGTTAGTTGCCTTTTTCTCTGCAACCTAAATAGTTCAGTGTTCCTTCTAATTATTTTACTACAAATGCAGGAAAATGTGCTTCAGTTTAGGTCAGAGCTGCACTTCTACATGCTTTACAACCCACTGAACATGATCAATAAGAAGCTTCTTTGCAGACTTGGTGCACACAGGCATTGATCTTGGTCTACATGGCTGATGATTTGTGTCAATAAAAATATAGCATACTTTCTATTTTTCATGATTTTTCTTAATTTGATGGCCAAAGGATCAGTAGCTCCTTTTGTTTACCGGCCTTGACATTGACAGTATGTAAAATAACAGCTTTGCTTTGTGTTTAAAGCTGACAAGAGACCGTGATCGAACTTGATGATACAAGGTGTTTTCTATAGTTGTTTTTGAGAGAGACATACCACCATTGTAGTAAATTCAATATGCCATTGTGAATACTCGATTGTTGTATTTATTCACAGATATATTGTAAATCGAATACGCCATTGTGATAACTCGATTATTGTAACTGACAAACTCAATTGTCGTATTGTTTTCACCGATATATTGTAGTAAATTGAATATGCCATTGTGATAACTCGATTATTGTAACTAACACTGAAATTATTAGAGATATTATAGTAAGTATTTGAATATGCAATGTGATGAAAGCATGAAAAATTATGACAGTTTCATGTAATCACGGGTGTAGGTTATTCTATTTTTCACAGATATTGTAGTAAGAAATCTACCATTGTGTTTACTCATTGTAGTAAATTTACTACACAAGAGTACATAATTGTAGTAATTTAAATTTACTATACTGTAGTAAATTTACTATACAAGAGTACATAATTGTAGTAATTTAAATTTACCATATTGTAGTAAATTTACTAGTCTATGTATTCTGCATGTGGCTCCGCTTGATTTACTATACAAGAGTACATAATTGTAGTAATTTAAATTTACTATACTGTAGTAAATTTACTATACAAGAGTACATAATTGTAGTAATTTAAATTTACTGTATTGCAGTAAATTTACTATATTGTACTTTGATTATAGAAAAATCATTATACAAAATTCTCGTAAAAAGATAACCATATACAAGGACATATTGTATAACTTTGTATACTAGTAAATAAGTCACATCAAGGGACAATGATTCTAGTAAATGATTTATAGGATTTTAGTAAAGAGTAAGCACACACGTCAAGCCTAATTTCTAGTAAATTGCTTATAAAATTCTCATGCAATGACTCAAGACAATAATTGCAAAATTCTAATTATCATTTGGTGCCGTTCAATCTATCGTAGTTATGTTATGATAAGGGTCTGCCAATTTTGTAATAGTTCAAATATGTTGAATTTCATAAAATTTGTAACTTATACTCCATATGTGGTAATCACGCTATTGATTTACTAGAAAAACACAATAAGGAATAAATTTAGTAAATCACTATCGAATAAGTTACAGTCACTCGAAATCGAGAACTTGATCCTGTTTTATTGTACATTTTTTAACTGTTAAAACATGTAGCAACACAAAAAAAAAAAAACAATGCCTATATTTACTACAAATCAACTAACTGATTTATATGCCATGTGTCATATGGGCACTAGATGTACCAAAAAATCATGCATGACGAACAAAACACTTTGGTTAACCTGATTGGCATGCATGCAGTGGGCACATGAATATGAGTTCCCGCAATCACTGTGAAGCAATTAACGTGAAGTAATTACTGTTTTAATTATACCTTGGCTACCGGAGGCAAGCAACGAGCCGGCTCGATCGCACAGTCCGCTCGCTTCAGTTACGTTTGGAGAGGCTGGTGCGGGTAGCACCAGGTTGGGAGCCGCGTTCGCTAGGTGGTCTGACCGAACGGCTTGGCTGCAGAACAATCTATTCTGTAGCCAGCTCTCTGTGTGTGTGTGTGTGTGTGTGTGTGTGTATATATATAGTGTGTGTGTGTGTGTGTGTGTATATATATATATATATATATATATATATATATATATATATATATATATATATATATGGTTAGAAAGCACGAGGCCCGTTAGCCCAGCATGAAGCCCACTTATTGGGTCCGGTACGGACACGACTCGACATGATGGATAGTGGGCCCGTGTCTGGCCCAGCATGGCGACCGTGCCGTGCCCGTTTGGGAATTGGGGTGCGCGGGGCCGGCATGGCACGACCCGTTTATAACGGCCGACCCGCCAAGGCCCGCTAGCCGTCCCTTCTTGCACATATATACCCCTTTCCCGCCGCCCCTAAACCCTAACCCTATTTGACCGCCCCCGCCCCTCCACTCCACCAGCTGCCGCCAGCAGCCGGGGCCGCAGCTCGTTGCTCCTCCAGTTCCCCAGCCACCGCCTTCGCCTCCTCAGTTGAGCACTCTCCTCGCTATGTCTCCGGCGACGACCATGGTCTCCGCCGGCGACAGCTTTCTCTCTATATGACCCCGAAACCCCAGCCTCCTCTTTAGTGAGGATCCAAATTTGGATCGTGTGCCGTGCCAGCGTGCCGTGCTTCCTTCGCTATATATTCCTTCGTTTTGGCCATCTATACTCTCTTGTTCCTCCTCTTTGTGTTTCCCTCTCCTCCTTTCTGCTCCTCGCTGACGGAACCGGTGCTCTGGCTACGCTGCCGGCCAATCGCCGAGCTGCGTAGGTAAGTTCTTTGCTTCTTTTGTCGATGTGGTGCCCTCTTCTTAGTAGATTTGTTATATTGTGTTGATTTTCATTTGATTTTAGATGTGGTGTTCGTAGTCCGTGAGGAACTGGTGTGTCGGCGATGGAGGATGGTGATGACACAGGTCACTCCATCAACGATGATCTGAGGATGATGGGAAAAACTGACGATGACTAGGATGGCGGAGGTGATGATGGGCTGCACGAGCTGTTCGGTAACACTACCGCCGCGCTGATTGTCGTCCATGCCGGCGATGTGCCTAGTGGTGACGGCAGTGGGGCGGGCGCGGAAGCTGCTACTGACGTGCCCGCACCAAAAGGTGACACCAAGCCTCGCAAAACCACATCTCCTGTGTGTGGAAGACTTTGATCCGATCTACAAGATCGTGGGTGGTAAGAGCGTCCGTACTGAAGGTATATGTAAGTGGTGCAAATCTACCTTGACTACTGGTTCTGGTGATGGCACTGGCCATTTGCTTAGGCATCAATGTGATTACAAAGTAAAAGCCGCCGCGCAGGGCAAGCAGTCGCAACTTAAGTTTAACCCTAATGGTTCTGTGGCTAATTTTGTCTATTGTCCGAGCCGTGTTAGAACGCAGATGTGTAGATTGATAGCTAGACTTGATCTTCCTCTTACTTTTGCTGAATCACTTGCTTTTGAGGAATACATCAATTTAGCTCATAATCCTAAGTCTAAATGTGTCTCTAGGCAAACCGCCTCTAAAGATTTTCTCAAGTACTTTACTGATCGGCGTAGTAGTGTGCTAGATTCCTTGCAGTCTGCATCTTCTATTGCTATTACATCTGATATCTAGAGTGGTAATGCTAAGGAGGACTATCTTAGTGTGGTTGCTCATTATGTTTCTAAGGATTGGCAGTTAGAGAAAAAAAAATCATTGGTCTTAGACTTATTGAAGTCTCTCACAATGCTGATAACATATCTAAAAGGCTACTTACTATGATTGCCGAGTATGGTTGCACTGATAAGGTGTTCTCTGTGATTTTAGACAATGCTTCCTCTAATGTTAAGGCTATGGATAAGCTTAAACCCGCACTGTCTGGTTATGTTGGTACCTTATTTTTGCATGTTATCAATCTTATTGTCAAGTCTGGCTTGAAAAGGTTCAAGTCATGGCTGGATGATTTTAGAACTGCTATTTCATTCTTGAATGCCTCCAATCAACGCATTGCTGCATATAAGAGTTATTGTGTTGCTATGGGTGTGAGACCTAGAAAGTTTGGGCTTGATATGGATGTGAGATGGAACTCTACATACCTTATGCTTAAGCATTTACTTCCTTACAAGGAAACATTTGGCATGTTTTTAACTACTTAGTACGCTAGAAAGCCAGATGACCCAGAACTGTTAACACCTACACATTGGTATGTGGCTGCAAAATTACTAGAGTTCCTTGAATTGTTCTATGATGCAACTGTTTCTCTGTCAGGTGTTTATTACCCTACATCTCTCACTCATAATGCATTATGAGTATGATAAGCAGATTGGATCTGCTGTTGTTCCTATGAAAAAGAAGTTTCTTAAGTATTGGAAGGAAATACCATACCTATATTCAATTGCTTTCATATTAGATCCTAGAGCAAAGTTGAAAGGTTTCATGTAGACATTAACATTGTGTTCTTCACATTCTCAGAGCTACATGTAGACTTTGTAGCTGACCTAGAAAATGGAGAGAGAGAGAGAGGACACTTAATCAGGTACCAACAGCAGATCTTAACTACCCCTGCCAGCTCGAAAGCTAATCACCAAACTCTAATGCTATGGCTCCTTCTTGATAGAGAACCCCTGCGGAGAATTTAGCAGCGGCCATGATGGGATGAGACAACAAGGACAGCATTCCTTCTAGTCTTTGAACTTGGTCTCTGATGTGATGTTGATCAAGCAGCCTAGCCCCTCGAAGGCCCGGCCTTGCAAATGGCCGGCCCATGTGTAATAGGAATATATATGTAATTCTAGAATTCCTCAGAAGAAAATATGTAAATAACCACCCCTATATATATATGACCCTAAGGCTAGGGTTTGAGGGCACATGATAACAGAACGATGAAGAGTAAATTACCATTTTGACCATTGTCTGTGAGTCTTCATTTCCTTACCCTTCGTCCGTGTTGTAACTTTCGTCGTCATTTCCCTTCGGCCCCAAATCTGCTGGGCAACACCCAACACATAGCTTTGATGTCTTCCGTAGCTCCTTACTATCGAAACCCATGCTCGACATCTTTACCAACAATGATTTCACCACTAGCCATGTTTGCCTTAGACGTTGTGGCAACGATTACAGGAACGCTCAAAGATGCCTCATCATGTATGTTGTAATTTTTCTGTATTAGTTGCCGCCGCCGCTGCTTATTCAGCTGCCACACAGCGGCCGCGACATTCACCCTTTCTGCATAAGTAGAATTTTCACAGACACATCCATTAGCACTAGTTCATAAATAAAATAGGAAAACAAACAAAGATTTTAGCCTAAGTCAAGGCCTTACCATTAACAGGATTTTCTATGTCATTCGGTGAATGGGGATTTTCATTACCGGGACCTAATTAAAAAACAATGAACATCAAAACATCATTTTAAACTCCAAATAAGTTGATACTTGGCAAAAAAAGTCACTTACCATTGCATTTGTCTTTAACAATTTTGCATAGCAGGAACATGAATTCAAGCACACCACGTAGAGAGTCTATAAATGATGAATACCGAACGAAAAAAACATTAGTTGACATTTTTATCATATCCCATGCCAAATACTTATTTTGTAGATATGAATAAGTGATTGCTACTATGTATATCTTTTCTGGGTGATCTTTAGTCATGATGTAGAAAGTGACATGTTTAAAAAGCAGATAGGGACCGAATTCATTAAGTATATGAAATACTTAAGTAGTTCCACAACAGACTGAAACGATTGAAAGATATTAGAAAAGTTTGCATTGGCATCAGCAGAATAAAAATGATCCATAGCATACGTACTTGCACATCATTTAGTAGAAAACCACAAGTCCCACCACTCCTTTGCATGTCACAGGTAATGAAGTGAGAAATCTTGCAGCATAAAAAGTATATCCTACGGAAGGTAGTAGCAGCACACTCAAGAATGTACCCTTAAAATGCAACAAAAGAGCGGTGTTGAGATGATGTTTGTTTTCCATACCATTTTTTACTTTTCTCTTGACCATAGAGCAGAAATAGACGTATGAAGCTAGAACTCAAGGTCATGGGTAGGCAATCACCAATTCTAAGAGTTGACTTTCTGAATGGTAATCAAAGTGAAAAGAATCCAAATAATGTTGTTAAGTGTAGATGCCCAAAGATATGTGACACTTAGTATCCTTCGGGTCTTCTCTCAGTATCCAGTAAACAACATTATACATAAAGGAAAAAAATGCAATGGTAACTGGGACTCCCGCTACTACTGTGAGGATCGCGAATCTGGGATCGGTTACTGCAAATTGGAAAAGAAAAACACCAAACTAGAGATGCTATCCTACCCGTATTATTTGGGGAGTTTTTTCTCATGATTCTATAACCAACAATACAAATACTAGAAGAAATGTAATGGTCACAGGTGATAAGAGGAAGCTCGGGGGTGCTCACTCTTCACGGCAGTAGGTTCTCCACCAAGATAACTAGCAACGAATTGCAAGGATAACTAGTTGTGAACAGCAAAAATAACTAGCTTTAACCTGCAAAGGTTCGGATGTGACCAAGTGACAGGGAGAAGGAATCTTTGAATGACCACAGAACCACAATCCAGGGTAGCTTTAACCTACCAAGGTTTGGATGAGACCAAGCGACGGGGAAAAGTAAGCCAAAACCTTTTGGACTTCAACTCGATTTCCGAACGATCGCAGAGGCACAATCCGAGACTAATCCACACAAAAGGCCCGAAAGCCTAGAGCGCGAATTAGGGGATCTCAAAGAGATCTCTCACAAGTCCACAGAACTCACAAGAATAAAGGTGTACGACTCTCAAGTTTCAAGCAGCTCGGCGGCGATATAGTGTTTTGGTTTATCAAATCATCAAAATGTTCTTTAACGAAGAGATACAATAGATATTTATACTAGAAACAACCCTCCTGGGTGTGGACGGACCCTTTGAAGGTGTGAACAGACCCCATTTTTTTGATAATCGAACAGACCCCTTAAAGTTGCTGAAGTTATTAGCCTAGGAAACCCCATGAAATTAATGTTCATTGGAAACTCGCGCAGACCTTTCACCTCTTGTGCAGTTTCTAGCAAGTACTCATGGACTCTCATAGCCTTCTGGAATAAAGAGTTATCATGTCATCTTTAGGCGCTTCTAACTGGCACTCTGGACTGCCATGTGCTTCTATCTTGGGCGAGATGTGCTATTCCAGTAGCACGTCCTGTTTTTCTTCATCAACTCCAATGCATGTGCTTCTCCCTTTAGCGATACGTGCCATTCCAGTAGCAAATGTTTCTTCTTCTCCTTCTTCAACTCGAATGTATGTACTTCTACCTTAGTGATACGTGCTATTCCAGTAGCACATTTTCCTTGTTCTCCTTCTTCAACTCCAATGCACCTAAGTTCAATTAGAGAAAAAGAAGTGGGAAGCACATCCAAATCATAATGTGACAAATAACTTAAGTTAGCATTTAACTAATTATTTGCTTAGCTCAATTACTTGTGACCCTTGATATGTATTGTTTAGTTGGTCATTTGAGTGAACGGTGGTGTTGCTTGGGATGTCCTCATCAACAGGGATCTATGCGTTACTTTCATAATTCAAATAGTCATTTCAGCATATCATCGTAATTCAACAGAATGCACCCAGTCTATCTCCAGTAGTGGTGCCCCTCATTCGGGGCGCAAATTTGGGCTCTGTTACTGCAAATTGGAAAACAAAAAACAGACCATATCAAACCCATTTCCCCACTCCATCGACATTTGACCAAATCTGACTCGAGCAGCACCGGTACGAGCCCCCCATGACACCAGCAGAGAGGTGGAAGAGGGAGAGAGAGAGAGTACCGAGAGGATGCTAGAATTACGTAGTTTGTAATTATTAAACACTAACTACTCATGTAATTATTAGTAGATAGTCTAGCAGGAGAGAGTTGGAGTAAGAAGCAATAGAACAAACTGAAGTAATTTGTATACTTTGAACCTACGACTTCTGTATCTTATATGGATGGAGAGAGTGGTTGTAATTTCTATCTTCCACAAATGAGGCCAAAATTTACTTATAACTCCATGTGTCTATAATATGTTTTTACAAATAAGTAGAGGATAGCCTAGGCTTAGTACCCAGTGGTGGACCCATGATTTACCAAAAGCCCTGGACCGAGTTTAATGTGACATAACCATAGCAAAAAGTATTACAGTGCAAAGGGTACACTAAAACGTAACCTAACAAATGTGAGGGATATACGGATCAAGGAGCAATATATCCATTATTCATTAGCTATTACATGGCCAGAGGTAGAACCTACTATACAAAATGAAAAAAACCACATATTTTAAAAACACAAAAAGGTAAATAAGAAAAGATAAAGTAAAGTTTTTAACAAGGATTTTGTAAATACCACTGCAACGAGGCATATTAATTTTATGGGTTCTTGTAATTTAAAAATGCTTATTTGAATTGTTTTTTAAAGTCCATGATCGACAATTATTTCTGCACAATTAAACACCGATACGGCAGGAGGTGGGTTTCTTGAACAGAAGCTTGAATAGGGGCATCGATAGTTACTTCACTTCAGTTTTAGTATGAGCTTTGTTTTAGACATTACTAGCATTGGTTTTGTACTATTGATATTGAAAAGGCATCCATTATACTTTTGTTCTTGATAAGTTTACACAAAGGATTGGTGTTTTGTCACTCAACTCGGGATCTTTATAAAATAAAAAAAGCCTTTTGGTGTGTTAAGCTATAAAGATGCTCGGTCTATATTTCATGTTTGTTCCATTTTCCGCCAAGTTCCTTAACCATGCTTGCAAAACAAAAATAACCACTGCTATATTTTTTCCTATCATGGTGTAAAAGGCAAAATGATATTAAAAGGATCGGTGCATGTAGGATAAAATTACAGAAATGGAGTTCTTACGACAATGTAAGTGGATGTGGTGGGATAAAATGACGAAACAACAATAAAGATGGAAGCTGAGAGAGGGTGTTTGTAGTTTTGAAGGATAAAGATAATGTATAGACCTTTTGTATCTTCTGAAGTGTTAGATGATAAACTAATTTTCAAATAGATTGGATATAACAAGTTTAACTACATCAATACATTGTACTAGTTATAGCGTGTATTTAACTTGGATTTATGTTTATCCTAACTGTTGCCATATGTGTGATTGTGTAATAGCTCAAATTTTATCTCTAAAAATTACTCAAATTTAAAAGTTGATTTTCAAAAAACTACTTTAAAAATGTATTTTTAAATATATGACATTGTTTCTAAAAAATCTCACACCAAACATGCAATCAAAAATCTCCGTAGACTTTTTTTTTCATTTCTAGCCCAGCCGGCCCACAGCTCCTCGGCTTGCTCTCCTTCCCTCCCTCTTTCCGCGTCGGCGTGTAATCCTAGCCGACCTCCTTCCTTCCTCACCTCGCGGACGAGCCGGCCCAGTCCCTGAGCTCCCCAGCAACAAAGAAGCTAGGGTCTTCCAAAGAAAACACCATACTTGATATTCTGTACATACATGTCATTTCAGTATCAACTAAAACCATACAAATTCGCTTCTACTTGCTGATTTCACACAAGCTTTTCAATGGGACATTTGGCTTCAAAATGACAAAAATTCCCAACACCGCGCAGAATGTATAGGCTGATCCTTTTCTTGAGCAGCACTACTTTTCCTGAGACAAAGATTTACCGCGCATACATTCCAGTCTCTCTCTGATTGCAAGCTGAGTTCTGTTTCCCTCCTTCCGCGGCGAGTGTTCTTAATTTCTCTCCATCCGCCGGGAGAAAGCAATTAAAGGTTGTATATAAGCCACCAGCAAGGTCGGTGATTAGTCATTGTTATTAGAGGATTTAGAGTAGTAGTATGTGCCTATGTGCTAGCTAGTACGTATATCAGACTTTGTTGTACCTTCTTTTTTCGGGGAATCATCACATCTTCTTACTCTTCTGAAGATCATCTAATCGAGTGCGTTTGCCTTCTGCATGCTGAGACTTGGCATCCACTACTCGTCTCCAAGATGACGATTCTTGTGCTCTTTGCGATCAAGGTGTGGAGTCCATGGACCATCTTCTAGTGGGCTGCTGCTTCACCAAAGATGTTTGGTTTAGGGTGCTCGGCCCACTCAACTGGGCAGACAGGATGCCTGGTAACCATCCAAACTTCGTTGACTGGTGGAGTGGTGGTTGCAAGCGCGAAATGGTCTGCACAAGACTGTTAGCGAGGATTTGACTCTTTAATTCTGCTCGTCATTTGGATGATTTGGAAGGAGCGCAACGAGAGTGTTTCGTCACAGGGTGGCTATGCCTTGGGTGGTCGTCTCTCAGATCTTGGATGAAGCTAAGCTTTGGCTTTCCGCGAGGGCTTCTGATCTTAGTATCTTGCTTTCGGGTGTAAGCACCCCCAACAGGTCGCTAGCAATACCTGTAATATAAACTTTGAACGCTGTCGTTGTGGCCAGCTAGCTTAGGCTGACCGCGGTCTGTTCTGTTTTTCTTTCACTTAATGAAAAACGTGAGTGCGCGAAAAAAAAACTCCTGACCACAACACTGACGATCGGTGAACACAAGAAGCTGAAGGTGTACCACCGTTTCTTCCTGTCGATAAACCACCTGGCACTCTTCGTGCCGCGGCCCGCGGGCATCCTTCGCCGCGTGGGAAGAAGCTCTCGACAATGTCGGTTTCAGGCGGTTCGGCTTTGCTGTCCCACCTCCGCCGATGTCAAACCGCCGTCATTAAGCACGTACGTACTAGATCAGGCGCGATGACCATTGCTCCAGTTTGAAACACAAATTGCGAAAGGGTTGGATCACTTTGCATCGATTATATATGCAAAAGATGTTAAGCTAAACAGCAAACATTCCAGAACACGCTATCAGTACCTGCCGTGTTTCAACGACTTCACCATAAGGTCGTCCCTGATATAATAGATACGGTGCCAAATGAAAATCAAATAATCCAGCGAATATCGCCATTCCCATTGATAGCAAACCACATTACACCATCCACTCAGTTCCAAAGCACAACGAACACATATATAACCAAGCAACGCCTCCCATCCAGGGGTAAAATAAATAAAACCACAGATAGCTTAAATGCCTATGTATCTCGACTCAGCTTCTCAGCACTCAACACTCAGACATAAAATAGCGTAAGTGAACAGCAGGAGCGACGCAGCAGGATTAGTTCTTGCCCCCAATCTCCTTGAGAGCACAGATCTGTTCCTCACCCATGGCAGACATCACGGTCAGGATGAGGTCCTTTCCTTCGTCATATCCATTCCTGATCTGCAGGCATCAAGCAAAGCATAGAAGAGGTTTGGACTTTGGAGCTAGAGGGACAAAAGCATGCTCCGTCATTCACAGAGTTTGAGTTAGTGCACTGACCTGGGCTTGCAGAGCTTCATCAGTGGGAAGCTTCAGGTCATCCTTAGTGTTGCCACTCTCAGTCAAAAGGCTGACCTGTAAAACACCCGCCACGCTGTTATCAGCAAGAAGGGTTGCAAAAAAAAAAAAAAAGGAGTTGAATGGAATGAAAGCCCAGGTTGGAACAAATCATACATATCCATCTTCAGAAATGTCAATCAGCTGATACTCAGTGCGATCAACATGTGGGACCTGTGTGACGCAAAAAAGAAACAAAGGGTTAAACACATTCTGTGCACTAACATCTGAACCAGCAATGAGGGGCGAGATAGCTTACGTCACAGTTGTGAGATGAAGGAACAATATCCTCAAGCTTCTTCCCATTGAAAATGTCGATCCCGACAAAGTGGCACTTGGCATGGCCATGCTTCCCAGTCTTGGAAGTGGAGACCTCAACAACCTACAGAAAATATTATACATAAATTATTCTCAATCAAGATTTATCAGACAAAAAAATGAGGACCATTGTAAGGAAGGATTGTTTGATCTCAAGAGACAGTATGGCTACTGTATGCACAAACTACAAGCCACAACAGACAACATGATGCCCAAAAAAAGACATCCTATCTATCGTATTATGCACGATTCCATGTAAGCAAACATAAGGTTGTACAGAGTATAGAATTCCAGCATGAACCACACGTATAATGAAGCCAGACACTAAGGACAGGGTAGTTGAATAACCTATCAGCTGTCATGCCAGCAAGTCAAGATTATGAATTGAACATAAATAATATCTATGGGTCACACGTTTGTGCAAAAAAGATAGCAAGCAGAAGGAAATCTGTAGGGAGCAAAACAAAAGCAAGGTCACCAAGCACAGACGACACACTGGATCTAGTCACATGGATTTAAGTCCTAATTAACCAGCATCGCAGGCCTAAACACATTGTTCAGATATAGCCACAGCTGTTTCAACTGCAGAATAATCAGTGCAAAGGATATTAAACTGTTATAAAACAGATATGGGCTCTCTGCTTTCTCCAGAGAACCAATCAAAGCCTTTTTTTCCCCTCAAACGAGTATCTAACTGGACTGTATATATGAATACAAAGCAATCTGTGATACTTGAACGGGGAAGGACTTTCTAGTGGTTCAACCATATACATCACTAGCCACAGTTGCTGTCTATTATAAACAGATTCAAAGAAGGACAACCAGAACCACAGCAGGGGATCCGCATATATACATACAAACAGGGGCACGGGTCATGTTCACGCTTGCAAAATGGAAATCATGAAAACAATTGGAACTTTACCAGGCACATCAAAACTAAAGATCAAAATTTGCACTACTAAACTGCAAGATTCCATCTTTTACTGGCGAGGTGAATTCTAGTGGATCTAACAGTTGGGAGGCCTCTAAATCCAGAAACAACAGCGCCAATAGTAGTTCCGTGTCCCAGGAAGCAGATGGGGGAGGGATCGGGTACCTTGCAGGGACGGTTCTTGATGACGATGTAGCCGTTCTTGCGGATAGTGCCGGCCTGCTGCGGGTAGGTCTTGGATGCGCCAGCGTCGGCCTTGGACTCGAAGTGGTGCTCCTCGGAGTCCGACATCTCGGGTGTTCACACGAATCCTAGAAACAGAAGAAGAGCAGCAGGAAGAAGAAGAAGAAGAAGAGACATAAGGTGAGAAAAAAAAAACAAGCAAGCCGCAAGCTCAGAGAAATTTCTAAAAAGGGATCTCAATCATGGAAAGCCGCATAGCTCACCGGCGGAGGCGAGGTTGTGTGAGAAGAGCAGCAGCAGCAACAGCAGAAGCAGGGACGGGGTGGATCCGCGAGACTAGGGTTCTTGGTCGCTCACGCTCTGCCAGATTTTATCTGATGGTGACGGACGGGATGGATTGGGACTGGGCCTGGGCCGCGTCCCCTGATGGGCGATTAGGAGACTGTAGTGCTACGGCCCGCGTTGGAAAAAGCCCATTCTGACTCCCTCAACTTGCAGCCAAATCCGAGTTTCGTCCTTGAAATCGAAAACTGAGTACCGTGGGTCCCTGATCTTGTCAAACCGGGCACGTGGGTCCTTGGGTGAAACTGACGGTGGTTTCTGCCGACGTGGCGGTGGGGCCCACCTATCAGACTTAAGTTGACCTCTTCCTTCTCCGCGCTCGCTCGGCCGGCTGCAGCTTCCACCGTGCCCGGTGTGTGGAGGCTCACCGGAGCTCGCTGGAACGGGGGTTTCTGACCTCCGTTCACTAATCCAAGACGGCGCCGTTCTTGGGCACCACGGCACCAGCGTACACCACCGCGAAGGAGCCTTCCTTGATGCGCTCGCCGACGACGAAGTCGGTCATCTTGAGGCTCCACTGCCCAGCACGCTGTCCAGCGCCAGCACGTAGGCGTCCACGGTGCCACTCAGCACCCGGGGCCAAGCCGTCAGGTACAGCCACGTCATGGTTAGGAAATCGAATAGCGCGCACCGCTGCGCGTCCGACAGCCCCGCCGTCAGCGTGCCGCCCGCCGCGCGCACCGCCGGGTTCGACGCGTCCAGGGCAGCGCGCTCAGGAGCCCGTCCGGGATGGCGTCCGCGCCCGCGTCGGTACCGGATGCGTCCACACCCAGGAGCTCGATCACCGCGCCTGCGGCAGCATTGGTGGTCGCGTCACCCACCGTCGGGCCGGCGGCGGCGGCAGGGTCCAACGGCAGTGCGGTCACGAGATTGTCCGGTGCGACGCCCGCGCCGGCGGCGTCGCCGGCCACCCTATCGGACGGGTTAACTTGCAGCGAGGGCTTGAGCTCATCCAGAAAGGACGCCCAATCATCGTCGGCGCCGTCGCCGGTCGCGCCACACCGGAAGATCAGCCTCTGGGCGTGTGCCTTGGCGCCGAACGGGGTGTAGGAGGGTGGTGTACTTCTTGGCAAGGGTGGCGGCGGGGGGCAGGAGGGAAGAAGCGGTCATGGCGAGGGGGACGCTTTCCTCTCCTTATAGCTCGTGCTCTGTTCTGCCCGCGAGCATGTGGCTGCCCTGACGTTCTCCGCGCCCGGGCCGCCATAGCTCGATTGCTCCCGTCGCGAGCTTTTCTCCATCGCCCTCCGTCTCCGCCCGGTCCTATTTCCACCTCCTATCGCCTAAGCTGAGCTGTCCACAACGCTCCTCGCCCGCAGTCATGGCCACCCGTGGCCAGCCCGCCCCCGTGCCTCTCCTCGTGCCCAGAGTCCCCGGAATGGACTCGCGCCGCTCTCCTCTTCGCGCCGGTGTCCACGGATTCGCGGACGGAGGTCGGAAACCCCGTTCCGGCGAGCTCTGGTGAGCCTCCACACACCGGCCACGGTGGAAGCTGCAGCCGGCCGAGCGAGCGCGGAGGAGGAAGAGGTCAACATTTAAGCTGACATGTGGTTCCCACCGCCACGTAGGCAGAAACCACCGTGGGTTTTGCCAAGGACCTAACGTGTCCGGTTTGACAAGATCAAGGACCCGCAGTGCCCGGTTTTCAACTTCAAGAACGAAACTCGGATTCGGCTACAAGTTGAGGGATCCAGAATGTACTTTTTTCGCCCGTGTTAGCTAACGGGAGGGAGGAAGCAAATAAAAGGGCCAATGAGATGTAACGATGGGACTTGGTGCGAAAGCCACTGTATATTTTGCGTTTGCAACTATATAAATAGTAGAAAACGCATTTTTTGTCGCACTTTGAATATTTTTTCAGTATTGTAATGTAACTATTTTTCTTGCCAGAATAGTTTTATATAGTTGTGATTGTTTTGGTCCACTAGTAGATAAGTTGCTAAAAAAATATATCCTACTCGAACAAAAAAAAAACTGTTTCATAAAAAAAATGGATCATTGGGTATCCTCAGGTTGAAATGCAACAAATAATATATATCACTTGGAAAACCAGTTCAATGTGGATCTTTTGTTATATATCTCAATGTGTAGTAGCGCGGACCATCGAGCTAGAACACTATGGCTCGTCAGTATAGTGAACTAGCGTGGCTTAAGTCGTGATCCAACTAGAGCAAACTCTCTAAGCTCGTGAGCCAAAATAATAAAATACTAAGCACCCAAGGGTATAACAACACAATACCACTACCTGCAACTACAACTCTCGCTCCTGGCCCTCTCTCTCTCTCTCTCAAAAATAAAAAGAGACGAGAGAAAAACCAAGTACTAGTAGCTCACTTGGCTTCACGTGAGGCTGCCTGCAACTGCAACTGCGTAACTGCATTTGCGTGCTGATGGAGACAAGGAAGGAGCGAGGTGTGTTTACATAAAGGAGCTTCTTCTTCCTTTTGATTGCTGTAAAGGGCGATGAACATGCTAGCTATAGATGGATTGCTACCGATCAAATCATCAAGCAAAGCCAAGCAGAGCAAAGGAAAGGAAAAAGGCAGCTCAATCACATGCCAACAATGAGATATGCAAGCATGAAAGTGGAAGCAGTTGAAGGCAAAGGCACACACCAATCAAGTGATGAGTACCGCATATTGCTGCTGGACTAGGTGGAATGGTCGGAAATGGAGGAGCAAACGCTCCGGCAACTCTTCCCTCGCACCACATGGCTTCCTCCTTAATTTCCTGCTATCCTCCCTCTTCCTCTCTCTAATAATCGACACCTGTGCAGCTCGGTACTTAGTAAAAAAAAAAAAATGCTCAAACTAGCAATTAAATTGGTGCGAACACGAAATCTTATCGTGGTTCAGTTCCATGTGCTTCCTCTTTGTTGTCTACAGTATGAAGCACTGAACCATCCATTGTAGGTGTATATAATAAATATTGCTGATGACAGCTATGCCTCTCGACTCGACTTGCTGGATTTTCAGATCAGAAATTCAGAGCAGAGGAGGCAAAAAGATCGAGCAGAGGGTCCTACTGTTCCTCCCAGTCCAGAGAGGGGAGTACGAGTACCTACCAAACTCAGGCCGTCGTCACCCTCGCTAGCTGTCCCATTCACTCCCACAGTCCCACCCACTCGGCGCTCGCTGCTGCTCGGCCACTGCTCATCATAGAGTAGATATAGCTCCCCCAGCTTCCCTTCCCCCTCTGCCCCCTTCCTTCCTTCCTTCCCTGAGGCTCCTCCACTCTCCAGATCAGAGCTCTGCTCATCCTCATCCTCCTCCGGTTCATCTCCCACCCGTCCCAACCAGGCAGCTCAACAACAAGGAACAAGAATAATGGAGATGCGTCTGCTGGTGGCCGTCCTGCTGCTCGCCGCCGCCGTGGCGTCGCGGCTGCCGTCGGCGGCGGTGGGTGCCAACTACACGGTGGGCGACGACAAGGGGTGGAACCCGGACGTGGACTACACGGCGTGGGTGAAGAAGCACAAGCCATTCTACAAGGGAGACTGGCTGAGTAAGCATGCACCACCACCATTGTCTCTCAGATTCTCAGCTTGCTGTGCTTGTGCATGGTGGATCTAGTGTTCTAAGCTCGATCGATTCACAATCCAGTCCATGATCGATCAATCAAGAACACATTTTTAATTTGCAGTCTTCGAGTACCAGAACGGGCGGTCGGACGTGGTGCAGGTGGACGAGGTGGGGTACGACAACTGCGACAAGGCCAACGCCCTCACCAGCTACAGCAAGGGCCACACCTACGCCTTCCAGCTCAAGGAGGCCAAGGACTACTACTTCATCTGCAGCTATGGATACTGCTACTCCGGCATGAAGCTCCACGTCACCGCCAAATCATCATCCTCATCCTCCTCCGGCGGCTCGTCCTCTTCCGACTCCTCCTCCGCCGACGATTCCTCATCTTCCTCCGGCGACACGCCCTCGCCGTCCTCCAAATCCAAGTCCAAGTCCAAGTCATCCAGCGCCGCGCCGGCGACGTCCCTGCTCCTCGCCGGCGCCGGGCCCTACGCCGCCGCCGCCATTGCCGCCGCAGCACTGCTTCTCAATCTCAACAGGGTGCTCTAGTAGCTAGGAAGCTGGTCCAGACTCCAGAGAGAGATAGATCTGCCGACCTGCTTCAGCTTTCTTGCTCATCGCATCTCGGTTGCTTCAGGCTAGCTTCGTTCATTCAGATCTTCAGTTGTATGCTATAATACTCCAATTTTCCATCTTTTCTCCTTCAGATCTCTTTCTTCTCTTGTAGCACCTCCTCCTGCTGCTTCGTGATTGATTGCGTGATGATTGGTTGCTCCTTGCTTCCTTTTTTTTTTTTTTACTCTCTCTCTTTTTTACCTTCTTCAAGTGGAGCTTGGTAATGCTACTGCTGTAGTCCAGTTGTTTTTTTTTTTTGATGCCTCAGTACTTCAAGTACAATCTGATGCTGTAGTCCAGTTGTTGATGCAGTTTTCAAACAAAGATTATTTGGTGGTATAGTGTCATTTGTGCAGTGCAGAGCTTTATTTATTTAGACTAGCAATTCATCAAACTACACTGTTTTTTTTCTTTATTTCATTTGACGAGTTGGTGCAAATTTACTCTGCTTTATTTATTTAGACTGGTAGTAGTTCATCAAATTACCACTGAGATTGCATCCAGATGCGGGTGGCAGCATGCAAGCAAATGCAATGCAGGCCCATGTGGACAGCCATGTGCCTCCTGGATCTTTGGCTTTTTCGTATACTAGTACCTGCTGTTGGAGATTGTTGGTGTTGCCCTTTTTCTAAAAAAAATACAGTTGAGTCGTCGTGCAGCCTTCCCACCTTCCTACTCCACTGACTGGAAGACTCTTTGCTGCCTAATCAGCTCCACGTGCTCCCTGATGTGCACCGACACCTCCTCATCAAATTTCCCTAGCTACCTGGTCAATTAATTTTTCTCAGCTTTCTGCCAATTTCGAGCGGTTTTGGTCATTGTCCCGCCGTGGACAGATTTATTTCGGTTTGGCACACGTACGCTCAGGACAAACCCCAATTGAAACAGACGAAGAAAAAAAAAAAGGAATTAGACAAACCTCATCTCGCTTGCTGCATTTGGATGTTGATTCTGACAGACACTCCTCGTGTGTTGTTAGCCTGTCTATGCAAGTGTCCGACTGTCAGTCATATTTGAAACGCCCAGTTTTTCCTTTTAGGATTATTTATAAAAAAAAATTCTTAACCACCTCTAGATCAATACCTATAATAATAGCCTCACAAATAAATTTCATATCCTATTGTTTTGAATATTTCCTTTCATATGATCAAAATTTAGATCGTGTCAGTTTGGTAAAAAATATTATTTTTTGCTTTTCGGCAATATATACAACGTCGAAAACGGAATCCATATACAACATGGACATCGTTTTCACGTAGGCTGCTCCTGCCGTCTGAATCGGGTTTTCGAATAAATTGTAGGCCATATTGTTTTGACGATCTCCGTTAATTGCAAGTGAATTTAGAGTGATGTCAATTGGATTGGAAATGTTGTTATTTTAACTTTCCATCGAGATACAGAATGTAAAAAACGGAGTCCGTATGCGATCTGGGCGTCCGTTTCGCGTGGATTTCTCCTACACTCCAGGCTCGCGAATAAATTCCACGTCATATTGTTTCAAAAATTTCCGTTGATTGAGACCGAATTTTAAAGTGGTTTCCGTTGGGTTTGAAAGGTTATCATTTTAGCCTTCCATTAATATATAGATATCGAAAACGGAGTCCGTATGCGGGCGTCCATTTTCGCGTGGGCTCTTTCTGCATTTCGAATCTGGTTCGTAATATAGTTGTAATTCGGATTATCAGATACTAAGACAGGGAGGAGCTGACCAGCCGGGTCCACCTGTCATGACGGACCGTTGGACCGTAAAACCTTATTTGCTTTGATATTCGATAGATAGAGATGTGTACATGGCGTGCCAAAGCTTTCCTAACTACCAAGTACTACTACAAAATAAAAAGGTTTCGTATTTTTTTAACGGAAAACGAAAATAAAAGAACTTGAGAGCAGCTTCTGTTTCATGGTTCCGGTGATGGGATTGATCTTTTCCAACAATTCTGTTTGGACGACGATAACGTGCGATCTACAGCGCGCGACCCCCGTCCCGACCGCGCCTCATGCTTCTCCAACCGCGCTGCCCTAGCCGCGTCCTCCTGACTGCGCTTCCGTCCTCTCCTGCCTGCGCCACCCCCTCCATCGAGCGCCTCCCTTGGCCGCGCCGCTCTCCTTCCCCGTCCGCGCCGTCTCTCTCCCGCGGCCCGCGGAACCACGCGCCTCCCTCCCCGGCCAGCCGCTGCCCAGCTCGTCGTGCGCGAGATCGCCGCCCCATCGTCCGCGTTGATACACCATTGCCAACAGCTCTTCCCCCGATGTGTAGCAAGTTATGTACAAAAACATATAACAAGTTATGTACGAAAGATGTAGCAAGTTATATTGATATCTAACAAGTTCATGCGATTACGTAGCCAGGCTCATAGGATTTTGTGGCAAGTTCCTGTTGTAGCAAGTTTATGTAATTACATAGCAAGTTATGTAATGTCTAGCAAATTCATATGATTATGTAGCAAATTTTATAGCATCTCGTAACAAGTTTTCTGCTGTGGCAAGTTAATTCAATTATGTAACAAATTTATGTAATGTGTAGCAAGTCTGTATGATTATGTAGCAAGTTCATAAAAAGGTATAATGTTTGTAAAAACAGCAGCAAGTTATGTACGTAATATTAACAAAATTGTGTACATAAGATGATATAAAAAATCAGTAAGCTGTTGTAAAACGTTTGCAAGTTGGAGGTGTACATAGATGATCTAAAAACTAAAAGTTATTGCAAAATGAGGTGCAAGTTGTGTACGTAGATGATCTAAGTTCATAGCATCTTGTAGCAAGTTTTATACTGTGAAAAATTCATATGTACATATAGCAAGTTATATATAATGTCTATTAGCAAGTTGTGTGCATTAGATAATCTAAAAATCAGTAAGTTATTGTATAACGGTTCCGTGAGTCGGATGTACGCGGAAAAAGGCCAGGAAGGCCCAAGAGCGCAAGGCGTGCGGGCCGAAGGCTGCGGGAGGCGTAGCGCGTGGGCTGGGAGGCGCGCGGGGGCATGCGGGAGGTGCTGGCATGGGCCGCGGGGTCGCACGTGTTAGATAAAAACTGAGAATGAATCCCCAGAGATGTATTCCATTGATGTGTTAACATATATATACATGGTGAACGGACATGTTTATATCCGTTCGGTGATTAGGGAAGTTACAAGAGGGAGAGAGCAATCATAGACTAAATCCTAACTCCTAACACTAGGATTGAATCGTTGTGTCCGTACGCCGGTGAACCGCCGTCCGTACGTGAACCGTCGCGTCCGTACACCGGCAGTTGCGTCTGTACACCGCGGAGACGTCCTTTGGATGAGATCACCCAAATATAGTTCACAACACTCCCCCTTGATCAAATCCAATTTCGAAGATCATCTTTGGAACACAATCAAATAAATTATTAATTACTATGTCTCATATCATCCTCGAAAAACCCAGTGGGAAAAAAATAGATGATACGACATATACTTATGTTGATATTGTCTCGTTAAAAACTTTATATGAGATAAAACCTCAGTGATAGAGTAAAACTCATACAAAGAAAATAGTACAATATAATGTTAACAGGATTATATCTTAGTGAGGTTTACTCCCCCTGATTCCTGCAAATCTCTGAAACGTCTCATACCTATTCCTTTAACACATTTTGAAAATGAGGAATAAGGTAAAGATTTAGTGAATAAATCTGTCAGATTATCACATGATTTGGTTTGCAGGATGTTTATCTCCCCTTTCTTTTGCAATTCACGAGGATAAAACAATTTTGGAGCAATATGCTTAGTGATGTTGCTCTTAATATAACCTGTTTCCATCTGAACAACACAAGCAGTATTATCTTCATAGATAATGGTAGGTGATTCAATAGAACCAAGACCACTTGAGTTAATTATGTGGTTAATCATTCTGCGAAGCCAAACACATTCTTTTGAGGCTTCATACAATGCAATTATTTCAGAATGATTAGTTGAGGTAGCTACAAAAGTTTGTTTAGAAGATTTCCAAGAGACAGGAGTTCCTCCTTGTAAGTATACAAAACCAGTTTGAGATCTGGCATTATGTGGATCAGATAAATAGCCAGTATCTGTATATCCAATTAGAGTTTGTTCTTGGTTTCTTCCATAGAAAAGACCAAGGTCTCGTGTACCATTTAGGTATCTAAAGACATTCTTTACTCCATTCCAATGGCGTTTAGTAGGAGATGCACTATATCTTGCAAGTAGATTCACTGCAAATGCAATGTCCGGCCGGGTACTATTTGCTAGATACATTAGTGCTCCAATTGCACTTAGATATGGAAATTCTTGACTCAGAATTTCTTCTCCTTCTTCTCTTGGACGAAAAGGATCTTTGTTCATATCTATAGATCTCACTACCATAGGAGTTTTAGCTGGATATGATTTATCCATATTAAATTTCTCTAAAACTTTCTGGATATAAGCTGATTGGTATACAAAAATTCCTGAAGGCAAATGCTCTGGTTGTAAACCTAAGCAAAACTTGGTTTGACCCAAGTCCTTCATCTCAAATTCCGTCTTTAAATGATGACGTGCTTCATTGATATCAGTTTCATTTCCGATGATGTTGAGATCATCAACGTACACTGAAATGATACAAAAACCAGGTAAGGTTTTCTTAATAAAAACACACAGGCAATCATCATTTTTAGTGTATTCTTTTATTGATAGTACCACATCCGCCCTGATTGCTTTAAGCCATATAATGACTTTTGCAATTTTACACAATACATGTTGCGATTTGCCATAGGATTCGGTACATTAATTCCATCCGAAACCTTCATGTAAATTTCTGAATCCAGTGACCTATATAAGTATGCGGTCACTACGTCCATCAACTGCAAGGATAGGCGATTTTGTACTGCCAGTGATATTAAATATCGGAAGGTTATGCCACTCATTACTGGAGAGTAAGTTTCGTTATAATCAACACCGAGCTTTTGCGTGAAGCCTTGTGCTACCAACCTTGCTTTATATCTCACCACTTCATTGTTTTCATTTCGCTTTCGAACGAAAACCCACTTGTATCCTACTGGGAAGATGTCGCGAGGTGTGCGCATAACTTCCGAGAATACTTCGCGTTTATAAAGCGAGGCAATTTCTGTTTCAATTGCTTCTTTCCATTTGTCCCAATCCGAGCGTTTTCTACACTCTGCCATTGATCTAGGATCAGGATCATTTATGGAATCAGCGATTCCTTCAGAAAAATAAGCGTCGACTATGGTAGCCTTTCGGTCATAAAATTTTTCAGTCTCAATATAGTTTGTGCCAAATTCATTCACCTTTAAGGATTCATCAAGATTTCCCTTATCCATGATCCTCGAGTTTCCGGATAACCCTGGTTCGACCATGTGCACATTCGAAGAGGATTGTGGGTCAAGCCCACTTGAGGGCTTATCAATCTTTGATTGATTTGCATTCACTGTTTTTTTCTGCTTTGAAGCAGATTGATCCTGTTGAGATGCCTTCTTTCTCCCTCTTTTACCAGTGACGGGAGTAGGAGTGGTTTTATTTAGTACCTCCACTCTCTCAGGTGCATTTCTAGCCGGAATAAAAGACTTCATTACGCCCTTGTAATTAGTGAATGCATCTGGCAAGTTATTTGCAATATTTTGCAAACCTATTATTTTCTGAACTTGTAGTTCAGTTTCTGTAGTACGTGGATCAGAGGACGAGATACTCTTCGCGTCTCAATCAATTTCTCGGCATTCTCTTTTCTGGTACTCCGAATCTCCCCCTAATGCCGGAAAATGTTTCTCATTAAAAATACAGTCAGCGAACCGGGCAGTAAATAGATCCCCTGTCAGAGGTTCTAAATACTTGATAATAGATGGTGTTTGATATCCCACATAGATCCTTAATTTTCTGTGGGGGCCCATAGTGGTACGCTGTGGTGGTGAAATTGGTATGTATACAGCACATCTAAATTTACGCAAGTGGGAAATTCTTGGTGGATCTCTTCGTACTAATTGCATAGGGGATGAGTCATGGTATGCAGTTGGTCGTAGTTGAATAAGATCAGCAACGTGTAATACTGCATGACCCCAACTCGATGTAGGCAAAGAGCAGTTCATTAATAAAGGTCTTGCAACGAGCTTGATTCTTTTAATTAAAGATTCTGCTAAACCATTTTGAGTATGGACATATGGGACAGAATGCTGTACTTGGATTCCTAAAGCCATGCAATAATCATTAAAAGCATGGGAGGAAAATTCAGCAGCGTTGTCCATTCGAATTGATTTAATTCGATGTTCAGGATAATGTGCTTTTAGCTTAATAATTTGAGACATAATTTTAGCAAAAGCATGGTTTCGAGTAGATAATAAACATACATGAGATCATCCAGTTGATGCGTCAATCAAAACCATAAAGTACCTGAATGGTCCGGAAGCTGGTTCAATTGGACCACATATGTCACCTTGAATTCTTTTAAGAAATTGTAATGGTTCTGCTCGAATTTTAAGAGGTGATGGTCTTAAAATTAATTTCCCAGTAGCACATGCGGTGTAAACAAAATCTGAATTTTGAAAATTTTTTGCAGTAGTCAAATCATGACCAATAGAACTGGTGATAATTTTTCTCATCATCCCGATACCGGGATGCCCAAGTCTGTCATGCCAAGTTTGGAAGGCATTGACATTTTGAAAAATTACCTTATATGCAATATAATTATTGGGTTTAATGTATGTATAGTACAATCCAGATTCGAGAGATGGAATTTGTTGACGGCACTTAAGCGCGTCAAACCTTATACTGCAAGCGCACAGTATCGTGGTAGCTTTTCCCCAGGATGAGTATCTTGGGTTTGTCAATCCAAGGATAATTACGTTTAAGCTACTATTAATCTAATATTAACTTAATTACTAACTAATTGCAATAGATCTAAACAAGTTTAAAAGGGAATAAGACTATTCTAATTATACTTCTAAACAAGCTCTAATTATATTATAAAAGAGATCTAAACTATAGCATAAAATGATAGAACAAGTATTAAGCTTTAAACGAGATTGATATGGTTTAACATGGCAAAAGGATCCACAAGAGATATGAGACAAACAACCTATGTACTAAGAACTACCTTGAGATAAAATCTAAACATAAAGCAAAGATTAAGCATGATCATGAATGTCAAAAGCTTACTAGAACCTTTCTCCAGCCCTACTGTCACTAGAACCAGTTAATCGACGAACTAGCAAACCTTAACCATCTCTAAGCATGAGTAGATTCAATCAACTAATTAAAGTAAAAAGATCTACTAAAAGAACATGCTAAGCTTATTATCTGGCCAGATATAAACATGTCGGAATTAAGCATTGCAAAGATATGGATCATAAATCATGCATAAACAAGAAGCTAAGTCTAAAAGACAAACTTTATTGATCAAATCATCAAGGTTTCATCAAAGTAGCATAAGAAGTACGAGAAATTATTCGAGATACATCACGAAGTTGAAGCACAATCGTCGGGATGAACTCGACGAAGAACTCGACAGAAGATGAACTCGAACAACCCTCGGGAGGGCCTGGGTCGGCCGACCAGACCCCTAGGGGTCGGCCGACCAGCCCCCCTCCTGTCTCCTCTTGCTTCCTCCTTTCGCCGAGATGCGCCTTTCGCCGAGTTGAACGCCTTTGGCCCCCGACCTCTGCCCTAGACTCTCGGCTTACAATGAATTTGCGGTGGACAATGATGATTCTCCCCTTGGGAGGCCATATATTTATACTCCGGAGAGTCCCCTATACATGGAAACTAATAGGTCGGTTCTAAGAGTCCTAAAATACCTAAAACACTTATTTCCAAGTATATATAAGTTTCCAAAAGAGTCCGGGACGTCCATATATTTCCTTGCTTGGAGATGAAGTCATTGATAGAGTCCTTCCCGAAATCACCTTTCCATATTCTGCAGCCTTTAGTAATTCGACCATAACTTCCTCATCTGAAGTCCAATAAATGCAAATTCGGACATTTTCGTGTAGAGCTCGAAAAGTTCTACAACTTTGTCAATTGGACTTTCTTCATTTGACGTCGTTAAAGTTTCCAAATTTGGCCCACAAGGTGCAGCTGTCCTGAAATCCGAGAATATCTCGCGATTTATTTGGAGTTTGGATTGGACTCTTGATAAACCTTCCTTATCTTCATATTCTTCATATCCAAACAATCCTTAGCTTCTGGAATCTTCTCCATAATGGGCTTGGGCTTTTAATTGCTCTCTTTTAATTAATCATCTCTCCTCCTTGGACTTGTAGCATAATCCTATCTTCGAGAAATCCTCAAAATATCACATTTATACCCTATTTTCCTGCAAAAATTAATATTGCACAAAAACAAAGAGCATTCTCGAAAACGGGGTTATTTGTTAGCAAAACAAGACTAAATCATAATATTAAACCCTGAAAATATATAAAATCATATAAAAAAAAGAGCATAATTTTAGTCAATATCTTGCGTCAACAACATCCCCACACTTAGATCTTGCTAGTCCTCGAGCAAAGGATCGATAAACTTATATAAAAACTCTATTTAAGAAAATTCTAAACAAATACTTCTCAACTTAATCTTACGTTAGAAATCAATCAAATCATAACATGGATTTTAAATCGACTTTTATGCATATAGATCCCCATAAAAATTATCAAAGTCAAATGAATCATAGCAATGCCAAAATTTTCTTTCAGAATCATAAAAGAGGGTTTTAGAAAACGAAACTTTCAAAGTTCAAGAATTTACTTGCCCTTTACTAAGCTCTCAAAAGACACTCTTTATAAGTGGCTATCCTATAAAAATTTACTCTCAAATTCCTCTTCTCACAGGAGTATATGTGGAGCTTGGTAAATGTTTAGCAAAGCTAATCATTTTATTGTCCAGCTAAGTTATCTCTCTAAAAATCATCTAATCAACTCAAATTATCTTGGTCATCGAAATAAGAAACTAAATATATAAAGAGACAAGGAAAAGAAGATATAGAAAGTGGACATGTGCAATAATATAATGAAGTGGAATAATTTCCGGAATTTGCACATGGTTGGAAAAGTAAAAGTTTTTGCTCATTACACTGATAAGATTATTTAGACTTTCACATCTCTTCTCCAAACTCTCCAAATTCTACATTTATTTTTTTCTTTTCTCCCCCTTTCTCCTTTTCCTAATTCTACTTGCGACCACTTGGTCATTTTTTTTTCTCCCACTCTTTTTTTTATGCTAGGCGCCATCCCTCTTCTCTCTCTTTTTTTTTTCTTTTTTTTTTAATGGTGCCCTACCTCTCTTTACCATCATTTTGGAAACAATTGCTTTTTATGACAAGATTATTTGAGCAAAAACTTTACTTATATAGGTAACGATGAAATAATGAGAAGAAATTTGACTCAAAGGATTTAAAGAAATCGCTCTTTTATTGTAAGCAATTGAATTTATAGAAGGCTAGCAAAAGATGAAATAAAGATGACCAAGATTATTTAAGAGATCAAATTTTCTAAAGAGATCAAACTTAACCAAACTCACATGAGATAACTTGCTTATAAACTGGCTTTCATAATCTAAGCTCTACTAGGAATTTTAACTCTCTCTTAACAAAGGGTTTGTAAAACTTGATCAAAGAAGAGAGGTTTTATGAAAACAAAAAATAGATACACCTCTAATCTTTTTCTTAATTAAAAACTTTGGCAAAGCTATAAAACATAATCCTCTGATAAAGATATGGGTTATGCATTACTAATCAATCTAGTAATCACCACATTAATCAAATCATGAAAACTTAAGCAAGATTAAATATCAAAGTAAAAATAAAGAATAAACTTAAATAAAGAGAGGCAATTATTCAACACACATTTTATTAATATAATAAGACCTAATAAAATAATTTCATAGACTAAATATATAATACTTTAATAAGGCTTTAATAAAACCCATATAAAACAAATACTTATTTATTTATACGTCCAATTAGACGTTTTATTTAGATATGGGAGGTAATATAATAACCTCCCCACACTTACACTAAGCAAAGTTCTTAAATTTCCCTAATCCACATTGTCTGAACTGAATTCTTCCTCAAAATTATTAGGGAAACAACAGAGACTATGCCATAAAAATTTGAACTTAAACCGACGAGGAAACACCCTGGGTCGGCCGACTTCGACCCTCCTGGTCGGCCGACCTGGGGCTATCCTCTGGCCAAAAGGCCTCATATTGAGTCGGTAACCTTATTTTCTAATTTAAAATAAATATAGATAGAAAATTTTTAAAAACAAGAAACTAAACTCTACTAAATATATACAAAGATGCGAAAAATAAATAAAACTAGGGATTTAGATCATAGTACGGTACCTTTACTTCCTTGAATTCATATGTATCAATAAAATTGATTTCAAATTTGTCCTCTTCAAGGAAAACTTTAAGTCTTTGACCGTTGACCATGAATCGATTCCCTTCTAAATCCATAACAGTAACTGCCCCGGTAGGTGATACATCATGTACTATATAAGGTCCATCCCATTTACTTTGTAGCTTACCTTTTCCAAAAAGTTTGAATCTTGAATTGTAAAGAAGAACCTTATCACCTTCCTTGAACTCTTTCTTTTGGATTCTTTTATCAAACCATCTCTTAACCCTTTCCTTATAAATACTAGCACTGTGATAAGCTCGTAGTCTAGCTTCATCAAGGGTACTTAGTTGAATCCTTCTTTTGATCAAAGCAGCGTCTAAATCTAAATTTAATTCCTTAATAGCCCAATAGGCCTTGTGCTCCATCTCTACTGGTAAATGACAAGTCTTTCCATAAACAAGCTGATAGGGTGTCATTCCAATAGGGGCTTTAAATGCAGTTCTATAAGCCCAAAGAGCATCATTAAGCTTCTTTGACCAATTTTTACCACTTTTAATTACTGTCTTTTTTAGAATATCTTTTAATTGTTTATTTGATGTTTCGGCTTGGCCATTTGTCTGTGGATGGTAGGCTGTAGAAACTCTATGCTCGATTCCCATCTTTGCTAGATAATTAGTAAATTCTTTTCCAACAAAGTGTGATCCTCCATCTGAGATAATAACTCTAGGAACTCCATATCTTGGAAAAATATTATCTTGAATCATTTCAATGGATTCCCTTGTAGATGCCTTTTTGCATGGTATAGCTTCTACCCATTTTGAAACGTAATCCACAGTCACCAAAATGTACTCATATCCATGTGAATTTTCAAATGGTCCCATGAAATCCATTCCCCAGACATCAAATAAATCTATCTGTAAATTATATGTGAGAGGCATTGAATTTCTTGAAGTGATATTTCCAGACCTCTGACACTCAGGACAAGTGGCTACAAATTTTCTTGCATCTTCATGCATTTCTGGCCAATAAAATCCACTCCCCCATACTTTAGCTTGGGTTCTAAAATGACCATGATGTCCTCCATATTCTGCAGAGTGGCATTTCCACAAAATCTCCTTTCTTTCCTCTGCAGGTACACATCTTCTAAGGACACCATCTGATCCATATCTATATAAGTAGGGAGCACTCCAATAGTATTTCTTAGCTTCGGCCAGAACTCTTCTCTTAGAATTATAGTTGAGGTGTGGTAGTGGTTCTCCTCTTATAGCTCTTATCACATCTCTCATCCATGAATCTTTATCTAGGACCGCATAAAGAGTGTCATCTCTTAGTGCATCTTCTATTGGTGAACCATCCTTTCCATGATCCATCCTAGATAAGTGATCCGCCACTACATTCTCAACTCCCTTCTTGTCTCTGATCTCTACATCAAACTCTTGTAGCATTAATATCCATCTAATTAAACGAGGCTTAGCATCCTTTTTAGTGAGTAGGTACTTGATAGCAGCATGATCAGTGTAGACTATAACCTTTGAATTAACTATATAGGATCTAAATTTCTCAAAGGCAAAAACTACCGCTAACAACTCCTTCTCCGTAGTAGCATAATTGACTTGAGCCTCATTGAGAGTCTTGCTAGCATAATAAATGGCATGTACTTTTCCATTTTTCCTCTGTCCTAGCACGGCTCCCACTGCATAGTCACTGGCATCGCACATGATCTCAAAAGGAAGATTCCAGTCTGGTGGTTGAATGATCGGTGCACTAATAAGTAACTCCTTAATCTTTCTAAAGGCAACCTCACACTCCTCAGTGAACTCAAATGGAATATCCTTTTGAAGAAGATAAGTAAGGGGCTTAGCTATTTTTGAAAAGTCCTTAATAAATCTCCTATAAAATCCAGCATGTCCAAGAAAGCTTCTTAGAGACTTAATATTAGTGGGTGGTGGCAATTTTTCTACCGTCTCTATTTTAGCTTTGTCTACTTCAATTCCTTTCTCGGATATGATGTGTCCCAACACAAGTCCTCTTGTAACCATAAAGTGACACTTCTCCCAGTTTAACACTAAGTCAACCTCTTCACACCTCTTAAGCACTTTTTCTAAATTCTTTAAGCAGTGGTCAAAACTAGTGCCATGGACTGAGAAATCATCCATAAAAACCTCCATAATGTCTTCAATAAAGTCTGAGAATATTGCCATCATACACCTTTGGAAAGAAGCTGGTGCATTACATAGACCAAATGGCATTCTCCTATAGGCAAAGGTTCCGTATGGACAAGTAAAGGTAGTCTTGTGTTGATCGTCTGGATGAATAGGAATTTGGAAGAAACCAGAATATCCATCTAAATAGCAAAAATGGGTATTCTTAGCTAGTCTCTCTAACATCTCATCTATAAAGGGTAGCGGGAAGTGATCTTTTTTAGTGGCTTTATTAAGCTTCCGGTAATCTATGCACATCCTCCAACCAGTCACTGTCCTTTGTGGAATTAATTCATTTTTATCATTTTTAACTACGGTTAAACCTCCCTTTTTAGGCACACAATGGACTGGGCTTACCCACTCACTGGTTGGTACTGGGTAGATAATTCCGGCGTTTAAAAGTTTGATTACTTCCTTTTTCACTACAGACCTCATTTCATTACTCATCCTCCTTTGATTGTCAACCACTGGCTTGTGATCTTCCTCCATTGGAATCCTATGAGTACAAAAAGCTGGGCTGATTCCTTTTAGATCTGCTAGAGAGTAACCAATTCCCTTCTTGTGTCTCCTCAACACTTCCAGCAACCTCTCTATTTCTTCCGGACTTAGTTCATCACTAATGATTACTGGATAGGTCTTGTCCTCTCCTAAGAATTCATACTTAAGTCCTTCAGGCAGTGGTTTTAGCTCTACATCTGGTGCTTCCTCATGATCTAAGTCGCCTAGTGGCTCTACTAGAGTGTCTCGGGTTTCTTCTATATTTTGCTCTAGTTGATTAGTGGCATTGGTTGTTTCTTCGGAGAAGAAACCTTCCTCTTCTCCTTCTAGGACTAGTTTTAAAGGCTCTCTAAAAGCATTTATATAATTAATACTCTCTATCTCCTCTATATCGGGAGTGAGATTAATGGGCACTTTAGATGCCGGTAGGAAATCAAAGTCATATTTTAAACCATTAATATTAAGCGTGACTTTCCTTTTTCATTATTAACTACAGCATTAACCAACTTAAGAAAAGGTCTACCAAAGATTAAATTAACATTATCATCATAGACATTAATCACATAAAAATCAGTTGGTATAATTTTATTAGCAAAGTTAACTTCAACATTTTTAATTAAGCCTACAGGTTTAATCATTTCATTACTAGAAAGTTTAATCTTAAGATTAGTAGAAACTAGACATGGTTTATCACATAACTTAGAATAAACTTCATAGCTCATTGTACTTACCTGGGCTTCCATAGAGCAGTGTATGTTGTTGAAGTCTTCGTTGTTGATGGAGCATGAAATTCCAGTTGAAGATTCCTCAGGCGACAGCTGGACGATAACCTCCTCAGTAAGTGATGACTCCGGCTTGACTCCGATCACTCGCTTCACTTCAGACACAAAGTCACTATCCAACTCCTCCTCTTGGAACAATTTTTGCAGCATCTCCCCTGTGTCTTGGCTATCAGAATTCCTCCTTAGTGGTATTTCTGGTGGAAACAGCTCCTCCTCTTCCACTAAGTCTTCTGGTGGGAGTGGTCCTGCACACTTGAGTGTAGCTCCAAAATCCACTGGCATCCAGCTCATTCTCTCGAACTCAGTCAAAGGTTTCGCACTGGCAAGACTTCTGTGCTCCACACTCTTGACATCCTCTTGAGGTGCAAAGCTTCCAAAGTCTTCCTCATCAAATGCATATGAGACTGGAGTCCTTTTGGCAGGTAGTTGGTCCTCAATTATGGCAGGTGTAGGCGCCATAAGCTCCTCATCTGGCTCTTTCACTCTTCTGTCTTTTCTCTCTCTTTCACTCTTGGAAGTCAAAAAAATGTTGGACAGAACTCTGGTGGCTTCTTTGCTTGAGTGGCTCATGAGTGATCCTCCTGCACACGTGTTCACATGCTTGAAGGCTTCTGACGTCAGACCAAAGAAGAATATGTGAATAGCCATCTCTGGTGTCACTCCAAGTGGTGGTCCTTGCAGCAGCAGATCGTTGAGTCTCTCCCAGGCTTCGTCGATGTCTTCATCCGTCTTTTGCTCAAAGTTCCAAACCTCCTTCCTCAACTTGTGCACTCGAAGTATAGAGAAGAACTTGGTGAGAAACTTTTGTTCGAGCATTTGCCAATCTCCTTGAGCTTCAATTGCGGCAACTTGGTACCATCTCTTGGCTTTATCGACGAGGGTAAATGGAAAGAGGTTCCACTTAACCCACTCTACTGGGACTCCATCTTGATGGAAAGTGCGGCACACTTGGTTGAGCTTCTCCAAGTGCTTGTAAGGATTCTCGTCGTCTTCACCACTGAACAGATTTTCAGCAGCAATCCGGATGATTCCTGGCTTTAGCTCGTAGGATTCTGCTTCCGGCTTCTTGTTTGATTCTTGAAACTTCAAATCTTTAGCTTTTGGAGTTGAAAACTCTCTAAGCGTTAAGTGCTGAAGATCTTCAAGAAACGTAGTCATATCTGACACAAAAAATAAAAACAAAACACAAACAAAAGATCTATGACAGCAAAGTTGCTGGGTTAGTTTTAATAAAAAGAAACAAACACAAGAACTTAACAAAGAACACAGAAACTAAATTAGAGAATCAAGATCGTAATTAGATATCTCTAAATAACTAGAACCAAATCTAAACACAGAATAAAGAACTAGCACACAATTAGAAAAACTATTAGCAAACAATTAGAACAAGATTAACACACAAATAGCAAACTAATCTCACTATTAAAACTAGTAGTAAAAAAAAAAGTTAATAAAAGATTTACAATAACTTAAACGATAAATATTCCCCGGCAACGGCGCCAGAAAAGCTTGTTGACGGCACTTAAGCGCGTCAAACCTTATACTGCAAGCGCACAGTATCGTGGTAGCTTTTCCCCAGGATGAGTATCTTGGGTTTGTCAATCCAAGGATAATTACGTTTAAGCTACTATTAATCTAATATTAACTTAATTACTAACTAATTGCAATAGATCTAAACAAGTTTAAAAGGGAATAAGACTATTCTAATTATACTTCTAAACAAGCTCTAATTATATTATAAAAGAGATCTAAACTATAGCATAAAATGATAGAACAAGTATTAAGCTTTAAACGAGATTGATATGGTTTAACATGGCAAAAGGATCCACAAGAGATATGAGACAAACAACCTATGTACTAAGAACTACCTTGAGATAAAATCTAAACATAAAGCAAAGATTAAGCATGATCATGAATGTCAAAAGCTTACTAGAACCTTTCTCCAGCCCTACTGTCACTAGAACCAGTTAATCGACGAACTAGCAAACCTTAACCATCTCTAAGCATGAGTAGATTCAATCAACTAATTAAAGTAAAAAGATCTACTAAAAGAACATGCTAAGCTTATTATCTGGCCAGATATAAACATGTCGGAATTAAGCATTGCAAAGATATGGATCATAAATCATGCATAAACAAGAAGCTAAGTCTAAAAGACAAACTTTATTGATCAAATCATCAAGGTTTCATCAAAGTAGCATAAGAAGTACGAGAAATTATTCGAGATACATCACGAAGTTGAAGCACAATCGTCGGGATGAACTCGACGAAGAACTAGACAGAAGATGAACTCGAACAACCCTCGGGAGGGTCTGGGTCGGCCGACCAGACCCCTAGGGGTCGGCCGACCAGCCCCCCTCCTGTCTCCTCTTGCTTCCTCCTTTCGCCGAGATGCGCCTTTCGCCGAGTTGAACGCCTTTGGCCCCCGACCTCTGCCCTAGACTCTCGGCTTACAATGAATTTGCGGTGGACAATGATGATTCTCCCCTTGGGAGGCCATATATTTATACTCCGGAGAGTCCCCTATACATGGAAACTAATAGGTCGGTTCTAAGAGTCCTAAAATACCTAAAACACTTATTTCCAAGTATATATAAGTTTCCAAAAGAGTCCGGGACGTCCATATATTTCTTTGCTTGGAGATGAAGTCATTGATAGAGTCCTTCCCGAAATCACCTTTCCATACTCTGCAGCCTTTAGTAATTCGACCATAACTTCCTCATCTGAAGTCCAATAAATGCAAATTCGGACATTTTCGTGTAGAGCTCGAAAAGTTCTACAACTTTGTCAATTGGACTTTCTTCATTTGACGTCGTTAAAGTTTCCAAATTTGGCCCACAAGGTGCAGCTGTCCTGAAATCCGAGAATATCTCGCGATTTATTTGGAGTTTGGATTGGACTCTTGATAAACCTTCCTTATCTTCATATTCTTCATATCCAAACAATCCTTAGCTTCTGGAATCTTCTCCATAATGGGCTTGGGCTTTTAATTGCTCTCTTTTAATTAATCATCTCTCCTCCTTGGACTTGTAGCATAATCCTATCTTCGAGAAATCCTCAAAATATCACATTTATACCCTATTTTCCTGCAAAAATTAATATTGCACAAAAACAAAGAGCATTCTCGAAAACGGGGTTATTTGTTAGCAAAACAAGACTAAATCATAATATTAAACCCTGAAAATATATAAAATCATATAAAAAAAAGAGCATAATTTTAGTCAATATCTTGCGTCAACAGAATTCTTTCACATATAAGTTTGCCATTTCTAGTGAGTTTGGTGAATAGAAGATATTCCTCTTTATTTTCTTCGTATGTTTCCACATGAAAACCATTCTTACGAACATCTCTATAACTCAACAAGGTACGGGTTGAATCAGGAAACAGTAAAGCATCCTCAATTACGATTTGAGTATCCATGGGAAGAGTGATTATGGCTTTTCCTGAACCAACAATCAAAGCATCTCTTCCGGCAATAGTTAAAACATTTCCTTCTCTTTTCTTAAGAGTTTGAAAATATTTTATTTCTGTGAGTATAGTATTTGTGGTGTAACTGTCCACAAGGCATAATTCCTCCTCGGATGGATTGGTATCATTAGACATCTATAGTAAGAATTGAGGTTTAATAAATAACTTTATTCAACACATATAGAGTCACATACATAGAATAAATTTTGTGTTTTATAACACATTATTACATCACCGATGAGTTACATGAACTCATATTTATTTACAATGAATAATTGTTCTATAAATGAGTTTTTAATTCAAATTATTACAACACATATAATGTCTGATATCAAATATCTATGTGAAGATCTAAATTACATCTCCATATATGTCACCCGAGTTGTACTGGATGATCATATCATCTGCTGCAGGTGTAAGTTCTTTGTTGTTCGGCGATTCAATAAGAACCTTGGATGAAGTGGCCTGCTGTGCAGACTCAGGAGATTGGTTGAAGTGAGCTTTAAATCTTGAGTCCTTCTGTTTGCTATCCCTGATGAATTTTAAGTACAAATCAATTAGATGTTTAGGAGTACGACATGTTGCCGAAAAATGGGTATTATCACCACATTTATGGCACATTCTTGCTTTGTTGCGGGGAGATTGGCCATTCCCGCGTGCTCTCTTGTTTGTTTTATGCCTACGGTTTTTATTGAAATTTCTACCACGGCGACCATTGGAATTCCTTTGGGAACCTCGTGAGGATCCATTCGATTTCCTTTTATACCCAACATTATTTTGAACATTATGAACTTCAGGTAAAGGTACAGAACCAACAGGGCGCAAGTGATGATTCTTTAATTGAAGTTCATCATGTCTCTCTGACTGCGTCAAAGAGTGAATAAGTTGTGAATATAATTGGTGCTTTTCTTTGCGGTATTGATTACACAATACCCTGTCCGTCGGATGCATAGTTGTTAAAGTCTTTTGTATTTTTTCTGCATCCGATGGTTCTTTTTCACAAAATTTCAACCGTGTACATATGTTATGAACTGCATGATTGTAATCTTCTACAGATTTAAAATCTTGTAGTCTTAAGTGATTCCATTCATGCTGAGCTTCAGGATAAATTATTTCCTTCTGCTGTTCATAGCGTTCTTTAAGTGCTAGCCATAAAGTTCTAGGGTTCTCCTCCAAGAGGTACTCCCGTTTGAGATCTTTATGGATAGATGTGCGCAACAAGAGTAAAACAGTGTACTTCATTATATCAGTGATTGCAGGACCATTTTTAACAGGTGGATCAATAGTAATTAAAAGTCCACGAGATGCAAAACCAATTTTGATATCAGAAGCCCAGTCGGGATAGTTTGTCCCATCTAGGGCGAGTTCTTCGAACTCTTTAACACCTTGCATGTCTCCTACAACTTATACCATCAATTTGTTAATTTACCACTTTGGTAAATTTAAACCTTAATGATAGTGTTGTAATATGTTTGATTAGACATATGACTTAAATGGATGTTTGAAGGTGTTACATCCTCCAAAATTATAAGTAAATTTATAATCAAGGTAATCTTCATGAAGTGGAGTAGACCAAGCATTCCAACACATTATTTAAAGATAAACACGTATAGGTAATCATCATATTGTATGACGTAGACCTTTTAGTGATGGGCAATTAAATTGCTGCTTAAAAAGCATGGTCTCAGGGCAGGAATATTCAATTAATTTTGAATAAGCGCAGCCAATGCTCTAGTCTCCATCACTCTATGTTTATTCTTTAAATAATGCAAGTTATATGTAAAATAACATACTTTCATTAATATAGATTGTATGTTCTATGTGCATTATTTACTCTTAACTTAATTATATGAGTTTTAAAGGCATAAATAACTCTAAGATAACTAAGTTTGAGAGTCGCAAGGGTATATAAAAATATTCGATTGCAAGTCTAAAATTGCAAGAATAAAATAGCAAGTATGTAAAAATAAAAATACATACATAAAATTGCACATAGGAATATATAAAACACTATATACATCACATATATTATCAAGTCCAACATTACATCAGTGTCAACAATGGGCTACTGATGTTCTCCAGCAGACTATTATAAAGTTCAAATGCTACAGAAATTATTCATTACTAATAATTAATAACACATAAAATGGGTCAGGGGGGTTTTGATAGCCTTTGCAATTGTTGGAGGAGCTTCTGCGGACTTTCCATGGGCTGAACCGCTGCCAGCTTTCGGCCCAGGGCGATCCAGTGGCAGGAGTGTGGGGGAGGGGAGGGCGGCGGGTGAACGGGCCACCGGCCGGCCCATGAAGAGCGGCCTGCTTGCGCCGTATAAAACCGAGGGAGGCGACGGTTAGGGTTAGGTCTCCCTAACCGCCCCCGTCTCCCAGCCGCCGCCACTCCACTTGCTCCGCCGCCGATCCGCTGCTCTGGCCTTTCTCTGCCGCCGTTCGCCGCCCAGATCCGGTACCTCCTGGACCAGATCAGCCGCCTCCATGTCCTTCTCCCCCTTTTCCCACGTCCTTCATCGTTTAGAGAAGTATGTAGTCCTCCTCGGTGGACGAGGAGGACGACACCGGTGAAGCCGAACCTCCGGTGCCTCCGGCGTAGCCGTTCGGGAGGCCGCGGTCGCCGACGCCGTTGGGGAGGTCGCGGCCGCCGCCATTGGTGGAGGACTCCGCGTCACGGATGGCGAGGCGAAGTCCAGGGCAATGCGCCGCTGCTGCCCCCGGCGTGCCGGCGTGGGGTAGGGAGGACCGATGTTGGGGACGACAGCCTCTCCGGTGGCGGCGCGACGATGGTTTCGTTGTAGAAGGGGATGGCGCCGCTGCTTGCCGCCCTGGTGGGAGGCGGGCCGAAGCTTGGTGGCATCGGGGTTGGAGGCCTCCAGCGCATCGGAGGAGCCTCCTCCGTCGAGGCCGGCAAGTTGGAGCGGCCCTGGTCGCGAGCATCTCCTCCCTGGAGAGGTGTATCGCGCCCGCCTCCATCGCCACGTCGAGGAGCCCTACGTCGCGAAGGGAGCAAGGCCCGAAGCCATGGTACGGGCAGTATCCAGGAGGGAACGCCGACGCCGCGCCTTGTCCTGGTGCCGGTGCTTGCACGGGTGTTGGTGCCGGGGCTGGGTCCGGCGGCGTCGCCGGCTGCGCGTTGATGACGACCGGCGCCACGGGTACAAGACGGCGAGGACGGCCACGGCGAGCAGGACGACGACGGGGGGATCCTCGACGCAGGGGGCCACGGCGAGGGAAGCGGCGTGGGAAGCCACGGCCTCGGGGAAGCCAAATCCCCGTGCCGTTCAAGCGCGAGATGGAGACGTAGATGGCGGCGCGGAGCCTCGCGTGGTCCAGGACACCATCGTCGATGGTGTGATTGAACTCGCGAAGCACGGCACGGAAGATGGCTGGAACCACCCGACGAATGGTAAGTACTGGCATTGTAGAACTCACCTTCTTGTTCTCTGTTCGTCAAGTTTCCTTCCTCCTCCTTCTTCTTCTGCTACTCAGCGTAGAGACAGTGCATGATAACGTGTTAGATAAAAACTGAGAATGAATCTCTAAAGATGTATTCCATCGATGTGTTAACATATATATATATATGGTGAACGAACATATTTATATCCGTTCGGTGATTAGAGAAGTTACAAGAGGGAGAGAGCAATTATAGACTAAATCCTAACTCCTAACACTAGGATTGAATCGTTGTGTCCGTACACCGGTGAACCACTGTCCGTACGCGAACCGTCGCATCCGTACACCGGCAGTTGCGTCTATACACCGTGGAGACGGATGAGATTACCCAAATATAGTTCACAACAGCGCGGTTGGCACGACGCGCGACCCAGTCGCGGTCTAGACTTTGCGATTCTGTTTGACCTGCCGACACCTTCCCTCCCCTTGGGCCCTTTGGAGACGCCGGCCAGCCCAACAAAGTAACATGGGCCTCTCGCCTTTGCAGCCCGCGATGAGGCCCAGAAGAAAGAAACAGTTTATTTGAAAGTTGCAGGGCAGCCCAGGTACCGAATAATCCATGCATTATTACGTCAGATCAGACTACCAAACCGTATTCATTAACCTAGGCACTACCTATATACATGGGGAATTTGCTTGACAGGCAACGGTTGGAGAGAGTCCCCAGGAAAGGTAAAACAGACGGACGGTACGGTTAGATGAATGAATATCACACAAGAAATTAAAAGATGTGAAAATGGCAAAGCTAAGTCCTGGTTTGCAATTAGGAGAAAGGAATCGCCAGCAAAAGTAGATGTGATGATCCAATAATCCAAGTATATATGGACGAAGAATTGTTATTATTCCAAAACAAGTGTAACACTTTAGGACTCGATCGTATACTAAGTAACAATCCAAAAAACTGACTTGACGACCAAAACACTCTAATACTAATAACTAACCCAAAACCAAAAACTAGCTAGAGATCGATCTTCTTCGTCCACAACTAATTATTCTTCCTCCATGCCATGCATCCATGGATCATCTAATCTAATCTAATAATCTAATATCTAAAAGTGGTTGAGGTTGGAGATGCCGAGGAAGGCCATGATTGGTCCTTGGAGCAGCCTCATGACGGCCCTCCACCCTGCCTGCGTGGGGCCGTAGAAGTCCCAGTAGAAGTACTCGTCGGGGCGGTCGCAGATGGAGTAGCGGTTGTACTGCCCGCAGTAGCCGTCGTCGTCGAAGGCCTCGCAGCAGGGACGGAGGCGCTCCGAGAACTCCGCCGACAGCGTCGACCCCTCCTTGGGGTCCACCAGGTCGGCGAACACCGTGTCCAGGTCCAGCAGCATCACCGCCTCCGCCTCGTCGCCCAGCCGCTCCCGCAGCGCCGCGTTGTGCTTGTCGGAGGCCTCGTCGGCGTCGTAGTTGCAGGAGCTGTAGTCCGCCATCCCCTTGGCCTGCCACGCCGAGCACCCGAACGGCGGCAGCGTGTCCACCAGCACCTTGGCCACGCCCAGGTCCAGCAGGTCCGACACCACGCTCGACACCTCGTCCACCACCTCCGTCACCAGCGCGTCCAGCGTCATGTCGTCGTGGGCGTCCCCGTAGTCGTTGCCCGAGTAGGCGACGAGCGCCACCGAGTAGTCCTTCAAGTCGTCGTCCGTGACCACGCCGTCGCGGACCAGGTCCCTGAGCTGCTGCACCTGCTTGCCCAGCGTGGGCACGCCGGGGGCCTTGAGGGCGCGGGCGCCGCCGACGGCGAAGTTCATGCCGCCGGAGGCGTCGTCCCAGTCGTCGCTGTTGTAGGCCGGCGGCGACTCGCGGTGGCCCATGATCATGGCCACGTAGTCCGACTGCACCAGGCCGTCGGACAAGCGCCCCGTGGGTTTCCGGCCGTGCACCTTGTCCGACGAGCCGAAGGGGTAGCGCCACCCGCGGGAGCGGATGCCCAGCGCCGGGTCCGACGCGCCGTTGCCGTTGTCCGCGGCCTCGTCGCCGAACACCAACAGCTTGTGCGTCGGCCGCCGCTTCTTGTTATCATCCGAGTGGTGGTGGCCGCCGTGGTCGTGGTGGCGCCGCTGGGGTGGCTCTACTACGGCGCTGTTGTTGGCCACCGGCCGGGACTCCGCCACACAGGCGACTGCAGTGCATATGCACATGCCATTGACGACCACAAGACAATGATGATGAGAATCCATAAAACATGCATAGGAGGGAGCAAAGCAACAACAAATTAAACTACCATGCATACCATTGATGATGAGGACCACCAGCAGCAGGAGGAAGCTACAGGCGGCGGCGAGGAGCTTCATGGCGGCAGTCAGCTGGGATGGGTTGATCGATGAGGAAGGAAGGAGAGAGAAGGCTGCTCTGCTCTGCCGGCCGGCTGCGTACGTGCTCCCAACGACGGAGGGGTGCTTTGTTTATATAGTACTCCTAGTAGATAGGCAGCAGCCAGCCCAAGCCAATGCAACGAGATCAGCTGTTTTCTCGGTTATTTGTTAGTTGTAGTATCGCGCACGGTCTCCTTCCTTTGGCGCGCTCGTCCCTCAACCTCAATGCCGCCGCACATATGCTCCTATTTTCTCGCCCTGGCGCAACAGCTTCCAGCAGCCCTAATCCGAAATAAATTATTTTTTCAAGTAAAAATATCCGATACATAAGAGCGATTTTCAACATATACCACAAAAACATTCTAGCTTTCAACCTTAAGGTACGAAACCGGATATCAAACACATAATCTTTATCTCGTCTGATGAACGAAATTCTTAGTGTCCTTCGCCTTGGAATGATATTTGAGACCAAAAATCATGAGCTATGACTCACAAGGTATTAAAAAATGGAAAACCTACTCATAGGCCTCCTTTTGCACTACAAAGACAATGAAAAGCAATAAACATGAGCTATACCTCAGCACAAAGACAATGAAAAGCAACAAACATGTGCTATACCTCACTGATCATGTGAAAAATATACTATATGACTACTTGCAAAATCAACAGACACCTGTGATAGACCTAGAACAACATTTGAGTCCAAAAATCATGAGATATCGATTTTGCAAAACATGTGCAATAGCTCACTGGTCATGTAAAATCCAAAGACACCTGTCATAGCCCAAGAATGGCATTTGGTAAATGATCGGAAAAAAAAAACTTTCTCAAAGCCGTACGTTAGCTCCAGAATGACATGTAAATGCAAAACATAAGCAACAATCAACCGATCTTGGACGAAAAAGACTATATATGCGACTATAAATTCCATGAACACCTCTCACAAGTCACAACCCTAGAATGACATTTGACACCAAAACTCACATGCTCTAATTCTCAATTTTGGTAAGAACTAACAAAAAACTAAACCTACACAGGGTCCTCTATTTGCATCAGAAGTACAGGCAAAGAGAAAATGCATGAACTATAGTTTATCAGTTGGGCGAAAAATGCTACGAGACTACTGGATTCACTAAGGCTCTCTCCAGCCCTTCCCCCATCCCCATCCTCCATCTTCTCTCTCATCACTATTCCAACTACTTTTCTCTCTATCTACAGTACCGCATTAAATTTTGCAGAACCCATATGGGGGAACCGCTGGAGAGAGCCTAAGACCATCTCTAGCCGAATGCCTATCCCCTTTGACTTATTCAAATCACCTTTTACTCTACCTACAATAGCGATAGAGTTTCGTTTTGTGCTATAGGAATCCCATTTATGGGGTGTTTGGATCCAGGAAAGTTTAGTCCATGTCACATCGAATGTTTGGATGTTAGTATAGAAGTATTAAATATGGTTTAATTAGAAAACAATTACACGATCGAGGAATAAACAGCGAGACGAATTTATTAAGCCTAATTAATCATTGATTAACAAATGGTTACTGTAACATCACATTTGCTAATAAATTCATCTAGCCGTTTACTCCATTTGTGTAATTACTTTATAATTAGATAATATTTAATACTTCTAACTAGCGTTCAAATGTTCGATGTGACCGGGACTAAACGTTAGTCTGGGGATCCAAACACTCCCTTAAGCAACCCGGTGAAGACAGCCTAAGGCCTCCCATAGCCCTTGAATGATATTTGAGACAACAAAAATCATGCTCATGATTTGAAAAAAAAAATTCATAAGGGCTTACACAATGTGTTCCAAAAGCAGTCCATAAGTATTTAGATATAGCTTATAAGATGCTGAACCATTGCGCAAGTAGTCTATATAGTGGTCCATAGAAACCATTGTGCTGAACCATTGTATGTAGTCTATCTTTTCTTCTCTCCTCTCTCGTGGGGATGATTGAGCTTATTTTGATCTATTTTATTTGAATTTGGGTGCCATACTATGAACCATCTATGGTGTACATTGTGGAGCAATGGACTGCTATCATGTGACCCATTTTTATAGACCTATTTGGTCCATAGGATATCTCGGTCCTTCGTTTGCACCAGGATAGAAGGAAAAGACGGTAGAAGCATAAAAACCTCCTCTGTTTGTTCGACGCGACGGCACGGGACGCACGGTGGCGCAGACGACGACCAGACCACCGTCGCCTCCCTTGCTGCGTGCACAGCAAGTCGGCCAGTCGCCCTGTTTCTTCTCTTCTCCCACACGCCACATGACACACCACGTCCCACTATTCATTCCCAGGCCACATCCCATCGCATTCAATTAAATCAATGAATGTTCAGTTGCTAGACGTTCAAGTTAGTGAACAGTAGCTCATTTACGTTCTGAAAAAAATATCGTGGTTTCTATAAAGAATAACATTAAAAGTTGAGTTAAATGATAGTGCAAATACTTAAAATACATGTGTAAATAAAAAAGGGCGGTCAGTTCTCTATGCTTGGAGAAGAGCATAGCATAAAGTTTGCAGCTACTCCGTTGGAGCTAGGATGCTATTTACCGCCTACGTGGCTTCTCATGAATATTTATTTTGTTTGTCACTCCTAATTATCATGAAACTTTAGTTATATTTCTAAAAAAAATACATAATTAGTCCACACTATCTTCTATAGTTTGTGGACCTAAGGCTGAGTCCAATGGCGTTATCTAAAGTGGTTCCCTAAAACACTGTTTTGCACTGTTTGACATAAATACTGCACTGTAGACAGAGAAGAGAGTAGTTAGAATAGTGATAGAGAATTGGATTTGAAGAAGACCATTGGACTCAGCCTAACCCACGCAACAAGAAGAAGTTACACTCTAAAACTATCCGCAGTGGTCAGCTGGAAAGGGCTCCCTAAAAATTTACAGTCGACTGCACATCTGCAGCGGGTGACTGCAAAGGTCACCCTACTATCGGGTGAGCCCTCTCTCACCCTAAATGTAGAGCTCTTCGCGTTGTACTCTACCCCCCCTCTCTGTCCTCCACGCTGGCGCAGCCGCTTGCTCGTGCCTTGGCCCGGACAGAATCGCAAAAGCAGCTCTGCCCGGTGCTGCGGCGGCATGGCAAAGGAGGAGCCCGACGGTGACGAGGGAGGCGGTGGGGGCGAGGTGAAGGAGGTGCCCGACTAGCGCCTTGCTTCCAGGCCACGGGCATGCTTGGCGCAGAGAGGAGGGGGAAGGAGAAGGGAGAGGTTAGCGACGATGGCGGGCGCCGGCGTGGCCACAATCCGTCCGCCATGGAGCCGATCCGGCCCGGGGAGGCCCGGATCTGGCCGAGGAGCCGCTGCCGGCGGCCATGGAGAGGCCGAGGACGACGCGCGGGCGGCGAAGGACAGAGCGGCGGGAACGGGGCGGAGGAGCGTGCGGATTCGAGCGTGGCCGGATCTGGCGGCTAGCACGGAGGAGCGGCGGCCGGAGTGGAGGCGGTGGCGGCCTCCATGCGCGCCGACGCCGTCCTCCATGCCCGGTAGAAGGAGCAGGAAGGAGCAGGGAATAGGGGCGGTGGCGGCGCGTGGAGTAGGGGCGGCGATGGCGGCGCACGGAGTAGGGGCGGCGGCGACGAGGGAGGAGGTTGGCAGTGGTGGAGCAGATGAGGAGCGTGTGCAGGTCGGGGAGGCAGGCGTGGAGGGGGCGGCCGGGGGATGGAGGTTGTGGGCACTGGGCGGTGGGCCGCGGTTGGGTGGTGTGGGGGTAGGATATATTATAAAAATGTGGCAGTTATTATACGGTAGAAATATAGAGTAGATATGAGCGCGGAGGATTGTAGTATAAGACATAGAATCTTGCTGATCAGGACAGAATATTTTTTTAGGGTAAAGAAATAGGGTAGAATGAGCGCGGATAGACTAACCAATATTTGATCGAGCAGAAGAAAGGATGTTCTACCTATGAAAAAAGATTTTAAAAGAATAAAAATATGTTTAAGATACAAAAAAACATGTTATGTAACCACATATACGACATTTTTTTTATAGCGAGAGATTTGCGGTGCATTATTGGCTGTTGCTGCCTAGGCAGATTGGACGGCTCGAATCGCTCTCTTAAGGCTTAAGGAATGTTTAGAAACAAAATTTTTTAATACCATAGTTTTAGAATACCATAATGTATATTGATCATGAAATAGTCAGAGTATTTTTTTTCCTACTAAAACTATAGTATTCTAGAATTTGTTTGGTTTCATGGCATAAGGCCCTGTTTGGAAGAGCAGTATTTTCTTGTTTTTTAAAGGATACTGTAGTATTGAAGAAAACCATAGTATTTAAGGAAAAAGTGTTTGGTAGTTGGATGCAAAACTCTATAATCAAAACCATGGTTTTGCTAATACTGCAGTATTTTCACAGTATTGGAAATACCAAAGTTTCCGGCCGACAGCGCTCTGTTCTTCCCGCGATTCTTCCTTCTTCCTCCAACATCCTGCGTCGTCGGCCTCGCTGCGCCCGTCCTGCCGTCGGCCTCGCGTCCCGTGCTCCCTCCCGGCCCGTCCTCCTCGCCGGTCCGCCTCCCGCGCCATCTCATTCTCCCTCACCACCG